>CM055118.1:121234259-121834259 GCA_029206835.1 Rana muscosa
GAGAAAAAAGTGGCGCACAAAGCGTGGGCGTGGTTTACGCGGGTAGTGGGAGTGGCTTAAATGAGCGTGGCTCAAAGGGGGTGTGGTTAAAGTCTGAGATGAATGAGGGATGAAGGGAGAAAGAAAGAGGGAGGGAAGGAAAGAGAAGGAAGGATGGAAGGACAGCAGGCCCAGATCCTACACCATAATAGAAATATGTGTATTCCAGAGTTTAACAATCAACAGATAAAGATAATCCAAACATCTGGTGTTAGCTCTTTAATCATCCCGGCACCATGGTTGTTAGGGTGTCAGGATGACTGAAGTGCATTATTTGTCTTATTACATTTTAATATAAAATGAAATCATTCAACTCACCAAAATGCCGAATCAGTGTTAGCCCCGAGTGTGTCACCTGCCACGTCGCCTGCCACCAGATGCCATCAGGTGTCCCCAGGGTAGTCCCTCCTTACATCAGGCGTCCCCAGAGGAGTCCCTCCTTACATCAGGCGTACCCAGCGGAGTCCTTCCTTACATCAGGTGTACCCAGAGGAGTCCCCCTTACATCAGGCGTCCCCAGCGGAGTCCCCCCTTATATCAGGCGTCCCCAGCGGAGTCCCCCCTTACATCAGGCGTCCCCATCGGAGTCCCCCCTTACATCAGGCGTCCCCAGCGGAGTCCCCCCTTACATTAGGCGTACCCAGCGGAGTCCCCCTTACATCAGGCGTCCCCAGCAGAGTCCCCCCTTACATCAGGAGTCCCCAGCAGAGTCCCCCCTTACATCAGGCGTCCCCATCGGAGTCCCCCCTTACATCAGGCGTCCCCAGCGGAGTCCCCCCTTACATCAGGCGTCCCCAGTGGAGTCCCCCCTTACATCAAGCGTCCCCAGCGGAGTCCCCCTTACATCAAGCGTCCCCAGCGGAGTCCCCCCTTACCTCAGGCATCCCCAGCGGAGTCCCCCCTTACCTCAGGCGTCCCCAGCGGAGTCCCCCCTTACATCAGGCGTCCCCATCGGAGTCCCCCCTTACATCAGGCGTCCCCAGCGGAGTCCCCCCTTACATCAGGCGTCCCCAGCGGAGTCCCCCCTTACCTCAGCCGTCCCCAGCGGAGTCCTCCCTTACCACAGGCGTTCCCAGCGGAGTCCCCCCTTACCACAGGCATCCCCAGCGGAGTCCCCCCTTAACCACAGGCGTCTCCTGTCTCGGCCGCCATTATTGTTTCCCCTTCCCTGAAGGGGAACAAAATAGAGGCGGAGCCGACAGTGTGGCTGCAAAAAAAATAAAAATTAAGCTGTGGCGCTGCCGACCCCTGTCCCTTTCCATTACAGACAGACCTGCAGCGGGGCGGGGCGGGGCGGGGGGGGGGGGTGGCCGGCCGGCCGGCCAGCCAAAACACAGATGTAGTACAATAGAAGATAAAGCTGCTGCGGCGCCGCCCACCCCCGGAGAGGTGCGGGGTGTGGGCGGCGCCGCAGCGGCTTTATTTTCTATTGTACTACATCCGTGTTTTGGTCTTCTTGAACATGGCGGCCGGCCGAGACATTGTCTCCGCCAGCCGTGGACCTCTAGCGGCGGCGGCCTGCGGCGTCCAAATTCGGGGAAAACGGGAAAAATCGGATTGGCCGGGACATTGGCCGGGACAAAATAAATCCGGGAAAAGGGTTTGAATCCCGGGAACGTCCCGGCCAATCCGTGACTGTTGGCAACTATGCCTTACTGTGCATTAATGCAGCCCGTGGATGCAGCCTTACTGTGCATGAATGCAGCCCGTGGATGCAGCCTTACTGTGCATGAATGCAGCCTGTAGATACAGCCTTACTGTGCATGAATGCAGCCCGTGGATGCAGCCTTACTGTGCATGAATGCAGCCTGTAGATACAGCCTTACTGTGCATGAATGCAGCCCGTGAATGCAGCATTACTGTAATCGAATGCAGCCCATGAATGCAGCCTTACTGTGCATGAATGCAGCCCATGAATGTAGCCCGTGAATTCAGCCTTACTGTAATCAAATGCATCCCACGAATGCAGCCTTACTGTGCATGAATATATCCCATGAATGCAGCCTTACTGTGCATGAATGCAGCCCATGAATGCAGCCTTACTGTGCATGAATGCAGCCCGTGGATGCAGCCTTACTGTGCATCAATGCAGCCCGTGAATGCAGCCTTACTGTAATCGAATGCAGCCCGTGAATGCAGCCTTACTGTGCATGAATGCAGCCCATGAATGCAGCCTTACTGTGCATGAATGCTGCCCGTGAATGCAGCCCTACTGTGCGTGGATGCAGCCTTACTGTGCATGAATGCAGCCTGTGGATGCAGCCTTACTGTGCATGAATGCAGCCCATGAATGCAGCCTTACTGTGCATGAATGCAGCCCGTGAATGCAGCCTTACTGTGCGTGGATGCAGCTTTACTGTGCATGAATGCAGCCCGTGGATGCAGCCTTATTGTGCATGAATGCAGCCCATGAAAGCAGCCCATGAATGCAGCCTTACTGTAATCAAATGCATCCCATGAATGCAGCCTTACTGTGCATGAATGCAGCCTTACTGTAATCAAATGCAGCCTTACTGTAATCAAATGCAGCCTTACTGAGCCCATCAATACATGATACTTGCCTGGATTACATACACCAGGCATCTCCAGCACTGTGTGTGAGAGCTGGCTGGGTCTGTCTTCGGCTGTGCTGTCTGTAGACCTGCTCGTGTGATAGTAGTAGATGGGAACACTGAATGAATCAGTGTTTCGCCTATCACATGAGTCGGTCTAGGGGGGCGGGACCTTCCTACAGGCAGCACAGCCGAACACAGACCCAGTCAGCTCTCACACACAACGTGGGAGATGCCTGGTGTGTGTGATACATAGGAGAGAGAGAGAGAGGGAGGGGAGCGCTGCAGTCAGCCGCAGCTCAAAGCAGCCCCAGGACATGCAGCCTACCGGGATTTTTCCCGCTATCCCGGTGAGCCAGTCCAGCCCTGATAGTCACTGTTTATTGGTTGATTTATTGCACAGTGTTCTGTTGGAGGTGGTTGTGTGTTCGTTCATTGATCTTAATTATCATATTTTCACCTACATCCCTTTGGTCTCCTCTGTGCAGTCACACAGTCTGGTCTACTAGCATCGCTGACAGGTATGCTTTGGGAGCTCCAATCCACATAAGTCAAGGATTATCTCATCTCCAGGCTCAAAGTTTTTATTTTTAAAGATGCTTTTACACAAACACAACCAAATCCTGAAATTATACTTCCATCTTTATAGTAAGACGAACCATCAATGTACCAGCACTCACTTTCAAGGTCAAAAGGTTTGGATACGGCAGTAAAAACTATGTGCTGCACATGGGCATCCACTCCATAGGGCAAGGGGGGTCAATTGCCCCCCCCCTGGAGACACACTATATTTTTATGGACATGGAGTGAAGCGGAAATATCCTCAAGAGCCATTTCACACTGCCAGCTGGCCACGTTATCGGTAAAGCGCCGCTAGTTTTAGCGGCGCTTTACCATCGTTTTAGTGGCGCTATTTGGCCACTAGAGGGGGGGTTTAAAAAAAAATAGAAATTGCTAATCAGACAATGGCAGCTTGATCCTTCTATTAAGCTTTTGCATCAGGTTTCTCAAACCTTTGCATGCCTGCGCTTTATGTCATAATGACTAAGCCCCTCCCCTTCATGAAATTGTCAAAAAGGGACCGAGCATGGATGACCTTAAAATGATGCCCCCCCCCCCCTGAAAAAAGTTCAGCGGACGCCCATGGTGCTGCACACTATTTCCTTGCACTTGACATTCATGAGTCCATCTTGCAAGCATTTTACAATTCACATCTGCTTCTTTCCATTTCCTATTTGAGCAATGATGACCTGTTGTGTACCTGTCAAGTACCTGAATTTGTTGATTGCCAGCCACAATTTTCTTTCGTAATTTGCTGTAGGCCGACCCCTCATTGCCTTTAATAGAGCAGTTACTTGGATCATCCAGTCCATAATTCCACCTGAATGGTATACCAACACATACATATACCCTCACACGATGGCTCAGATAGAATCAGCTTGACATCAAAGTTTATCAGATCTTCTATCCAGACAAAGCAGCAGTGGAAATTCTTGCCAATATCTTTGCCATGAAAGGTAGAAATTTCTTTACATCCATATATGTCATAGCCTTCAGCATATTATAAACAACTGATTCAACAAAGTTCAAATCATGACTAGAGTGATGAATTTCACCCACCCCTCTTATAAATTTAGGAAAACCACCCAACATACTATCATTTATACTATGCCAAGCCATTGTGCAGAATCACCTCAGATGTCAAATATATTGATATCAATATGCATTACGTCATATGTTTGTGTGTGAAAAGGGGGCGCTCAATGCTCTTATTAAAAATTAATTAATATGTGATACCATATATCTATTAGATTAATAAGTGAAAAATTTGTGGAAAAGAATTATTAATTGGTATAAACAACACAATCATGTGATAATAAAAATACCAATAAGTGATTTTGGAAATCAACCATAAGTGAACAGTGTTAATTAGTCCCAATCGTGATAGTTTGCGTGCTGCCACGCAAAAAACAATCAATCAAAGATCAAGAAATAATAAAACAATCAAATGAAGAAAGTCCCATTAATATGTTGATAATAAATTAAAATTGTTCCGAATCCAATGAGTGAAAAAAATCTTCAACAAATAAAGTTCATGCTATAATGTGATTTTTTCTTCAAAATAGTGCAAAGAGTTAATCCTTCACCAACTCTTCATAGGAAGCTACACACCCAAAGTGCACAGGTAGTGTATTGTACTTACCAAAAGATGTAGACCTCTTTATTTAAAAGATGGTCACGCACAGCTTGAGCAGGATTGTGCCTGCACACATATGGACAAATACTGGTAGAGAAATAAATGAATCTCCTTCCTCGATCTCAGGCGGAAGATATGAAATACAAACAGGAGAACTCCATAGTGCAACCCGTATTTTAATTATAAAAAACAATAAAAAAAATATAAAAACATGTGGCCTAGGTGGCCTCTTACATTAAAAGGTGCCCATCCCGGCACTGGGGCTGCAGGCAGACAGTATGGAGCTTTCAGCTCGTGGACTTCTGGAAGCGGCGTGCATCAAAGCCGCCGTTCGCTGCAGTCAGGAACCCAGGATGGAGTGTTGTGTGTATACCACGTGACCAGGCTGCGCCGGCCGACGTACGTTTCGTAATGATTACGTCTTCAGGGGGGCGTCACACACAAACCTATTTAGATAGGAGTTATAACTCCATCCGTAGGGGAGCAGCCGTTATATTTAGGATATATATATATATTTTTCACAAAATTTATATTCACTAATAATTAATTGGCGCTGAATCACAATAATAGAAACATTACGTCATATGTACAGATGTTATAAAATTATTTTAGGTTTAAGTGCTTCGCTCTGGTTTTAAGATGAAGTTCAAGAAATAAAACATAATGAAAATATAAAATTAAAAAGGTAAATATATCAGGGAAAGGGAAAAAAAAATAGGGCGTGGGGAAGAAAAGTCCATTGAAAAAAAAAAAAAGAAAATGAAAAAAAGAAATTTGAATGTTCAAAAAAAAAAGTCCATTGCTTGATGAATATTGAGAGAGTCCATGAATTCTTTATAATTCCTTGTATAGTGATATATTGTCCATTCAGCGTTTCTCGCCCACTAGCCAGCAATTTCAGACTGTGCTTCTGCTATTCACATGCAAACGAGTATCTCCGGCAATATCTGAAATTAAAATAAAGTATTATTTACACGTTTACAGTTTAAAGCTAATTCACCCCCACTGCTAGAGAAGTGTCATTTGCAATCAAAAACAGATCTGGAGAATGTACATCTCCCGATACCCCTATTCCTCCGGTATCCTGTAATCTCCTAAATTGTTCCAATAATGTGTCACGTTCCCCTCTCATCTTGTCATACTCAATCTTCAGGTGGTCATATTTCTATTTTAACTGAGAAAATGGTATCCAGGTCTTATGCCGCACACACACGACCATTTTCTCTCATCTGGAAAAATTTTATTTTTTCTCTTTGACGAGAAAAACGACCATGTGTGGGCTTTCCTGCATTTTTCCCGACGAGAAAAACGTCAAGAATCACGACGAGAAAAATTAGAACATGCTCTAATTTTTCTCGTCGTGATTCACGGCATTTTTTTCCGTGGCAGTTTTCCCATAGGGAAACACTGCCAGGGAGCCTACACATGGTCGTTTTTCTCAACCAAGAGAAAAAATGTCGGGAAACCCGGCCGTGTGTAGGGGACCAAGCCGTTCCTCGTTTTTCCTGTCGATTTTCTCGACGGTGTTTTCACCGTCGAGAAAATCGATCGTATGTACACGGCATTAGACCTTTTCTTATTATTATTTTGGTCAGCTCTGTTTTTCATATTAATATCACCTATGTTTGACCCGGTGTTTCCCCTCTGGGTGTTATCATTAGATCTTTTGATCTTTATGTTCAGTATTTGTCCTAAACAATGTGGCTAAATCAATTTTGACAGTCTGCTCATTTGACTTTCTCCATAAATGGTCTGCTCTCAACACAATGTCTTTTAAATCATGAGGATTCGGGGTAACTAATAAAATATTTTGTTTGATATCTTCATGCAAAGCATCAAGAAACATACTCATATGTATCGAGCCTCCACGCTCAAATGCAAGATTATTCTTGACCAATAATTCCATAATAGTTGCTATCCTGTGTGACAATTTATAGGGAGATTAGTTTTGCATTTGTTGGATCTTCCCATGAATAGCAACATCAGAACGTACACCATACAAAACACATAATAATTCCAGTAATATGTCCCTTGTCCTCAGAGGCTGAATACAGATCTGTTTAATTCTCATCCAAAGACCATTTCCTATAGAATGTTGCAAAACTCTTTCTAAGTCAGATGGGTTGAGATTGTACATATCTCTGACCTGCTGCACGTCACAAAACCATTTTAACCACTTAAGAACCGCCGCACGTCGATGTACGTCGACAGAATGGCACGGCTGGTATGTCCCCTTTAAGATCCCAGCCGTGGGTCGCACGCGCGCCGCCGATGGCGCGCTCGCGACCCGGTCCTGAGCTCCGTGACCGCGCCCGCGGTGTCCAGTGATCGGATCACAGAGCTGAAGAACGGGAATAGGTGAGTGAAAACAAACCTTTCCCCGTTCTTCCTAGTGGCAGTGTCAGTGATCGTCTGTTCCCTGTCTTAGGGAACGACGATCAGTGACGTCACACACGAAGCCACGCCCCCTTCAGTTTGAACCACACATTAGGTCACGCTTAACCCCTACAGCGCCACCTACAGGTTAACCCCTTCACTGCCATTGTCATTTTTACAGTAATCAAACTATCCCCTATTTTGTAGACGCTATAACTTTTGCGCAAGCCAATCAATAAACGCTTATTTAAAATTGGAAAAAATCTGCGCTTAACCAAGTGAATAAAAATATTGGTGTATTGAAAAATTATTTTATAAAACAATGGTGCTGCTGCTAGTGAAAAGCCTAAATACTAAAGCCCAATAATCATGTGAAAGTGAAAACAAGCGCGCAACCACTAAATGATTAATATAAATCAGAACTGAAATACATTTGGTGATAAATAATTTGAATAATCACTGTGTAAAAAAAGTGCAAGAAAAGAGTCCATATGAAGTAAGACACATCTACATATATTAGTCCATGTAACCGTGTATCTTAAAATGTGCTATGTAAAAACAAAAGTCCAAAAAAAGTGTGGTGATCACAATATTTCATTCGTTTGGAATAATTTAGCTGATACTGGATTGAATCCTATTGTGATCACCAGTGCTGTATTTTGGCCTAGACCGACAAGGCCCAGGCCTAGGGCGGCACTTTTCGGGGGGCGGCAAAAAAGCAGCCCCCCCGCACGGAAAAAAGCACCCCGTCCTCCTCCCGGCTCCCGCACGCAGGGCTGGCATCAAATCTAAATCCAGCGGCATTGCTATAGGGGGGGCGGACCGCACCCGAGTGACACAGTAAGCAGTTGTAGTGGGTGCAGTCAGCCCGCCCCCTCCCATCTGCGAAACGGTGATCAGCTCGGCAGCGGCGGCGCTGTGACAGGGAGAGGAAGAGCGGCGCAGTGTCTGTATCTCCCCTGCTCGCCCCCTCCTTTCTCCTGTCAGCTGAACAGGAGAAGAGAGAGAGAGCGACTCAAATCGGGTTTCCCCAATGCGCCGCCCGGCTTCCTGCCTGCTCCGATTCCCTCCCCATTGGCCGCAGCAGAGGGCCAATCAGAACACACTGAGGGAGTGGGGCATCATGGGAAACGTAGTCCCGGAACATTGGCAGTGTTTCTGTGGCCCCAGTGTATCCACACACAGCAGGCAGGCTACAGTCCCCCAGCGTGCACGCACGCTGGGGGGGGGGGGGGAGAACCTGGAGCCTGGCAAAAAGCAGAGTGCTACAGAAGAGAAAAAGAGAGGACTGTGCAGGGGGAGGGCAGAGAGGGAGCCACGTTGTACCCTGCACCACCAGAGAGGGAGCCACATTGTACCCTGCTCCAACAGAGAGGGAGACACATTGTACACTGCACCACCAGAGAGGGAGCCACATTGTACCCTGCACCACCAGAGAGGGAGCCACATTGTACCCTGCACCACCAGAGAGGGAGCCACGCTGTACCCTGCACCACCAGAGAGGGAGCCACGCTGTACCCTGCACCACCAGAAAGGGAACCACGCTGTAACCGCACCACCAGAGAGGGAGCCACAATGTAACCGCACCACCAGAGAGGGAGCCACGCTGTACCCTGCACCACCAGAGAAGGAACCATGCTGTAACCACACCACCAGAGAAAGAGCCACGATGTAACCGCACCACCAGAGAGGGAGCCACGCTGTACCCTGCACCACCAGAGAGGGAACCACGCTTTAACCACACCACCAGAGAGGGAGCCACGATGTAACCGCACCACCAGAGAGGGAGCCACGCTGTACCCTGCACCACCAGAGAGGGAGCCATGCTGTAACCGCACTACTAGAGAGGTAGCCATGATGTAACCGCACCATCAGAGAGGGAGCCACGTTGTACCCTGCACCACTAGAGAGGGAGCCACACTGTACCCTGCACCACCAGAGAGGGAGCCACGCTGTACCCTGCACCACCAGAGAGGGAGCCACACTGTAACCACACCACCAGAGAGGGAGCCATGCTGTACCCTGCACCACCAGAGAGGGAGCCATGTTGTAACCGCACCACCAGAGAGGGAGCCACGCTGTAACCTCACCACCAGAGAGGGAGCCACACTGTAACCTCACCACCAGAGAGGGAGCCACGCTGTAACTGCACCACCAGAGAGAGAGTCACGTTATACCCGCACCACCAGAGAGAGAGTCACGTTGTAACCGCACTACCAGAGGGAGAAAGACCGAGCCACTGTCAGGGTACAGACATGCTACACTACTGACTAGAGTCACCCCAGGCAACCCAGAGTGAGCGAATGTCCAGCCAGAGGTATCACTGTTGCGGTTTCGTTGGGTCTGGTAAGTGGGCCTGTTGGCCATTATCTATTACTGTTCCCAGGAACTGTCTAACCTTCTATCCTCTAAGCCTTATTGACCGCCACAATGTCCCTCTCTGTCCTCCTTCCCACGGCGTCCCTCTGTCCTCCTTCCCATGGCGTCCCTCTGTCCTCCTTCCCACGGCGTCCCTCTGTCCCCCTTCTCACGGCGTCCCTCTGTCCTCCTTCCCACAGCGTCCCTCTGTCCTCCTTTACTCTGTTTTCCTCCCATGAAGATGAGAGGGCGGGTCGTAAAAAGGAAGGGGTGTGGCCTTGACAGGAAGAGGTGGGTCATATTTAATTTGGGGGTGCGCACGTTTAGTCAGGCCTAGGGCAGCACAAAACCTAAATACACCACTGGTGATCACCATACTTTTTTTGGACTTTTGTTTTTACATAGAACATTTTAAGATACACGGTTACATGGACTAATATATGTAGATGTGTCTTACTTCATATGGACTCTTTTCTTGCACTTTTTTTACACAGTGATTATTCAAATTATTTATCACCAAATGTATTTCAGTTTTGATTTATATTAATCATTTAGTGGTTGCGCACTTGGTTTCACTTTCAAATAAATGCTTATTGCAATTTTTTTAACCAAAAATATGTAGAAGAATACATATCGGCCTAAACTGAGAAAAAACATTTTTTTTATATATTTTTTGGGGATATTTATTACAGCAAAAAGTAAAAAATATTGCATTTTTTTCAAAATTGTCGCTCTATTTTTGTTTATAGTGCAAAAAATAAAAACCACAGAGGTGATTAAATACCACCAAAAGAAAGCTCTATTTGTGGGAAAAAAAGGACGCCAATTTTGTTTGGGAGCCACGTCGCACGACTGCGCAATTGTCCGTTAAAGCAACGCAGTGCCGAATCGCAAAAAGTAGCCTGGTACTTTAGCTACAAAATGGTCCGGGGCTTAAGTGCTTAAAAATCTGTTTAAATCATGGCAGGGAACCATTCCTATTTCTTTAAGAATTGCGTCTAATTCTTTTGGTTTCAAAGGCTTCATTACAAGCTGAACTTCACCTGTATTATTATTATTGTTATAAACTGTGGTGGTCACAGTGGGTGCGGCTGGCAATGAATTATCAGATTTAATATAAGTTTCTGTTTCATTTGATAGAAAGTTTGAGTTTGTATTTTGCTGCGGATTGCTGAATCCAAGATTTGATGCATATCTGCATTCCTGAGATCTCTTCTCTAATTCCATAATTCTTAATTGTAATCTCTCATTTTCCTCTGATAATTTATCACAACGTTTAGATCTCTCAAGCAAAGCTCCCCTGTCTCAGTGTCTGATTGGTTTTGTAACCTCTCACAAACCTTATGGCTATTATCAACTGCATTCTGTAACTGGGCAATTTCCTCAACCTTACCCTTCAAAGAACTTTCCATTGTTAAACAGCAAGATAACAAGCCCTGCACAATACAACCTTTTATTTTACTTTCTGAAATTTTACTATCAAAAATTTTTTTTCTAAAAACTCCTTCATCATCCACGTCTGCTTACATTTTTCTGGAATTTCATAAGGACCGCCATGACGCCATAAGGACCGCCATGACGCTTAATACATTTTAATACCCATCTGTTAAGTTTATCAGAACTGACACTAGCTTCACACTGAGTAAGCATTTTGACTATATTATTAATAATAAAAAAAGGAAATATTTTACCCACCGCATTTGAGGCTCCACCTTGTCAGTTCAGGTCTTCTGGTATACGACAGTCTTGTTTTTTCTTCAGTTTCCAGTCTCCAGAGAATAATTCTGGGGTTCCAAACTTGTTTAATTTTGTAGATCAGACTCTCTTATGTCACAACCAGACATTAAAGTCAGAGCACAGTTCTTGGGTCTCCATCAGACTTCTGCCCACCTCACAGGATTGTTGTCACCACCGACTTCTGTTACTAAGTCCTGAAAATGCTCTTCTGGTCGCTTGAACGGCACCAATGTAGTGAAGTAGTATAGTGGTTAGATAATTGATGTTTAAGTATTAAGTAATTTTCCAGCAGCAACAACCCGATTCTTCCAGAGAGACGCACTTTATTTTGACTTCCAACACAGAACAAAGTCCAATACTTGCAACAGATGACAAAAAATATAACTCAGAGTCACATTTTTTCCTAGACCTGTGCCTGCATAATCAATGGAGGAGAAGACAAGACTGCCTGAATACCAGCTTGAATGTCCTCTCAAAATACTGGTCTGACACTGGGGGGGGGGGGGGGGGGGTTCTGCTAGGTCAACCAAATGTTTCCCATGAATACCCGCTCAAGTCTAATTACCATCAATAAATACTTCCTTAAGTATGTAAACAATGTACCCTTTAAAATGTTCAATTAGGTTAACAGGCCACCTCACACACCTAGGTAGACTTGCATAAGATCAACACATCAAAGGGTCTTCAGCTGTCCCTTTGATATGTTAAAATTCAGTTGGCTCGGACAACTCAACCATTGTCAACTGAAATCTGGCCAGGTCAATATTGTACTGTATGTGTACATATATATAATAATATAATATCCCACATAAATCGGCCAACATATTACAAGAGTCCCGGATCATTAACTGGGCACTATGACTGTCGAAAGGGCTAGGTTGTTGGTCCACAAGCAGCACATCACCTAAAAGGCAAAAATAAACCATGTATTATAAATATGCAGGCATACATCTATTACCATAATCTGTGGTGTCAGACACTGAGCTGTTGTGGTGCCAATTTCAAGCACCTCTCCTTCGTCCACATCCTGTGGTTGGGGGTCTCTCGGAGGTGTGGGGTACCTGGGCTCCTGTCTTTCTAATCTTTTAACCCCTATGAGAATGAAACAAAAGGTATACTTTAGCACACAGATATTTGAGGCCAGAAAGAGGAATCTGAAACATTGTTTGGAAGTGTCGTACAATTGTCTGTTTTGGCAGAGTTCCAAGCTGAAGACCAGATTTTTTCCATTACCAAAGCTGGAATATTTTGCTTTTTAGTGCCAAATTTCACACATGGAGAAGCCCCAAGTATCCACTGGAGCACCTGTGTGGGACACCCTAAAAAGGTTGTTCTGGTAGCCCACACTAGTGCTCCTGAGTCCAGATGTGTAAACAGCCGCTGAGTGTCCTCTCCTTACATTACACTGAATCCAGTTATAGCATTTAAATCTAGTTACAAACACATCTAGACAACAATTTACTAAAATTCTTTTCCTACAAATAGGCATGTCCAAATGTAGTTAACCCTGTATCTGCCCAAAACATTGTATTATTAGTGAGCGAACGAACGAGGTTTACAACGAACGATTAATGTGCCCACTAGGGATGAGCTTCGTGTTCGAGTCGAACATACGTTCGACTCGAACATTGGCTGTTCGATCGTTCGACGAAGATCGAACGATTTGGGCCGTTCGCGCCAAATTCGAGTGACGCGAACGGCCCACAATGCACTACGCCATCGCAGTGTCATCCAGGCGCTGTGATTGGCCAAGCATGCACTGTGACCCCGCATGCTTGGCCAATCACAGCGCCGGCAGCGAGGAGAGCAATGATTGGCCACAGGCAGGATGCCTGTGGCCAATTATTGCTGAGGGTGTTTAGTACACGCCCCACACTATAAAAGGCCGCCAGCACGGCGGCCTAGTGTAGTGTGTTCCGGAGCAGGGATAGAGTAGCATAGGCAGGGACAGTGACTGTTATTTCTTTCTTGCTTAACCTGGATTCCTTTAGTTTAGGGAAAGAGAAGGATAGGTAGGGAGAGTGTCAGTGTGTTTTGTGCTTCTGCTATAGTGTGCTTAAAAAAAACATTTATTCTAGGGACAGAAAACTCTAGGTAGGGACAGTGTCAGTTTCTTTCACTCTGCAAGTCCTTGTTTCCAGGGACCTGTAAGGACAGTGAGTTAATTGTCCTTGTGCTATATTGTGCTTAAAAAAAACATTTATTCTAGGGACAGAAAACTCTAGGTAGGGACAGTGTCAGTTTCTTTCACTCTGCAAGTCCTTGTTTCCAGGGACCTGTAAGGACAGTGAGTTAATTGTCCTTGTGCTATATTGTGATTAAAAAAAACATTTATTCTAGGGACAGAAAACTCTAGGTAGGGACAGTGTCAGTTTCTTTCACTCTGCAAGTCCTTGTTTCCAGGGACCTGTAAGGACAGTGAGTTAATTTTCCTTGTGCTATATTGTGATTAAAAAAAACATTTTTTCTAGGGACAGAAAACTGTAGGTAGGGAGAGTGTTTTTTTTCTTTCACTCTGCAAGTCCTTGTTTCCAGGGACCTGTAAGGACAGTGAGTTAATTGTCCTTGTGCTATATTGTGCTTAAAAAAAACATTTATTCTAGGGACAGAAAACTCTAGGTAGGGACAGTGTCAGTTTCTTTCACTCTGCAAGTCCTTGTTTCCAGGGACCTGTAAGGACAGTGAGTTAATTTTCCTTGTGCTATATTGTGATTAAAAAAAACATTTTTTCTAGGGACAGAAAACTGTAGGTAGGGAGAGTGTTTTTTTTCTTTCACTCTGCAAGTCCTTGTTTCCAGGGACCTGTAAGGACAGTGAGTTAATTTTCCTTGTGCTATATTGTGATTAAAAAAAACATTTTTTCTAGGGACAGAAAACTGTAGGTAGGGAGAGTGTTTTTTTTCTTTCACTCTGCAAGTCCTTGTTTCCAGGGACCTGTAAGGACAGTGAGTTAATTGTCCTTGTGCTATATTGTGCTTAAAAAAAACATTTATTCTAGGGACAGAAAACTCTAGGTAGGGACAGTGTCAGTTTCTTTCACTCTGCAAGTCCTTGTTTCCAGGGACCTGTAAGGACAGTGAGTTAATTGTCCTTGTGCTATATTGTGATTAAAAAAAACATTTATTCTAGGGACAGAAAACTCTAGGTAGGGACAGTGTCAGTTTCTTTCACTCTGCAAGTCCTTGTTTCCAGGGACCTGTAAGGACAGTGAGTTAATTTTCCTTGTGCTATATTGTGATTAAAAAAAACATTTATTCTAGGGACAGAAAACTCTAGGTAGGGACAGTGTCAGTTTCTTTCACTCTGCAAGTCCTTGTTTCCAGGGACCTGTAAGGACAGTGAGTTAATTGTCCTTGTGCTATATTGTGCTTAAAAAAAACATTTATTCTAGGGACAGAAAACTCTAGGTAGGGACAGTGTCAGTTTCTTTCACTCTGCAAGTCCTTGTTTCCAGGGACCTGTAAGGACAGTGAGTTAATTGTCCTTGTGCTATATTGTGATTAAAAAAAACATTTATTCTAGGGACAGAAAACTCTAGGTAGGGACAGTGTCAGTTTCTTTCACTCTGCAAGTCCTTGTTTCCAGGGACCTGTAAGGACAGTGAGTTAATTTTCCTTGTGCTATATTGTGATTAAAAAAAACATTTTTTCTAGGGACAGAAAACTGTAGGTAGGGAGAGTGTTTTTTTTCTTTCACTCTGCAAGTCCTTGTTTCCAGGGACCTGTAAGGACAGTGAGTTAATTGTCCTTGTGCTATATTGTGCTTAAAAAAAACATTTATTCTAGGGACAGAAAACTCTAGGTAGGGACAGTGTCAGTTTCTTTCACTCTGCAAGTCCTTGTTTCCAGGGACCTGTAAGGACAGTGAGTTAATTGTCCTTGTGCTATATTGTGATTAAAAAAAACATTTATTCTAGGGACAGAAAACTCTAGGTAGGGACAGTGTCAGTTTCTTTCACTCTGCAAGTCCTTGTTTC
Organism: Rana muscosa; assembly: GCA_029206835.1. Lineage (NCBI taxonomy): Eukaryota > Metazoa > Chordata > Amphibia > Anura > Ranidae > Rana > Rana muscosa. The sequence continues at coordinate 121,249,495 of CM055118.1, forward strand.
CAGGGACCTGTAAGGACAGTGAGTTAATTTTCCTTGTGCTATATTGTGATTAAAAAAAACATTTTTTCTAGGGACAGAAAACTGTAGGTAGGGAGAGTGTTTTTTTTCTTTCACTCTGCAAGTCCTTGTTTCCAGGGACCTGTAAGGACAGTGAGTTAATTTTCCTTGTGCTATATTGTGATTAAAAAAAACATTTTTTCTAGGGACAGAAAACTGTAGGTAGGGAGAGTGTTTTTTTTCTTTCACTCTGCAAGTCCTTGTTTCCAGGGACCTGTAAGGACAGTGAGTTAATTGTCCTTGTGCTATATTGTGCTTAAAAAAAACATTTATTCTAGGGACAGAAAACTCTAGGTAGGGACAGTGTCAGTTTCTTTCACTCTGCAAGTCCTTGTTTCCAGGGACCTGTAAGGACAGTGAGTTAATTGTCCTTGTGCTATATTGTGATTAAAAAAAACATTTATTCTAGGGACAGAAAACTCTAGGTAGGGACAGTGTCAGTTTCTTTCACTCTGCAAGTCCTTGTTTCCAGGGACCTGTAAGGACAGTGAGTTAATTTTCCTTGTGCTATATTGTGATTAAAAAAAACATTTTTTCTAGGGACAGAAAACTCTAGGTAGGGACAGTGTCAGTTTCTTTCACTCTGCAAGTCCTTGTTTCCAGGGACCTGTAAGGACAGTGAGTTAATTGTCCTTGTGCTATATTGTGATTAAAAAAAACATTTATTCTAGGGACAGAAAACTCTAGGTAGGGACAGTGTCAGTTTCTTTCACTCTGCAAGTCCTTGTTTCCAGGGACCTGTAAGGACAGTGAGTTAATTTTCCTTGTGCTATATTGTGATTAAAAAAAACATTTTTTCTAGGGACAGAAAACTCTAGGTAGGGACAGTGTCAGTTTCTTTCACTCTGCAAGTCCTTGTTTCCAGGGACCTGTAAGGACAGTGAGTTAATTTTCCTTGTGCTATATTGTGATTAAAAAAAACATTTATTCTAGGGACAGAAAACTCTAGGTAGGGACAGTGTCAGTTTCTTTCACTCTGCAAGTCCTTGTTTCCAGGGACCTGTAAGGACAGTGAGTTAATTTTCCTTGTGCTATATTGTGATTAAAAAAAACATTTATTCTAGGGACAGAAAACTCTAGGTAGGGACAGTGTCAGTTTCTTTCACTCTGCAAGTCCTTGTTTCCAGGGACCTGTAAGGACAGTGAGTTAATTGTCCTTGTGCTATATTGTGCTTAAAAAAAACATTTATTCTAGGGACAGAAAACTCTAGGTAGGGACAGTGTCAGTTTCTTTCACTCTGCAAGTCCTTGTTTCCAGGGACCTGTAAGGACAGTGAGTTAATTGTCCTTGTGCTATATTGTGATTAAAAAAAACATTTATTCTAGGGACAGAAAACTCTAGGTAGGGACAGTGTCAGTTTCTTTCACTCTGCAAGTCCTTGTTTCCAGGGACCTGTAAGGACAGTGAGTTAATTTTCCTTGTGCTATATTGTGATTAAAAAAAACATTTTTTCTAGGGACAGAAAACTGTAGGTAGGGAGAGTGTTTTTTTTCTTTCACTCTGCAAGTCCTTGTTTCCAGGGACCTGTAAGGACAGTGAGTTAATTGTCCTTGTGCTATATTGTGCTTAAAAAAAACATTTATTCTAGGGACAGAAAACTCTAGGTAGGGACAGTGTCAGTTTCTTTCACTCTGCAAGTCCTTGTTTCCAGGGACCTGTAAGGACAGTGAGTTAATTTTCCTTGTGCTATATTGTGATTAAAAAAAACATTTATTCTAGGGACAGAAAACTCTAGGTAGGGACAGTGTCAGTTTCTTTCACTCTGCAAGTCCTTGTTTCCAGGGACCTGTAAGGACAGTGAGTTAATTGTCCTTGTGCTATATTGTGATTAAAAAAAACATTTATTCTAGGGACAGAAAACTCTAGGTAGGGACAGTGTCAGTTTCTTTCACTCTGCAAGTCCTTGTTTCCAGGGACCTGTAAGGACAGTGAGTTAATTTTCCTTGTGCTATATTGTGATTAAAAAAAACATTTTTTCTAGGGACAGAAAACTCTAGGTAGGGAGAGTGTTTTTTTTTTTTCACTCTGCAAGTCCTTGTTTCCAGGGACCTGTAAGGACAGTGAGTTAATTGTCCTTGTGCTATATTGTGCTTAAAAAAAACATTTATTCTAGGGACAGAAAACTCTAGGTAGGGACAGTGTCAGTTTCTTTCACTCTGCAAGTCCTTGTTTCCAGGGACCTGTAAGGACAGTGAGTTAATTTTCCTTGTGCTATATTGTGATTAAAAAAAACATTTTTTCTAGGGACAGAAAACTGTAGGTAGGGAGAGTGTTTTTTTTCTTTCACTCTGCAAGTCCTTGTTTCCAGGGACCTGTAAGGACAGTGAGTTAATTGTCCTTGTGCTATATTGTGCTTAAAAAAAACATTTATTCTAGGGACAGAAAACTCTAGGTAGGGACAGTGTCAGTTTCTTTCACTCTGCAAGTCCTTGTTTCCAGGGACCTGTAAGGACAGTGAGTTAATTTTCCTTGTGCTATATTGTGATTAAAAAAAACATTTTTTCTAGGGACAGAAAACTGTAGGTAGGGAGAGTGTTTTTTTTCTTTCACTCTGCAAGTCCTTGTTTCCAGGGACCTGTAAGGACAGTGAGTTAATTTTCCTTGTGCTATATTGTGATTAAAAAAAACATTTTTTCTAGGGACAGAAAACTGTAGGTAGGGAGAGTGTTTTTTTTCTTTCACTCTGCAAGTCCTTGTTTCCAGGGACCTGTAAGGACAGTGAGTTAATTGTCCTTGTGCTATATTGTGCTTAAAAAAAACATTTTTTCTAGGGACAGAAAACTGTAGGTAGGGAGAGTGTTTTTTTTTTTTCACTCTGCAAGTCCTTGTTTCCAGGGACCTGTAAGGACAGTGAGTTAATTGTCCTTGTGCTATATTGTGCTTAAAAAAAACATTTATTCTAGGGACAGAAAACTCTAGGTAGGGACAGTGTCAGTTTCTTTCACTCTGCAAGTCCTTGTTTCCAGGGACCTGGAGAGACATTGAGTGAATTGTCCTTGTGCTATATTGTGATTAAAAAAAACATTTATTCTAGGGACAGAAAACTCTAGGTAGGGACAGTGTCAGTTTCTTTCACTGTGAAAGTCCTTGTTTCAAGGGACAGAGAAGGACACCTGAAGGTAGCCCTTATTGCTTTTTTCCCATCTCCCTGCAGGCCATCTATTAGAATGTCTGGAAGGCAAACAAGGAGAGGCAGACAGTCAGGAGGCAATAAAAGAGGGCAAGCAGGCTCTGTGTCTGGGGGCAACAGTGCTGGTCGTGGACGCGGTGCATTGTCATCAGCACATGGCCATGGGACACGCTTGTCCTTCTTTTCGGCAGCTGGACATGTTGAGCCACATCATGCCGAAGACTTGGTAGAGTGGATGACCAAGCCCTCCTCCTCCTCCTCATCCTCTCTCACCCAGGCTCAGGGTACTGGAAAAGCAGCTGCCAAAGCGTCGTCTTCCCTGGTATCAATGTCAGACAAATCATCAGTCACTCCTTCCCTAGACCCACCATGTCCTCCTCCTGAGGAGTCCCCCGAACTGTTTCAGCACAGTGTTGGGTACATGCTCCAGGAGGATGCCCAGCGTTTCGAAGGGTCTGATGATGAAACCCAGCTAGAGGAAGGCAGTAGCGTGAGAGCAGACAGAGGGGATGCTCAAGAAGGACACCAATCTGGCAGTCATGTTCCAGCAGCTGCAGCATACTGCCAGATTGGCTCCAGTGATGAGGAGGGAGGGGATGATGAGGTCAATGACTCCACGTGGGTGCCTAATAGGAGAGAGGAGGAGGAGGAGGATGAGGAGGAGGCACATCTCCAACGAGGCAGGATGCCCTTTGGTGGCCAGCGTAAGGGCAGTACACCGACGGAATCACACCGCAGAGCTCCGCCTGTGCAGGGCGCTGCCTCTGCCCGTCATTCAAAAAGTTCTTTGGTGTGGGCCTTTTTTGAGGCTAGTGCATCAGATCGCACAGCTGCTGTTTGCAACATATGTCTCAAGCGTATATCGCGTGGCCAAAACATCAGCCGCTTGGGTACCACATGCCTGACCAGACATATGTTGACCTGCCATGCAGCTCGTTGGCAAGCCTACCTCAAAGACCCACACCAAAGAACCAAGCGGACCTCTCCTTGCACCGCATCAGCTGGGATCTCCAACCCCACTATAACTTCAGTCCTCTCTGAAACATGCACTGAGAGGAATGAAGGTGTAGAATTAGGTGTGTCACAGCCAAGTACTTGCGCCCACTCTGCTAGCAGTACACCGACGTCCGATTCTAGCAGGCAAATTTCCCTGCCCCAGCTGCTGGACCGTCGAAAGAAGTTCACTCCCAGCCATCCACATGCCCAGCGGTTGAATGCTAGCTTGGCTAAATTGCTAGCGCTTCAACTGCTGCCTTTTCAGTTGGTAGACTCGGCCCCCTTCCGTGAGTTTGTGCAATGTGCGGTTCCTCAGTGGCAGGTTCCCAAACGCCACTTTTTCTCACGGAAGGCTATTCCGGCTCTCTACCGGCATGTGGAAGGCAATGTCTTGGCCTCGCTGGACAGGGCGGTCAGCGGTAAGGTGCATATTACCGCTGACTCATGGTCCAGCAGGCATGGACAGGGACGTTACCTTTCTTTCACGGCCCATTGGGTCACTCTTTTGGCAGCTGGCAAGGATTCAGGACAAGGTGCAGTAGTGTTGGAGGTTGTCCCACCGCCACGCCTCCAAAATGCTACTACTGGTTGTGACACACCTCTCTCCTCCACCCCCTCCTCTTCTTCTTCCTCCATGGCCTCTTCCTGTGGTTTGTCCTATGAACCAGCGGTGCTCCGTAGCCGTTCACGGGGCTACGCAAGTACGCAGGCAAAAAGATGCCATGCCGTGCTTGCGCTGGTGTGTTTGGGGGACAGAAGCCACACTGGGGCAGAGGTCCTGTCTGCTCTGCAGGGCCAGGCCGAGAGGTGGTTGACGCCACGCCAGCTTAAGCCAGGAATGGTGGTTTGCGACAATGGCACCAACCTCCTCTCCGCCCTCCGACAGGGACAACTGACCCATGTGCCCTGTGTGGCTCACGTCCTTAACCTGGTGGTGCAGCGCTTCTTGGGCAGGTACCCGGGCTTACAGGATGTCCTGAGGCAGGCCAGGAAAGTCTGTGTGCATTTCCGCAGATCTTATAATGCCAGTGCTCGCCTGGCTGAGCTGCAAAAGGAGTTGAACCTGCCCAAGAACCGCCTTATATGTGACATGCCCACCAGGTGGAACTCAACGTTGGCCATGCTGCAGCGGCTGCACACGCAGCAGAGGGCCATCAATGAGTACCTGTGCGACTACGGCACCAGGACAGGGTCAGGGGAGCTTGGTTTTTTTTCTCCACGCCAGTGGGGCATGATCAGGGATGCATGCACTGTCCTGGCACCATTTGAGGAGGCCACGAGGATGGTGAGCAGTGACAGTGCATGCATCAGTGACACTGTACCTCTTGTCCACCTGTTGGAGCACACGCTGCGTGGAATAATGGACAGGGCACTTGAGGCAGAACAGAGGCAGGAAGAGGAGGACTTCCTTGCCTCTCAAGGCCCCCTTTACCCAGACAGTGTTCCTTCTGTCCCACCCATCGCACAGGAAGAGGAGGAGGAGGAGGAGGAGGAGGAGGAGGAGGAGGAGGATTGTGTCAGCATGGAGGTGGAGGCTGGCACTCAGCATCATCAGCAGCAGTCTTTTAGGGATGATTTACAGTCCCAAGAAACCAGTGGACTTGTACGTGGCTGGGAGGAGGTGGCTGCGGATCATGTCGTCCTTAGTGACCCAGAGGACTCCGGAGCGAATGCCTCAGCAAACCTACGCTGCATGGCCTCCCTGATCCTGCAAAGTCTGCGGAAGGATCCTCGTATTCTTCGGATCAAGGAGAGGGACCATTACTGGCTGGCCACTCTCCTTGATCCACGGTACAAGGGTAAGGTTGCGGACCTTATGTTACCGTCGCAGAGGGAGCAGAGGATGAGACAACTCCGGGAGGCCTTGCAGAAAGGTCTGTGCAACGCGTTCCCAGAGACTGGGAGGTTGCAAACTCCTGGTCCTGGACAACGAGTTGCTGAGGCTTCGGCCAGTCAAAGAAGGAGCGGTGGGGAAGGTGGCCGTCTGACCGATGCGTTCAGACAATTCTTTAGTCCGCAGCCCCAAAGTATGATCGGTTCCAGCAACCATCGCCAGCGTCTGATAAACATGGTGCAGGAATATCTAGGGGCAAGGTCAGACTTGGACACCTTCCCCACCGAAAATCCTCTGGCTTACTGGGTCTTGAGGATGGATCACTGGCCAGAGCTTGCACAGTATGCAATTGAGCTACTGGCCTGTCCTGCATCCAGCGTTCTTTCGGAACGCACATTCAGTGCTGCTGGAGGATTTGTCACGGATCACAGGGTGCGCCTGTCCACCGACTCGGTTGATCGACTGACTTTCATCAAGATGAACCAGTCTTGGATCACCACCAGCTACCACACACCTGATGCTGATATAACAGACTAATTGATTTTAAAATGTCACATCCCTTCAAGACTGATGCTGATGCTGAGTGCCTGTGCTGTTATGTTGACTGGCTATCCTCCTCCTCCGAGTCCTCAATGATACGATTGATGATGATAGCTTGGAAGATCATTTTTGTTTATGGGTGCCGCCACCAGTGCCTAACGCCCAATTTTTCAGCCCCTGTTTAACAGGGGCGTGTAATTACAATTTTTGAAGCAATACTTTGCAACAGGGCTCATTGCTGTGCTCCAAGTACAGTATCTGTGAGGAGTTGCAGTGTTGTGCCACCAGTGCCTAAGGCCCAATTTTTCAGCCCCTGTTTAACAGGGGCGTGTCATTACAATTTTTGAAGCAATACTTTGCAACAGGGCTCATTGCTGTGCTCCAAGTACAGTATCTGTGAAGGGTTGCAGTGTTGTGCCACCAGTGCCTAAGGCCCAATTTTTCAGCCCCTGTTCAACAGGGGCATGTAATTACAATTCTTGATCTAATAATTCACAGCAGGGCCCATTGCTGCACCCACCAAGAGTAACTGTCAGGGCTTACAGTGTTGTGGCACCAGCACCACCATCAAAGGCCCAATTTTTACTACCACTGTTCAACAATTATATGTAATTAAAATTCCTGATATAATAGTTGACAGCAGGGCGTTCCAGCACCAACCAAGAGTAACTGTGAGTGCTTACAGTGTTGTGCCAACACCAACAACTAAGGGGCCTATTTCTGCAGAGTATATACGGCAGGTCCCTACTTTCAAACATCCAACTTACAAACGACTCCTACTTGCAAACGCAAGAAGACAACAGGAAGTGAGAGGAAATCTACCACTAGGAAGGAAAATTCTCTCCTGTAAGAATAAATATGGGAGAAAGGTGTCTCCTCTGTACTGATGCTTTATCAGCAATCCTTGTTTCAAGAAAAACACCACATTTCAAAAACAGTTGTCATTAGGACGGAAAGTGAGGTGAAATGTTCTGAACAGGGGCACAGACAGCAAAACAAATGTTACAGGGGTGATAACCCTTACCTATGTTTTCCAAAAAGTTTAAAAATAGATTTTTGGTCTGGAGCTACACTTCAACAATGTACCTGTTCAAAATTACAAACAGATTCTACATAAGAACAAACCTACAGTCCCTGTCTTGTATGCACCGCCTGTATACGGCTGTTCTGAGTATATAGGGCCTTTTTTATTTTATGTGCGGGGTTCCCCTTAATATCCATACAAGACCCAAAGGGGCTGGTAATGGGCTGGGGTAGGGGGGGGGTCATGGGGTAGCTATGCCATTTTTCTTAAAGATTTTCATCCATATTACCGGGACCAGACATTACATTAAAGCCGCAAGCAGTTTTAAATGGCTTTTTTTTCCTTTAGAAGTGTCATTTTGTGCAGGGACAGTTCTAAACACGGGAAACACGTGGCACTTCACAGGCATACTTTAGACACCCCCCAGGTACGATATTTAAAGGAATATTTGACTTTTTTTTTTTCACTTTATGCATCATTAAAATGACTGCTCCCGGAAAACGACCGTTTTTAAAACTTATTTTTGCATTGATACATGTCCCCTGGTGCAGAACCCGGGTTCCCAAACCCTTTTTAGGACAATAACATGCATAATAGTTTTTATAATTAGCACTTTAGAATTCGAACGTTCGCATCCATTGTATTTAATAGGGTTCTAATGTTCGTTCGAACTTTCGGTCCGTTCGCGGGTTCTGGTGCGAACCGAACCCGGGGGTGTTCGGCTCATCACTAGTGCCCACGAACATGAAAGTTGCCATTTTAAACTGTACAACAGTAAAGAAAATCACATGGAGCAACATGCAAGTAATAATAATCATAGTAACACAGGAAACATAACTTACTTTTTCCAAGCATTTTCTTGATCCTCCTGTACTGAAACGGCTCCCTCAGTTTCAGGTCAGACCACCGTTTCCAAAGCTGCTCCTTCGAACTCCGTACCCCGAATTTATGGTGACGAATTTTCACTTAACTTTCGCCATTATTTTGGCCTTGTGGAGATTTGGGGTTGTGTACGGCCCATGCTTGCCATCATAATCCGCCCTCCTCAAAATGTACACCATCTCCACCATTTCTTCAAATGCCATGTTAGAGGCCTTATATCTCCTGGATCGGGACATTTGTTGCTCCGGGCTTTCCTCCTCGTTTGAGGTACTATCAGCCACCTGCTGTGTCTCCGCCATGTCGTCTTCTCACTGCGACGAGAGAGGAGGGGCGGGGAAAGTACTAGAACGAACGTCAGGGGCGGGCGACGTGTGCAGAGTTTCACGCATGCACAGTGTATATAAAGCAAACACGGATGTCTCGTAACTACGTTCTGTATGAGGAGGAGGGAGGAACGGAAGCGACGAACGTCCTAATGAAGGTAAAATTTTAACTTGAGACATCAGTGGTCTATACTGCTTTCTAGATTGTGGATTGTGGACTATATTGGGCTAAGATTCTGACAGTTTAGGCAGCAAATATGAATATGAATATACAGGTATTTAAAAACCCTGAATTCCTGATGGCATTCATTGACAGGTACAGGGAGATGAACAGCTTGTGGGAGGTAAAACACCACTTATATTATAACAAACTAGTTAGGCGGGCAACGCTGGAGAAACTTCTTGAATTTGTGCAGACATGGCTCCCCACGGCAGACATTGATTATTTGGATGCGAAAATTGGGATCTTGAGAAACATGTACAAGAGGGAGCACAACAAGATCCAGAAATCCATCAGATCAGGAGCAGCAGCAGACCAAGTGTATGTACCCAGGCTGTGGTACTACAGCAGACTGCTCTTTCTGGACAACCAGCTTGAAGGCAAGGAATCCCTTTCTACCCTTCCCTCCAGACTTCCCTCCACCCTTCCCTGCAACCTTCATTCCACCACCCCAGCTGAGGCTTCAGACGACCAACCGCCTGACATCCTGAAAGAACCGGATGCGCACGTCTGGAGCCAGGTATAGTATTTTTATACATATTTATTGTCCTATTATTAATGATGTTAACTATAGATGTTATTATTGCTTGCAAATTAATAATGAAACAAAAAGTGATTTACATATCAAGAGACAGTAGTGGCCAAAAATGATTGGGACAAGATTGAAAAATGCTGGGGTCAGAATGATAGTCTTTTCTATTTATTAACATTCAATTTGCAACAGTCATGAGATGAAAATTGTGTGTGATTGTTGAACCAATAAGTAAAACGATGTCCCTTTTTTATACACAGGATGAGCTCTGCCAGGATTAGGGGCTGGAAAGTGGCAGGCAGGAGGAGGCCGGGCCCAATGTCAGCCAGGAGGAGGCCGGGCCCAATGTCAGCCAGAAGGAAGCAGGCAGGAGGTGGCCGGGCCCAGTGGCCACACCCAATCCCAGGTGCCTCCCCTCCGCATTAGAACAAAAAGGCCCAGGAAGGGGAACATGATGGAGGAGGCAACACTTAACCTCATTAAAAATGCTAGTGATCTTATCAATACCCCCCGACGCTAAAGTGGCCTATGGCTGCTATGTAGCCGCAAGATTAAATCAATTGGAGCAGGGCCAACGCATCCTCTGTGAGGGACTTATTTCTGAAGCCCTTCAGAAGGGTGACTGAAACCAGCCAAATCATTGATGTCGCCCATCCTCCTCCTCCTCCGCCTCCTGCCACAAGTCCACCACCAGAGCCACAGCCTACAAGGAAGTGTGGAGTGAAGGCTGCAGAGAAGGCTGCAGAGAAGGCTGCAGGGAAGCGTGGAGGGAAGGCTTCAAGGAAGTCTAGAAAGTGATTACCTGCCTTCAGTCTGGTCTTACAGAAGACGCAGACTGACGCAGACGCATTTCAAAAATACAATGTCAAATTAACATGGGACACCAACACCAACCTCTTTGAGGTAAAACAATACAAGATAATAATGGTATTGTGGTAACTTGACAAAAAAATGTAAATAAAAAATGGAGATCTTCATTATCCACTTGAGACCCGCGCTATAGACGAAAGACGTCTGCAGCGCGGCTCTCAAGTGCCGGGTTGACGTCCATGGACATCCTGCTGTGTTTACATCCCCGCACGCGGCGGGGAACAGCTGTGCCCGCCGCATCACGTGATGCCGATGCGCGTGCCTGGCGGCCGCGATGTCCGCCAGGTACATGCGATCGGCTGTTACAGAGGCAGGACGTGGATCTCTGTGTAAACACAGAGATCCACGTCGTGTCAGGGAGAGAGGAGACCGATGCTGTGTCCCTTGTACATAGGGACACAGATCGGTCACCTCCCCCAGTCAGTCCCCTCCCCCACACAGTAAGAATCACTAATAGGGAACATATTTAACCCCTTGATCGCCCCCTAGTGTTAACCCCTTCCCTGCCAGTCACATTTATACAGTAATCAATGCATATTTATAGCAATGTTCGCTGTATAAATGTGAATGGTCCCAAAATAGTGTCAAAAGTGTCTGATATGTCCGCCGCAATATCGCAGGCCTGACAAAAATCCCAGATCGCCGCCATTACTAGTAAAAAAAAAAAATATAATAAAAATGTCATAATTCTATCCCCTATTTTGTAGGCGCTATAACTTTTGCGCAAACCAATCACTATACGCTTATTGCAATTTTTTTTACCAAAAATATATAGAAGAATACGTATCGACCTAAACTGAGAAAAAAAATAGTTAAAAAAAAAATGGGATATTATTATAACAAAAAGTAAAAGTTTGTTTATAGCGCAAAAAATAAAAACGGCAGAGGTGATCAAATACCCCCAAAAGAAAGCACTATTTGTGGGAAAAAAATGATAAAGATATCATTTGGGTACAGCGTTGTATGACCGCGCAATTGCCATTCAAAGTGCGTCAGCGCTGAAAGCTGAAAATTGGTCTGGGTACGAAGGGGGTTTAAGTGCCCAGTAAGCAAGTGGTTAAACAAAAAAATAAACATGGAGATCTTCATTAAACCAACAAAAAAATATATATATGGAGATCACTAGAAAATATTTAAAAAAACAAAAAAAATATGGAGATCTTCATTTAACAAAAAATAAATTTAAAATATGGAGATCTTCATTAACTACTTAAGCCCCGGACCATTTTGTTGCTAAAGGACCAGGCCCCTTTTTGCGATTTGGCACTGTGTCGCTTTAACTCACAATTGCGCGGTCTTGCGACATGGCAAACAAAATTTATGTCCTTTTTATCCCACAAATAGAGCTTTCTTTTGGTGGTATTTGATCACCGCTGCGGTTTTTATTTTTTGCGCTATAACCAAAAATAGAGCGACAATTTTAAAAAAAATTCAATATTTTTTACTTTTTGCTATAATAAATATCCCCAAAAAATATCTAAAAAAACTTTTTTTTTTCCTCAGTTTAGGCTGATACGTATTCTTCTACATATTTTTGGTAAAAAAAATCGTAATAAGCGTATAGTGATTGGTTTGCGCAAAAGTTATAGCTTCTTCAAAATAGGGAATAGTTTTTCGGCATTTTTATTAATATTTTTTTTTTACTACTAATGGCGGCGATCTGCGATTTTTATCGTGACTGCGACATTATGGCGGACACATCGGACACTTTTGACACATTTTTGGGACCATTGTCATTTTTACAGCGATCAGTGCTATAAATATGCACTGATTACTGTGAAAATGACACTGACAGTGAAGGAGTTAACCTCTAGGTGCCGCTGTAGGGGTTAAGTGTGCCCTAGTGAGTGATTCTCTCTGTAGAGGGGCGTGGCTTGGCGTGACACATCACTGATCGCTGTTCCCTATGACAGGGAACAGACGATCACTGACCTGCCACTAAGAAGAACGGGGAAAGGTTTGTTTACACTTACCTCTCCCCGTTCTTCAGTTCTGTGACTCGATCGCGGGTAGGGTTGCCACCTCATCCCTTTAAACCCGAACACATATTAATTACACAGGTTCTGTGGCTGATTAAGGTGGTAATTAAACTCACTTGGTGCCTTATCTGCCTTTTAATTAGCCTCAGAACCTGTGTAATTCATATGTGTTCGGGTTTAAAGGGATGAGGTGGCAACTCTAATCGCGGGACACCCGCGGCGATCGGGTCCGCGGGTCCCACGGGCGCGGTCATGAAGCTTCGGACCGGGTCGCGAGCACGCCGCCGGCGGTGTGCGCGCGACCCACGGCTGGGATCTCCAAGGGGACGTACCTGTACGCCCTTGTGCCCAGCCGTGTCATTCTGTCGAGACGTATATCGTCGTGCGGCGGTCCTTAAGTGGTTAAAAAAAAACATTATTATAAAGATCTGTCTTTAAAAAAGGAGTATTCATGAGATCACGTGAAAATATAAAGAATTAAGTTTATCTGAACTCAGTCAAAAATCCCAGAATTTTCAGCGTGACGAATGTGATATTTCCATTATGAACGCTAGTGTTAACCCCTTCCCTGCCAGTCACATTTATACAGTAATCAGTGCATATTTATAGCACTGTTCGCTGTATAAATGTGAATGGTCCCAAAATAGTGTCAAAAGTGTCCGATGTGTCCGCCATAATATCGCAGTCACGAAAAAAATCGCTGATCGCCGCCATTACTAGTAAAAAAAATAAATTATAAAAATGCCATAAAACTACCCCTATTTTATAAACGCTATAACTTTTGCGCAAACCAATCAATAAACGCCGATTGCGTTTTTTTTTATACCAAAAATATGTAGAAGAATACGTATCGGCCTAAACTGAGGAAAACATTTTTATTTTATTTTTTTAATTGGGATATTTATTATAGCAAAAATCAAAAAATATTGTGTTTTTTTGAAAATTTTCGCACTTTTTTGTTTATAGCGCAAAAAATAAAAACCGCAGAGATGATCAAATACCACCAAAAGAAAGCTCTATTTGTGGGGAAAAAAGGACGTCAATTTTGTTTGGGACCCACGTCGCACGACCGCGCAATTGTCATTCAAAGCGTGACAGTGCCGAAAGCTGAAATTTCGCCTGGGCAGGAAGGGGGTATATGTGCCCAGTAAGGAAGTGGTTAATAAGGCTAAAAGTTATGTATCTGACATACTGTAGCAGTCAGTGTATGGATCTACTCAGGGGACCTCAATAGTATTCAAGCATGACCACAGCACACTGAGAAAATAGATAAGTAGTTTGCTGTTATGCACACAAGGGTTTTACAAAGAAACACTATCATATCATGCAGAAAGCTTTACCTATTAAAATTGATGAATCGCAAAGCTGCATATAGAGGTATAATGGGATGTGCAAGATTGCTTCAAAATATTTATATCATCAAAGATATCTAAAAATAAGAAGAAGTATGATAACAATAGAAAGCCTTTAAAATATTGTCAAGAAGCAGCATTGTCATTGAAAGTAAAACCAAATCAAACACATAATTCTAGTGCTCACCTTGAAGGCACTCCTTCACTGCCAGTGTCATTTTCACAGTAATCAGTGCATATTTATAGCACTGATCGCTGTAAAAATGACAATGGTCACAAAAATGGGTCAAAAGTGTACGATGTGTCTGCCATAATGTCGCAGTCACAATAAAAATCGCAGATCGCCGCCATTAGTAGTAAAAAAAAAAAATATTAATAAAAATGCCATAAAACTATCCCCTATTTTGAAGAAGCTATAACTTTTGCGCAAACCAATCACTATACGCTTATTACGATTTTTTTTACCAAAAATATGTAGAAGAATACGTATCAGCCTAAACTGAGGGGAAAAAAAACGTTTTTTTAGATATTTTTTGGGGATATTTATTATAGCAAAAAGTAAAAAATATTGATTTTTTTTTAAAATTGTCGCTCTATTTTTGGTTATAGCGCAAAAAATAATCAAATACCACCAAAATAAAGCTCTATTTGTGGGATAAAAAGGACATAAATTTTGTTTGCCATGTCGCAAGACCGCGCAATTGTGAGTTAAAGCGATACAGTGCCGAATCGCAAAAAGGGGCCTGGTCCTTTAGCAACAAAATGGTCCGGGGCTTAAGTGGTTAATGAAGATCTCCATATTTTTTATTTATTTTTTGTTTAATGAAGATCTCCATATTTTTTTTGTTTTTTTTAATATTTTCTAGTGATCTCCATATATATATTTTTTTGTTGGTTTAATGAAGATCTCCATGTTTATTTTTTTGTTTAACCACTTGCTTACTGGGCACTTAAACCCCCTTCGTACCCAGACCAATTTTCAGCTTTCAGCGCTGACGCACTTTGAATGGCAATTGCGCGGTCATACAACGCTGTACCCAAATGATATCTTTATCATTTTTTTCCCACAAATAGTGCTTTCTTTTGGGGGTATTTGATCACCTCTGCGGTTTTTATTTTTTGCGCTATAAACAAACTTTTACTTTTTGTTATAATAATATCCCATTTTTTTTTCAACTATTTTTTTTCTCAGTTTAGGCCGATACGTATTCTTGGTAAAAAAAATTGCAATAAGCGTATAGTGATTGGTTTGCGCAAAAGTTATAGCGCCTACAAAATAGGGGATAGAATTATGAAATTTTTATTATATTTTTTTTTTTTTACTAGTAATGGCGGCAATCTGGGATTTTTGTCAGGCCTGCGATATTGCGGCGGACATATCAGACACTTTTGACACTATTTTGGGACCATTCACATTTATACAGCGAACAGTGCTATAAATATGCACTGATTACTGTATAAATGTGACTGGCAGGGAAGGGGTTAACACTAGGGGGCGAGGAAGGGGTTAAATGTATGCCCTGGGAGTGATTACTACTGTGGGGGGAGGGGACTGACTGGGGGAGGTGACCGATCTGTGTCCCTATGTACAAGGGGCACAGCATCGGTCTCCTCTCTCCCTGACAGGACATGGATCTGTGTGTTTACACACACAGATCCATGTCCTTGTCTCTGTACCGGCCGATCGCGGGCACCTGGCGGACATCGCGGCCGCCAGGCACGCGCATCGGCCTTACAGTGACGCGCCGGGCACGTGCGCGCGCCGCCGGCGGCGCTCGCGCGCCCCCAGTGGCCGGAGGAGCGGAGGCCGTAAAAAGACGGCCTCCCGGCATTTGAGAACCACCTTGCGGCCGTACATAGTCATACGGCGGGCGCGAGGTGGTTAAATACTCTTGCTAGCTTAGTTTTACAGCACCATTATGACCTTTTTGATTTAGTTTTTAAATAGATCTAAAAGGTGTACTTTTTGCGTATGGGGCTCCCATGTTAGCCGGGACAGTGCTCTTCTATGGGTCGTGCACATGGTCATGTTATGGGTAAGGTGACCTGTGCGAGACATCACTACACAGGATATACATTCATGTTCTATATTGTGTTATTACTTGAGGATTATATGATGTTATGACTAATATGTTTTCTTTCTATATTCATAGTTTGACATTGGTAATCGCTCTATAAAATTGTGCGTATATTTGTATAAAAAAGCTCCTGAAGAAGCAATGTTCCCTTCCGCGAAACATGTCGAGCAAATAATTTACAGATGGTACATTTTCCAGTTTCACCACAACCATTTAGAGACATTGAATTATTTCACGTTTCTCTTTTTTAAATTCATGTATTTTAAATTGTGATTGCAATAAAAATTATATTTTTATACTTATCTTTTGAATCACAAGCTTTTGTACGTACCATAAAAGTAAATTTCTGACTCCCTAAATTCCTTCTACTTGTAGGGACAAAGGTACCCCCCTTTTTTAATATATTGATATTATGGCCAGCACTTTTTCTTTTTTTTATATCAAAAGGTTTTTATTGCTCACAAAAAAATACAAGGTAAAAAAACATGTAGCATGTTATATCCTGTACAAGTAGCAAGATACGTTTTTGACATTCCTTGGTCACCTCAAAAATCACATACAAGTAAACAATCCGCTCAGAATTTCAAATAGCATAAGGTGAACTGTACACAACCCATCAGTCTATCCCCCCTCCCACCCACCCACCTGTTGCCGGTGGGAGCATGCTACACACCTCCCAACAGCCTCATCCTCACCAATTCCATGGGGCTTAAACCCGGTACAGCAAGCCATGCATCCCAGAGCCTATCAAACTTTCCTGCATTGCTCCTGTGCTGGTATATGTATTTCTCCATCAAAAGCATTTTACCCATCTGCTGTATCCACAGTTTGACCGTGGGTGGCTCCTCAGACTTCCACAGTAGTAGAATAGTTTTTCTCGCCTGGAACAATGCCCTAGTAAATGCCATTTGAGTCACCTCCTCCGGGATCTCCCCCTCCAGTATTCCTAGCAAGCAACATAAGGGGTCAGAAGGAACTTTGGTCTGGAACACCAAATTAAGCGTAGCCAGTACCTCCGTCCAATATCTATGGAGTTTGGGGCAACGCCAGAGGAGGTGAATCAGATCCCCAGGCACCGCCCTACACCTACCGCATAGCGGATCGGGCAATCTTCCCATCTTAAAGAGTTTTACCGGTGTAAAAGTAGTATATATAGTTGGGATACCTTTTGTGCCACATTAAGCGAGCAGGCGTTGACCACCTGCATTACCTCCCCCCAGAGCTCCCCCTCTATAGGACCAACATCAGCCTCCCACTGGCTCACCACTTTCATGGGGTGTCCCTCCAGAAACGAGGACAGCAGCATGTTATAGCACTGGGAGATGACACCCCTGGTCTCACAAGCATCCTGCAGCATGTGAAAGACAGGGGTGGGGGACTGAACCCACTCCACTGCATCTCCCTGAGCCCCGACAGCATGTCGCAACTGCAGGTAGTAAAACATCATATTAGACGGGAGCGCATATCTCGATTGAAGTACATGAAAAGGAAGTAAGGCCCCATTATGAAACACTTGTCTCAGGTGGGTTATACCTAATGACCACCACTTAGGGCCCTGCCGAAGTTTGGCCAGTTCAATGTAAGTGCCGTTCCCCCATAGCGGGCTGTACTTAGTGAACCCCGTGACATTCTGAAGTTGTTTGGCCTTATTCCACACCTTCTGAAGGAGTGAATAAGTGGGCATCTTTTTAATAGATTTCTGAAACCGTTGAGCCTCCAGCCCCTCCGGCAACGTGTCGGCCCCCGAGCCAAGCAGCATTAGCCTAGCCGAGGAGCCCACAGGAGCCGGGACCATGGCACCTATCAGGTGCTGTAGTTGCGCTGCCAGATAATATATCCAAGGGTTGGGGAGGGCAAGGCCCCCTCCCTCGTTTGGTCGCTGTAGTTGTTCCAATTTAATACGGGGGGGGTTTGGTGTGCCACAATAATTGTCTAAAGAGGGAATTGACGACCCTGAAGATTTTAAGCGTGATAACAACAGGAGCATTGTGTAGCAGGTACAGCAGCTGGGGTATTAGTATCATTTTAATAAGGTTCGTCTTGCTGGCCAGGGACATCCGCAGTCTGTTCCATATCTGTATTTTATCCCTGAATCTAGTCAATAAGGGGTATATGTTCAGCTGACAGAAATCTGTGATCACCGGGGAGATGAATACACCCAGCTACTTAAATGAGGATACTATGGGGACCGGGCAGAAGGGGGCCCCTCGCCTAGCGCAGGGGCCTCATCCAGGAACATCAGAGCCGACTTGGACCAGTTAATTGTAAGGCCCGAGAAACGGCCAAACTCTGTGATAAGGGACATGACCTGAGCCAATGATTCATCCACATCTTCCAGGAAGAGGAGCATGTCATCGGTGTATAGCATAATTTTCTTGTGTACATCGCCATAGCGGAAGCCCCTGACCGACCGGCAGTCTCGCACCAGAGCCGCCAGGGGCTCAATGGCCAGAGCGAAGAGCAGAGGGACAGGGGGCATCCCTGCCTGGTCCCCCTGCCCAGCGCAAAGGCGTGAGACATCCTGTCAGACATTCGTATGGCCGCCTGCGGCGAGCCGTACAGCAGCCTCACCCACCCTAGGAACCGGGGTCCGAACCCGAACTTGGCCAGTACAGCCCATAGATACCGTCAGCCAACACTGTTGAATGCCTTATTGGTGTCAAGAGACAACAGTGCCCTGTGGCCGACGGAATCCGAGGGGGTCTGCATGTTCAAGTATAGCCGCCTAAGTTAGTTGCGGTGGAGCTGCGAGGCATGAACCCCGCCTGATCTGGGTGAATAATAGACAAGATAATTTTGTTAACCCTCATAGCCAATACCTTAGCCAGAATTTTAACGTCGCTCTGTAGCAGTGAAATGGGCCTATACGAGCCGGGGTCCAGGGGATCCTTGCCAGCCTTCAGCAACAGTATAATATTAGCTCTATTCATGGAAGGGGGCAGTGCTCCGGACTCGAAGGAGGTGTTGAACACCGCAAGCAGCCTGGGCAAGATCACCTCACCATATTGGACATAGGCCTCCATGGGGATCCCATCATCCCCCGGGGCCTTGCATGTGGGGAAAGATGCGACCGCCTCCCTCAATTCCTCCAAAGTGAGCGGGGCCTCCATCTCCGCACGGGCCTGCCCGCCCAGGAGTGGAAGCTCCACCATACCCAGATATTGTGATAGTTCCTCGTCTGTATAATCATCACATGGCCTGTAGAGATAGCTATACAAGGACGCCAGTTCAGCTATAATCTGCTCAGGGTCATTCACCAGTCGTGCCCGGGAGTCTCGGATCGCTCCAATCGCTGGAGAGGCCTGCTGAGACCTGGCAATCCTAGCCAGAAGCCTGCCAGTCTTCTCACTCTCCTCATAGAAGGCCTGACTAGTAAAGAACCTCTTTTTTTCCGCAGCGGAGGTTCTCAACCGGTCCAGGGAATCCTGGGCCGAGATCCAAGCCTCCCTCGCGGAATCGGTTGGATCCATCACAAATGCAAGCTCCAACTGTTTCACCTGGTCTTCAACCTGCGCCAGGAGCGCAGACGAATTGCGTTTGATGGCCGTGATTTCAGCAATAAAGGAACCCCTCAAACAGGCCTTAAATGCATCCCAGCCCACCGCCGAGTTCTCCCCGAGGTGGTTGTCTAAAAAGTACTGATCAATCTGGCATGTCACCCGGTCATGGGATGTGAAAAGTTTTAGCCAGTAGGCATTTAATTTCCATGGTGCCCTGGGCAGGGAGGAGGTGGGACAGGTAACCAGATGAGCCGCCAGCGGGGAATGGTCAGACACCCCCCTAGGACGGTATTCTATCCTAGGGACCATATGCACAACCTGTTGGGACCCCACACATAGATCAATGCAAGATAATGAACCATGGGTTTTTGAAAAACATGAAAATTGTCTGGTAGTCGGGTATCTGGCCCTCCACACATCCACCCAGCCCACCTCCGCCAGCAGGCAGCTCAAAACAGTGCCCCTACCCCCCCCCCCCAGCGGTGGCAGAACCGGCGGATGTCTATCGAAACTGGGGTCAAGGCCTCCATTGAAATCCCCCATAATCATAATGGGGACATCGGGTTTGTTAACTAGATAAGACAGTAGTAATTGAAAAACCTCCCTAGAGAAGGGAGGGGGTATATACACAAAGGCAAGGATTATCATCACAGTAAACACTTTGCAATGCACAAAAACATATCTCCCATGGGAGTCTACCTTCGCATCCAGTTCCTGGAAAGCCAGGGACTTGTGTACCAGTACACTCACCCCTCTAGAATAGGAGGTGTGAGTGGAGTGGTAGGATGTGCCCACCCAAGCAAACCCCAGACAACCAACCGTATCTTTTGTGAGGTGGGTCTCCTGGAGACCCACGATAGCAGGGTGGAACTTTTTTAAACACGAGTTAAGCATTGTGCGTTTCAACGGATCATGAACCCCACGAACGTTCCAAGTCACTACCGGGGTGGTGGCCATGGTGAGTGGAAAAAGTGTTCATCACCGGGGGCCAAAGGCTCCGGCACAAGAGTTCTGGGCATCCAGGCACTAGAGTCAGATAGGAGAGGGGTCATCACCAGTGGGCAGATCTTCAACGGGTGTGGGGAAGGGATCAGAGCAGGAAAGTTCAGCAAGCACTGTGACAGTGTGAGCAAGAGATAACTTTTAAACAGTCCTGAACAGCCCCTTTTAGCACGGATAGTGTACCCGCTCGGGGAGGGGGCAGGCCACCCCCACTCATCCCCAGCGCCTAGGACTGTCAGGAAACCCGTGCCAACAGGGCACTGATAAACATGTCCCCACAACTGGGACTTCAGAAAGTCAAACGTGGCAGACGGGGCATGCATCCCCCTCTGTGGCACAATAGCCAGGGTAAACAAAGTGTAGTCTTCCAAACGCTCTTATTAATGGCTAACAATTGAAAAAAGTGAAATGTCCCGCTATGGGTAAGGCAGACTTAACTGGCCTGCAGGTAACATACCGACTTCACGTGTGATAATCCAGGGCCTCAGTCACCCACATCAGCATCCCGGCGTCTCCTGAGGTCCTGTTCGTTGCAATCCAGCCACTCCGCCGCCTCCGCAGCGGATTCAAAGAAGGAAGCTTGACCACGGACTGTAATACGCAGCTTGGCAGGATACAACATGGCATATGTTAGTTGGAGCCTCTGCAGACGTTTCTTTACATCAGCAAATTTAGCTCTCTTGCGTTGCACCTCAGCAGAGAAATCCGGGTAAAACGAGATCCTAGCTCCATTGTAATGCACCGCTCCCCTTTCCCGGGCCAGTCTAAGTAGGATTTCTCTGTCCTTATAATTCAGGAGCCTGGCAAGCATGGATCTGGGTGGGTTACCCGGGGGGAGGGGTCTGGGTGGTGTGCGGTGCGCTCTCTCCACCTTCTCGGGGAGACCCACGATACGGATATTGTTTCTCCTTAAACGGTTCTCGATGTCGTCAGTCTTTGCGTTTACCTGCGCAGATTGCTGCAACGCAGATCTGGTATCTCTGGTGAGGGGTGGGAGCTGGTCCTCCACTTCACTAATCCTACCCTCCACAGCCGTGGTCCTCTCTCTAATTTTCTGGAGGTCATGTCTAATAAGAGATACTGGGGCTGATTTACTAATAACAGTGCGCTGCGCTGGTTCTAACCTTAATTGGTGCGCCAGATAACTCCTTCACTGGGCGCAGGAACCAGCGGCGCACAGCGGCGCACTGTTATAGTAAATCCAAATGTCAGCGGCGCTCTATTGAAAATGAATGGTTCCCTATGGGAGCCCATTGATTTGAATAGAGGTCGCCCGGGAAGTCGGATGAAGCGGATCCGACTCGCGGGGCGACTCGTGTGTCGGCTGACACAGGGACAGCGCGACTTTGCGAGGCGACTTGGACACGACCTGAGCGTGAAGCAGCCGCTCAAGTCGTGTCCTAGAGGCGACTAGCCGGCCGAGAATGTCTCCAGCGTGATGTCATCGCGCTGGTCCTCGGCAGCCTCGCTGTCCCATGTTTGGTATGAATCATGAAGGGGAACTCCAGGCCAAATTTTAATGATAAAATCGGCATGGGTTCCCCTCCAGGAGCATACCAGGCCCTTAGGTCTGGTCTGGATTTTAAGGTGAACCCCCTAAGCCGAAAAACGGCGTGGGGGTCCCCCCAAAATCCAAACCAGACCCTTAGGACTGGTCTGGATTTTAAGGTGAACCCCCTAGGCCGAAAAACGGCGTGGGGGTCCCCCCAAAATCCAAACCAGACCCTTAGGTCTGGTCTGGATTTTAAGGTGAACCCCCTAAGCCGAAAAATGGCGTGGGGGTCCCCTCAAAATCAAAACCAGACCCTTATCCGAGCACGCAACCTGGCGGGCCGCAGGGGAAAAGGGGGGAACGAGAGAGTGGCCCCCCCTCCCTCCTGAACCGTACCAGGTCGCATGCCCTCAACATGTTGGGTTTGGTGCTTCGGGGCAGGGGGGCAACCTGCGGCCCCCCCACCCCAAAGCACCCTGCCCCCATGTTGATGGGGACAAAGGCCTCTTCCCGACAACCCTGGCCGTTGGTTGTCGGGGTCTGCGGGCGGGGGGCTTTTCGGAATCCGGGAGCCCCCTTTAAAAAGGGGGCCCCCAGATGCCAGCCCCCCACCCTATGTGAATGAGTATGGGGTACATCGTACCCCTACCCATTCACCTGGTGGCAAAATAAGTCAAAAATAAGTCAATAAAATAGACAACACAGGTTTTGCTAGCCGGGGCCGGTCTTCTTCGTCGCCTTCTTCCCTCTTCTCTTCGCCTGATGTTGCCTCGTCGCTGTCCACCGCTGCAATGCTCTGTCCGAGCAGCGGTGCCACTTTTATTGGCATGGGGCGTGGTCACCGGCTGATGCCACCGCTGACCCCGCCCCCGTTTCACGTCACAGTCCCATCATTCCCCGGGACTGTGACATCATACGGGGGCGGGGTCAGCGGTGGCATCAGCCGGTGACCACGCCCTATGCCAATAAAAGTGGCACCGCTGCTCGGACAGAGCATTGCAGCGGTGGACAGCGACGAGGCTACATCGGGCGAAGAGAAGAGGGAAGAAGGCGACGAAGAAGACCGGCCCCCGCTAGCAAAAGAGCTGTAAGAAGATCGTGGGGTGCCCGGCAGAAGGCAGAAAGAACCGGAGATCGTGGAGAAGACACCGGAGAGCGGGAGAAGAACCGGAGATCGTGGAGAAGGCACCTGAGAGCGGGAGAAGAACCGGAGATCGTGGAGAAGGCACCGGAGAGCGGGAGAAGACGGCGAGGAAGCCCGGGACCCCGCTAGCAAAAGAGCTGGCAGAAGATAGCGGGGCGCCCGGCAGAAAGACCCCCGAAGTAGGAAGAAGACCCCCGGAGCTGCCCAATAAATTACTTTAAAAACTTGTGTTGTGTTTTTTTATTGACTTATTTTGCCACCAGGTGAATGGGTAGGGGTACGATGTACCCCATACTCATTCACATAGGGTGGGGGGGCAGGTATCTGGGGTCCCCCTTTTTAAAGGGGGCTCCCGGATTCCGATAAGCCCCCCGTCCGCAGACCCCGACAACCAACAGCCAGGGTTGTCGGGAAGAGGCCCTTGTCCCCATCAACATGGGGGCAGGGTGCTTTGGGGTGGGGGGGCCACAGGTTGCCCCCTCTGCCCCGAAGCACCAAACCCCCCATGTTGAGGGCACGCGGCCTGGTACCGTTCAGGAGGGAGGGGGGGCCGCTCTCTCATCCCCCCTCTTCCCCTGTGGCCTGCCAGGTTGAGTGCTCGAAAAAAGGGTCTGGTGTGTATTTTTAGGGGACCCCACGCAATTTTTTTTTTGCCGCGGGATTCCCCTTAAAATACATGCCAGACCTGAAGGGCCTGGTATGGATTCTGGGGGGACCCCCACGCCATTTTTTTTTCATTTGGGGGGGTGTCCCCTTTGAATCCATACTAGACCCAAGGGCCTGGTATGGACCTGGGGGGGGGACCCCACGCTGTTTTTTTTCTAGTTTTTTTTTTTTGAACCGGCATTTTTTTTTTTTACATTTCCTTTAACAACCAGCTATAAACAGGTAAAACAAAAAAATCGACGCAAAATTGCGGTACTTGCGTTTTGGATGCGGGTCCATTGAATTCTATTACATCCAAAACACTATTTTTGGCCTGGCAAAAAAAATCTGCAGTTGCGTTTAAAATCGTTTTTCACAAAGCCTAAGATTTCCACATTTCAGACGCGGTACCAGCGTTTAGCGGCATTTTAGTTTAGAAGCGTTTTTAAAGGTGACCTATTTTTTTACATTGATAAACTCCAAATTTATGGCAAATGAGGAAAAAACATAAAATATATATATATATAAAAATGAAATTGCTTCCATTGCATTGTGGTCAATCCAGAACTTGGGGCAGCTGACGTGGCAAGTGGACAATCCACAACTTGTGGCAAGTGATGTGGCAAGTAGGGTGAGCACATTTCCAAACTACCATTCAGGGACACCCCCCTTCCCAAAAATCAGCTTGTGCTGTAACGAATCATAGCACAGTGATTGGACACAAGAGGCGGGATTTATGAGTTCTCCAATCACAAGCAGGGGGCGGGGATTGTGCTCCTCCAGGCATTCCCGGCCAGGACAAGTACTGTCAGTGAGTAAAGCGGTGATGTGGCGGCCTTTTTTGGGGGCATCAGATTGGCCCGGGGGGTGGCTGTGTCAGTTTCATTCTGGGACACTGTATTGTCCTGGAATGAAGGTGCCCGGGACAGACCTGCAAAATGCGGGACTGTCCCGGGCAAACCGGGACACGTGGTCACCCTAGTGGCAAGTGACACACTAAATACAACTACACTGCTGCTCTCAGCTGCTGATATCACTCTGGTCTCACAAAATAGCTAAAATTGTAAATAATACTGTTTTTGGAGCTTAGGGCGGCTCCTTATCATATACACGCAAATGTGGTAAAACACGGCATGCAAACACCACAAAGCGCGCCTTTCTAAACGCCACTTTCAACCTTAGTTCTGAACACTTTGCACCAGCGTCCCGTCTACATGGGGCCTAAAAACGCCTATGCCATTTACAGCTCAAAAACGCCATGGTGGCCATGAGGCCATAGGCTAACATGGAGAGATGTTTTTAAGCTGCAAAAAACGCTCAAACAAGTGGCTGGAAAAACGTCCGTGTGCATGTAGCCTTATATTAACCACTTGCGCACTGCCCAGACCAAGTTTCAAATTTGAGCGCTGATGCACTTTCAATGACAATTGCGCGCTCATACAACACTGTAACCCAATGAAAATGTATTATTTGTTGGCACACAAATAGAGCTTGCTTTTGGTGCTATTTGATCACCTTTGCGTTTTTTTTTTCTATAAATACAAAAGACCGAGTTAAAAAAAAAAAAAATTATATTTTAACCACTTCAGCACTGGGCCTATTCTGGCACTTCTCTCCTTCGTGTAAAAATCATAAATTTAGGGCTATAAAATTACTTCCAAACACCAAACATTATATATGTTTTTTGAGCAGACACCCTAGGAAATAAGATGGCGGTCATTGCAAATTTTTATCTCGCTCTGTATTTGCGCAATACATTTTCAAACGCCTTTTTTTTGGTAAAAATATTACAAAACAGTAAAGTTAGGCCAATTTTTTGGTATAATGTGAAAGATGTTGTTATGCTGAGTAAATAGATACCTAACACGTCACGCTTTAAAATTGCACACACTCATGGAATGACACCAAACTTCAGTAATTAAAAATCTCCCTAGGTGATGCTTTAATTTTTTTTACACATTACCATTTTGGCATTACAGAGGAGGTCTAGTGCTAGAATTGTTGCACTCGTTCTAACGCACGCAGCAATACCTCACATGTGTGGTTTGAACGGCGTTTACATATGTGGGCCGGACTTACGTGTGTGTTCGCTTCTGAGCGCGAGCTACCGGGGACATGGGCGTTTTTTCTTATTTTTGCTTATTATTTATTTATTTATTTTTTACTTTTTTGTATTTCTTACTCTTTTTTTAACTTTTTTGTTTTTTGGATCAGTTTTATTCCTATTACAAGGAATGTAAACATCCCTTGTAATAGGAATGTGTGTGACAGGTCCTCTTTATGGAGAGATGCGGGATCAATAAGACCCCACATCTCTCCTCCAGGCTGGAAAGCATGATATTGGTCAAAAAAATTCACCAATCTCATGCTGACAGCCGAGATCACGGCTTGGTTAACATACAGGAACACGGCGTGATGTCATAACGTCGCGCCCGGGCCTCCGACGGTCATAGAGATGACTGGTGACCATCTGGTCACCAGTCATCTCCAAATCGTTCTCCGAGCCTAAGATGGCACGGGAGAGCCCGGAGAAGCACCAGATGGCGGCAAGAGGGGGGGGATGTCCCCTCCCGCCGCCTATAAGAACGATCAAGCAGCGGAACTGCCACTATGATCGTTTTTATTGTGCACAGAATCGCCGGCTGAAAAGAATGATATCTGAATGATGCCTGCAACTGCAGGCATCATTCAGATGTCACCGCACAAAGCCAAGGATGTCATTTGACGGTGGGCGGTAGGAAACTGGTTAATATTTAAAAAAAAAGGTAATTTTTCTTCTTCATTGATGTACACTGATGAGACTGCACTGATGGGCACCGATAAGGTGGCAAGGGTGGGCACTGAGAGGTGGCATTGCTAGTTGGCACTGGTGGGCAGTGAGAAGTGGCACTGCTAGGTGGCAATGATAGTTGGCAGTGATGGGCACTGATAGGCAGCACTGCTAGGTGCCACTGATTGGCACTAGTGGTGGGCATTGATAGGTGGCACTGGCAGGGGCTACTAATTGTCACAGATGACGCAGAATTGCCTCTTCCTCTTCGGGCCCCATGTCCCTTGCACATAAGCCTGTGATTGCCTTTTTTTTTATGCTCACGCTGTCAGCGCAAGGAGAAAACAAAAACCATTACCCAGCTTTTGTTTACATCAAGTGATCAGCTGACAGCTGATCACATGGTAAAGGGCAGGGATCGGCCCCTTACTCGGATCTGTCATCACCCGAGTCTCAGTGACTCTGTGACCACAGCACGCGCAAAAGGGGAGGACGTTTATTGACGGACTCCCGGCAATTGAGGACCATGCTGTGGCCGACGATCAGTTATAGCGCTGATCTCAAGTGATTAAAGAGGGTCTAAATGGGCCATTGACATGTATCACAATTCAACTTAGGAATGTGTCTTTGAAAAGTTAAACTAAATAATTTGGCCACTTTATCCTTCCAAATAATTCACTTCCTGTCACATAGCCACACAGGAAGTGAGGGAAAATCCCTCCCAATGTCTTTCCTTGGGGCACACAGGTCAGTCTAAATACTTTCCCCATTATGCACATTGCACTCGAGCATATTGCGGGGTACACCCCAAATTATTAGGTAGTTTGGACTTTGGGGTTTATTTACTAAAGGCAAATCTACTTTGCACTACAAGTGCACTTGCTGTATATCTGAGGGGGACATGCAAGCAAAAAAAAAAAAAAAACACCATCTTTGCTTTTACATGATTGTAACATCCAATCACCAGTACTTTCCCTCAGATTTTCAGCAGCTACACTTTTACTGCAGAGTGGATTTGTCTTTACTAAACCCCAAACTATACAATGATTTGGGGTGTACACAACAAAGTGCTAGAGTGCAATTTGCTTAATGGGGACACTAGTTAGATTGATCTGTGTGTCCCCAAGAAAAGACATTGGTAGGGTTTTACCTTCACTTCCTGTTTAGCTGTGTGACAGGAAGTGAAGCCAATTTTAAGAAAAGGAGACACAAAGCCCAAACTTAAAAAAAAAAAAAAAAAAAAAACACACGCAGGGGTTCTAACACTTACTTCGTTTCCCTCAAAATGCCCACAATTAGAATTGTATTGCCTTGAGCTATTTTTAAGTGCAGTGCTATAAATCAGTGCTTCTCAAGTACCCCCAACAGGCCATGTTTGCAGGTTTTCCTTCATCTTGCACATGTGCTTTAAATCACAGTCAATGGTTTTGATTTTTGGACAGCAATTCTCCATGAGATAAATTCACAAAACATGTCCTGTTGGGGGTACTTGAGGACTGAGGCTGAGAACCACTGCAGTAAAAAAGGAAAATTGAATACTTACCGCTCTTTATTTTTCATTTCCTGGTGACGCTCCATGGCAGCACACAATCCATGCATATGCTAGCATGAAGGCACCAGGGTAGACAAATCACACCTGTTTTGTTTTGACATGCCAATCAGCTGTCACATTTGTTGCAAAGAAAACACAAAACAAACATCAAAACTTTGCATCAAATTTTATTGGTTAACAAAACAAAAGGGAAGGCAAAATAAAAAACATGGTCAATTTGAAACAGTTACAGACTCAACATCTTGAGAAATATTTGGCCAAAAAAATGCAGCACAGACAATTAAATCAAAGTGAACAAACAACACACATTAACAATATCAGAATTATTTCAGGGGAACATTTTCCCCACACAAAAAAATACAATCCACAAAAGTTAGCCAATCACCTGTTTTGCAAAGACATAACAAATAAAATACATGTGTTACAAACTCGATAAGGACACCAACATGTACATTTTGCCCCCCACACACACACACTTGCCTCTTTTCAGGACAAGCGAACGAATGCTCCCTGTGAGCTTTATATAACATATGTTTGTGTGCTAATGAGGCAATTGAAAACACATGCACAGTCCATGAAACACCCAAAATGCAAGTTCTCCCACTGTAGAGACTGAAATTCAAAGTGGCTACACCTGTTAAGGATGTCCTTCAATTACTAACCCATAAAAACACTCTCTGAGTGAGCATGCCCAGAAATATCCAGGCGCTGTTCACACACAAAAAGCACCCCAAAAAAAACTAACTGGCTGGGCATGTGCAGAACAACACCATTGCAGCTAGCAAAAAATAACCCCCCCCCCTCCAAAATTAAGCACATCATCCAGCATGCTACAAAATTAGAGATGGGACAATCACCCCCCCTCCCCACCAACAAATACCATTGCAGTCTATGGGAACTGACATGTTAATTTTGCTAGTCCCCACTTGGCTGGCTTATCTTCTAGTTATTGGCCTTAAAATGGGGGCCCAGGTCCCACCCTAAGGGACATATATCAATGTCACCAATTTGGAAAACACTAAAAACAAAACAAGGAGAAGTGCCTTTAAATATGCCAAATTGCTTAAGGGCCATTTCACACCACATGCAGTGCATTGCGTTTTTTATGCATCCAAAATGTATGGAAAGTTGGTTATATGGTTCTAAATAACAGTGTTTGTACCAGTGCGTTCCAGTTCCCCCAAAAAAGTAGAACATGCTGCATTTTACCTGCACTGAACTGTACTAGAACGCAGCAAAACGCATCATAAACGCACTGGAGCGCACAGGAACACACCTAAATGCACCAAAAACGCACTGGAACACACTTGTCCTTCTCTTTGGTCAATAAAAAAGAGGGGTGAAAAAAAGCACTGGACTGCATCAAAAACGTACCAAAAATGCACTGGAACGCATGAAAAACGTGCATGCAGAAAAGCACCTGGAACGCATCCGGATTGCGTTTCTATGGTGTGAACTGGCCCTAGTTCACACTATAGAAACGCAGTCTGGATGCGTTCCAGGTGCTTTTCTGAATGCGCGTTTTTGACACATTCCAGTGCATTTTTGATGCGTTTTTGATGCAGTCCAGTGTTTTTTTCCCCCTCTTTTCACTTAGGACAAGTGTGTTGCAGTACGTCTTTGGTGCATTTAGGTGCGTTCCGGTGCATTCCAGTGCGTTTTTGGTACGTTCTGTTGCGTTTTTGATGTGTTTTACTGCGGTCCAGTACAGTTTTGTACCTAAAAAATGCAGCATGACCAATTTCTTTTTCCCTTTATGAAACACACTGGAACGGACTGCAGTGGTGTGACCTATGCCATTGGCATTAATGTGATCAACTTTCTTTGCGTTTTTCATGCATCAAAAAAATGCACTGCACTGCATCCGGTGTGAACTGGCCCTAAATATCATACCCGGGGGTGTCTATGCCTGTAAAGTAGCACATGTTTTCCATGTGTATAACAGTTGGAGAGCAAAATGACATTTCTAAAGTAAAATAATAGTCATTTAAATGTCCTTGCGGCTGTAATGAATTGCTGGTTCCCGTCAATACAGATAAAAGTCATTGAAAGTCTTTGATAACACAAAAAAAAGAGTGGGGGGTCCCCCAAATTCCATTACCAGGCCCTTCAGGTCTGGAATGGATATTAAGGGGAACCCCGCCGCAAATTAAAAAAAAAAATACGTGCGGTTCCCCCAAATATCCATACCAGGCCCTTCAGATCTGGAATGGATTTTAAGGGGAACTCCACCCCAAATTAAAAAAAATGGCGTGGAGTACCCCCAAAAATCCACACCAGACCCTTATCCGAGCACATAACCTGTCCGGCCGCAGAAAAAGAGGGGGGGACGAGAGAGCGGCCCCCCCTCCCTCCTGAACCGTACCAGGCCACATGCCCTCAACATGGGGAGGATGTCCCCATGTTGATGGGGACAAGGGCCTCATCCCCACAACCCTTGCCCGGTGGTTGTGGGGGTCTGTGGGCAGGGGGCTTATCGGAATCTGGAAGACCCCTTTAACAAAGGGGACCCCCAGATCCTGCCCCCCCCATGTGAAATGGTAATGGGGTACAAATGTACCCCTACCATTTCACAAAGAAAGTGTAAAAAATTTAAAAAATGACAAGAGCCGGTTTTTGACAATTCCTTTATTAATGTCTTCTCTTTTCTTCCATCTTCTTCCATCTTCTTCTTCCATCTTCTTCTTCCATCTTCTTCTTCCATCTTCTTCTTCCTTCTTCTTCTTCCATCTTCTTCTTCCATCTTCTTCTTCCTTCTTCTTCTTCCATCTTCTTCTTCCATCTTCTTCTTCCATCTTCCATCTTCTTCTTCCATCTTCTTCTTCCATCTTCTTCCACCTTCTTCTTTTCTCCATTCGGGTTTCTTCCTCCATCTTCATCTTCCTCTTCATCTTTATCTTCCTCTTCATCTTCCTTCTTCCTTCGGTCTTCTCGTCCGCATCTTGCTCCGGCGTCTTCCCTTCTTCTTTCTCCGGCCGCTCCGTTTGAATTGGAGGTTCCCGCTGTGCGACGCTTCAGTTCTTCAGTTCTCCTCTGGGTCCGCTTACACCCGGTGACCCCGCCCCCCTCTGACGCACATGGATTTCACGGGGACTTTCCCCGTGGTGTCAGAGGGGGGAGGAGCCACCGGGTGGCAGCGGACCAAGAGGAGAACTGAAGCGTCACCCAGCGGGAACCTCCAATTCAAACGGAGCGGCCGGAGAAGAAAGAAGAAGGGAAGACGCCGGAGCAAGATGCGGACGAGAACACCGAAGGAAGAAGGAAGATGAAGATAAAGATGAAGAGGAAGATGAAGATGGAGGAAGAAACCCGAATGGAGAACAGAAGAAGATGGAAGAAGATGGAAGAAAGGAGAAGACATTAATAAAGGAATTGTCAAAAACCGGCTCTTGTAATTTTTTTTCATTTTTTACACTTTCTTTGTGAAATGGTAGGGGTACAATGTACCCCTTACCATTTCACATAGGGGGGGGCAGGATCTGGGGGTCCCCTTTGTTAAAGGGGTTTTCCAGATTCCGATAAGCCCCCTGCCCGCAGACCCCCACAACCACCGGGCAAGGGTTGTGGGGATGAGGCCCTTGTCCCCATCAACATGGGGACAACCTCCCCATGTTGAGGGCATGTGGCCT
Source organism: Rana muscosa (assembly GCA_029206835.1). Taxonomy (NCBI): domain Eukaryota; kingdom Metazoa; phylum Chordata; class Amphibia; order Anura; family Ranidae; genus Rana; species Rana muscosa. The sequence continues at coordinate 121,281,047 of CM055118.1, forward strand.
GGTACGGTTCAGGAGGGAGGGGGGCCGCTCTCTTCCCCCCTCTTTTCCTGCGGTCGGCCAGGTTATGTGCTCGGATAAAGGGTCTGGTGTGGATTTTTGGGGGGACTCCACGCCATTTTTTTTAAATTTGGGGTGGAGTTCCCCTTAAAACCCATGCCAGATCTGAAGGGCCTGGTATGGATATTTGGGGGGAACCCCACGTCATTTTTTTTAAAATTTGCGGCAGAGTTCCCCTTAATATCCATTCCAGACCTGAAGGGCCTGGTAATGGAATTTGGGGGGACCCCCACGCTTTTTTTTTGTGTTATCAAAGACTTTCAATGACTTTTCTCTATATTGCCGGGAGCCGACAATTCATTAATAGCTGCGGGTGCTTTTAAATGCCTTTTTTTTTCCTTTAGAAATGTCATTTTGCAGGCGCAATGGGAAGTTCAGAGTTGCGCCTGTTCAACTTATGCAAATTGATTCACGTGACTTGACATTTACTAAGATTTTGCCGGCGCAGTGTCTTGGCGCATTTGAACCATTGAAATTCCCGCGCTGAGCTCAAAAAAACCTCCCGCAGCTCGAATCGTACTTGCCGGCGCAGCAGGCTGGTTTTGAAAAAGTTACTTTCTCACACTATTTTGGGCATATGAGTTATTTGGGCAGGTGTCACTACACTTCCTCACATCACCCCACATCACCCCCATTATATTGGCACTTCCAGCTTCTTTATATTTAGATTTTAACATGCTGTGCGCCAGGTCCATAGTGGCGCACGGAGCGCCTCCTCCCGTCCGCCAACAACACTATAGTAAATGGGAAATAGGGCTGCGCTACCGGCGCTAATGTTTTGTAAATACCAAAACAGCCATTGCGCACGCAGATGCGCCAATACTCATGGCGCAAACGTTTCGTAAATCAGCCCCACTGTCTCAGTAAGTGCCCCAAACTGTACCTTTAAACTGTCCACAGAGGCTGTCACTGAAGTAGTGCAGCGGTGTACAGCTCGTAGGATCTCACTCAATGTGGGCTGGGGTGCATCCTCCTGCAGCTCATCAAATATGTCATTGATGTGGTCAGACGAGTTTTCTAGGGGCACAGTGTCATCCAGGGCAAAAGCGCCATTTTGCTCCAAGGCTCCCTGCACAGGCATCAGCGGTGGTGGGGGAAGAGAGCAGCTAGGGCCCTGCAGTTTTTGGGCATAGTAGAGCATGTCTCTGGGCTGCTCCTTCCCCTGCTGCTTGTGGGCTTTGTGCGACTTACCGCCCGGGTCCTGTAGCTTGTCCCCCGCTCCACGCGTCACTCTCTGAGGGAGAGGGGAGCCGGCGCCATCTTGGATATCCATGGTCGCCACTGCTGCAGCGCTCTTCGTCCCTTTGCGGGTCATGCAGGGCTCCACCAGAGCCGATTCGACCTCCGCCGAGGACAGTGATGCGGTGCCCTGTCCCTGGATCAAATGCCGGTACAGGATCAGCGCGGGATGAGGATCAATGGAGGATCGTCAGCGGGAGCTCCATGCTGTGCGACCGCTCACATGCCTGTCCAGGTCACGCCCCCCAGCACTGTTTCTAAATACTGAGTATGGGTGGATAACACACCTGGAGGCGATTATATCATAATTGCCTTATAGAGTTTAATTATGTGTATATATCCCCTAAGTTTCCCCTTTGTATGCTCTTTTTCCTTTGAGCCCTTGCTGTCCTAGACCACTGCATATCACAATGGACCTTCATGGTACCGCTTGGGCAGGGTTTATGTCTCAAATTGTAACTGGATGTACCAAAAACAAAAAAGGTGATGATGATTTAGCTATGTATTTGGGCAAAATTAGAATGATACTAAAACGTAAATCACATTTATACTGGCATAATGAATACTTTTTACGCTATATCAAGGAGGAAATTAATCCCCAATGTTTATGCCTCCATACTTTCCCTACCATCAAAAATCCCTCTGAGGAGTTTAAAAAGCTATGGGAGGACACTTTAACTAAATGCAGTAAAGATTTAATTACTTTTTTAGTTTATCAGTATGCCAAGGATCTGCAACTTTTGAATGCAATAATAGAGACTCTTAATGCCCAATACCAGCATATCCTGGAGTTGCCTGTCTTTCCCCTGAAATGGAAGGAAATCAGGGACTATCTGGATACTATGAACAAAGAAATTGTCACCAAAAAACAGAAAAAGTTGAATTTAGATAAACTAGCCTTTTCTGAGGGTTAAGGCTCGTACACACGGCCGAGATTCTCGTCGAAAAAAACATGTCGTTTTTTTCGACGAGATTCTTGGACAAGAAACTTGTCCCGGCCGAGTGTACAGACGCTCGATTCAAAGAACCCGCGGTTCTTTGAATGGAGCGTACGCGGTGACGTCATCGACTACGACGAGCATGCGCTCGTCACATTCGATGCCGTCGCCGCCATCTTGGTATACCCTACCTATGCCTAGGAAGCTACCGCGCATGCGTCGAATTCAGTTCGAACATTCGCGGGCTTCCGGGAGGACAGGTAAGTGTACACACACTCACTTTTCTCGTCGAGAAACATGCCGACGAGAATCTCGATGAGAAAATAGAGAGCAGGTTCTCTATTGTCTCGTCGAGATTACTTGTCGGTTTTCTTGACGAGAAACCATACACACGAACGAATTTCTCGGCAAGACATCTCTGCCAGCAAGTTTCTTGCTGGTTCTTGCCGAGAAACCCGATAGAGGGGTTCAATTCACCTCTGGTTTCTGGAAGAATCTTTGTAAGATCTTGTCAATTGACTTATGTCTTTCTTCTGCTTACCACCCTCAAAGTAATGGCCAAACAGAAAGAACGAACCAGACCTTAGAGCAATACCTGCGGTGCTTCTGCTCTTTCTCCCAAGATGACTGGGTCTCCTTGCTACCTTGTGCGGAATTTTCATACAATAATACCATACACACGGCCACCAATCAGTCGCCCTTTTGGGCAAACTATGGCTTTCACCCATCCTTTCTTCCCAACACCATTCCTGAATCTTCGGTACCAGCCGTTCAGGATAGGATAAACTTCTTCCAAACCAATTACCGAATCCTTCAGGAGACCATGCGAAAGGCTCAGGAAGACTTCAAGAAACAACATGACAGGAGAAAGAGAGGGAATCCCATCTACAAGGTGGGTGACAAGGTATGGCTGTCCTCTATTAACCTCAGACTTTCTTGCCCTTCCAGGAAGCTTGGTCCAAGGTTTGTGGGTCCATTCGAGATCAAGAAGGAAGTGAACCCTGTGGCTTTTGAACTCGCTTTACCGGCCTCCTACAAGATCCATCCGGTGTTCCACGTCTCCCTTCTGAAACCAGCTGTGCCAAGTCCATTTCCAGGAAGAAGGGAGTTGCCACCTCCACCAGTTATCGTAGGTAACGATACCGAATATGAAGTTGAAGCCATCCTAGATTGCCGGAAAAGAGGTAGGCAGACTCAATTTCTTGTTAAATGGAAGGGGTATTCTTCAGAGGAAAATTCTTGGGAACCAATGGATAATTTACATGCTCCAAGACTTTTGCAAAATTTCCGCAACAGGTACCCAGAAAGATGGTCTAGATTGGGCATCCAGAGGCTACCCCTCGGGGGGGGGCACGGTCAGGGAAATAGCCGAAGAAGGACTGGCAATTCTGCCCAAGACAATCATGGCCGCCATGGTGCACAGCATGACTAAGGTGGGCGGTACTTCCTCCTCGTAACCTGAACAGATCACATGACTAACTTCCTGGTCTATTTAAGCCTGCTGCTGGAGCTGTTCATTGCTGGATTATCTCTTCAGTCTCCTGTGTACCTTGACCTTGTCTCCTGATCCGTGCTTATCCGTTGTGACCCGGCTTGCCTTGACCTCGCTTCCTGATCTCCTGTGTTTGACCCTCGGCCTGCTTCTGGACTCTGCTTCTGCTTCCTGACCACCCGGCTTGACCCTCGGCTTGTACCTGGACCCTGCACGTGTATGACCTTGGCTCGCCCCTGTATATGCTCTGGACTGATCTCCTGTGTTTGACCCCCGGCCTGGCTTCCGATATCTCCGTTCATCTGAATATAACAAGCTCAGTTCTGCCTGCCTCCGCCACCCCTCAGTGGCTGAGCTCATCAGACTGCAAGCAAGCACCTGGCCAACCGTGCTTCTGTGGGCACCGCGCTCCCTGTTCCCAACTCCAGGGTCGCGCTGCACTCAGCCGCAAGGGGAGCCCTCTTAGCATCTCGATCTCCATACTCGTTCCTGACAGTATAATCCAGCCATGTCAGAGATCGACAGAGGTGCTTCCCCTATAGAGGCTATGTGCCAGCAGATCACCGCACTTACCCAAACAGTGCAAAGACTACAAGACGCCCATGAGCAATTAGAGGGTCACCTGCATCACTTGTCTTCCAATCCTATATCTCCTGATCCAAGACCTACCTCCAGTTGTACTCCCTCTGCTGCAATGTCTCAGGAGGTTCCTCTCACGGTGCCGATCCCGCTTCCTGAACCACGTGTGCCGACCCCTGAACAGTTCTCGGGGGACAGAAGAAAGTTTAGGACTTTTAAAAATTCCTGCCTACTATACCTGGCTCTTCAACCAAGAACTTTCTCCTTGGAGAATATTAAAGTTGGTTTCATTATCTCCTTACTCTTGGACGACCCCCAGGTGTGGGCCCACGGGCTACTGGAACAGAAGAGCCCCATTACTGACTCTGTTGACACTTTCTTCACAGCTATGGCCCAGTTGTACGATGATCCCCAACGTATGACTACGGCCGAGAATGCCCTGCACACCCTGCAGCAGGGGCAACTTCCCGTAGAGGATTACACTGTGGACTTCCGCACATTGGCCGCAGACACATGTTGGAATCAAGCTGCCCTGAAGTACCAATATCGTCTGGGCCTATCGGAGTCCCTCAAGGACGAGCTGGCCAGGGTAGCAATCCCGGATACCTTGGAGGGCCTCATCCAGTTAGCCATACAAATGGACAGACGCCTACGTGAACGTCTATTCGAGAAGTCTCAGACTCTCCAATCAGCTCAAGGACTGCCAGAATCCTCTTTTTCTCTCGCCTCCAGTCCACCCATACCTGAAGTCAAGCCCAGACAGATGGGCCTGTTTCGGCCTGCTCTATCACCTGAGGAAAGACTCTACCGTCGAAAGGCGAACCTTTGCTTTTACTGTGGAGACAATGGCCATTTCTTACAAAATTGCCACCTCAGGGCGAATAAACCATTCTTCAAACCCCCAGTACATTGTCAAGTGTCAGGACTTACCTCATCTCACCCTGTCCTCGCTATCTCCCTATCGGTGGCCAGGGAAGAGATCCGGCTTTCAGCCATCATCGACTCTGGGGCCTGCAGCTGCTTCCTAGACATCAACTTGGCCAAAGGACTTGGAATTCCCCTTGTTACCAAGAAGCAGCAGTTAACAGTTCATTTGGCTGATGGATCTCTACCCAGTTCTGGACTGATAACCCATGAGACCCTGCCAATCCCTATGACAACCAGCTCTGGCCACAAGGAACTGGTACGTTTCGATGTTTTGTGCTCTCCTCCGTTTCCGGTCATTCTGGGAGTTCCCTGGTTACGAGCACACAACCCTCACATTGACTGGCTGAAGAATGAAGTGCTGTTTTCATCTGTTTACTGTCAGCAGAATTGTCTGCCCCCTGGCCCTAAGGACTTTACCAGCTGCCTGACCATACAACCTGTTTCTAGTTCCAATCCTCATGTACCCTCTGCCTACCTAGAATTTCTGGATGTATTCGACAAGAAGGGAGCAGACTCCCTTCCACCTCATCGTCCCTACGACTGCCCTATTGACTTGCTCCCAGGCTCCGAAATTCCCTTTGGTCGTATCTTCCCTTTATCAGAGACTGAACTTGAAACATTACGACTCTATGTCGATGAAAACCTGGAAAAGGGATTCATTCGTCCCTCTTCTTCCCCTGCAGGTGCTGGCATATTTTTTGTCGAAAAAAAGGATAAAACGCTTAGGCCTTGTATAGACTACCGAGATCTGAATAAGATCACTATCAAAAATCGCTCTCCACTCCCTCTCATCCCGGAACTCTTCCAACGATTTCGTTCTGCTCGAGTTTTCTCCAAACTGGACTTACGAGGTGCTTATAATCTGGTTCGCATTCGAGAGGGGGATGAGTGGAAAACAGCTTTCCGAACTCGTTTCGGACATTTCAAATATTTGGTGATGCCTTTTGGCCTCTGCAATGCTCCAGCCACGTTCCAGCACTTTGTGAACGACATTTTCCGAGACCATCTTGACAACTTCCTCATTGTATACCTGGATGACATCCTTGTCTTCTCAGCCACGCTGGAGATTCATCGAGTGCACATGAAAAAGGTACTAACTATTCTTATGCCGCGTACACACGATCATTTTTCCCGTCGGGAAAATGACATTTTTTCCTTTGGATGAGAAAAACGATCGTCTGTGGGCTTTTTGCAGTTTTTCCCGACGGGAAAAACGGCATTAATCACGATGAGAAAAATTAGAACATGTTCTAATTTTTCTCGTCGTTTTTCCTGACATTTCTTCCGCGGCAGTGTTTCCCATAGGGAAACACTGCCACGGAGCCCATAGACGATCGTTTTTCTCGTCATTTTAAAAAATGACGAGAAAAATGACCGTGTGTGGGGAACAAGCTGTTCCCTCGTTTAAAATGTCATTATTCACGGCGGTTTTTAAACCGCCGTGAATAATGATCGTGTGTACGCGGCATAAGAACGCATGGACTATATGTAAAAGCCGAAAAATGTGACTTTGAGAAAGAATCTATCCAGTTTTTGGGTCTTGCCATATCTACGAAAGGAGTGGCCATGGATCCCCAGAAAGTAAAAGCGATCCTGGAGTGGCCTGTCCCCTCCGACAAGAAGGGTGTTCAAAGGTTTATTGGCTTTTCAAACTTTTACAGACGATTTATTAAGAACTTTTCAGCCATTATATCACCCATTACCCAACTAACCCGTTCGCATTCCAGATTCCAGTGGTCCCCGGAGGCTCAGGCAGCTTTCGACAGACTTAAAACAGTGTTTGTTTCAGCACCAGTTCTTCAGCATCCTGACCCTGCATTGCCCTACATTTTGGAAGTCGATGCCTCCGAAGTGGCCACAGGAGCTATCTTTTCTCAACGACAGGGCCCCAAATCATTGTTACATCCTGTAGCCTTTTCCTCTCGAAAAATGACACAACCGGAAAGAAATTACGACGTCGGAGATTTGGAGCTTTTGGCCATCAAAACAGCCCTGGAAGAGTGGAGATATTTACTTGAAGGTGCAGCACATCCCATTATGATCTTTACCGATCATAAAAATGTAGAATATCTGAGGACTGCAAAACGTTTGAGACCGCGTCAAGCACGGTGGGCGTTATTCTTTTCAAGATTCAATTTCCACATCTCGTTTCGTCCCGGATCTAAAAATGGAAAGGCGGATGCTCTGTCTCGGATGTTCCCAGACACCCCTGAAATTTCTACCTTAAGGAGTCACGAGGGATTTCTGTGGCATCAGGACAAAATCTTTGTCCCCCAGGAAGTCAGACTGCAGGCCTTGAAAAGATTTCATGATCACCAGCTGGCCGGGCATTTCGGGGTCCGGAAGACGATCGACCTTGTCCAACGTTACCTATGGTGGCCTTCCCTAAGATCAGACTGTAAAAAATATGTTGAGTCCTGTTTGGTTTGCCAGCGTAACAAGGGTCCCAAGACCAGGTCTTGGGGTCTATTAAGACCCTTACCAGTTCCGGAGCAGCCTTGGAAAAACATCTCTATGGACTTCATAGTCGATCTCCCTCCATCAGAGAACTTTACAACAATCTTGGTAGTAGTGGACCGACTATCAAAGATGGCCCACTTCCTGCCCATGCTTGGCACCCCCTCAGCCATGGACACTGCAAAAATTTTCACTAAGGAGATAGTCAGACTTCATGGGTTACCCGACAATATAGTCTCCGATAGAGGGGTTCAATTCACCTCTGGTTTCTGGAAGAATCTTTGTAAGATCTTGTCAATTGACTTATGTCTTTCTTCTGCTTACCACCCTCAAAGTAATGGCCAAACAGAAAGAACGAACCAGACCTTAGAGCAATACCTGTGGTGCTTCTGCTCTTTCTCCCAAGATGACTGGGTCTCCTTGCTACCTTGTGCGGAATTTTCATACAATAATACCATACACACGGCCACCAATCAGTCGCCCTTTTGGGCAAACTATGGCTTTCACCCATCCTTTCTTCCCAACACCATTCCTGAATCTTCGGTACCAGCCGTTCAGGATAGGATAAACTTCTTCCAAACCAATTACCGAATCCTTCAGGAGACCATGCGAAAGGCTCAGGAAGACTTCAAGAAACAACATGACAGGAGAATAAGAGAGGGAATCCCATCTACAAGGTGGGTGACAAGGTATGGCTGTCCTCTATTAACCTCAGACTTTCTTGCCCTTCCAGGAAGCTTGGTCCAAGGTTTGTGGGTCCATTCGAGATCAAGAAGGAAGTGAACCCTGTGGCTTTTGAACTCGCTTTACCGGCCTCCTACAAGATCCATCCGGTGTTCCACGTCTCCCTTCTGAAACCAGCTGTGCCAAGTCCATTTCCAGGAAGAGAGGAGTTGCCACCTCCACCAGTTATCGTAGGTAACGATACCGAATATGAAGTTGAAGCCATCCTAGATTGCCGGAAAAGAGGTAGGCAGACTCAATTTCTTGTTAAATGGAAGGGGTATTCTTCAGAGGAAAATTCTTGGGAACCAATGGATAATTTACATGCTCCAAGACTTTTGCAAAATTTCTGCAACAGGTACCCAGAAAGATGGTCTAGATTGGGCATCCAGAGGCTACCCCTCGGGGGGGGGGCACGGTCAGGGAAATAGCCGAAGAAGGACTGGCAATTCTGCCCAAGACAATCATGGCCGCCATGGTGCACAGCATGACTAAGGTGGGCGGTACTTCCTCCTTGTAACCTGAACAGATCACATGACTAACTTCCTGGTCTATTTAAGCCTGCTGCTGGAGCTGTTCATTGCTGGATTATCTCTTCAGTCTCCTGTGTACCTTGACCTTGTCTCCTGATCCGTGCTTATCCGTTGTGACCCGGCTTGCCTTGACCTCGCTTCCTGATCTCCTGTGTTTGACCCTCGGCCTGCTTCTGGACTCTGCTTCTGCTTCCTGACCACCCGGCTTGACCCTCGGCTTGTACCTGGACCCTGCACGTGTATGACCTTGGCTCGCCCCTGTATATGCTCTGGACTGATCTCCTGTGTTTGACCCCCGGCCTGGCTTCCGATATCTCCGTTCATCTGAATATAACAAGCTCAGTTCTGCCTGCCTCCGCCACCCCTCAGTGGCTGAGCTCATCAGACTGCAAGCAAGCACCTGGCCAACCGTGCTTCTGTGGGCACCGCGCTCCCTGTTCCCAACTCCAGGGTCGCGCTACACTCAGCCGCAAGGGGAGCCCTCTTAGCATCTCGATCTCCATACTCGTTCCTGACAGAGGCCTTACGCCTACAAATGGATGGGAAAAAACACAACTAGAAACTTTGGAAAACAAAGCACTCTATATATTTACTCTCAAGTGGAGGACACTACAGAATCTGATTCATCCACTACTGCTTCTGTTTCTTCACAGGTTCACTCGCGGTTGTCGAATCCACAATCATCACAAGCACATCTACCTAAACGATCATGTACCGTATATACTCGAGTATAAGCCGAGATTTTCAGCCCTTTTTTTGGGGCTCAAAGTCCCCCCCCTCGGCTTATACTCGAGTCAGCGAAATTTTACATTGGAAATAGTACCTGAAAAAAAGTTGCGGCTGCGGCGTCCATCGTTCAAATCCCGCGGTCTCTTCCTGGTCCCTTCCGTGATAGGCGATTCTCATCAGACACTCTCCGCCTATCACGAACGTTCTCTCATCCTCAGTTTCCCAGCAGACGTCTGTGATTGGCGGAACACCCAACACAGTGTCTGCTGGGAAACTGAGCATGAGAGAACGTTCGTGATAGGCGGAGAGTGTCTGATGAGAATCGCCTATCACGGAAGGAACCAGGAAGAGACCGCGGGATTTGAACGATGGGCGCCGCAGCCGCAACTTTTTTTCAGGTACTATTTCCAATGTAAAATTTAAACAGTGAGGATAGGAACAGTGAGGATAGGAAACAGTGAGCTAGGGAACAGTGAGGATAGGAACAGTGAGGATAGGAACAGTGAGGATAGGAAACAGTGAGGATAGGAAACAGTGAGGATAGGAAACAGTGAGGATAGGAAACAGTGAGGATAGGAAACAGTGAGGATAGGAACAGTAAGGATGGGAACAGTAAGGATGGGAACAGTAAGGCATTGTTGACCCTCGGCTTATACTCGAGTCAGTAAGTTTTCCCAGTTTTTTGTGGCAACATTAGGTACCTCGGCTTATACTCGGGTCGGCTTATACTCAAGTATATACGGTAATCAAGGTGGTGGGTATTCACCTACAGACACTGACAAGAAAGCATGTTTTAATGTGTCGCCCTGAGTAGGGGATCCAGGTATTACTAAGAGCAACTTTACACCTGTGCTACACAATTTGCTCAATAAGGGCACTATTATTGTACCAGCAAATACAAAACTCCCCCTAGAAGGGGATTTTTTAGATCCTGCCCTTGTGCTGACAGAAGCCAAAATTCTGAGCAATTTCAACATATAATCAACCTTACCAAATTTCCCCTTACCCTGTCTTAGGCGTCCGTTCTTCGGATGGGCCTAGGTTTCTGTCCCTCACATGAAATAGATGTTATGGAAACAATCAGAGATCTTTACTTATTTGCTCAAAACTTTACTTACAAATTCATGTTCGATTCCGAACGTAAAGAAAAGAAAATTGAGAGAGAGATCAAATTAAGGGCTTTACTATGAAGGATTTTCGAGCTTTGAGGGATCTGATGATCTTATATGATGAGGGAGTGGTGGATCTCGACACCGCCCCCCCCGCGCTTAAGGCGACACAAAATATTTCTGAATCTAACACACAAAGGGTGAAAAATTTCAAACCTAAATCATGTAATTTTCCTGAATTATCTGTTTGTCCTAATGTATGGGTCTTTCTTCAGAAAACTATTAGGGAGGGACTTAAAAACTGCACAGTGGCAATCTTCTTCTTTTTCTTCTAACTTGACAGATGAGCAACTACTGGCCCTTAGACAATTAAAAGCACAAACTGAGTTAGTCATCAAACCAGCAGATAAGGGTGGGAACATCGTATTGATGTCCCACCAACAATATCAACATATGTGCTATGATGTATTAAACAACAAACAATGGTACCACCCTATCGATCCATAAGTAGTTTTATCATATGAAAGGGAATTTTCGGGAGTTATGTACCGAAACATATTTATAGGGGCTGATTGATAAAGACACGTTGGAACATCAAATTAAACCCCATCCACGTACACCTACATTTTATACCCTACCAAAAAGTCCAGAAAAACTTGACCCGTCCACCAGGAAGACCTATAATCTCTGACATCAGATCTCTAACTGAAAATGCTAGTAGATTTGTGGACTCTTTTCTCCCTCCTCATGTAACGAGCCTCCCCTCTTTCATTAAGGATACGCCGGATTTACTTAGACATGTGGAGGGGACCCATGTTCCCCCGGGCGCGCCCTACTCATTGCTATCGATAAAGAATATCTGTATCCTTCCTCATGGAAGAGGATAGACATTCCTGGCTAGTCAACCAATTTATTTTGAACTTGCTTACCTTTATTCTAACTAAGAATTATTTTGTGTTTATGAATCAGCTTTTTCTTCAAATGCAAGGAGTAGCCATGAGCACATGCTGTGCTCCATCATATGCAAATTTATATTTAGGATGTTGGGAAATAGAGGTCTTTTCCAGTGAGGCCCTCATACCCTGGCTCCCTTTTATTTTATCCTGGTTTCGCTACAAAGATGACCTGATCATCACCTGGATCGGTAATGAGCAAGAACTACTTGGGTTCTTGTAGCAACTTAATTTCAATTGATGTAACCTGAAATTCACTCACACTATTAGTGCGTCACAGATATCTTTCCTTGACCTTAACATCTCAGTCGATCCGGATGGTTATTTTGGTCAGATCTATACCAGAAGCCCAGTGCAGGCAACACTCTACTTCACACCAGCAGTTTACATCCAAGTTCGCTGGTTAAAAGTATCACGTACGCTCAATATTTTCATTTGAAAAGATATTGTACTTTAGATTCAGATTTTAAAAAAACAGGCTGATTCGTTGCAACAGAGGCTTTTGGCAAGGGGCTATTCCCGAACCCTGCTAAGACCCCGTTTTATTAAAGCTAAGGCAAAGATGAGAGGTTCTCTGCTGTATGATACTCCTTTGAAACAAAAAACTCAAACTGTTAGCCTGGTTACAAAATTCTCTACAAAGGAACCCCAATTGTGATCTTTGATCGCAAAGAACTGGCATTTCCTCACTGAGAATTATAAAATTTCTAAATATGTCCTGATATACCCTGAGAGACCAACTAACCTCTAGCCACTACATTCTGCATTGGAACGCCAGCTCCCTGCCATGTGGCACTTACCGTTATGGCAATTGCCTGCAATGCCCCTGGGTAAGGGAAGGTTCTGTCGTCCAATTGCCGAAGGGTCAGTGGCATAAATCAAAAACGTTTTCTGATTGCTCCACACAGAGGTCGCGAAACATGTAGAGGAATACGTTGCTGTCTCCATCAACTCTGCCTCTACCCACCTGTGGAGACTGTAAATGTTTTTAAACTCTTGTGTTGGTTAACAGTGACTTTCATGTCACTATTGTGACCTAATTGTTGTATTTTTGTAATAAATTGTTATTTTTACAAAATATCTTTTAATGTTTGGGTACCGAGATAGTCCTACCACCACTGGCGATCAAGGTCACTGTCTGGAGTAGTCCTTGATATATCTCCTCCTCTCCCTCTTCCAATTACTGTATATAGGATGATGGTACCCACTAGGGATGAGCCGAACACCCCCCTGTTCGGTTCGCACCAGAATCTGCGAACGGACCGAAAGTTTGCATGAACTTTAGAACCCTATTAAATACAATGGACGCGAACGTTCGAAATCAAAAGTGCTAATTATAATAGCTAATATGCAAGTTATTGTCCTAAAAAGGGTTTGGGGACCCGGGTCCTGCCCCAGGGGACATGTATCAATGCAAAAAGAAGTTTTAAAAACAGTTTTTTTCGGGAGCAGTGATTTTTCTTTTTTTTTTTTTTTTTTATTCTTTATTTTCTTTTATCAAGATTCCAGTAATGTTACACCAATACATTTCCATTTCCATTTATACAGCCAAGATAATACATAGACAAAAATAAAAATGAGTACTAAGGGTCTCTTGGCTCTTCTCCTTATATTCACATTTCTAAAATCTCTATTTCACCCTCCCATCCCCCCTTTCCGCTATATACCCCCCCTCCCCCTTCTACCTCTTATTTTCTACAAATTTTCCTCTAACTTCTCAGATTTTCTGCATAACTCCATGTTTTCTTGAATTCTTTCCAACATTCCCACTTGTTTTTAAACCCTTTTTTTTCCTCCTCTATGCCGTACTTCAGTCCCTCCATATTATATGTTTCTTCCACGGAGTCTATCCACTCCCATACAGATGGGCTTTCCACTTCTCGCCATTTTTTTGGAATCAGCCTTTTGGCCGCGTTTAATAAATGTGGGATCAGTGACTCTTTATACTGTTTCATTCCTCCTTCTCCTCCATGGAATAAAACTATCCATGGATCTTTTTTAATCTCCTTCTCGGTTATTACTTTTATCATTTCCAGTATCTTTTCCCAATATTTTTGAATTTTAGGACACTGCCACCACAAGTGGGCCATTGTTCCCCTCTACCCACATTCTCTCCAGCATTCTGCCTTCTGTTCCACTTGAAATTTGCTCAATTTATCTGGTGTGGCATGCCAACCTGTAATACATTTAGAATTCATCTCTGCGGTCCTGTTGTCCATAGCAGACGAGTGGGTCAATTTTATTATTCTCTCTACAGTCCTTTTATCCCTGTGTGTTCCCAATTCTCTTTCCCATTTCTTTATAAATGGGGGCATCTCCAGTTCATCCACTGTCAACAGCAATTTATAGAGTTTTGATATAGTTCCTTTTGGATTATCGGCCGTACAGAGCCGTTCCAATGCCGTAAGCTCCTCCCCCGACCTAATTGGCTGGGGGAGGCTTTGTACAAAGTGGGCCAACTGATAGTACCTCCATTCATCTAATATCATTAATTTCCTATTGTGTCTTAATTCTTGAAATGGTGTAATGTTCCCTTTTTTTATTATATCTCTTAACTAAGCTCTATCTTTTTTAATCCAATTTCCTCCCACTGTTTTTTTTCCCGATGCAAAATATTCATTTTCTTTTAATTCTATAAGGGGAGAGTTATAGTCCCTATCTATTTGTTTATGTAACCTGTCCCAAATTTTAAGTGCAATTTGTGTCACACCGTGAGTGTGTTCACCTAATGCTCTATACTGGGGGGGGGGGGTGCCAAATTACACATCCCAATTGTGTGTTTGCCATTACCTTTTCAATTTTTACCCACCTTTTTTCATGCCTATCTTTGGCCCACTCAACTATCCGGGACAACACCACCGCATTGTAGTATTTTTTGATGTCTATAAAACGTGATGGTGACTGCGCTGTAGTGTGTAAAAATAGAATGATGGGAAGGGAGAGAAAAAATTAAGCTCGGAGGGGATGTGGCAAGAAAGGGTAGGGTGTGGAGGTGTGGAGAGGAGGGGGAAGGGGAGGGGAAGAGGGAGAGACTGGGAGACGAAGTGGGTGAGTAATAAGCTAGTACTGGACTAACTAGCAGTGATGTGCAATGTGCACAGTGACACAAATGATATTACACTAATAAAAGACTGATCAATGATAATCAGAAAAATATGTAACACAGTGAATAATAGACAAAAATGTGACATATAGAACCAATATCCAAATGGTCAAGGTATGCAACACGTGATAAAAGCAAACCACTTAGACATAATAATAATCCACAAACAAATCCATGAATGGGAAAAGTGAAATGGATGGGATAAATGAAAACACACACTCAGTGAATGAGTGAACTGTACTAGTAAGGAGAGGCAGTCCCAAATAAGTCCTGGTGATAACTTCCCAATCCTTCCAAAATAACTATATGGTATATGAATAAGTCATATGTGGATAAAGTCCCGTCACCAATGAAATGCTTGAAAAGAATCCTGTGGCGTCCACCCTGTGATCACACCTGGCTTACCTCCCTATTGGAAGGGGGGACAGTATACAGCAGTTCTCTGTAGTGAAGGGGGGTATCACGTCCTTATGGCCTGATCTTTATGGCACCGTTACTCATTGGAGTATATAAGAGAAAACAAAAACAGAGAGTACATCAATAGTGCAACTCTGTGAGTGCAGCAAGAGGAGTGGCTGATGCATACATTCACACACTCACTTGTGATGAAGTGAGCATGGACCTCAATCCAAACGAGCGCCGAGCTCGTGCCAATGGTAAAGAGTGTGACATCTATGGTGCATCCGATGCACCCCTCAGGTGGCAAGTGTCAGCAGCGGCAATCACAGAGTTGGAATGTGGAGGAAACAAAGGACGGAGAAATAGTGTGGGTCTGAAACCACTAAACGTTTATTAAAACTAAAGTAAAAAACTCACATTTGGAAGTAAAAACCGGGTATTGAATCCTTACGAGCGGCGAGCTCCGAGAGTTGGTGACGGGACTTTATCCACATATGACTTATTCATATACCATATAGTTATTTTGGAAGGATTGGGAAGTTATCACCAGGACTTATTTGGGACTGCCTCTCCTCACTAGTACAGTTCACTCATTCACTGAGTGTGTGTTTTCATTTATCCCATCCATTTCACTTTTCCCATTCATGGATTTGTTTGTGGATTATTATTATGTCTAAGTGGTTTGCTTTTATCACGTGTTGCATACCTTGACCATTTGGATATTGGTTCTATATGTCACATTTTTGTCTATTATTCATTGTGTTACATATTTTTCTGATTATCATTGATCAGTCTTTTATTAGTGTAATATCATTTGTGTCACTGTGCACATTGCACATCACTGCTAGTTAGTCCAGTACTAGCTTATTACTCACCCACTTCGTCTCCCAGTCTCTCCCTCTTCCCCTCCCCTTCCCCCTCCTCTCCACACCTCCACACCCTACCCTTTCTTGCCACATCCCCTCCGAGCTTAATTTTTTCTCTCCCTTCCCATCATTCTATTTTTACACACTACAGCGCAGTCACCATCACGTTTTATATATATTTTATTGTTCACTTGGACCAGACCCTCCGGTGACTGCTGCAGTATCCCATCCGTTCCCCTTACACCTCTCATCTGTGCCACTACTTAGCTAGCGCGAGGGTTTTCTTGTTTTATATTTATTTTTTGATGTCTGGCACTGCCAACCCTCCATGTTTTTTTTTCCTGTTTTAATACCGAGAAGGAGATTCTATGTTTTTTATTCTTCCACACAAAATTCATTAGCATCTTTTTTAACACTCTGAAGTACGGTTGAGGTATTGCAACTGGTAACATCTGAAATTTATATAAGATTTTCGGCAGCAGAACCATCTTCAGAATGTTAATCCTTCCTATCCATGATATCGGGCGGTTTATCATCTTTCTGATTTCACTTTTTATTTCATCTAGTAGAGGGATATAGTTTATCTTGTATATTTTTTTTATTGAGTTAGCGAGTTTTACCCCTAAGTACTTGAGTTCCTTCTGCCAAGGAAAATTAAACTCTTTTCTTAGGCTCTGTTCTTCTACCTTTCCAGTGTTGACATTTAGAATCTCAGTTTTAGCTATATTGACTTTAAAGTTTGATATTTCACCATATTGTTTAAATACTTTAAGTAAATTCGGTAATGTGGTCCTGGGATTACTGATAAAGAACAAGACATCGTCCGCAAAGGCTGAGAGTTTATGTTCGTCTTCCTCCATTCTAATCCCTTTAATGTCTGGGTTATTTCGTACTGTCGCAAGCAGAGATTCCAGGGACAGCACAAACAAGAGGGGGGGACAGGGGGCATCCCTGTCTTGTCCCATTTTTCATCTCAAAAACTAAAGATAATGTGCCATTTATTTTAACCCTACCCATAGGGTGCTGATACAATGTTTTAATCCACTGTATCATCCTGGCTCCCAGGCCCATAGTTCCCAGGGTTTGTATCAAGAGTCCCCAGTCTACCCTGTCGAATGCCTTTTCTGCATCTACTGACAGGAGTAGACCTGGGGACCCATTCTCTTTTATTTTCTGGAGGAGGAGCAATGCTCTCACACCATTGTCCCTCCCCTCCCTACCTGGGATAAATCCCACCTGATCCGGGTGGGCCAGTGTGGGCATCAATCCCTTCATTCTTTCTGCCAGGACTTTCGCGTATAGTTTTACATCCGCGTTTAATAGCGAGATCGGCCTATATCCGGAGCATAACCTTTCATCTTTCCCCTCCTTTGGTATGACTGTTATTATAGCTACTGAGGCCTCCCTTCCCATTTCATAGTCCATCCCTAATCCATTCATGTATTTACACATCCTGGGTATCAATATCCCCTTACATTTTTTGAAATATAATACTGTAAACCCGTAGGGCCGGGACTTTTCCCTGGGGCTGAGTCTCTTAGTACATTACTTATTTCTTCTTCCGTTATGGGTTTATCTAATGCCATTCTTTCGTCCTCATTGATCCTATGCAATCCCGCCTTTCTTAGAAATTATTTTATTTTTAGTTGTTTCTCTCCTACCCCCCATCTCTTCTGCTCCACTGAATACAACCCCTCATAGTAGTTTTTAAATGTATCTGCTATGTCCTAAGTTATGTACACTTCCTCTCCGTTCTTTTTTTGATCTTTTCTATGAAATTTCTAGTCTTTTTATTTTGTACCATTCTTGCTAGATGTTTACTAGACTTGTTCCCCCACTTATACCTTTCTTTTGCTATGCGATGTAGTTTTATTTTAGTCTCTTGTTCCATTAATTCTTTAAGTTCGTCCCTTTTCATCACTAATTCATGATATAACTCTTGTTGTTGCCCCTGTTGTTTTTTATCCTCTTGCTCAATTTTGAATATTTCTTCTATCAACGAGTTATATTTTCTACTTTTTTTCCTTACCCCTTCCGAAATCAATATCCCCCTAATGTAGACTTTGTGTGAATCCCATAGGGTTGCCCCTGATGTCCCTTCCGTATCGTTTATCTGGAAGTAATGTTCGAATTCATTTTTCACCCTCTTTAATCCTTCTTCATCCCGGAGCAGTTCCTCATTTAGTCGCCAAGAATAGGGTTGTCTATGATATTCGGGAACTTTTAGTTTCATGCTTACAGGGGCATGATCCAAGAGCGAGGCAATTCCTATGTTTGATTCCATGACCATATCCAGCATTCTGTGTTCGACCATTATGTGGTCTATCCTCGAGTACGTCCCGTGTACAGGGGAGAAAAACGTATAATCCTTTGATTTTGGATGCATAATCCTCCATATGTCAACCATCTGACTACTATGCATTTTTTGTTTTATCTTTGTCAGTTATTTGTCCCCTGTATCCGGGACGTACTATCCACTGCCAGATCCAAACAAAAGTTCATATCTCCCATCAAAATTATATATCCCACCCCAAAATCCTTCAATTTCCCCAGAGTTTCAATGAGATATTTCATGGGGTTCACATTAGGAGCGTAGATATTTGCCAAGGTGCATTTCATTTCCCCCAACTTCCCTTTTAGAAAAATATATCTCCCATCTTTATCATTCATTCTATCCTCCAATGTGAACCTCATTTCCCTAGAAAACCCTATTGCAACCCCCCTTGCCCTTTTGGAGATAGTATCTCCGTAAAACCAATTCGGGAAAATGGGTGAGTATAATTTAATATTTGATTCTAGGGTCAGGTGGGTCTCCTGTAAGAAGACCACATCTGCTCTATGATGCTTAGGCTCTCTTAAGACCTTATGTCTTTTGGTAGGTATATTGAGACCTCTAACATTGTAGGACAGGAAATTTATTGCTGACATCTATATTTTTTTTCTCTCTTTTTTTTCTTCTTTTTTGTTTTTAAACTGTTTACGTTTTATCTGTCTTTCATCCCCTTTTCCCTTTCTTTTTTGTAGAGTCCAAAAGGTAGAATCCCCTCCTTTCTCTCCTTTTACAAAACCCCTTTCCCTCCCCCCCAGATCCTTCCCTCCCCCTCCCCCTCCCTTCCACTCCCCCTTTACAGAACCCCTCCTTCCTCCCTTCAATACCCCCTCCCTCTCCCCCTCCCCTCCTCCCTCCTCCCTTTTGGCCCATTGTTGGCCTTAGAACCATTAATGATTTTTCCTCTTGGTTCTCTCATTTTGGAGGTGCAGCTCAGACTCTGCTGCTCAGCCTCCCTCCCCCTCTCCTTAGATTTGGGGAGGGTGAGGTAGCCCGGAGACGCTGCAGGGTGGCCCGGTCTGCCTTTTCCGCCCCCTGGACCTTCCCCCTCCTCCCTCCCCCAACCCCCGCCCCCGACCCCCCCACAGAACCCCCACCCCCCCTCCCCAAAACTCCCAGCCTCCTATGACCCAGATCTCAGTTGTCATTCTCCATCCACCCCGGTAAGTCTGGGACCTGCAAATCTAATTTATTACAAAATCCCCCAAGTTCCTCGGGGAACCTTAATCTTGCTGATTTTCCTTCTTTCTGGCCTATAAGACAGGCCGGGAACCCCCATTTATATTTGATATTCTGTGTCTTCATTTGCTCCATAAGTGGCTTCAATAATCGCCTCCTTGCCAATGTCTCGGGTGCTAAGTCTGTGAAGATCTGCAGCTCCTTTCCTTGGAATTGGATAGGGGGTTTTCCTCTTATTTTCATTGAAATATCTGCTTTTTCTTCATAGTAGTATTACAATAATGTCTCTCGGCCAATCGGTTTCTCCATTCCTTGGTTTGCCGATACGATGCACTCGCTCAATTTTAAGGAAGTCTTCTACCCCCATATCCAATATGGGCTTGAATATTATATTCATACTTTTCCTCAGGTCCTCTCCTTTTTCCTCTGGTAGAGAGCGGATTCTCAAGTTCTGTCTTCTGTTTCTATTCTCTTGATCTTCTAACCAGTATAGAATGTATCTCTGATTTTGTTGTATTATTTTATCCTGCTCCTTTAATTTGCTTAATTCCCGATCCTGTTTATCCGCTCTTTCTTCCATCGCTTCTACTCTTGACAAGAGATGTCCGAAATCTATTCTTAAAATATTAATTTCTGCCTTTATTGCATTTTCCAATCTCGTTAGCATCTCAGTCATTTCTCCCTTTGTAGGAATTTGTGCATCTGCCCATTGCTCTTCAGCTCTGCTTATTTCTAATTCACTTTTTGTTGTTTGGTCCCTTTTAGATCGATCTGATGTCCCTCCTCCCTTTTTTTCCGTACTCTTTGACCCCTTTTCTATTTTCTTGTCGCCTTTATCCTGTTTTTGTACTCCTATTGCTGGACTTTTTGAGCTTACCTCCTGGGTCATGTACTGTTTAATTGTACTATTTGCTGTACTATTCCTAGGAGTCTTGGGGGCCGTCCCCCTCGTGGTTTTGCTAATTTTATTTTTGTTAGCAGGTCTTATTCGTTTCCCCAGTTTTACTCTTTGGTTTTGTGCTGTACCTTTCTTCTTATCAGGGTAAGTCTGTTATACTCTACCCTAGGATTGCGACCCTACTGAAAAGGGCCAACGTATAGCAGATTTTGTTTCAGACCACTGAGCTCCTCTTAAAGAGGCAAAAAAAAAAAAAAGGGAGGGGGGAAGGGTAAAAAGGGATATCAACATATGTTATACCGTTCAACCAAAAAAGAAAAAAGGCACGAAGGGGGAAAGGAGACAGCCCCCCCTGTGCAGATATTCAATCAAGCCGATATACGGTCTAATCCTTATGTGGCCCAGAGTTTTTAGGCATCCATGCGTACCGTCCAGCACTTTTTGGGTTTACTCAGAGTCCCTTCAGAGTCCCTTCAGAGCCCCTTCAGAGTCCCTTCAAGTATTTCATTTGTTGCATATTCAATATATGTGTCAGATAGTTTCTGAGTTGTTTGACCTCCCCTCTCTTTCCCGCTCTGGATTTTACGTGTCTTTTACCGACAGCATCAGACATAAATTTTTACTGGGTGCATTTTAATGCGTTTTAAATGTACTTTCTTTCCATGCGGGCGCTTAATTCACTTTGGTTTTATTCCGATGTAGCTAGGTGTCCATGTACATCTCCTCCTTCACCTCCCCTTCTTCCTCCTCTTTCCCTCCTGATTTATTCACACATTTATGCGTTTATATATGTTTTCTACACAGGACTGATTATTTCATATGCAATCCATTAGTTTTATCTGCGTCCATGTGTCTCAGGCAGACACTTTCAAATCAGTGGGAACGAATCAGTGGGGATAAGCAATCCTCTCTGTACAGTGTTCACAATATTCACAGTTCCTGGTATATTCACATTCCCAGTTTCACCCGGTTCCCCTCCGCTATACCATAGGCAGAGATAGATTATTTATTATTTGCACTTATACTGGCATTGGCATTGAACATTAGCATTGAGCCTATGTAATATATATAGCATAGGTTAACATACATTGGCAGGTCCGCTTGCTCCCGTTTACTTCAGTCTTCTACTGAACATAGGCACAGACAAAAGTACTTTTAATCGGTTTTACCTTATCTTCTTAGGCTATTCATCTGGGGAGATCTCTCACCTGTCCCCACAAGCCGTCCTGTAACTCCTGTGATTCAGCCTGTTAGGTTCCGGCTTCCGATGCTGTGGGCCAGGCTCCGGTAGGAGGAGGTGGAGGCAAAGGAGATGGAGGAGGGGGGCGTCCGTAGGGGGTCCACGAGGGACGCCGGCGCTGGGTTCAGGTCCTTACTGCTGCGCCTGCTACTTCCATCTACAGGCTTGTTGTCTGGAAGGAGGAGGGGGGAGAGCGGGGCTTCATCCGTGAAGAAGCAGTCTCTCACGCTGCGAAAACTCCATGGCTCCTTCCCGAGCTCTCCCTACACATCTCCGTCAGCTGCAGAGTCAGGCCACTCCCTCACAGTGAGAGCGTCACGTCCTCACGTCCATGCTCTTGGTGACTACTAGGGCCCTGTATGTTGAGCAGTGATTTTAATGATGCATAAAGTGAAAAAAAAAGGGAAATATTCCTTTAAATATCGTACCTGGGGGGTGTCTAAAGTATGCCTGTGAAGTGGCACGTGTTTCCCGTGTTTAGAACTGTCCCTGCACAAAATTACATTTCTAAAGGAAAAAAAGTCATTTAAAACAAACTGCTTGCGGCTTTAATGTAATGTTTGGTTCCGGCAATATGGATGAAAATCATTGAGAAAAATGGCATGAGTACCCCCCCCCCCCCACCCCAGCCCACTACCAGCCCCTTTGGATCAGGGATGGATATTAAGGGGAGCCCCGCACCAAAAATAAAAAAAGGCCCTATATACTCTGAACAGCAGTATACAGGCGGTGCAAATGAGACAGGGACTGTAGGTTTGTTCTTAAGTACAATCTGTTTGTAATTTGGAACAGGTACATTTTTAAGTGTAGCTCCAGCCCAAAAATCTATTTTTAAGCTTTTTGGAGAACATAGGGAAGGGTTATCACCCCTGTAACATTTGTTTTGCTGTCTGTGCACCTGTTCAGAACATTTTACCTCACTTTCCGTCCTAATGTAAAATGTTTTTGGAAAATTTGTTTTTTTTATTGAAACAAGGATTGGTGATAAAGCATCAGTAGAGAGCAGACACCTTTTTCCCATATTAATTCTTACAGGAGAGAATTTCACTTCCTAGGGGTAGATTTCCTCTCACTTCCTGTTGTCTCCTTCCGTTTGCAAGTAGGAGTCGTTTGTAAGTTGGATGTTTGAAAGTAGGGGCCTGCCGTATATACTCTGCAGAAATTTGCCCCTTAGGTTTTGGTGTTGCCACAACACTGTAAGCCCTCACAGTTACTCTTGGTGGGCACTGGAAGGCCCTGCTGTGAACTATTATATCAGGAATTGTAATTACATGCCATTGTTGAACAGTGGTAGGAAACATTGGGCCTTTGGTGGTGGTGCTGGTGCCACAACACTGTAAGCCCTCACAGTTACTCTTGGTGGGCGCATGAATGGGCCCTGCTGTGAATTATTAGATCAAGAATTGTAATTGCATGCCCCTGTTTAACAGGGGCTGAAAAATTGGGCCTTTGGTGGTGGCGGTGGTGCTGGTGCCACAAGACTGTAAGTCCTCACAGTTACTCTTGGTGGGCGCAGAAATGGGCCCATCTGTGAAATACTAGATCAAGAATTGTTATTACATGCCCCTGTTGAACAGGGGCAGAAAAATTGGGCCTTAGGCACTGGTACTGGTGCCACAACACTTCAACCCATCACAGATACTGTATTTGGAGCGCAGCAATGAGCCCTGTTGCAAAACATTGCATCAAAAATTGTAATTACACGCCCCTGTTAAACATTTTTTTTCATGCCATTTTTTTAACCGACGTTTTTCTCGTCGTTTTTTTCATGTTTCCTCTCAAGCCTGTCTTGCATCCACACGATCATTAAAAAAAACGCTTGAGCAAAGCGCAGTGACGTACAACACGTACGACGGCACTATAAAGGGGAAGTTCCATTCGAATGGCGCCACCCTTCATGTTAGTAAACTTTGTTGAGCGGCGATTCGCGCTTTTCAGCCTCGTGCTTTTCAGTCCGTTACAGCGTGACAAATGTGCTATCTCCATTACGAACGCTAGTTTTACCAGAACGAGCGCTCCCGTCTCATACTTGATTCTGAGCATGCGCATTTTTTTTCCCCTCGTAAAAGCATACACACTATCGTTTTTCACGTCGTTAAAAAAAACGACATGAAAAACGACGTGAAAAAATAGAGCATGTTCGAAATTTTTAATGGCCGTTAAAAATGCTCTGGAGCATACACACGATCGGTTTTAATGGCCATTTTTAAAAATGGCATTTTTAACGGCATGAAAAACGATCGTGTGTACGCCGCATTAGCCACTGGTGCTACAACACTTCAACCCATCACAGATACTGTATTTGGAGCGCAGCAATGAGCCCTGTTGCAAAGCATTGCATCAAAAATTTTAATTACACGCCCCTGTTAAACAGGGGCTGAAAAATTGGGCCTTAGCCTCTGGTGGCGGCACCCAGAACCACAAATGTTCTTCCAAGCTATCGGCAGGATCATTGAGGAGGAAGAGGATAGTCAGTCAACATAACAGGACAGTCACTCAGCATCATCATAAGCAGTCTTGAAGGGATGTGACATTTCCAAAAAATTATTCGGTTACATCAGCTTCAGGTGCTTGGTAGCTGGTGGTGATCCAAGACTGGTCCATCTTTATGAAGGTTAGTCGATCAACCGAGTGGTGGACAGGCGCACCCTGTGATCGGTTACAAAGCCACCAGCAGCACTGAATGTGCGTTCCGAAAGAACGCTGGATGCAGGACAGGCCAGTAGCTCAATTGCATACTGTGCAAGCTCTGGCCAGTGATCCATCCTCAAGACCCAGTAAGCCAGAGGATTTTCGGTGGGATAGGTGTCCAAGTCTGACCTTGCCCCTAGGTATTCCTGGAACAGACGCTGACGATGGTTGCTGGAACCGATCATACCTTGGGGCTGCGGACTAAAAAATTGTCTGAACGCATCGGTCAGACGGCCACCTTCCCCACCGCTCCTTCTTTGACTGACCGAAGCCTCAGCAACTCGTTGTCCAGGACCAGGAATTTGTAACCTCCCAGTCTCTGGGAACGCGTTGCACAGACCTTTCTGCAAGGCCTCCCGGAGATGTCTCATCCTCTGCTCCCTCTGCAACGGCAAGATAAGGTCCGCAACCTTACCCTTGTAACGTGGATCAAGGAGAGTGGCCAGCCAGTAATGGTCCCTCTCCTTGATCCGAATAATACGAGGATCCTTCCGCAGGCTTTGCAGGATCAGGGAGGCCATGCAGCGTAGGTTAGCTGAGGCATTCGGTCCGGAGTCCTCTGGGTCACTAAGGACGACATGATCCGCAGCCACCTCCTCCCAGCCACGTACAAGTCCACTGGTTTCTTGGGACTGTAAATTATCCCTAAAAGATTGCTGTTGTTGATGCTGAGTGCCAGGTTCTACCTCCATGCTGACACAATCCTCCTCCTCCTCCTCGTCCTCTTCCTGTGCGATGGGTGGGACAGAAGGAACACTGTCTGGGTAAAGGGGGCCTTGAGAGGCAAGGAAGTCCTCCTCTTCCTGCCTCTGTTCTGCCTCAAGTGCCCTGTCTATTATTCCACGCAGCGTATGCTCCAACAGGTGGACAAGAGGTACAGTGTCACTGATGCATGCACTGTCACTGCTCACCATCCTCGTGGCCTCCTCAAATGGTGCCAGGACAGTGCATGCATCCCTGACCATGCCCCACTGGCGTGGTGAAAAAACCTGAGCTCCCCTGACCCTGTCCTGGTGCCGTAGTCGCACAGGTACTCATTGATGGCCCTCTGCTGCGTGTGCAGCCGCTGCAGCACGGCCAACGTTGAGTTCCACCTGGTGGGCATGTCACATATAAGGCGGTTCTTGGGCAGGTTCAACTCCTTTTGCAGCTCAGCCAGCCGAGCACTGGCATTATATGATCTGCGGAAATGCACACAGACTTTCCTGGCATGCCTCAGGGCATCCTGTAAGCCCAGGTACCTGCCCAAGAACTGCTGCACCACCAGGTTAAGGACGTGAGCCACACAGGGCACATGGGTCAGTTGTCCCTGTCGGAGGGCGGAGAGGAGGTTGGTGCCATTGTCGCAAACCACCATTCCTGGCTTAAGCTGGCGTGGCGTCAACCACCTCTCGGCCTGCCCCTGCAGAGCTGACAGAACCTCTGCCCCATTGTGGCTCCTGACCCCCAAACACACCAGCGCAAGCACGGCATGGCATATTTTTTGCCTGCGTACTTGCATAGCCCCTTAAACGCCTACGGGAGCACCGCTGGTTCCAAGGACAAAAGCACAGGAAGAGGCCATGGAGGAAGAAGAAGAAGAGGAGGGGGTGGTGGAGAGAGGTGCGTCACAACCACTAGTAGCATTTTGGAGGCGTGGCGATGGAACAACCTCCAACACTACTGCACCTTGTCCTGCATCCTTCCCAGCTGCCAAAAGAGTGACCCAATGGGCCGTGAAAGAAAGGTAACGTCCCTGTCCATGCCTGCTGGACCATGAGTCAGCGGTAATATGAACCTTACTGCTGACCGCCCTGTCAAGCGAGGCATGGACATTGCCTTCCACATGCCGGTAGAGAGCCGGAATCGCCTTCCGTGAAAAAAAGTGGCGTTTGGGAACCTGCCACTGAGGAACCGCACATTGCACAAACTCACGGAAGGGGGCCGAGTCTACCAACTGAAAAGGCAGCAGTTGAAGTGCTAGAAATTTAGCCAAGCTAGCATTCAACCGCTGGGCATGTGGATGTCTGGGAGTGAACTTCTTTTAACGGTCCAGCAGCTGGGGCAGGGAAATTTGCCTGCTACAATCGGACGTTGGTGTACTGCAAGCAGAGTGCCCGCAAGTACTTGGCTGTGACACACCTAATTGTACACCTTCATTCCTCTCAGTGCAGGTTTCAGAGAGGACTGAAGGTATAGTGGGGTTGGAGATCCCAGCTGATGAGGAGCAAGGAGAGGTCCGCTTTGTTCTTTGGTGTGGGTCTTTAAAGTGGTTATAAACCCACTTTGTAAACAAACACCTACAGGTAAGCCTAGATTAAGGCTTACCTGTAGGTGCATGAAATATCTCCTTAACCTACACGGTTAAGGAGATATTTGCATTTAAAAGCGGCGACGCTGACGTCAAGCGCATGCGCATGGGGTTAACCCCATTCACAAATTCGGCTAGGTCGCAGCATTAGACGACGTAGCCGAATTCGACGGCTCATGCGCGCATGCGCGGAGTCACGTCTTCGCCGCTCCGGCCAATCACAGAGCCGGAGCGGCGCTGTGATTGGCTGGTGCGGCGATACCCGGAAGTAACATTCCGGCTATCGCCGCAGCGATGGATGCGGCTTAAGAGGGAGACGAGGACGGCTTCGGGGGCCCCGATCTAAGGTAAGTGATGCATAATGAGCTATTATGCTAGTCATATTAGCTCATTATGCCTTTCTCTTACAGGTCGTTGGGGAAAAAAAATAAAAAATAGTGGGTTTACAACCACTTTAAGGTACGCTTGCCAACGAGATGCATGGCAGGTCAACATATGTCTGGTCAAGCATGTAGTGCCCAAGCGGCTGATGTTTTGGCCACGCAAGATACGCTTGAGACATATGTTGCAAATAGCAGCAGTGCGATCTGATGCACTCGACTCAAAAAAGGCCCACACCAAAGAACTTTTGAATAACGGGCAGAGGCAGCGCCCTGCACAGGCGGAGCTCTGCGGTGTGATTCAGTCGGTGTGCTGCCCTTACGCTGGCCCCCGGAGGGCATCCTGCCTCGTTGGAGATGTGCCTCCTCCTCATCCTCCTCCTCTCTCCTATCAGGCACCCACGTGGAGTCAGTGATCTCATCATCCCCTCCCTCTTGATCACTGGAGCAAACCTGGCAGTATGCTGCAGCTGCTGGAACATGACTGCCAGGTTGCTGTCCTTCTTGAGCATCCCCTCTCTCTGCGCTCACGCTACTGCCTTCCTCTAACTGTGTATCATCATCAGACCCTTCAAAACGCTGAGCATCCTCCTGGAGCATGATTGACTGATGACATTGATACAAGGGAAGAGGACGTTTTGGCAGCTGCTTTGCCAGTACCCTGAGCCTGGGTGAGAGAGGATGAGGAGGATGAGGAGGGCTTGGTCACACTCTACCACTCTACCAAGTCTTCGGCATGATGCGGCTCAACACGTCCAGCTGCCGAAAATAAGGGCAAGCATGTCCCATGGCCACGTGCTGATGAATAGAAAAAATAGATTTAAAAAATAGATTTAAAAAAGTTTTAAGTGTTTAAATGGACACATTTTTTTAGAGGCCTCCCCCCATCCCCCACACACCTAGGTAGGAAAAAAGTTTGCCCTACACATATATCACTGCGCACATCAGTATGAGGGCAATGATTTTAATTCTAAAATGATGACCTACTGGGGTGAGATAGAGAGATGTAGATCCAGACAGCCCCGCCCACTCAAGCCCCTCCCCTCCATGACATTGACAAAAAGGGGCAGAGCATGGGTGACCTTAAAATGATGCTCCCTCTGAAAAAAGTTCTGCGGACGCCTATGCTTGAAGGTAATATGCACATGAATACACCTATAATGGGATCCTAGGTCAATGGAAACAGTCACCCACTACAATCCACCCCTAAAGTAAAAGCAGAGGGCATGCAGTACGTTTTTAAAATGTAAAGATTAGTTAGTTTTTGAGGTAGACCCGATCAGACCCTCCATTGTCCTCTATGGAATGGTAGATGTAAACAGACTTGTGTCTGTTTACACCCGCCTACATCCAATTCAATACAACCTGACAAAAACAAATGAAGGAGGATCTGTTCCCCTCTGTCTGGGCAGATGGGATTGGAGGGCAGTTGGGTGTAAACACACAAGTCTGTTTACACCTCACCACCCACAGAGCAGAGTGGGCTGTGTGGGATCTGCTCAGCAGGGGATGAGCACACAGATACCAAGCTGAGCAAGTAGATAGGAAGCAGATTCTGCCCCTCTGTCCCCGTGTAATCTTCTGTCTTGCCCCCAAGTGCATTTCTGTCCTCATTTCTCTTTTTCTCTGTCCATATGTTCCCATCTATTCCTTATCTCTAGGGTGACTTTAGTGCCCTCCCTCTCCTGGTGCCTTTCCTTCCCTATGCTAGCGCCGGCTCAGCACACGCTCAGGATCAGCCTGACCCTTAAGTGTCCATGTGTGGACACTTTGCTCCAGGGGGGGCACTAGCCCCCCCTTGCCCCTACCTGCGGACGCCCATGCCTTTAAGGTGAGCACTAGAATTATGTGTTTGATTTGGTTTTACTTTCAATGACAATGCTTCTTCTTGACAATATCATAAAGGCTTTCTATTGTTATCATACTTCTTCTTATTTTTTGATATCTTTGATGATATAAATATTTTGAAGCAATCTTGCACATCCCATCATACTATTTTAATAGGTAAAGCTTTCTGCATGACAAGATAGCGTTTCTTTGTAAAACCCTTGTGTGCATGTATGTGTTTAAAATAACAGCAAACTACTTATCTATTTTCTCAGTGTGCTGTGGTTATGCTTGAAAATACTATTGAGGTCCCCTGAGTAGATCCATACACTGACTGCTACAGTATGTCAGATACAAAACTTTTAGCTTTATTAAATACTCGTACAAGCTTAGTTTTACAGCACCAATATGACCTTTTTGATTTACTTTTTGATTAGTTCTAAAAGCTGTGCTTTTTGCGTATGGGGCTCCCATGTCAGCCAGGACAGTGCTCTTCTATGGGTTGCGCACATGGTCATGTTATGGGTAAGGTGACCTGTGGGAGACATTACTACACAGGATATACATTCATGTTCTATATTGTGTTATTACTTGAGGATTATTTGATGTTATGACTAATATGTTTTCTCTCTCTATTCATAGTTATTCCATGTGTCTCTTTTTTAAATTCATGTATTTTAAATTGTGATTGCAATAAAAAAAAATTATACTTATCTTTTGTATCCCAAGCTTTTGTACGGTACCATAAAAGTCCATTTCAGTCTTCCCAAAATCCTAACTTACACTTTTTTTTGCTTTTCATCTGTCATGTACCTAAATAATACTGGCATTTATTTTCAGCACACTACATTTTTTTTTTAGCAATGCTGATTAAACAATAATTATACTTGTCCAGTAGAGGGCACTCTTAGCTTTCATGATTATTACTACTATTGATTTTCCGGCAGCACCACTTCCATCTAGCTTATACCAAATTGGATAATAAAATCAAATGTGACTAACCACTTTTCATTTCACTACATGATGTTTCTGACGCAGATAGCAATAAATTCACTAAAACATCATGATATAAAATTCCTCTCTTTGTTAACATGAAACACCTACAGGCACAGCTCAAATACCAATACATAGCATTTTTGAGCAATGACACCAAGGTTTTAAATTCTGATAAAATAGTTTCTACTTGAGTATGTTTGCAATGCCATTATGCTTATAACACACATGATAACAAGAAACAAAATGCAGAGCTAGCCAATTGTAATGCCCAGCATTGTCACATGGGAGTAGAAGGATTCCAGTTGCTTGACAATAGAAATTTAAATTGACTTTGTGAGGTTGGTAGTGGGAATTGTAGAGGTGGGTGTAAGAGTGGTAATGGTAGGTATGGGCAATGAAGGGTGCCGGGAATAGAGGTAATGGTAGGTATAGGCAATGAAGGGTGCCTAGGTCAGGGTGGGGGCGATCACATTCTGGGACCTTGTTTAAGTAAGGCCCAAATTTGGACACTGGGTGTTTAGCTTCACCCTAATGCATGATCCTTTAGCATTTAGCTGCAGGTCACAGGTGCACCATCCAGCTCTGCTGCAGGCAGCTGTCAAAACTCTAGGAGGCTGACATCTGCTGCGGCTGCATGGAGCTTGATAGTGCACCCCGTGAACGTTTAGGGCAACATGCACCCAGGGACGAATGGCCAAATGCAGATTTATTGGCTTTAGTTTGCTTGAGAGCACTGTGTTTACCAAGCTTTCATAAAACATTGACAAAGATTTCAGGTCACCCTAAACTGCCTATTTGAAGTCTTTTAAGTGAATATTTGCTTTGCCCATACTCACCTTCCTTCTGCTGCCCCGCTGCTCCATTTGGCCTAAAAAGAGTAAAGAAAAAAGTGTACTTTTGTAAATGGGGAGCATGTGGTTCACCTCCCCTTCCTCTCACATGACACTGCAAGTGCTTGATGTTTAGCTGTTCAGACACCCAGCACTGTCATATGGTGACAGTGGGAAAGTTTTTAGTAGACATGTGCAGAACGGAAAAATTGGTTTTGTTGTGGCTTCGGAATTTGTTAAATTTCATTTAGTTTTCATTACATTTCGTTTCGTTTAATAATTTTCTAATGAATTCCAAATTTTCAGAACTCTTATAATTCGAATCAGTTGAAAAATGATCGACCAATTTCAATTCTGTGTGAAGAATGTACAAAAAACAAAAAAAACAGCGCTGTGTGATACTGAACCTTACAAGCATGTATCCAAGCTCCTCCAACGTCCTGGCCCCCCCTACATGTGACGACACAGGGCTAATCATGTGTCTTCCTCAGGATGATCCCCCTGAGGAAGACACGTGATTAGCCCTGTGTCGTCACATGTAGGGGAGGGGCCAGTACGGTGAAGGAGATTGGATACATGCTTGTTTGTAAAAGCTTCTGACACATACAAGTTTGGAAGTTGTTTGGAGAGAAATCCTATGCTTAATGCTTTTATAGTTTGGTGTGCTGGAAGCACCTAAAATGTGTGAGTACCCTGATGCTATGTTTTCTAAATACATTTTTAAACTAGCGATAATGCACTACCCAGCCTCTTTCTTGTTTTAAAATTTAGGACAACTTCTCTGGATTTTCCTGTGGGATCCTGCTGAGCCAGTTTCACTTAGAGCCCAGGAGTGGTTCAACTGCTTATGTGGACCAAACTTAAGTGTGCGGTCACACTGTTGTAGGTGAGCGCATTCACACGGGGGGGGGGGGGGCACGTGTGTCACCCTCCTCTGATCAGGAATATCATCACTAGAGTCACTCTTTGGACAGTAATACGTATAATACCCCAATTTGCACTTTTGTCTCTGTGGATTGATGAAAATTGGGAGAAAAAATTCCTTTCTTTTTGGAAACTTGATA
Organism: Rana muscosa; assembly: GCA_029206835.1. Lineage (NCBI taxonomy): Eukaryota > Metazoa > Chordata > Amphibia > Anura > Ranidae > Rana > Rana muscosa. The sequence goes on from CM055118.1 coordinate 121,312,875, forward strand.
TTAAGGAATAATACTACATTTCTTTCACTGTGAGCTTGCTTGTTACACGAAAAAATATTTCTTTATGTCCATAGTTACATTTTTTATGTTCAAATTTGTTTATTAAATTGTATCAAATTACAGAGAAATAATAAAAAATAAATAAATAAATAAATAAATAAAGCAACAATCACAGTAATCACTACAATAGGTTCAAAATTAGCATATGAAATCATATACATATATATATATATATTGTGAAGGGGTTAACTCGGTAGCGGGTGTGTGTGATCCCCTGGATGGGCTCCCCACACAAAAACAGGCCCAGCAGACGGAGGTTGTGGTTTTCAAGATCAAAAAGGTGCGGTTTATTTCTCTATTTACAGTGACAAAAAAAAACACAGCAAAGCAAAAAGAAACATAAACAAAATAAACCCTGGTCAACTTGACCTCTGACTAAACATGCAGGTTTCCTAACTAACAACTGGGATCAGCCTGGTGCTGTCCTAGTCCCTAAGTCCCTGGTTTAGTAAATGTCCAAACAAATAGCCACACAGGCTTGTCTCACCGCACAGGGGTTCACTCTCCCTAGACAGTCCACACAGGTCTGGGTCCAGGCATGAGCAAACACCTAATGAATCTGGGAGTTTTTATAGAGGCCTTAAACGAGCTGACAAGCTTCAGCTGGTCTCATCAACTCCCTGCCTGCACGACGCCCAGCCCTCTCCCTAGAGGTATGACTCATCCATGAGCCCACTAGCCTCAGCTGGGCTTCATCAACTCTCTCCCTAGTTGTATAAGTCGGCATAAAGCCTGAATCTGGGAGAAATATACCTACCCCCCTGGATGCAACCAGGTGACTTTACCTTCCTGCTGTCACATACCCCCCCCCTCTTGTTTTAACCTTGGGGTTGGAACACCAGCAATCAGGCATTCATGTACTCGAGACAAAGCATCCACATTCCCCATTTGAACGCCAGGGCGATGCTTTACTGTGAAGTTGAATTCCTGTAGGGCCAGGAACCACCTATTCACTCTTCTATTTGTCTCCTTGTTTTGAGCCATCCACTTTAACGGAGCGTGATCCGTAACCATGTCAAAGTGCCTACCTAGCAGATAGTACCGAAGGGAATCTAGAGCCCACTTCACCGCTAAACATTCCTTTTCAACCGTGGCGTAATTTACCTCATGGGACTTCAACTTCCTGCTGAGGTAAATGACTGGGTGCTCTTCCCCGTTCCAGACCTGGGACAATACTGCTCCTAACCCCACATCTGACGCATCACTTTGTACGACAAAGTCTTTAGAGAAGTCGGGTGAGTACAACACTGGCTGGCTACATAAGGCTTGTTTCAAGAATTGGAATGCTGCCTCAGCCTCGGGGGTCCATTTAATCATGACCGACCCTTTCCCTTTCGTCAGGTTGGTTAGGGGCACAGCCTTAGAAGCAAAGTGGGGAATGAAGCGCCGATAATACCCCGCTATTCCCAGAAAGGCTCGTACCTGCTTCTTGCTGTTGGGAGGTGGCCAACTCTGGATGGCCTCGACTTTGTTGAGTTGGGGTTTTATTACTCCCCTCCCAATGGTGTACCCAAGATATTTGGCCTCCTCCTGCCCAATGGTACACTTCTTGGGGTTAGCCGTAAACCCCGCTTCCCGGATAGAGTCTAGGACTGCTTGCACTTTTGGCAGATGTGAGGCCCAATCTGTGCTATGGACAATTACGTCATCCAGGTAAGCCGCAGCATACTTCCGATGGGGCCTCAGTATCTGGTCCATTTTCCGCTGGAATGTGGCCGGCGCATTCTGTAACCCGAACGGCATTCTCTTATATTGGAACGCCCCGTCTGGGGTTACAAATGCGGTTTTCTCTTTGGCCGACTTGGCCAGGGGAATTTGCCAATACCCTTTTGTGAGGTCAAGAGTCGTCATGTATTGGGCTGTTCCCAGCCGGTCGATCAACTCATCTATACGTGGCATGGGGTAGGTGTCAAATTTTGTAACTTTGTTCAACTGACGAAAATCGTTACAAAATCGCCAGCTCCCATCCGGTTTAGGCACCAGCACAATGGGACTAGACCAATCACTTTGGGACTCCTCTATCACCCCTAAGTTCAGCATTTTCTGTACTTCCTCCCGTATTGCCTCCCGTCGGGCCTCTGGGATCCGATAGGGTTTTAACTTCACCCTTTCACCGGGCGGGGTAATAATATCATGCTCTACCCCAGATGTTTGTCCCGGCAGCTCAGAGAACACCTCCTTGTTGCGAAGCACAAACTCCTTAACCTCCTGTTGTTGGGGTTGTGACAAGGTGGCTGCTATTCCAACCTCCGGAATCACGCAACCAGTTTGAGCTGGTGACCAAGTTTCTGCGACTAGGGACTCTCTATCCCTCCAGGCTTTCAACAGATTAACGTGATAGATCTGTTCGGGCTTTCGCCTTCCTGGTTGTCTGACCTTGTAATTCACTTCGCTCACTTTTTCCATTATCTCGTAGGGGCCTTGCCATTTGGCAAGGAATTTACTTTCAACCGTAGGGACAAGTACCAATATCCTATCCCCTGGGGAAAAGGTACGGGTCTTGGCTCCACGGTTGTACACTCTCTGCTGTGCCAACTGCGCTTGGGCCAAATGTTCCTTCACGATGGGCATTACCTGTGCAATTCGATCTTGCATCAGGGCGACATGCTCAATCACACTCCTGTGGGGAGAACTCTCACTTTCCCAAGTTTCCTTGGCAATATCCAACAGCCCTCTTGGGTGTCTCCCATACAGTAACTCAAAGGGGGAGAATCCCGTAGAGGATTGGGGCACCTCCCTAATAGCAAACATCAAATAAGGAAGTAGACAGTCCCAATCCTTTCCATCTCTATCCACCACTTTCTTCAACATTTGTTTTAGGGTTTTGTTGAATCTTTCAACCAGCCCATCGGTTTGGGGGTGATACACAGATGTACGCAATTGCGTCACTTTGAACAATTTACACAGCTCTTTCATAACCCGGGACATAAAGGGTGTACCTTGGTCCGTAAGCAGTTCTTTACAAATACCCACCCGGCTAAAAACAAGGGATAGCTCTTTGGCTATGGTTTTGGCCGAGGTATTTCTGAGAGGGATCGCTTCTGGATAACGGGTGGCATAGTCCATTATAACCAATATGTACTGGTGCCCCCTAGCGGACTTGATTATAGGACCTACCAAATCCATTGCGATTCTCTCAAACGGGACCTCAATGATGGGTAGAGGGACCAGCGGGCTACGGAAATGTGGCATCGGGGCCGACCTCTGACACACAGGGCAGGAGGAACAATAATTTTCTATGTCCTTCATCACCCCAGGCCAATAGAATCTCTGTAATACCCTCTCTCGGGTTTTCTCTGTCCCCAGATGACCTCCAAGAATGTGCCCATGGGCCAACTCCAACACCAACTTCCTGTAAGGTTTGAGCACCACAAGCTGCTCAACGGTTTCTTCTGCCCTTTTTGCCACCCGATACAGTAGGTCCTTCTCTACGCTGAAGTATGGGTAAGTGCAGGTATTATCTGGGTTCACTAACTCGCCATCTATTTCCACTACGTTTTCCCGTGCCTTTATTAGGGCGGGGTCTTTTAACTGTTCTGTGGCAAAATTTTCCCTGTGAACCTCAAGATCAGAAAACTCCACAGACGGTAGGTTTTCGTCTGAGGAGGTGGGCTCCTCTCCAGTTTCTTGAGTCTCCCCTGCCAATACTGACAAGGGAAATTCTGGAGAGTCCTCACCACTCTCAGAGGAGTTCTGGCTATCACATTCCTGGTACATAGGGGCACCAGTGGGGGGCTCAGGATCATCCCACAGTTCCCAGAACTTCGGAAAATCCCTTCCCACAATGGCATCATGCGGTAATTGAGATACTAACCCCACTGGATGAGAGAGGGTACCTTTGGGGGTCTTGAAACACACTGTAGTCACTGGATACTCTCGGGTGTCCCCATGCACACAAATAACAGCTACCTTGCTATTTCCAGAGACCTCTGTTTTAACTAATTCCGCCTTTATCAGGCTCTAGGTCATAGTAAGCCTTCTGCAATTCACCAGTTAACAGAGGAGCCACCAGTCCAGCCCACTGCTCCTCAGGCCACTTTTCTCTTTCAGCAGTCCTTTCAAATGTGGTCAAAAATACCTCTGGATCATCCTCTCCAGTCATTTTTGTCAATAAACGACTCACCCCAAAGGACGCGGTATTAGTGGGACGGCTTTCCTCACTGGTCTGCGGACGTTGCTGCATTACTGCTTCCATTTGTTGTAGTCTCTGCTCTTGCTTCTGTAACAGGTCTATGAAGCGGGCCTCAGATTGCTGCTGGGCTTGTTGATGAGCTTGCTGCTGGGCTGCAAGGCTCCTTTGCAAACCTGCATTTGTCTGCTGTTGATTGGCATTTGCTAGAGCCAGCTGTTTCAGTATCTCCTCCATGCTGGCTTAAAAAAAACTGCCACTGGTTCTCCACCAACTGTGAAGGGGTTAACTCGGTAGCGGGTGTGTGTGATCCCCTGGATGGGCTCCCCACACAAAAACAGGCCCAGCAGACGGAGGTTGTGGTTTTCAAGATCAAAAAGGTGCGGTTTATTTCTCTATTTACAGTGACAAAAAAAACACAGCAAAGCAAAAAGAAACATAAACAAAATAAACCCTGGTCAACTTGACCTCTGACTAAACATGCAGGTTTCCTAACTAACAACTGGGATCAGCCTGGTGCTTTCCTAGTCCCTAAGTCCCTGGTTTAGTAAATGTCCAAACAAATAGCCACACAGGCTTGTCTCACCGCACAGGGGTTCACTCTCCCTAGACAGTCCACACAGGTCTGGGTCCAGGCATGAGCAAACACCTAATGAATCTGGGAGTTTTTATAGAGGCCTTAAACGAGCTGACAAGCTTCAGCTGGTCTCATCAACTCCCTGCCTGCACGACGCCCAGCCCTCTCCCTAGAGGTATGACTCATCCATGAGCCCACTAGCCTCAGCTGGGCTTCATCAACTCTCTCCCTAGTTGTATAAGTCGGCATAAAGCCTGAATCTGGGAGAAATATACCTACCCCCCTGGATGCAACCAGGTGACTTTACCTTCCTGCTGTCACAATATATATATATATATATATATATATATATATATATATATATATATTGTGACAGCAGGAAGGTAAAGTCACCTGGTTGCATCCAGGGGGGTAGATATATTTCGCCCAGATTCAGGCTTTACGCCGACTTATACAACTAGGTGGAGAGTTGTATAGGCCCAGCTAAGGCTAGTGGGCTCATGGATGACTCATACCTCTAGGGAGAGTGTGGGGCGTCGTGCAGACAGAGATGAGGAGACCAGCTGAACCTTGTCAGCTCATTTAGGCCTCTATAAGAACTCCCAGCTTCATTAGATGTTAGCTCATGCCTGGAACCAGACCTGTGTGGACTGTCTAGGGAGAGTGAACCCCTGTGCGGTGAGGCAAAGCCTGTGTGGCTATTTGTTTGGACTTTTACTAAACCAGGGACTTAGGGACTAGGACAGCACTAGGCTGATCCCAGTTGTTAGTTAGGAAACCTGTATGTTTAGTCAGAGGTCAACTTGACCAGGATTTATTTTGGTTATGTTTCTTTTGCTTTGCTGTGTTTTGTCACTGTAAATAGAAAATAAACCGCACCTTTTTGATTTTGAAAACCACAACCTCCGTTTGCTGGGCCTGTTTTGTGTGGGGAGCCCATCCCGGGGGTCACACACACCCGCTGACGAGCTAACCCCCTCACAGTTGGTGGAGAACCAGTGGCAGTTTTTTTTTAAGCCAGCATGGAGGAGATACTGAAGCAGCTGGCTCTAGCAAATGCCAATCAACAGCAGACAAATGCAGGTTTGCAAAAGAGCCTTGCAGCTCAACAACAGAGCCTTGCAGCCCAGCAGCAGACAAACGCAACTTTGCAACAGAGTCTGGAGGCTCAGCAACGAGCCCAGCAGCAATCTGAGGCCCGCTTCATAGACCTGTTGCAGAAGCAAGAGCAGAGACTACAACAACAGATGGAAGCAGTAATGCAGCAACGTCCGCAGACCAGTGAGGAAAGCCGTCCCACTAATACCGCGTCCTTTGGGGTGAGTCGTTTATTGACAAAAATGACTGGAGAGGATGATCCAGAGGTATTTTTGACCACATTTGAAAGGACCGCTGAAAGAGAAAAGTGGCCTGAGGAGCAGTGGGCTGGACTGGTGGCTCCTCTGTTAACTGGTGAATCGCAGAAAGCTTACTATGACCTAGAGCCTAACCAAGCAAAAGACTATGTGATGCTAAAAGCTGAAATATTGGCAAGGCTGGGTGTCACCCAGGCTGTCCGGGCTCAGCGTGTGCATAACTGGACTTTCCAGCTTGGAAAACCCCCCAGGTCTCAAATGTATGATCTCATTCACCTGAGCAGAAAGTGGCTACAGCCAGAGACTTTGTCCGCACCAAAGATTGTGGAACGTGTTGTAATGGATCGGTTTTTGAGAGCTCTTCCTACTGCCATCCAAAAGTGGGTAAGCCATGGAGACCCAGAGACGGCCGATGGTCTTGTGGATCGTGTGGAGAAATACTTGGCTACAGAGAACCTGACGGCCTCTTCCAGAGACACTCGGACTTTCCACCCTAAGACCAGACCATCCCCAGGGGCGGATAAGAGGATTCCAAGGGGTGAGGGTGGAGAGAGTGAGAGGGTGGGAGCTCTACCCCAAGTTTGGCGAGAACAGCCTGGGAAATCAGCGGCTCAAGAGGCGGCAAGAAGGATCGTTTGCTACCGCTGCCGGCAAGCGGGACATATTGCAGCCAATTGCCCGGTTGTGGAGGAACCCATGCAGTGTGACTTTCTGACGGGCAGACGTCAGTCGCTGTGTGCGACAGTCGCATGCACTGCCATTCGAGGAACTGAGAAACATTTATGCAAAATGTGTGTTAATGGTAGAAATGTTGTGGTATTGCTGGATTCAGGTAGCCTTGTGACCCTGATAAAGGCTGAGTTAGTTAAAACAGAGGTCTCTGGGAATAGCAAGGTAGCTGTTATTTGTGTGCATGGGGACACCCGAGAGTATCCAGTGACTACAGTGTGTTTCGAGACCCCCAAAGGTACCCTCTCTCATCCAGTGGGCTTAGTATCTCAGTTACCGCATGACGCCATTGTGGGAAGGGATTTTCCGAAGTTCTGGGAACTGTGGGATGATCCTGAGCCCCTCACTGGTGCCCCTATGTACCAGGAATGTGATAGCCAGAACTCCCCTGAGAGTGGTGAGGACTCTCCGGAATTTCCCTTATCAGTATTGGCAGGGGAGACTCAAGAAACTGGAGAGGAGCCCACCTCCTCAGACAAAAACCTACCGTCTGTGGAGTTTTCTGATCTTGAGGTTCACAGGGAAAACTTTGCCACAGAACAGTTGAAAGACCCCGCCCTAATAAAGGCACGGGAAAACGTAGTGAAAATAGATGGCGAGTTAGTGAACCCAGATAATACCTGCACTTACCCATACTTCAGCGTAGAGAAGGACCTACTGTATCGGGTGGCAAAAAGGGCAGAAGAAACCGTTGAGCAGCTTGTGGTGCCCAAACCTTACAGGAAGTTGGTGTTGGAGTTGGCCCATGGGCACATTCTTGGAGGTCATCTGGGGACAGAGAAAACCCGAGAGAGGGTATTACAGAGATTCTATTGGCCGGGGGTGATGAAGGACGTAGAAAATTATTGTTCCTCCTGCCCTGTGTGTCAGAGGTTGGCCCCGATGCCACATTTCCGTAGCCCGCTGGTCCCTCTACCCATCATTGAGGTCCCGTTTGAGAGGATCGCCATGGATTTGGTAGGTCCTATAATCAAGTCCGCTAGGGGGCACCAGTACATATTAGTTATAATGGACTATGCCACCCGTTATCCAGAAGCGATCCCTCTCCGAAATACCTCGGCCAAAACCATAGCCAAAGAGCTATCTCTTGTTTTTAGCCGGGTGGGTATTTGTAAAGAACTGCTTACGGACCAAGGTACACCCTTTATGTCCCGGGTTATGAAAGAGCTGTGTAAATTGTTCAAAGTGACGCAATTGCGTACGTCTGTGTATCACCCCCAAACCGATGGGCTGGTTGAAAGATTCAACAAAACCCTAAAACAAATGTTGAAGAAAGTGGTGGATAGAGATGGAAAGGATTGGGACTGTTTACTTCCTTATTTGATGTTTGCTATTAGGGAGGTGCCCCAATCCTCTACGGGATTCTCCCCCTTTGAGTTACTGTATGGGAGACACCCAAGAGGGCTGTTGGATATTGCCAAGGAAACTTGGGAAAGTGAGAGTTCTCCCCACAGGAGTGTGATTGAGCATGTCGCCCTGATGCAAGATCGAATTGCACAGGTAATGCCCATCGTGAAGGAACATTTGGCCCAAGCGCAGTTGGCACAGCAGAGAGTGTACAACCGTGGAGCCAAGACCCGTACCTTTTCCCCGGGGGATAGGATATTGGTACTTGTCCCTACGGTTGAAAGTAAATTCCTTGCCAAATGGCAAGGCCCCTACGAGATAATGGAAAAAGTGAGCGAAGTGAATTACAAGGTCAGACAACCAGGAAGGCGAAAGCCCGAACAGATCTATCACGTTAATCTGTTGAAAGCCTGGAGGGATAGAGAGTCCCTAGTCGCAGACACTTGGTCACCAGCTCAAACTGGTTGCGTGATTCCTGAGGTTGGAATAGCAGCCACCTTGTCACAACCCCAACAACAGGAGGTTAAGGAGTTTGTGCTTCGCAACAAGGAGGTATTCTCTGAGCTGCCGGGACAAACATCTGGGGTAGAGCATGACATCATTACCCCGCCCGGTGAAAGGGTGAAGTTAAAACCCTATCGGATCCCAGAGGCTCGACGGGAGGCAATACGGGAGGAAGTACAGAAAATGCTGAACTTAGGGGTGATAGAGGAGTCCCAAAGTGATTGGTCTAGTCCCATCGTGTTGGTGCCTAAACCGGATGGGAGCTGGCGATTTTGTAACGATTTTCGTCAGTTGAACAAAGTTACAAAATTTGACACCTACCCCATGCCACGTATAGATGAGTTGATCGACCGGCTGGGAACAGCCCGATACATGACGACTCTTGACCTCACAAAAGGGTATTGGCAAATCCCCCTGGCCAAGTCGGCCAAAGAGAAAACCGCATTTGTAACCCCAGACGGGGCGTTCCAATATAAAAGAATGCCGTTCGGGTTACAGAATGCGCCGGCCACATTCCAGCGGAAAATGGACCAGATGCTGAGGCCCCATCGGAAGTATGCTGCGGCTTACCTGGATGACGTAATTGTCCATAGCACAGATTGGGCCTCACATCTGCCAAAAGTGCAAGCAGTCCTGGACTCTGTTCGGGAAGCGGGGTTTACGGCTAACCCCAAGAAGTGTACCATTGGGCAGGAGGAGGCCAAATATCTTGGGTACACCATTGGGAGGGGAGTAATAAAACCCCAACTCAACAAAGTCGAGGCCATCCAGAGTTGGCCACGTCCCAACAGCAAGAAGCAGGTACGAGCCTTTCTGGGAATCGCTGGGTATTATCGGCGATTCATTCCCCACTTTGCTTCTAAGGCTGTGCCCCTAACCAACCTGACGAAGGGGAAAGGGTCGGTCATGATTAAATGGACCCCCGAGGCTGAGGCAGCATTCCAATTCTTGAAACAAGCCTTATGTAGCCAGCCAGTGTTGTACTCACCCGACTTCTCTAAAGACTTTGTCGTACAAAGTGATGCGTCAGATGTGGGGTTAGGAGCAGTATTGTCCCAGGTCTGGAACGGGGAAGAGCACCCAGTCATTTACCTCAGCAGGAAATTGAAGTCCCATGAGGTAAATTACGCCACCGTTGAAAAGGAGTGTTTAGCGGTGAAGTGGGCTCTAGATTCCCTTCGGTACTACCTGCTAGGTAGGCACTTTGACATGGTTACGGATCACGCTCCGTTAAAGTGGATGGCTCAAAACAAGGAAACAAATAGAAGAGTGAATAGGTGGTTCCTGGCCCTCCAGGAATTCAACTTCACAGTAAAGCATCGCCCTGGCGTTCAAATGGGGAATGTGGATGCTTTGTCTCGAGTACATGAATGCCTGATTGCTGGTGTTCCAACCCCGAGGTTAAAACAAGAGGGGGGGGTATGTGACAGCAGGAAGGTAAAGTCACCTGGTTGCATCCAGGGGGGTAGATATATTTCGCCCAGATTCAGGCTTTACGCCGACTTATACAACTAGGTGGAGAGTTGTATAGGCCCAGCTAAGGCTAGTGGGCTCATGGATGACTCATACCTCTAGGGAGAGTGTGGGGCGTCGTGCAGACAGAGATGAGGAGACCAGCTGAACCTTGTCAGCTCATTTAGGCCTCTATAAGAACTCCCAGCTTCATTAGATGTTAGCTCATGCCTGGAACCAGACCTGTGTGGACTGTCTAGGGAGAGTGAACCCCTGTGCGGTGAGGCAAAGCCTGTGTGGCTATTTGTTTGGACTTTTACTAAACCAGGGACTTAGGGACTAGGACAGCACTAGGCTGATCCCAGTTGTTAGTTAGGAAACCTGTATGTTTAGTCAGAGGTCAACTTGACCAGGATTTATTTTGGTTATGTTTCTTTTGCTTTGCTGTGTTTTGTCACTGTAAATAGAAAATAAACCGCACCTTTTTGATTTTGAAAACCACAACCTCCGTTTGCTGGGCCTGTTTTGTGTGGGGAGCCCATCCCGGGGGTCACACACACCCGCTGACGAGCTAACCCCCTCACAATATATATATATATATATATATATAATGGATCAAGAGACAATTGCTTCACTCAATAATCAGAGTGAGTTACTTCACTTAGTCTAAATAAAGTGTAGACTCAGAATGAGAATTACAATTGAAGCCTTAAAGGTAAATACCTAAGGAGGATAAAGAAATGTATTAAAGCCTCAAAAGGTATGAGACAGAACGATCGCTACTATATAACTCTTAAAAATCAAGTATCTGTGCCTAAAAAAATTGAGAGGAACATATGTAGGCATACTTGTTGAACCTATATATAAATATGAAAAATAAAAAATAAAAATAAAAACACAAAAAAAAACATATAAACAAGTTGAGAAAAAGAGAAGGGGACGAGCAGGAAGAAGAGAAGGAGAAGAGGAAGTGACAGGAAGAATCCCTGGGGATAAATGCATCAATAGCCATTTGCTTCTAGATAGTTACTGCGAGAGAGTGTAAAACATCAAGGCATCAACAAGGTGTCATCAAAGTTTGGTAGCAAAAACTGAGTTATCCATGGTTGCCAAATATCTTTAAAGGAATTTATTTTATCTGGAATTATGGCTTCCATTTTGGCATGGACCATAGCTTGGTTAATTCTATGCTCAGTTACATTTAATACCAAATTGTCAGTTCTCCAGGCTTTAGCTATGGTCTGTTTCGCGGCTGTTGTGATCTGCAATAAAAGTTTAAATTGTTTATAGGTGAGTGTTGCCGGTTTGAGATTTAAGAGTGCTATTGAAGGTACTGGAGGGATGGATATTGCAAACAAGGCTGAGAGTATCACTCCAGAACTTTTGAACTACCGGACAATCCCACCAAGTGTGTAGATAGGAGCCAAGATCACCACAGCCACGAAAACATAATGAGGAGTAATTGGGGGCAAATTTTGCAACTCTGGAAGGGACCAAATACCAGCGGGTGAGTACTTTGTAATTAGTTTCCAAAGCTGTTATGTTTTGTGAGGAAGATTTTGTATTATTCCAGATTGCAGCCCAATCAGATATTTCAAGAGTAAGATTGAGATCTGCCTCCCATTTAGCTACATAAGAAGGAGGGTCAGAAACAGGTTTAGTGATGAGTTGAGCATAGAGGTTAGAGATCAGTCCATTTGCATGGGGATCATTTTTACATTTGGTTTCGAAGTGTGATAGTTTATTAAGTTTGGTTCTGCTTTGGATACCGGGTGTAAAAAAGTTTTTAATCTGCAGATATCTAAAAAGCTCAGAGTTTGGAAGACCATGTTTTTCACATAAATCTGGGAATGGTATAAAGGTAGTCTGGGACCTCAGATCATGAAGATGGATTAATTTAGAGTTAGTCCAGGCTTTAAAAGATTTGGGGAATTTCCAGGCAGGATAAAAAAGGGGATTTTTAATAAATTATAAATGTGGAGTGTGAGGAGATTGTAACTCATTTGTTATTTTAAATCTGTTCCAAATAGTTAATGAGTTTTTGGTAACTGGTTTAGTGATTCTTTTATGATCAGAAGGTCTCAGCCATAAAAGATTGGAGATAGAATAAGGATCGCAATCTATTGATTCTAGAGTTACCCAAAGAGGAATTTCCGAGGTTGCATGGTATTTGGTTAATTGTGCTAGTTGGGCCGCGTAGTAGTAGGTAGATAAATTAGGAAATCCCAGACCACCTTTACATTTAGGGAGGTAAAGAGTATGCTTAGGTAAACGGGGTTTAGATGTACCCCAAACATATTTTGTTATTCTACTTTGTAGTATTCTTAAGAAGTATGCCGGTAGAGAGATGGGTAAAACTCTAAAAAAGTAAAAAATTTTGGGAAGTATAGACATTTTAATAATATTAATTTTACCTATCCACGATATAGGAAGAGAAGACCAATGTGTTAACAAAGAGGTGATATGGTGTAATATAGGTGGGTAATTGGCTGAGAAGAGTCCTGTAATATGAGATGTGAGGTTGATTCCCAGGTAGGGTAGACGCGTAGTGGACCAGGTAAAGGGAAGGGATACCTGTGCTGTGCTTGAGGACGATAAGGAGATATTGAGTGCTGAGGATTTTTGCAGATTGACGTGCAGATTGACGTGCAAACCTGAAATACGGGCAAATTGGTCTAACTTCTGTATTAAGTTAGGAGCAGAGATATGGGGAGAGGACATAAAAAGCAAAACGCCGTCAGCAAATAAGCAAATTTTATGCTGATGTCCAGCTATCTCAAGGCCTTTAATAGATGGATCAGAACGGATAGATTGAGCTAAGGGTTCAATGAGAAGGGCAAATAGAATTGGGAAAAGAGGACAACCTTGACGGGTTGCTCGAAGGATGTTAAATAGGTTGGATTTATAACCTGCATATTTCACAAAGGCTTTGGGGTGGTTATACAGTGACGGGATCCAACTAAGGAAGTGGGGGCCAAATCCCCAACGCTGTAGGACAAATTGGAGGTAGGGTCATGATACAGTATCAAAAGCCTTTTTGATATCTAGGGATAACAGGCAAAGAGGTATCCGTCTTTTTTGGGCAATATGGGTAAGTAAGGCCACTCTACGTACCGTAGAGAAAAAGGTCAAGGTCTAGACGTGCTCTATCCAGGTGTGATTTCGTAGTAGGATTAGGGTTTGCCTGAAAGAGTGCATGGGTTGAATTAAATTCTGCCTCTAGTTTATGTTGGAGCAGCCGTTTTTCCTTTTTGAGGTATGAGGCTTTTTGAATACATGCTCCACGGAGCACTGATTTATGAGCCTCCCACAATGTCAGAGGAGAGATATCAGAGGTTTTATTAAAAGAAATATAATCTTTTAAGGCTGTCTCTAAATCTGCATAGTGGGATGGGTGGGATAGCATGAAGTTATTTATCTGCCAAGTGCGGTCTTGTGCTTTTGGTATTGCAGAGGTGAATGAGGTTAACACTGCACTATGATCAGTCCATGTGAAGGGTATAATGGAGGAAGAGAGAAGTTCAGGGGCCATAGGTACATTTATAAGTATGTGGTCTATTCGGGAGAGTGAATTGTGAGGATGTGAGTAGAAATGTGAGTAGAAAGTAAATTGTCGCTTAGCTGGGTTTGCTTCTCGCCAGGTATCTAATAAGTGATGTTGCTGGAGTAATTGTTGAAATGTGTTTTTACGGGAGATAGGTGTGTTAGGAATAGGGGATTTGTCTAAAAATGGATAAAGGACTTGATTCGAATCTCCACAAATTAGTAGCGTGCCAGTTTTATGAGTTTCAATTACCTGTAACAAGTGAGAGAGGAAGGATGAAGGGGTTTTATTTGGGCGTGGTATGACACCACAGTAACTGGAAAGTCAGTTATATGCCCAGTAAGTATGAGATACCGCCCTTAAGGATCTTTGATCTCTGTCTGAAGTGAGAAGGGAGTTGTGCGATGAAACACTATCAGTACACCACGCTGCTTTGTGTCAGCCGAGGCTGTAAAAACCTGAGGGTACAAAGAGCCAAAATATTTAGGAGCGGAATTTTTAGTAAAGTGGGTCTCTTGGAGACAAATTATATGTGCCTCACTTGTTGAAGCTAGTGAGCGAAATGCTTTTGTGCGCCTTTGAGGTATGTTGAGGCCTTGCACATTCAAAGATAAGACATTTAAGGGGGCCTCTCACATATCAGGAAATCAATATAAACATACAATATATATGCAAAATATTTAAATATACTTACCCCGGGGAGGAGCTGAGTTCTAGAAGAAAAGATAGAAAAGATGGAAAAAAGAAAAGATAAGAAGAAGAATCATATAAGCATTTAATGATAAATCTAGTATGCAGAGAATAATTTAAAATACGGCGTACTGGGCGAATAGAAAATACAGACCCAGAGGCCAAAAATCTATCCAAGGAAGCCCCTCCAAAAACAGATAGGAGGAGAAACCCAAGGAAGAGTAGTGGGGAGAGCAGTAACTAGCTCTCAGAACCGCAACAACTACTTAATCATTTATTGAAAAAAATAAAAATGAAGAAAAAACTTTTAGCACCAGTCTATATATAAAAAATTTATATATATGTGGTGTAGGGTAGATTCAAGAGAAAAAAAAAAATGTAACAGCGAACTTGCTTAAATAGGGAGGAACTATAAGTAATAGTGCTGATAATGGCCGATAGGCCTTCACAAAAAAAGGGGGGGGGGGAAATTGAGCAATCTCAGAGCTCCCGTGGAGAGAAGTTCCAAAATAAAACATGAAAAAGCGGTTTCTTAGTCCATAGTGTCTGCAGGATTCCTGTCAGGCGAGTTGAAGCGAAAGCGTTTAGTAGGACTGTGATGATTTCCATTGCTTTTGGAGTTAGAAGTTTCATTTGCTTTGTAGGATGCAGTTTGCTTGTGTAAAGTATCTGACAAGGAGAATGATCTGTCCAATAGGTGAAGGTCCTGTAGTACCTTTTGCAATTCGTCAGCCGATTTACATCTATATTTTGAACTTAGATGTGTAAACCGTATGGAAAATGGAAAACCCCATTGATATAATATTTGGTTTTGCTGTAGGATCTGAAGGAGGGGTTTCAGTGCCCGTCTTTTAGCAACCGTAGTTGGAGACAAGTCAGTAAAAATTTGATATGGATTGCCTTGGAATATAAGAGAGTCTGTTATACGGGCTGCGGCAAGAAGCTGTTCTTTTGTACGGAAATAGTGAAGTTTCACTCTAATGTCGCGCGGTGGTCCTGTAGCTTTGAGAGGGATCAGAGCCCTATGAATTCTGTCTATCTCCAGGCGGTCAATAGTGATTGATGGCTGCAGCTCTTTAAATAGGGCAGTTACTGTGGACTGGAGATCAATAATTGCCTCAGGAATTCCACAAATGCGCAAGTTTGAACGACGAGCCCTATTCTCAAAGTCTTCTAAACGTGAGTTTAGGATGAGATTTTCTGCTTTTAAATCCTCTAGTTCATGCAGGTGGGACTGTACATCAATTTCCATGTCATCTACTCTATCTTCTAGGTCAGAAGTGCGCTGACCTAATTCCCTAATTTCCTTTGAATAACTGCTTGTTATGTGGTCTGAAGTTTTCTTAAGTGCCTTCTGAAGCATCTTTTCAAACTGCTTTAATATGTTTGGGTTAATGGTATCTGTGTTGGTGACCTGTAGTGGGTCAGTATATTCATAGTCATTATCATTATCATTATCTGTGTCATTCTCCACAAGAGCAGCCTGGGACCGCTGCTTCTGCTGTTTCTGCTGTCTTTGTTTAGCAGCTCGTGAGGTGCCTGTGTGAGGAGAAGGGGGAGGTGCCATTTTCAATTCTGCTCTGGGCTGACTGACTTTGAAATTAGATGTTTTCCTGTTCAAGCCTGCACCCCTTCTAAACATAAATAGACTCTTTTGTCTCACCAGCTGTTCCCACACCTGGTTCCACCGGGAACCGAGCTGAACGGGCGCTTTATTCGGCTGTGGAGTCCTGAGAGTCACGGAGCTTCAGCAGGGCATGTCTGTCTCCGCTGGCGCCGCCCTGCCCCCCCTCCATAGTTAAATTTTTTAGCAATATTGATTTTCATTGTTTATGGCACTATCTTTGCATTTGTAAGGTTCAGTATCACACATCGCTGCAGTTTTTCGTTTTTTGTATATATTTTTTCACAGATTATGGGATTGTGACCAATGCTTAGCAGCTGTGAATTTGCACTTTGTTTCACAGGAATTGTTACACCACACCTGACGCTAGGTTGTTACCTCAGGTTACTTTACACCTGATGCTGATTGCAGTCTCAGGTTGCTCTAGAGTAGGTCGCAAGATATATATATTTTTTACCGTGTAAAGAATAGCTGGTTGTTAAACTGCAGGCTGGGAAGCCGGCAGCTGTGTCCTTAACAACCGATGAGTCATCGACTGTCAGCTGGCTTCCCCACTGACAGCTGAAATGTAAACAAAACAATGCCGGCAATAGAAAATTCTGAAAAAAACAGTGTGCGGTCATCGTCGCCCCAATCAATACCAGGCCCTTTCCATTATAGTGTGGATTCTAAGGGGAAACCAACGCCAATGAGCATGCAGCCCAGCATGTAAGGAAAGGGGGGGCAAGCTAGCTTCCTGAACTATACCAGGCCACACGCCTAATGCATATGCCTCATGCACATGCACATGCACGTGCCACATGCCTCCAACATTGGTGGGTGGGTGCTTTGGGGCAGGGGGGCTCTGCACTCCCCACCCCAAAGCACCTTGGAGATCCAGATACATCCGAATCTCTGAATAACCAAAAATGTGTCCAAATTTGTATTCAGACCGAAACGAATTGCACATGTCTAATGTTTACCCCTGTATAAGCTCCAAGTCACATTCTGGGGCTAAAGCTTAATACACACGGCCGAGAATCTTGTGCCGGCCGAGTGTACACACATACGATTCAAAAGGACCGCCGTTATTTTGACTGGCACGAATGCAGTGACGTCATCGACTACGACGAGAATGCGCTCGTCACATTCGATGCCGTCGCTGCCATCTTGCTTCACCCTACCTATGCCTTGGAAGCTACCGCGCATGCGTCAAAGTCATTTTGAGCATGTGTGGGTTTCCATGGAGGCAGGTAAGTATACACACGCTCGGGTTTGTCGTCGGGCAACAGGCCGACAAGAATCCAGACGAGAAAATAGAGAGCAGGTTCTCTATTTTTCTCGTCGAGATTCTGGGCAGATTTCCTGACGAGAAACCTGAAAGCCTCGTACACATGCACGGTTTTCTCGGCAAGAAAGCTCTCCCAGCAGTTTTCTTGTTGTTTCTTGCCGAGAAAACCGGCCGTGTGTACGAGGCTTGACTCTTTTTGTTTGTAATAGCCCAAGGTCTTCCCTAAGCTTTTTTAATGGGTTTCCTTTTTACAGTCAAGTCCATAAATATTGGGACATCGACACAATTCTAATCTTTTTGGCTCTATACAGCACCTGTCACATACCTGGTTTGGAGGCCGAGATGCCGAGAGGGCTCCCCTTGCGGCTGAGTGCAGTACACCTCTTGGTTGGGTACAGAGGGTGTAGTGCACAGAGAAGCACAGGTTGCCAGAGGGATCCAGGAGAGAAGAGCTGGTGGAAGCCTGGAGAACACTGGAGGATACAGGAACACCGCTGGGCTGAAGTCTCTCAGAATCCTTGGTGACACTTGGCAAAGTGTGCACAAAGAGCAACAGTGGAAGCCAGGCTGAAGGTCAAACACCGTAGATCCAACAGGGAGGTTGCAGAAACAGAGGCAAGTCAAAGACCTGGTAACAGGAGGCAGGGAGGAACAGATAACTGAGGCAAGTCCGTGGAACAAGCAGGGGTCAGGCACTGGAGAAGGTAACAAGTCGGTAAAGCCAGCCAGAGGGTCAAACCAGGAGAGCAGATCAGACAGGTCAGGAACAAGCCGGGTCACAACGGGAAATCCAAACAACAAGGATACAGAGGCTTAGGAACACAGGAAGGCTGACGACAATCCAGCAATGTGATGGGCCGTATCTGTCACATTGCGCGTACGCCGATTAGTGCCTTTGCGCATGCGCACGTTAGCACTGTTGCGGACCTGCGTATGCCCGTTTGCACTTCTTGCACTAGTGCGCATGGCAATGTGCCGGAAGCATTCATTACCAGTACTGGCACTATTGCCAGTAGGGATGAGCCGAACACCCCCCCCGTTCGGTTCGCACCAGAACGTTCGAACGGATCGAACGTTCGCGCAAACTTTAGAACCCTATTAAATACAATGGACGCGAACGTTCGAAATCTAAACTGCTAATTATAACGCCTAATATGCATGTTATTGTCCTAAAAAGGGTTTGGGGACCCGGGTCCTGTCCGAGGGGACATGTATCAATGTAAAAAGAATCTTTTAAAACTGTCATTTTTTCGGGAGCAGTGATTTTAATGATGCATAAAGTGAAAAAAAAAGGTGAAATATTCCATTAAATATCGTACCTGGGGGTGTCTAAAGTATGCCTGTGAAGTGGCACGTGTTTCCCGTGTTTAGAACTGTCCCTGCACAAAATGACATTTCTAAAGGAAAAAAAGCCATTTAAAACTGCTTAATGTCTGGTCCCAGCAATATGGATGAAAATCGTTGAGAAAAATGGCATGGCATGGCTTGATGCACTGTCACTGCTCACCATCCTAGTGGCCTCCTCAAATGGTACCAGGACAGTGCATGCATCCCTGATCATGGCCCACTGGCGTGGGGAAAAAAATCCAAGCTCCCCTGACCCTGTCCTGGTGCCATATTGCAACAGATACTCATTGATGGACCTCTGCTGCATGTGCAGCCGCTGCAGCACGGCCAACGTAGAGTTCCACCTGGTGGGCATGTCACAGATTAGGCGGTTCTTGAGCAGGTTGTAATCCTTTTGCAGCTTAGCCAGCCAAGCACTGGCATTATATGACCGGCAGAAATGCCCACAGAGTTTCCTGGCCTGCTTCAGGACCTCCTGTAAGCCCTGGTACCTGCCCAAGAACCGCTGCACCACCAAGTTAAGGACATGAGCCAAACAGGGCACATGGGTCAGTTGTCCCTGTCGGAGGGCGGAGAGGAGGTTGGTGCCATTGTCGGAAACCACCTTTCCTGGCTTAAGCTGGCGTGGCGTCAACCACCTCTGAGCCTGCCCCTGCAGAGCTGACAGAATCTCTGCCCCAGTGTGGCTCCTGTCCCCCAAACACACCAGCTCAAGCACCGCATGGCATCTTTTTGCCTGTGTACTGGTGTAGCCCCTTGAACGCCTACGGAGCACCGCTGGTTCCGAGGACAAATCAGCACAGGCAGAGGCCATGGAGGAAGAGGAAGAGGAGGGGGTGGAGTAGAGAGGTGTGTCAGAATCACCAGTAGTAACATTTTGGAGGCGTGGTGGTGGAACAACCTCCAACACTACTGCACCTTGTCCTGCATCCTTCCCAGCTGCCAGCAGAGTCACCCAATGCGCCGTGAAAGATAGGTAACATCCCTGTCCATGCCTGCTGGACCATAAGTCAGCGGTAATATGCACCTTACCGCTGACCGCTCTGTCCAGCTAGTCCAAGATATTGCCTTCCACATGCCGGTAGAGAGCCGGAATCGCCTTCGGTGAGAAAAAGTGGCGTTTGGGAACCTGCCACTGAGGAACCGCACATTCCACAAACTCACGGAAGGGGGCAGAGTCTACCAACTGAAAAGGCAGCAGTTGAAGTGCTAGCAATTTAGCCAAGCTAGCATTCAACTGCTGGGCATGTAGATGGCTGGGAGCGAACTTCTTGCGGCGGTGCAGCAGCTGGGGCAGGGAAATTTGCCTGGTACAATCAGACGTCGGTGTACCGATAGCAGATTGGCCGCAAGTACTTGGCTGTGACACACCTAATTGTACACCTTCATTCCTCTCAGTGCAGGTTTCAGAGAGGACCGAAGGTATAGTGGGGTTGGAGATCCCAGCTGATGAGTAGCAAGGAGAGGTCCACCTTGTTCTTTGGTGTGGGTCTTTTAGGTGTGCTTGCCAACGAACTGCATGGCAGGTCAACATATGTCTGGTCAAGCACGTGGTGCCCAAGCGGCTGATGTTTTGGCCACGCGAGATACGCTTTAGACATATGTTGCAAATGGCAATGCTGCGATCTGTTCCACACGTCTGAAAAAAAGCCCACACCAAAGAACTTTTGGAATAACGCGCAGAGACAGCAGCACCCTGCACATGCGGAGCTCTGCGGTGTGATGCAGTCGGTGTGCTGCCCGTAAGCTGGCCCCTGGAGGGCATCCTGCCTCGTTGGAGATGTGCCTCCTCCTCCTCCTCCTCTTCCTCCTCCTCTCTCCTATCAGGCACCCACGTGGAGTCAGTGACCTCATCATCCCCTCCCTCCTCCTGACTGGAGCCAATCTGGCAGTATGCTGCAGCTGGGGGAACATGACTGCCAGATAGCTGACCTTGTTGGGCACCCCCTCTCTCTGGGCTCATGTTACTACCTACTCTCTCTGAGCTCACGTTACTGCCTTCCTCCAGCTGGGTTCCATCATCGGAGCCTTCAAAACGCTGGACATTCTCCTGGAGCATGTACCCAACACTGTGGTCAAACAGTTTGGGGGACTCCTCAGGAGGACATGGTGGGGCTAGGGAAGGAGTGACTGATGCCATTGAGTTGAGGGAAGAGGCCGCTTTGTAGCAGCTGCTTTGCCAGACAAAGTACCCTGAGCCTGTGTGAGAGAGGATGAGGAGGAGGAGGACGGCTTGGTCATCCACTCTACCAAGTCTTCGGCATGTTGCGGCTCAACATGGCCAGCTGCCGAAAAGAAGGACAAGCGTTTCCCACGGCCACGTGCTGATGAGAATGCACCATGTTCACGACCAGCATCATTGTTGCCTCTAGACACAGAGCCTGCTTGCCCCGTTTTATTGCCTCGTGACTGTCTGCCTCTCATTGTTTGCCTTCCAGACATACTAATGGCCTGCTGTGGTGTTAGTATGGGAAAAGCAGCAATTGTTTTTAGTTAGTTTTAGGTGAAAACTGTGCAGAGGACACAGTACACTGAAAATACTTGCAGCTCTCTGCTTGTGGTTTTATTATGAGAACACCACTATAATAGTATTAGTGTAGCGGGTATACACTTTTCTGTGTATTTAAAACTGGCAGAGACACCAGTGATGTGCAGTTCCCTGCAGCCCAGCGGGTGGCGCTGTCGCCTTGGGCTGGGGTTGAACCATTGCTGTGTGCTGGGCTCCTTTTTTGTCCTCCCTCGGCAGTGGTATGGTGGGGCAAGGAACCCGCCGTGCTTGCTGGGAGAGGATATAAAGAGGCCGGCCATCTTTGTCACGTCATCGAGTCCCAGGCACCTTCCGCCTGTGGGCGGTGGTTCGTGTCGGTCCTCTAGGCGGCCTAGGCCTAGAGGACGTTTGGAGGTCGTGTTCCATCCCAGGCACCTTTAGCCTGGGGTGAGGTACTCGGATGGAGGTCTGGAGCGCAGTGCCCAGCACTGAGTTCCGCGAGGGTAGGAGATCCTAGGGGACCCTGGGAGTGGGTACCCGAATCCGGAGGGCGTAATGGACCGGTGGGAGACACTTGCTTGAAGACCTGGTGCAGCATATTGCCAGTGACAGGTGAGCCTTCCATCGGAGACTGCCTGGAAGGAAATCCCCCCTCGCTCGGAGACCGCAACCCACTTTCAGGAAGGAAAGTGGAGAGTTCATTGTGTCTGGGCCTACTCGCATCCACACCCCCTGTCTGTTCTGTTCGTTGAGGGAGTCCAACTGTCTGTGCATTACTCTGTCATCGGAAAGAATAAAGGAGTGTTGGACTTTAATGGTGTGGGGCTCATTTTCTGGCAGACACTGTTCGAGAAAACCAGGAGGAGGTCTCCAGGTGCAGAACACCGACCCGAAGCTACTGGATTTATTTCTCTCTTGATTTCAAAGGGACCGATGAACTTGGATCCAAGCTTCCGGGAGGGACATAAGAGCTTGAGGTTTACTGAAGAAAGCCATACCTTGTCCCCAATCTTAAAGACAGGATTCCCTCTTCTTCTTTTATCATGAAACCTTTTATATTTCTCTTGGGCTTTTCGCATGGCCTCCTGAAGTAACTTGTAGTTAGCTTGAATGAACCTTAAAGTGGTTGTAAACCCTTTTTTTTTTTTTTTTGACTAACCTGCAAGACAAAGCTATAATGAGCTAGTATGACTAGCATACTAGCTCATTATGTACCACTTACCTTCGATCGGGGCCCCCGAGGTCGTCCGTGTCCCTCCTCAAGCCGCATCAATCGCTGCGGCGATAGCCGGAATGTTACTTCCGGGTATCGCCGCTGCAGCCAATCACAGCGCCGCTCCGGCGCTGTGATTGGCTGGAGCGGAGAAGACGTGACTCCGCGCATGCGCGCGTGAGCTGTCGAATTCGGCTACGTCGTCAAATGTTGCGACTAGCCGAATTTGTGAATGGGGTGACGTCAGCGTCGCCGCATTTACATACAAATATCTCCTTAACCGTGTAGGTTAAGGAGATATTTCTTGCACCTACAGGTAAGCCTTAATCTAGGCTTACCTGTAGGGCTTTGTTTAAAAAGTGGGTTTACAACCACTTTAATCGATCCTGGACAGCGGGAGTAGATGTTTCAGGTAAGGTATTTGGAAGGAAAGAGGGGTGAAATCCATAATTTGCCCAGAAGGGCGACTGATTGATGGCTGCATTCAAAGAGTTATTATAAGCAAACTCAGCACAAGGAAGAAGAGAGATCCAGTCATCTTGTGAGCAAGTACAGAAACATCAAAGGTATTGTTCTAAGGTCTGATTAGTCCTTTCTGTTTGACCATTGCTCTGAGGGTGGTATGCTGAGGACAGACACACTTCAATTGACAAGGACTTGCAGAGATCTCTACAGAACTTGGAAGTAAATTGTACCCCTCTATCTGAGACAATACTATCTGGTAGTCCATGTAATCTGACGATCTCTTTAATGAACATGTTTGCTGTATCCGAAGCGGAGAGTGTGCCAATCATCGGGAGGAAATGTGCCATTTCGGAAAGGCGGTCTACCACCACCATGATGGTGGTGCATCCTCCAGAGGGGGGCAAGTCTACTATAAAATCCATGGATATTTCTTTCCAGGGTTGTTCAGGAATGGGTAGTGGCCTCAAAAGTTCCCATGGCTTGGCATTGGAACCCTTGTTGCGCTGGCACGTGATGCAAGAGCTAACATATTTTCTGCAGTCCTGTCTTAGGCTGGCCCACCAAAAAGAATGCTGAACAAGTTCAGTGGTTCTTCGTATCCCAAAATGTCTGGCAAGTTTGTGATCATGTGACATCTTTAGAACTTGGAGTCTAACTGGTTGGGGAACAAAAATCTTATCCTGGTGCCACAAAAATCCATCTTGGTTTCTCAATGAGGACACTTCTGGCCCAAGGCACTGGGTTGAGGCTTGTTTGATCAAAGTCTTTAAGTCAGGTTGGATGAGAAAAAAAATTTGAGCGGAAAGGATCGTATTTGGCTCTGTAGTTTCAGGGGTGTTCGGAAACATTCGGGAGAGTGCATCCGCTTTCCCATTCTTGGAACCTGGCCGATATCTAAGATGGAAATTGAACCTGGAGAAAAACACGGGCTTGCCAAGGTCTTAAACGTTTGGCTGTCCTGAGGTACTCCAGGTTCTTATGATCTGTGAAAATCATAATGGGATGGGCGGCACCCTCCAGTAAGTACCTCCATTCTTCTAAAGGCATATTTAATGGCCAATAGTTCTCTGTCCCCGACGTCATAGTTTTTCTCTGGTGGGGTAATTTTTCGAGAGAAGAAGGCTACGGGGTGAAGAAGAGCCTTGGGTCCCGGCCGTTGGGACAGGATTGCCCCTGTAGCTACTTCAGAGGCGTCCACTTCCAACACGTAAGGCAGGGTTGGGTCTGGGTGTTGTAAGATTGGTGCAGAAGTGAACAGATCTTTTAATTTGTCAAAGGCTGTCTGAGCTTCTGGGGACCACTAAAAACCGGACCTTCTGATGGGTCAATTGAGTGATGGGTGCTATGATGGTGGAGAAACCCTTCACAAACTTCCAGTAAAAATTGGAGAACCCTATGAAGCGCTGAACACTCTTCTTGTCCGAGGGAGCTGGCCAGTCAAGTATTGCTTCCACCTTCTTTGGATCCATTGCAATTCCTTCTGTGGAGATGATGAGACCCAGAAATTGAATAGATGTTTTCTCAAAATCACATTTGTCTGCTTTGACATATAGTCCATGTTTTCTCAGGGTTAGGAGCACCTTTTTTACGTGGATTCGGTGAAGCTCCAAAGAGGCAGAAAAGATAAGTATATCATCAAGATATACGATTACAAAATGATCAAGGAATTCCCAGAAGATGTTGTTCACTAGATGTTGGAACGTAGCTGGGGCGTTGCATAATCCGAACGGCATCACAAGGTATTTCGAAGTGGCCGAACCTCGCCCTGAATGCTGTCTTCCACTCATCTCCCTGGCGGATGCGGACAAGGTTGTAGGCGCCCCTCAGATCTAATTTAGTGAAAATCTGGGCAGGTTGCACGGCCAGACAGCTAGCAGGTTTACTGGAACTGGGAGCAAAGCAATGTTGCAGGCAATACACTGAAGAAAGAGTGATTTCCCTCTTGGCCCAGTTGATTTGCGGGTTATGTGCCTGTAGCCACGGAATTCCCAAAATGATGGGAAACATGGGAGAACATAGAATGTCAAAACGGACAATCTCTTGATGGGCGGTATCTGTGGTAATGAGAATGGATATGGTTTCTTGGGTGACAAGTCCAGAACTGGGCAGGGAACCATCGGCCAACAGAACTGCTAGTCTTTGTTTCTTTTCATAAAGGGGCACACCAAGTTTCTTAGCAAGAGATAAGTCCATAAAACAACTGCAAGCCGCGGAGTCGATGATTGCTTGAAGTCGAACCTCCCCTCCTGCCACTTGCAAGGAGATGGGGAGAGCAAGGTAGGATTGGGAGGATCCAGAGACCAGGAGATATGTGGAACTTGGTGAGCAGACTTTACTGGGTCTATAGGGGCAGCTATGTAAGAAATGTCCAGCCCCTCCACAGTATAGACAGAGATTGGCCTGCCGATGGCGTTGTCTCTCTTTAACAGGTAAGAGGAGGACGAACCAGGCCAACTTGCTTTGGTCTTCCTTTCGGACTCGTAGGGCAGGCGGGCACAGATGCAACAGCAGCTGGAGACTGGGATGGCCTCTGGGTAGGCTGGGAGGTTTGAGCGTGTAACGGCACCTCAAGTATGAAAGGGGTTATCGCCGTTTAGGATATTCCCTCTCTGGACACACATCTCGCACCATCTTCTCCGTCTGTTACGGAGACTCCTCCCCTTCATCCCGGAAGAGGACACAGCAGTAGTAGTTGGAACAATCATCAACTCCCGACTCGACTATGCAAACTCCCTCTACATAGGACTACCTAAATATCAGATCTCGCGCCTACAAGTCATCCAGAACACGGCAGCCAGACTGGTAACAGGGAAAAAACCTTGGGAATCGATCACCCCTTCACTGAGGACCCTGCATTGGCTAACCGTAAAGGATCGGGTCACTTTCAAGACCCTCTGCCTCACCCACAAGTGCACACAAGGAAACGCACCCCAATATTTATGCGAGAAAATAAAACACTACTCCCCCAAACGCATTCTCCAATCAACCAATCAAAACCTCCTTCACATCCCCAAATCCCGCTACAAATGGAAGGGAGAACGAAGATTTGCAGTCCAAGGACCACGGCTATGGAACGCTCTTCCCACGGACATCTGCATGGAAGAAAACCATCGGGCTTTCAGGAAAAAACTTAAGACCCACCTCTTCTGATGGATCAGGACGTCACTGGATGCAAAGCGCCTTGAGGCGATTCAGTTCGCATTTGTAGCGCTATGTAAGTTATTCACTCACTCACTCACTCACATCCACTGCCGATCCTCCACAGTCAGGCGACCGCTTCCCATAGGATTAATTCTTCCAAACATACGAGACAAACACTCTGTATTGAAGTCCCAAAACAGGGAATGAATTTATTACAAGCACATGGTAACACATTTCTCTTCAAAACCCTTCCCTCCCATCCTTGGGGAACAGGGTGGGTTAAACTGTCCAATGACAATGGTCATACAGGTCAGGTGTGTTCAAACTTCTCTTTCAGTAAACAGTCTTAGCAGGAGGGGTGATTCCCCCCCCCCTCCTCACAGAAAGACACTTAAACATCCCATAATAGGCAGCCAGACGGTCTACCAAGCTCCAATCCACATCACCACAGTAGCAGACTTAATTACCACAAGCCACAATAGACAATAGAATGCAATCACACCCCATCACAGCAAATATTACACAACAGCCCACACACAATATACACCCAATATATACCATGTATATACAGCATTGAATATAACTATCCCAGATCATGGTGGGGTTCTCATTCCCCCTGTGCCCCAAGTGACCCCTGTCACACATCTCCCCTTTCGGCAGGAGACTAACACAGGAGGAGACCCCAGACGGGTTGACTCCGAAGTTAGTCCATATTTCCATTCGTCTAATGCCTGGACAACCCATCAACATTGCACTAGGAGGCCGGGACGAATAATGGAATTCAGTTCTGGAACAGTCACTTGCTTTGCTCTCTCAATGGCTCCCAAAACTTGTTGCTGGTGCTCTTGGGAAAGGTAAGGCAAAACCTGGGCGCAAATCCCATTTAACCTTTTGACAATTTCAGCCTGTTTGTGCATTTCAATGTTCAAGCCATGGGACATCTCATAATACATGACGTAGTGTCGTTGCATCTCTGATTTCTCACTGGCCAACTTGTCACATTCCAATTTTAGTGATATTGTGCCTGATCTAAGGTACATGTCGGGGAAGATAATCTTACCCCGTTCTCAACCACAATCAGGCCGGTTCCAGCAGCATGGGTCTGGGCACAGGTAGTCACTGGGTTGGCTTTAGCGGGGCCCATCGGGGCATAAGCAGAAACGAGGGGGGCCATATCATTCCCCAGTAGTACATCCGCTGGAAAATCCTTCATCACCCCTACATTCACATGTCCCGAACCAACCCCCCAATCCAGGTGAATCCGGGCAACGGGTAGCTGGAAGATGGTACCTCCCACTACTCTTACGGCTACAGTGTCGCCGGTGTGTTGGCTCTCTGGGATGAGGTTCTTCTGTAGTAGGGTCATGGTGGCACCAGTATCACGTAGGCCATTGGCTACCTTTCCATTGACCCAGACAGTCTGCCTGTGTTGTTGCCTGTTGTCCCGGTTAGCTGCTTGTATTGGATCAGCCTCGCGCAAGACGCCCCAATGTTCTTCCTCCTCAACGCAGTGGGCCGCAGGCATGGATGTGCGGGGGCTCCCCCTTGCTGGCTGTCTCCATGACTGGGACTGGATGGCTGGATTCAACGGACAGTCTGGCTTTTGTGCCCTAGCTGTTTACATCCGAAACACCTGATGGGTTGTGAGTAGTCCTGGGAGTTGAACCTGGGCTGCTGAGGATAAGTGGCCGCTGGAGGTGGTGCTGAATTTGGGTTAGAGGCTGGTAAACTGGGCCGAGATAGTGGATAGCGCTCGCTTTCGCCTGACCTTCGAGAGTCCAGATATTCATCGGCCAAAGTAGCCGCTTGCTGTACAGTCCGTGGTCGCTTATCTCGCACCCAATCCCGTAATACCGGAGGGGTGTAGTTAAAGAACTGTTCTAAGAGTACTAGCTGGGTGATGTCCTCTATGGTATGAGCGCGGCTTCCCTGAAACCAGCCCTTAAGGTTTCGCTGCAGACGATGTGCCCACTCCACGTATGTTATGTGGGTTTGTTTCCGGGATTCTCAAAACTTAATCCGGCTGGCTTCGGGTGTAATGGCAAATCGGGCTAGCAGAGCTTCTTTTACCCGGTCATAGTCTTTAGCGTCCTCATCCTCCAGGGCCCGATACGCATCCACCGCTCTGCCCGTTAAATTACTTGCCAGTAATGCGACCAAATCTTGGGGCAGTACTTCATGTATCTGGCATAGTCTCTCAAAGTCCTGCAGGAACGCTTCAATTTCCTCCTCTCCTTCCTTAAATAGTTTGAACGCCCGAAAGGGCAACTTACGGAAAGGCGCTGCATCTTTAGGTGTTGTCTCCGATTGCCGTATTTCTGCCATTCTCCGCTCATGTTGCCGTTCTCGTTCTCTCTCTTGTCGCTCTAATTCTCTCTCTTGACGCTCATCCTGGAGCTGGATGTCTTTAATGGCTTCCTGTATGGCGGTCTCTGATGGGTTAGCACCATATAATGCCAACCGCTGTCGAACTCGTTGCTGAAACAAGTCTTCAACTGACCGGGGTCCTGCATCACCATCCCTCTGATCCATCTCGGCTAGCTCCCTGATCAAGGTGGCCTTGTTCTTTGTCCCACCGGTCCCTCCACGGCTCTCAAGTAAGTCTTTCAGCGTGGCTTTCCTGCAGGCTGCATAGCTGGTCATTCACTGTGGTGGTTTGGAGTGTCCCAGTAACTGGAGGGAAAATCCCACTGCTGCCACCAATGTAACGGCACCTCAAGTATGAAAGGGGTTAACGCCGTTTAGGATATTCCCTCTCTGGACACACATCCACTGCCGATCCTCCACAGTCAGGCGACCGCTTCCCATAGGATTAATCCTTCCAAACATACGAGACAAACACTCTGTATTGAAGTCCCAAAACAGGGAATGAATTTATTACAAGCACACGGTAACACATTTCTCTTCAAAACCCTTCCCTCCCATCCTTGGGGAACAGGGCGGGTTAAACTGTCCAATGACAATGGTCATACAGGTCAGGTGTGTATATACAGCATTGAATATGACTATCCCAGATCATGGTGGGGTTCTCATTCCCCCTCTGCCCCAAGTGACCCCTGTCACAGAGCGTATAACGAGCGCCGCTCCCACAGCCGCCTGTCAAGCTGAATGGCTAGGTGGATACGTTTGTCAAGGGTGTCGGGAACAGCAACTCAGGCTAGCTCATCTTTAAGGATCTCAGACAGTCCTTGACGGTACTGAAATGAAAAAGAAAAAACTGCGCTAGTGAAATAAAGATTAAAGCTGCAACCAACAGTGTTATACTACACCAAACAGATAATATAAAAGAAAAAAAGTTGCGCTATTGAGAATATCACCAGTACAGCAGCTGGTGAAAGTGTAAATATGAGCCAAAAGGCTCACACAGTAAATATATGACACAAATTGATGAAAGTGAGTGATGCGAACATGTGATAAAAAAATCACATAAACAAAAAACCACAAAAGTTGTCGCAGGCCTGGTTCTGATAGTGTTGGGCCTCTCTCCCCTTGCTGTAGATCACTTGGCCAGCTACTTTGACCCCATCAGTTGTGGCCTTTCTGAGCTGCTGAGAGGGAAGCAGATAAACATATCTTCCCTGGGCTTGTGTCTGCATCTGAGCATGTTGTGGATCTCCTGGTCAGTGAGACGCTGCCTGCCCCATACCCTTGGCTGGGGAATAGCCACAGGCTTTCTTTGATCCCCTGTGACAAGGGATCCATCACTTTCGGTAAGAGGCAGTAAATCTATTGGTGGAGGCTGTCCTATCCTACACTTGCTCGTGGTGTAATACATTGGATCACAATCAGCACGGTGGAGGAGCATTCTTTGTGCATATGAACTTTATTGTTTGGACTATATGCGACAACTTTTGTGGTTTTTTGTTTATGTGATTTTTTATCACTTGACGGTACTGAAACCTGAGTGCTGACTCATTCCAGCTTGTATCGGTGGACCACCTGCAGAATTCCACGGTGTAATCCTCCACAGGGCGTTCTCCTTGCCGTAAGGCAACTAAGGCAGATTCAGCAGAGGCCGTATGCTGAGGGTCGTCATACAATAGAGTCAGAGCCTCAAAGAAAGTGTCCAGAGTATTCAAAGCCAGGCTCTTTTTTTCCAACAGGTTAACAGGTTATGAGCCCAAGCTTGGGGTCCCTCAGAGAGTAGGGAAATGATAAATCCTACTTTCACAAACTTGGAAGAAAAAGTTCTAGGTTGGAGGGCCAAGTACAATAGGCACGCATTTTTGAAAGGCCTGAACTTCTTTTGGTCACCGAAGAATCATTCGGGTGTTGGTACCTGTGGTTCAGGAGCAGACACTGTCACTGCAGGGGTCAGGTTAGCAGATTCTTGAGGCGGGGAAGCTGATGCTGTGTTGGAGGAAGAAGAACTGGAGTCCGACAAGGCTGGAGCAACAGGCAAATGCTGCAGCTGATCTTCCAATTGAAGGTAACCCTCCTAGAGCTCCTGAATAGTTTGTGAAAGAGTGGTAACTTGCTGGCACATTATCTTGAGCGAGGAAGCACCTCTGTCGGCCTTGGTCATGGCTGGATTGTACTGTCACCTACCTGGTTTGGAGGCCAAGATGCCGAGAGGGCTCCCCTTGCGGTTGGGTACAGAGGGTGTAGTGCACAGAGAAGCACAGGTTGCCAGAGGGATCCAGGAGAGAAGAGCTGGTGGAAGCTTGGAGAACACTGGAGGATACAGGAACACCGCTGGGCTGAAGTCTCTCAGAATCCTTGGTGACACTTGGCAAGGTGTGCACAAAGAGCAACAGTGGAAGCCAGGCTGAAGGTCAAACACCGTAGATCCAACAGGCAGGTTGCAGAAACAGAGGAAAGCCAAAGGTCTGGTAACAGGAGGCAGGCAGGAACAGATAACTGAGGCAAGTCCATGGAACAAGCAGGGGTCAGGCACTGGTGAAGGTAACAAGTCGGCAAAGCCAGCCAGAGGGTCAAACCAGGAGAGCAGATCAGACAGGTCAGGAACAAGCTGGGTCACAACAAGAAATCCAAACAGCAAGGGTACAGAGGCTCAGGAACACAGGAAGGCTGACGACAATCCAGCAATGTGATGGGCTCAGCAGCAGTCTTATATAGGCCATTAAGTGGCCGTATCTGTCACATTGCACGTACGCTGATTATTGCCTTTGTGCATGCGCACGTTAGCACCGTTGCGGACCTGATATCGCCACAATGGATTTGAAATAAAACAAACAAGATGGTGCCGGAAGAGTCCATTACCAGTACTGGCACTATTGCCAGTTCTCCTACGACCATTTCCCTG
The DNA here is from genome assembly GCA_029206835.1 of Rana muscosa. Taxonomy (NCBI): domain Eukaryota; kingdom Metazoa; phylum Chordata; class Amphibia; order Anura; family Ranidae; genus Rana; species Rana muscosa. The sequence goes on from CM055118.1 coordinate 121,344,076, forward strand.
ACATCACCACAATGGATTTGAAATAAAACAAACAAGATGTGCTTTAACTGCAGACTTTCAGCTTTAATTTGAGGGTATTTACATCCAAATCAGGTGTAGGAATTACAACAGTTTGTATGTGTGCCTCCCACTTTTTAAGGGACCAAAAGTAATGGGACAGATTAACAATCATAAATCAAACTTTCACTTTTTAATACTTGGTTGCAAATCCTTTGCAGTCAATTACAGCCTGAACTCTGGAACGCATAGACATCACCAGACGCTGGGTTTCATCCCTGGTGATGCTCTGCCATGCCTCTACTGCAACTGTCTTCAGTTCCTGCTACTTCTTTGGGCATTTTCCCTTCAGTTTTGTCTTCAGCAAGTGAAATGCATGCTCAATCGGATTCAGGTTAGGTGATTGACTTGGCCATTGCATAACATTCCACTTCTTTCCCTTAAAAAACTATTTGGTTGCTTTCGCAGTATGCTTCGGGTCATTGTCCATCTGCACTGTGAAGCGCCGTCCAATGAGTTCTGAAGCATTTGGCTGAATATGAGCAGATAATATTTCCCGAAACACTTCAGAATTCATCCTGCTGCTTTTGTCAGCAGTCACATCATCAATAAATACAATAGAACCAGTTCCATTGGCAGCCAAACAGTAGGTGCCGCCGATATTGTGTCAATCTCGCCTCTTCTAGCGGCGAGATTGACACCCTATGAGCCCCGTCGGCATCTTCTTCTCTCTTCTCCTCCTCGATGTTGACTCGTCGCTTCCTCCCGCTGTAATGCTGGGTATGCGGTGCGCTCGGTTTATATAGGCTTCTCATGACGTCACAGTCACATGCTCCGGGTGGCCCCAGAGCATGTGACTGTGACGTCATGGGAACATGTGACTGTGACATCATGAGAAGCCTATATAAACGGAGCGCACCGCATACCCAGCATTACAGCGGGAGGAAGCGATGAGTCAACATCGAGGAGGAGAAGAGAGAAGAAGACGCAGACGGGAAGACCAGCCCCTCCACTAGCAAAAGAGCTAGAAGAAGATAGTGGAGGGGCCGGCAGAAGGACAACGGAGAGCCAGACGAGACGACGGGGAAGACCGGGCCTCCGCTAGCAAAAGAGCTGGAAGAAGATAGCGGAGGCCCGGCAGATAGAAGAAAGAACCGGAGAGGAGAAGAGGGAAGAAGGCGACGGAGAAGACCGGGCCCCGCTAGCAAAAGAGCTGGAAGAAGATAGCGGAGGCCCGGCAGAAGGAAGAAAGAACCGGAGAGGAGAAGAGGGAAGAAGGCGACAGGGAAGACCGGGCCCCGCTAGCAAAAGAGCTGGAAGAAGATAGCGGTGGCCCGGCAGAAGGAAGAAAGAACCGGAGAGTGCAGCGACGACACCGGAGACCCCCGAAGTCGGAAGAAGACCCCCGGAGCTGTGTAATAAATTACTTTAAAAAGCTGTGTGTGTTTTTTTTATTGCCATTTATTTTCCACCAGGTGAATGGGTAGGGGTACGATGTACCCCATACTCATTCACATAGGGTGGTGGGCCGGCATCTGGGGGCCCCCATATTAACCATTTAACGACCGCCCACCGCCGATTTACGTCGGCAGAATGGCACCGACAGGCAGAATCACGTAGATCTACGTGATCGCCTTTGTGCAGTTGGGGGGTCCATCCGGACCCCCCTTCACTGCAGTGAGCGGCCGTTAAGTGTTCGGGAGCGATCAGGCATGAGGGGGCGGCCGCTCGATTCCGCCCCCCCCCCTCGCGATCGCTCCCGGCCAATGAAAATGCTTCCTCCGCCATGTGATGTAAACACAGGCTGGAGGAAGTGATGTCATCTCCCTCGCCGCGGTCTTTTCGTTCCCGGCGCCGAGGAGAGAAGACAGAGGTTAGTGCTCCAACAGTCCACTGACATGTAGGTACACATAGGCACACAAATCACCCCCCAGTCACCCCCAGATCACCCCCCAGGTCACCCCAAAGCCCCCAATCACAGTGTCACTGATTGCAGTGATCATTTATTTTACTGATCACTGCATTTAGTGTCATCTGTGATTGTAAAAAGTTGCAGGGCAGTTAGGATTAGGCCCCTTTAGGTCCAGGGTAGCCCCCTAACCCCCCCCCTAATAAAGGTTTAACCCCTTGATCACCCCCCAGGTAACCCTTTCACCCCCTAACTTCAGCGTCACTAAGCGATTGTTTTTCCGATCGCTGTATTCGTGTCGCTGGTGTTTTAGATAGGCAGTTATTTTTTTTTAGGTTCGCCGCAGGTTTTTATTAGTGTCAGGTACCCCCATATATTATTTTAACCCCCTGATTGCCCCTAGAGTTAACCCTTTCAACAGTGATCGCCGTATAAGCGTCACTGGTGTCACTGGTTAGCCAGTACGTTATTTAGTTATTTAGGTTACCCGTCAGGTTTTTATATAGCGTCGGGTACCCCCATATTTAACCTAATAAAGGTTTTAACCCCCTGATTGCCCCTAGTTAACCCTTTCACCAGTGATCACCATATAAAGGTTACGGGTGATGCTGGTTGATTAGTTTGCTTTTTATAGCATCAGGGCACCCGCCGTATATAACCCAATAAAGGTTTAACCCCCCTGATCGCCCGGCGGGTGAGATCAATTAGGTTTTAGCGCCAGAGAGGGTCTGCGTCGCCCCAGGCAGTGTTAGGTTAGTGCCAGTAACGCTAACACCCACGCGCAAAGCATACACCCCCCTTAGTGGTATAGTATCTGATCAGATCTATACTAGCATCCCCAGCGGTTTAGGGTTCCCAAAAACGCAGTGTTAGCGGGATCAGCCCAGATACCTGCTAGCGCCTGCGTTTAGCCCCTCCGCCCAGCCCAGCCCAGCCCACCCAAGTGCAGTATCGATCGATCACTGTCACTTACCAAACACAACACACATAACTGCAGCGTTCGCAGAGACAGGCCTGATCCCTGCGATCGCTAACAGTTTTTTTGTAGCGTTTGATATATTTGCTGACGACAGTCAGGTGCTTTTTTTCCTGTGAATCTTACTAGTGTACCCCTAAATTTAGAGCCCAAAATGGCAAGACGAAAGTACACTAGTAAAGAGGCCTACGAGATTCTGAGCATGACAGATAGTGAAGAGGAGGTCACGTATCTGTCAGACTCAGGCTCAGAATATCTTCCCGTAGAAGACAGTGACGTCAGCGGCCCCACGTCAGATAGCTCTGACGACGAAGTTGAGGTCCCTGCTAAGGTCAGGTGTACCCGATCCCGATCTTCTGAGGTTGTTGAGGAGCAAGAACCGCAGGTCTCTCGTATCATGGAGCAGAGTAGTACTAGCGCCGCTATTCCTTCTGGTGAACTGGCAAGCACCAGCGGCCTAGTACAGCCTGGACGTACATCCAGCACTGCAGTAACACTTGGTGACGTGGCGAGTCCCATAAGTGCAGTTCAAGCTGGCGAGGTGGCAAGCACAAGTAGTGTCCCGCTGCCACCAAGAAGACAAAGGCAGGCCCGTCGTGCCCATACTGCCCTTCCTGCAGAATTCGCCTATCCTGATTGGGTCCCCACCACTTCTGCAGAACCCGTACTTCCCCCATTCACTGCCCAACCCGGTATTCAGGTGGAAACAGCTGATTTTATTCCAATTGATTTTTATTCGCTGTTTTTCACGGAAGATCTCTATAGATCTATTGTGGACCAGAGTAATTTATATGCTGGTCAATTTATCGCCGCTAACCCCCTGTTGCCTAAAATTGCCATAAATTGGAAACCAATTACGGTTTCCGAATTTAAGACCTTTCTGGGCCTTTCCCTCAACATGGGCACACATAAATTTCCGTCATTGCGTGCTTATTGGTCCACGCACCCAATTGACCACATGCCCGTGTTCTCTGCCTCCATGTCCAGGGCACGATACGAGCAGATTTTGCGGTTCATGCACTTCAACGACAATGAACTTTGTCGTCCACGTGGGGACCCTGAATACGACCGGCTCTATAAAATTCGGCCCCTCATAAACCACTTCAACGAACGTTTTGCAGCCTTGTTTACTCCCGATCAAGTTGTCTGCGTTGATGAGTCCCTGATTAAATTTTCTGGCCGCTTGTCTTTCAAGCAGTACCTTTCCAGCAAGCGTGCCAGATACGGGGTCAAGCTCTACAAGTTCTGTGACAGGGCAACAGGCTATGTAGTGAACTTTACGGTTTATGAGGGAAAAGATAGTCAGATTGAGTCGGTCAACTGCCCGGATTACATAGGGAGCGCTGGCAAGATAGTGTGGAACTTGGTGTCACCCTTATTCGGAAAGGGGTACCACTTGTATGTGGACAATTATTACACGAGCGTGCCACTGTTTAGTCACTTGTTTGATCATCAGATTGGAGCATGTGGCACCGTGCGACCTAATCGCCGGGGCTTTCCCCAGCGGCTTGTAGATGCCCGTCTTAGGCTGGGGGAGAGAGCCTGCTTGAAGTGTAATAACTTGCTCGCTATGAAGTGGAGGGACAATAAGAATGTTTTCCTTCTTACCTCCCTTCATGCAGACACGACAGTCCAAATTCGTACGGCGACTGGTGTTGTGGAGAAACCCCTCTGTGTCCACGAATATAACCAAAATATGGGAGGGGTGGACCTCAACGACCAGTTGATGGCGCCGTATCTAATTGACCGTAAGGCGAGACGCTGGTACAAAAAAGTGTCTCTATCATTATTCCAATTGGCTTTGCTGAACGCTCATGTGCTATACAGAGCTTCAGGCGGGACGTTATCTCTTCTAAAATTCCAGAATGAGATAGTCACAGAACTCCTGTATCCAGGCGGTTCTGCACCTCACCATCCCCAACCAAATGCAGTAAGCCGGCTGCATGAGAGGCATTATTCGTATGTCCTCCCGAGTACCCCTACCCAAAGCCACCCCCAAAAAAGATGTCGTGTCTGTAGCAAGCGCGGATTTAGGCGTGACACCCGTAGTTTTTGTCCACTCTGTCCTGACAAGCCTGGTCTTTGCCAAGGTGAATGTTTTGAACGCTACCACTCAAAAGTGAAGTTTTAGCGTAGGGTACAGCATTTCACAGACAAGGACACACTTACACAGGGTCTCCCAAGATGCCATTACATTTTGAGAGACCCGAACCATTACAGTTGTAAAGTTACAAAAAAAAGTGTAAAAAAGAAAAAAAAAAACGTAAAAAACAAAACACAAAAAAAATATAAAATAAAAAAACCAAAAATAGTTGTCGTTTTATTGTTCTCTCTCTCTCTATTTTCTCTCTATTGTTCTGCTCTTTTTTACTGTATTCTATTCTGCAATGTTTTATCATGCTTGCTTTTCAGGTATGTAATTTTTTGTTTTCAGGTGCGCCATTCAACTGCAGCGCGGAATTATTTATCTTGACAGCAACAGCGTTTGCTCCCACGATACATAAAGCCGTGACTCCAGTGCTGTAGGAGGTGATTTCACCACCACAGTTAAAAAAAAGAGCATATATGCCGAAGCATGGGGGCAGCAGGGGCGGAGGAGCGATTTTGCTCCTAATGCCGCGTACATACGGTCGAAATTCCGACGGAGGCCTGCCGGTGGAAAATTCCGACCGTGTGTACGCGGCATAACTTTTTTGCGGGAGGATGCCCCCATGCTTCGGCATATATATATTTTAGGCACAGGTTGCGTTAAAACATTTTTTTATTTTTTACTAGGTTTTGTTTTGGTATTTGCTTTGCAGGTATGGCATGGTAAGGTCTTACTGTTGTACTGTAATGTTACTTTGTTTTAATGTTAACCACCATTTGCTTATCAGGTACGCCATTCAGTTGCAGCGCGGATCTATTTATCTTGACAGCAACAGCGTTTGCTCCCACGATACATAAAGCCGTGACTCCAACGCTGTAGGAGGTGATTTCACCACCACAGTTAAAAAAAAGAGCATATATGCCGAAGCATGGGGGCAGCAGGGGCGGAGGAGCGATTTTGCTCCTAATGCCGCGTATATACGGTCGAAATTCCAACGGAGGCTTGCCCGTGGAAAAGTCCGACCGTGTGTACGCGGCATAACCTTTTATGCCGCGTACATACGGTCGAAATTCCGACGAAGGCTTGACCGTGTGTACGCGGCATAACTTTTTTGCGGGAGGATGCCCCCATGCTTCGGCATATATGCCCATCATTAGAAGTGGGTGGATGAAGGGAGGTATTCTAATGGTGGGCATACCCACCAATCAATCTCTTTTTTTCGTTCAGCCAATAGGCTGTATGAAAAAAAAGATTACAATACATGTCCAACAAGGACCAGCAACGTACTGGTATGTTGCTGGACTTTGAATGTTTATACCAGAATGATGCCTGCGGGTTTAGGTATCATCTTGGTATCATTCTTTTCAGCCAGCAGCCGGCTTTCATGTAAAAGCAATTCTAGCAGATAATTAGCCTCTAGACTGCTTTTACAAGCAGTGGGAGGGAATGTTATAAAAAGTGCCATTGGGAAATTGGGAAAGCATTTTATCACACCGATCTTGGTGTGGTCAGATGCTTTGAGGGCAGAGGAAAGATCTAGGGTCTAACCCCCCAATTTTTTTCAAAAAAAGAGTACCTGTCACTACTTATTGCTATCATAGGGGATATTTACATTCCCTGAGATAACGATAAAAATGGTAAAAAAATAAAATATGGAAGGCACAGTTTAAAAATAAAATAAAAAAGCCAAATAAATAATAAAAAAAAAAAAGCACCGCTGTCCCCCCCTGCTCTTGCGCAAAGGCGAACGCAAGCGTCGGTCTAGCGTCATATGTAAACAGCAATTGCATCATGCATGTGAGGTATCACCGCGAAGGTCAGATCGAGGGCAGTCATTTTAGCAGTAGACCTCCTCTGTAAATCTAACGTGGTAACCTGTAAAGGCTTTTAAATGCTTTTAAAAATGAATGTAGTTTGTCGCCGCTGCGCGTTTGTGCGCAATTTTAAAGCATGTCGTGTTTGGTATCCATGTACTCGGCCTATGATCATCTTTTTTATTTCATCAAACATTTGGGCAATATAGTGTTTTTTAGTGCATTAAAAATAAAGAAAGTGTGTTTTTCCCCCAAAAAATGCGTTTGAAAAATCGCTGCGCAAATACTGTGTGGAAAAAAAAAATGCAACACCCACTATTTTAATCTGTAGGGCCTTTGCTTTAAAAAAATATATAATGTTTGGGGGTTCAACATAATTTTCTTGCAAAAAAAATTTTTTTTTCATGTAAACAAAAAGTGTCAGAAAGGGCTTTGTCTTCAAGTGGTTAGAAGAGTGGATGATGTGTGACATAAGCTTCCTAATGTTGTGCATAAAATGCCAGGACAGTTCAAAACCCCCCCAAATGACCCCATTTTGTAAAGTAGACACCTCAAGCTATTTGCTGAGAGGCATGTTGAGCCCATTGAATATTTTTTTTTTTTGTCCCAAGTGATTGAATAATGACCAAAAAAAAAAAAATGTACAAAAAGTTGTCACTAAATTATATATTGCTCAAACATGCCATGGGCATATGTGGAATTACACCCCAAAATACATTCTGTTGCTTCTCCTGAGTACGGGGATACCACATGTGTGGGACTTTTTGGGAGCCTAGTCGCGTACGGGACCCCAAAAACCAAGCACCGCCTTCAGGATTTCTATGGGTGTAAATTTTTGATTTCACTCCTCACTGCCTATCTCACCATGCCTCTCAGTAAATAGCTTGGGGTGTCTACTTTCCAAAATGGGGTCATTTGGGGGGGTTTTGTGCTATTTTGACATTTTATGGCCTTCGAAACTGTGATAGGTAGTGAGGAGTGAAATCAAAAATTTGCACCCTTAGAAATCCTGAAGGCGGTGCTTGGTTTCCGGGGTCCCGTACGTGGCTAGGCTCCTAAAAAGTCCCACACATGTGGTATCCCCGTACTCAGGAGAAGCAGCAGAATGTATTTTGGGGTGCAATTCCACATATAACCATGGCATGTGTGAGCAATATATCATTTAGTGACAACTTTTTGTAATTTTTTTTTTTTTTTTTGTCATTATTCAATCACTTGGGACAAAAAAATAAATATTCAATGGGCTCAACATGCCTCTCAGCAATTTCCTTGGGGTGTCTACTTTCCGAAATGGGGTCATTTGGGGGGGTTTTGTACTGCCCTGCCATTTTAGCACCTCAAGAAATGAGATAGGCAGTCATAAATTTAAAGCTGTGTAAATTTCAGAAAATGTACCCTAGTTTGTAAACGCTATAACTTTTGCGCAAACCAATAAATATACGCTTATTGACATTTTTTTTACTAAAGACATGTGGCTGAATACATTTTGGCCTAAATGTATGACTAAAATTGAGTTTATTCGATTTTTCTTATAACAAAAAGTAGAAAATATCATTTTTTTTCAAAATTTTCGGTCTTTTTCTGTTTATATCGCAAAAAATAAAAATCGCAGAGGCAATCAAATACCATTAAAAGAAAGCTCTATTTGTGGGAAGAAAAGGACGCAAATTTCATTTGGGTACAACATTGCATGTCCGCACAATTTACAGTTAAAGCAGCGCAGTGCCGAATCCCAAAAACAGGCCTGGTCCTAATGGCCCGAAATGGTCCGGGGCTTAAGTGGTTAAAGGGGGGCTCCCGGATTCCGATCAGCCCCCGCCCGCAGACCCCGACAACCAATGGCCAGGGTTGTCGGGAAGAGGCCTTTGTCCCCATCAACAACATGGGGACAGGGTGCTTTGGAGTGGGGGGGCCGCAGGTCGCCCCCCTGCCCCAGAGCACCAAGCCCCCCCATGTTGAGGGCATGCGGCCTGGTACGGTTCAGGAGAGAGGGGGGCACTCTCTCGTCCCCCCTCTTCCCCTGCGGCCTGCCAGGTTGCGTGCTCGGATAAGGGTCTGGTTTGGATTTTGAGGGGCTTAGGGGAGTCCCCTTCAAATCCATACCAGACCGAAGGGCCTGGTATGCTCCTGGAGGGGGAACCCATGCAGTTTTTTTATTTAAAAATTGGCGTGGAGTTCCCGCTCAGGATTCATACCAAACACAGTGCCTGGTATTGACGGGAATCCACGTCGGATCCCGTTCAATACAGTGCCGCATCTCCTCGCCAATGCAGCGAGCGCGAGATGTGTCGCCACCCTGTCGCCGAGATGTCAGCACCCCTGTCGCCGAGAAACTCCGTGATAGGATCGCAATGAATATACAATATCGGCGGCACCTACTGTACATGCCCACGCCTACGCCATGACCCCATGGGGTGAGATCTTGCATGGAGCCCCAGATTGAGGGAGATTATCAGTGGTCTTGTATGTCTTCCATTTTCTAATTATTGCTCCCACAGTTGATTTCTTCAAACCAAGCTGCTTGCCTATTGCAGATTCAGTCTTCCCAGCCTGGTGCAGGTCTACAATTTTGTTTCTGGTGTCCTTCAACAGCTCTTTGGTCTTCACCATAGTGGAGTTTGGAGTGTGACTGTTTGAGGTTGTGGACAGATGTTTTTTATACTGATAACAAGTTCAAACAGGTGCCATTAATACAGGTAATGAGTGAAGGACAGAGGAGCCTCTTAAAGAAGAAGATACAGGTCTGTGAGAGCCAGAAATCGTGCTTGTTTGTAGGTAACCAAATACTTATTTTCCACCATAATTTACAAATATATTCTTTCCAAATCAGACAACGTGATTGTCTGGATTTGTTTCCACATTTTGTCTCTCATAGTTGAGGTATACCTATGATGACAATTACAGGCCTCTCTCATCTTTTTAAGTGGGAGAACTTGCACAATTGGTGGCTGACTAAATTTTTTTTGACCCACTGTACCTTAACTTGTCTGGAACTATAGTTTTAAGTAAAGCTAACTTAATTTTTCCAGTTTATAGACCATAGGTTCAAGTAAAGCCAACTCAATTTTTCCCATTTATGGACCATAGCTAGACCAAAGGTTTAAGTAAAGCCAACTCAATTTTTTCAGTTTATAGACCATAGGTTCAAGTAAAGCCAAGTAAATTTTTTCAGTTTCTAGAAAAGTTTAAGATAGGAACACATACATTAACTTATTTATTTCAAGTACTTATCTAGCACCATCAATTTACACAGTGCTTTACATATACATTGTACATTCACATCAGTCCCTGCCCTCAAGGAGCTTACAATCTAAGATCCCAAACTCACATTCATATACTAGAGCCAATTTACGCAGGAGCCAAATACCCATACTGACATGTCTTTGGAGTGTGGGAGGAAAACTACACAGGCACAGAGTAAAACATGCAAACTCCAGGCAGGTAGTGTCGTGGTCAGGATTCAAACCAGCGACCCTTTTGCTGCTAGGTGAAAGTGCTAACCACTACACCACTGTGCTGCCCTATTACACAGTTACTTCGTTTGAAGTGATATTAACTTGTAACTTACTCAATTTTTTTAAGTTGGTAAAAGTTATTTTCCAAATGTATTTGATATATGTTTGAAGATTTTAATATATAAAAAAAATCCAATAATATGGTTTTTAAAAAAAGGAATAGTCTCATGAAACAGGCTTTCAAAACAAATTAACAATTATTATTTACTGTATATAGTGTTACAAATGTAATATTATTAAAGCAGCATCAAATATTAATGTAACTTAATTTAACTTGACAGATGTTTAACCACTTGCTTACTGGGCACATATACCCCCTTCCTGCCCAGGCAAAATTTCAGCTTTCAGCACTGTCACATTTTGAATGACAATTGCGCAGTCGTGAGATGTGGCTCCCAAACAAAATTGATGTCCTCTTTTTTCCCCAGAAATAGAGCTTTCTTTTGGTGGTATTTGATCATCTCTGCGGTTTTTATTTTTTGCACTATAAACAAAAAAAGTCTGACCATTTTGAAAAAAAAACACAATATTTTTTACTTTTTGCTATAATAAATATCCCAATTTTTTTTTTTTATTATATAAAAATTTTTTGATATTTTTTTTCTCAGTTTAGGCCGATATGTATTCTACATATTTTTGGTAAAAAAAAATAAGCGTATAGTGATTGGTTTGCGCAAAAGTTATAGCGCCTACAAAATAGGGGATAGAATTATGACATATTTTTTTTTTTTTACTAGTAATGGTGGCGATCTGCGATTTTTGTCAGGACTGCGATATTACGGCAGACACATCGGACACTTTTGACACATTTTTGGGACCATTCACATTTATACAGCGATCAGTGCTATAAATATGCACTGATTACTGTATAAATGTGACTGGCAGGGAAGGGGTTAACACTAGGTGGCCATCAAGGGGTTAAATGTGTGCCCTGCTAGGTGATTCTTACTGCAAGGGAGGGGACAGACTGGGGGAGGTGACCGATCGGTGTCCCTATGTACAAGGGACACACCATCGGTCTCTTCTCCCTGACAGGAGGTGGATCTCTGTAACTGCCGATCGCGGGTAGCTGGCGGGCATCGCGGCCACCAGGCAGGTGCATCGGCACCTGAGTGACGCTGCGGCCACGCGCGCGCCCCCCCTAGTGGCCGGGAGGCCCGAGGACATCATATGAGGGCCTCCCGGCATTGTAGAGCCACCTTGTGGCCGTCATTTTACAATGGCCGGGATGCGAAGTGGTTAAAAACTTCAATTTTGCCGCGTTAACATGCCACGTTTAGCCGCATTTGCATTTAGAAGCGTTTAAAAAAAAAACATTTTTTTTTTTTTTGCAAATACTCAAAAATGAAAAACGCCTATAAACTAAACCTGACTAAGCGTGAGTTACCATGTTTACACACGTTTACAAGCTGTTAGAGGCATTTGGTGTTTCAAATGCCTCTGAACTTCCGTTCGAAATAAATTTTTTTGCTTTCCAAAAAATGCTTCTAAACTCAATTGCCTAGAAACGACTATAAACGACCATGCGTACATGTACTGATCAGATAACATAGAGGAGAGTCCCTTTATCAGCTGCAGTGTACATGAGGCCTAACAAATCAAACTAAAACACACCCATGTAACATACAGTATATCTGTAAAGAACATAGAATACAGAATGTATTAACTTTTTTTTAAAGCCTTTTAGGAAAGTAATTTGCACTTTATAGTGTGAACTTTTGAAGATAGATTCCCCACATCTAGCTCTAAAAATATCTTCTGAAAAACTTCAAAAGGTATATTTTAGGTTTTCAGGGTAGCTCAGGCTAAAAGCAAAAATGAGTCCCATAATCATCCACTCTGATACAAAATGAGAGTGCTATATGATAAAATACACTATGCAAAATATGCTTGTTTTTCCTGCCAATGCAGCATAAATATGGTATATTTGTTTTTGAAATGTAATAACAAAGTGGGCGGGGCTTTAGGTTACATAACCTAACATTGAATGTCCAATATCTTAAAAACCGAACAAACAGAAAGTTTGTTTTTGGTACAAATCAGCACAAATGCAGCACAAACAAATTGTATACAGTGGTACCTTGGATTACGAGCATAATTCGTTCCAGATGAATGCTTGCATTCCAAAGCACTCATATATCAAAGCGAGTTTCCCCATAGAAGTCAATGGAAACTCAGATAATTCGTTCCACTGTGTCTTCTATTGTATGCAGTACCACATGTGGCCAGAGATGGGGGGGGCACCGGAGACACTCAGAAACCGATTGGAGCCTCTCGGATGCACTCGGAAACACTCAGAGAGACTCAGAAACACTCAGGAATGGAGGGTTTCCGAGTGACTCCGAGTGCATCCGAGCAGCTCTGAGTGTCACCGGCGCCCCCACACCTCTGGCCAAATGCGGTACTGCATAGCGCAGAGGCTTGAATCCTGCTTGTTTTGCGAGACAACACTCACAAACAAAGTCAGGATTTTTTTTAAATAATAGCTCGTATTGCGAAACGCTCATTAACCACATTACTCGCAATCTGAAGTATTACTGTAATTGTTTTTAAACACATTTTTCATCCTCGCCATGTCTGCCCTCTGGTTGTCTCCTAGTGGGGCTCTGTCTGGCTCTGCCTCCTCGGTTCCCGGGGCGAAACTGTTATTGCTGCCACCTTCTGGAAGTTGCGCATCCAGCATTCTGTTTTTTGCTGAATGGTGAGAATGGGGTCCTTTCTTTCAAGGCCCCTTTACCATGTGTTAATACTACTGCTATTGTGCTATACATCTGTAGCGGGGTGTTCCCCTTTAATGCAGAGAGACAAGAAGTTCCAGGTGAGAGGTGAGTCGGGAGGAAGTAAAGAGACATTATGGAAGTGAAAGCAGAGGAGAGAGAGACTACATCTCCCAGTACATCTTGCAGCACCCAGGGTGCATTGCTCCAGAACAGAGACTGCTGGGGCAGACTTTATAAAGGGGAGGCGGAGTTTTGGTCGCTCTCTTTGGACCCCCCTCTCCTAGCAAGAGGATGTCTGTGCTGAACTGCTGTGTGCACAAGGCCTGAAGCCTGGGCCGTGTGCTCCTTTCCAAAGAGCCCTCTGCCAGCCTAGCAGAGCCTTAGAGACATCTAATTCTCCTTGCTGCAGTACACCAGAAGGATTGAAGACTTGGATGTCGGTGGATTCCTGTTCCTAGACGAATCGATGGAAGAAAGGGACTTGGACTTGTCCAGGTGGTGAGAGCTGTTTAAAGACAGATACTTTATCTTTACTATTCGTTGGGATTACAAAGTTGTTCTTCAAGTGCACCACCGAGAGATTGCTAGCGAATATTGTTTCACTGAACTTCCATTTAGATCAGTCAGGCCTGACTGCATAGGTAGACATTGCTGGGTGTTAGTCTACCCATGAGGGGAAGTAGCTGTAAAAGGGCAGCGCTAGAGTTGCATAGCAATACTTTATTATTCTGATTACTCTGTTTAGCTTTATTACTGTTTATTGCAGGGATCTGCAACTTGTTATACTGTTGTTTATTACTTGCCCATTAGCCTCAGTAAAATATCTGGGTAAAGTACATTTGGTGTCAGTTCCGCTTACTTTAATAGGAGTTTTAAAGTATATTCTGTGTATGTTTGTTATAGGACTGCGTCACCAACAGTTGCGATCACGCGGTCCTATCTCTCTATCACCAGCTGTGCCACGGGAGGTTAGAGCCGATTGCCGGGGGTTGACAGCGGTGCACTGCAGGGCCCAAATCAATATCAGCGGCTCTCTTAACTGGGGGTAGCGCTACACGTGGGGGCTCGAGTCCGGGATCCTTGTACGTTGCACGCTGCAATCAAGCCGGTCAGAAGTACCAGCATGGACCCGCTGGCAATGTCACAGTGGTGCGCAGCGATTGGCGCCGATCCAACCGCGGCGGTAGTCATTGTACTCCCGGGGGAAAGATGGAAGGAAGAGGAGATAAAATAGCTCGTATTGTTACTGTCTCCGAGCCACAAAGCATGGGTGATGGATTTTAGGCCAGATCCAGTGATCTCGTTTACATACGCACTGGTAGAATGGAAAAACGAAATCCCAGAGCATTTTAAAAGTCAGAGTATACAAGCCATAGATAATCAGATCTATCACTTGATACATACGCTGCCAGTGAAGGAAGAATGGTTTCAGACACCAAAGCCATCACTCCCACAATTATCTCCACCACTATCCCCTAAAGCAGAAAAGCTTAAGGAACTATTAAGCCCGGGATCACCGCTGGCCGCTATAGGGCCTGAATTGTTGAATGCTCTAGGAGACCTTGTAATTAAGTGCCAGAAAAGCAGTACGGTGCATGTGGAGGCCGGTTACCGGAAGCTTAGCACCTTCTCAGGGAAGCTCCCCGTCCCTGCGGGGGAGGAAGATTTTGACACTTGGATGAAACAGGCATTGCAGGCAGTAGAAGCATGGGAGGTGCCTGAGGCACAGAAGAGACAGCGAGTCTTAGAAAGTCTGAAAGGTGCCGCGGCAGAAGCGGTGAAGAGCTTCCGGTTTGGAAATGAAAACTGTACAGCTCAAGATTGCCTGGCCATGCTGCAGGAAGAGTTTGGTCAGCTGGAGAAGGTGTCAGAGATGATTTATCAAATTGAACACACTCTCCAGCAGCCGAATGAGAAACTGTCAGAATATGTTAGAAGGCTGAACAGGCAGTTATGCAAGATTGTACTGAAGAAGGGAATGCTGCCCAAAGATGCAGATGAAGCACGCATGAAGCAGATCATGAGGGGAGCGCGGCGCTCAGACCCGGTCTGGCTGCACCTGAAAACCTCAGGAGGAGGAATGTCACTAACCTACTCTGATCTAATAAAAATTATTAGGGACGAAGAGGCGCTGCAGGAAGATCAGCAGGTGGCCAAGGCGAATGTCACACCTGTACCAGTGTTGGTCCATTCGGTCAAGAGCCCAGAAAGAGATGCGGAGGTTGACACTCTGAAATCGCAAATGGCCCAAGTGTTGGAGATGCTGACCTCTTTGATGGAGAAAGATCAGAGAAGACGAGAGAAACCAAGCCCAAGAAAGGAGTTGTTCCCGAACACCTCAGCACCGGCCTCCCTACAGGACCGAGAAGAGGTGATTTGCTATAACTGCGGAGGGAGTGGCCACTTTGCTAACGTATGCTACAGCCCAAAGAAGAAGAGAACAGATAATTGCAAGCCGGCGGAAAACTCCAAAGGGCCCCGGTGAAGGAGTCAACCGGGTGCCCATCATCTTCAGTGCGCTCCAAACTAAAAAAAAAAGGCCAAGAATGGAGGAGACAAAACTCCTAGGAGGAGGTATAGTACACCCCCACCAAGATGTACCCCAGAGGGAGGGGGCAAGACCCCTCAGTGGAAGTACAGCACCCCAAAGAAGGAACATCCACCTAAAAGGAACAATAACATCCCTCAGCGGGTTTGTGCCCCCATTGAGAGGGAGAAAGTCAATGCATGCTAGGCTCAGGAAAAATTAAAGTCCAAAAGGAGCAGGGCAAGGGTCGAAAGCCAAAAAAAAGAGGTGACCCCAGTCCGGCCATACCCAAAGGAACTGGTGGGCCCGTCTCCTACTGTGCCCATTCAAGTGGAAGGAGTCTATACTAAAGCTCTTTTGGACACCGGAGCACAGGTGACTTTACTATACCGGGACTTCTATGATAGGCACTTGAGTCATCTGCCTATCCAGAAGATAGAAGAGCTGGAGATATGGGGACTTGGAACCCAGAGTTTCCCTTATGATGGGTACCTGCCCATAAAGATGACTTTCGACCCATCCGTGGCTGGGAAGGCTGAAGTGTTTGACACCCTGGCAGTTGTGTGTCCCCGGCCGCCTGGAGCCAGCAAGATTTCCCTGATCATTGGGACAAACACGGATCTAGTCAGGAGACTCCTGACCCCTCTAGTGAAAGAGAGAAACCATTCAGCCACCAAAATCCATCCCATGCTAAAGACGGCCTACCAACGACTGGTCTTAGAGCAGAAGACCCCGGGAGAGGGGATAGGGAAGGTGTGGAGACTTGGCAGAGAAGGAGTAGTGCTACAGCCCGGAGAAGTAAACTGTCTTAGGGCCACTGTGAAGCTTTCGTGGGAACAACCTGGCCCCTTTGTCATGCTGGAATCAGACCCAAGGGAAGAGTCCTCAGGCCTGGAAGTGATACCAGAAGTGATTCCGTTCAAGGCCCTGAAGAAGGCCCATGGCAGAGTTCCGGTGAGTGTTAGGAACACTACGGGAGGACCCATGGAGATCCCTGCCAGAGTGTTGCTTGGTCAGGTGAGCCCTGCTGCCCCGGTCACTTGG
Source organism: Rana muscosa (assembly GCA_029206835.1). Classification (NCBI taxonomy): domain Eukaryota; kingdom Metazoa; phylum Chordata; class Amphibia; order Anura; family Ranidae; genus Rana; species Rana muscosa. Next base: position 121,360,667 of record CM055118.1, read on the forward strand.
TCCGAAGTCAAGGGGACGGGTGACGGAGGAGATGTTTGGGAGAAACTGTCCGTGGAAAACCCGAACCTACCCAGGGCTTGGAAAGAAAGAGCCAAGGCCCAGCTGACCAGGTGGGAGAAGATCTTTTCCGAAGATGAATTCGATGTGGGGTGTGCAAGAAGTGCCACCCATCGGATCCGCCTCCAAGAAGATAAGCCCTTCCGAGAGAGGGTCAGGCGGGTCCCCCTGGCAGATCTGGAGGATCTGAGGGAACAACTTGTAGAACTAAAGAAGACTGGTGTGATCCGGGAGTCTAGAAGTCCCTATGCCTCCCCAATCGTGGTGGTCAGAAAGAAGAATGGGTCGTTGAGGCTTTGTATCGATTACAGGACTCTCAACAGGAGAACCATCCCTGACCAATACACCACGCCAAGGATAGAAGATGCCCTACAAAGTTTGTCTGGAGCCAAATGGTTCAGTGTGATGGACCTCAAGAGTGGGTACTATCAAATCCCTATGCACCCAGAAGACAGGGAGAAGACAGCCTTCATAACCCCGGTGGGATTCTTCGAATTCAATAGGATGCCTCAGGGTCTGTCTGGAGCTCCTGCTACCTTTCAACGCCTTATGGAGAAGACTGTTGGAGACATGAATCTTATAGAAGTCCTTGTGTACTTGGACGATGTCATTGTCTTTGGAAGAACCTTGGAAGAACATGAAGCCAGGTTGGAGAAAGTATTGAGAAGACTCAGCGAAGAGGGACTTAAGCTTTCCCCCGAGAAGTGTCGGTTCTACCAGTCTTCTGTGAACTATCTGGGGCACATAGTGTCTGAAGAAGGGGTGGCCACAGATCCTGAGAAGTTGGAAGCAGTCACTTCCTGGCCACGACCCACCACAGTAACAGAGCTCAGATCCTTCCTGGGGTTCTGCTCCTATTATAGGAGGTTTGTGGAGGGGTTTGCTCGGATTGCCCGCCCGTTGAATGAATTGCTAAAGGCAGAAGGGGAAGAGGATGACTCAGGGCCCAGGAGGCCTGGTGAGTCAGTTCAAGATCAGTGGAACCCAAGGTGTGAAGAGGCCTTTCATGCTCTGAAGAGGAGCTTAACCACTGCCCCAGTCCTGGCCTACGCCGACCCTACCAGACCTTATGAATTACATGTGGATGCCAGCCATGAGGGTCTAGGTGGTGTACTCTACCAAGAACATGAAGGACAACTGCGACCAGTGGCCTATGTGAGCAGGAGCCTGACCCCCTCAGAAAAGAATTACCCCACTCATAAGCTGGAATTCCTGGCCCTCAAATGGGCGGTAGTAGACAAGCTAAAAGACTACTTGTATGGGGCAGAGTTTACTGTGAAGACAGACAACAACCCCCTGACCTACCTCTTCACCACCGCGAAACTAGATGCCACCGGACACAGGTGGTTGGCCGCATTGTCTGGATTCAACTTCAGTCTGAAGTACAGACCAGGAGCCGGAAATAGGGATGCAGATGCCCTGTCCCGGAGGTCTCATGCCACGACAAATGACTGGGAAGATTGGACCCAAGTGGCACCGGACGGGGTGCGGGCCCTTTGTCAAGGGGCTGAATTCCAAGCCAGAGGAGGCTCCAGAGCAGAAGAAATAGGGGTTACCATGGTAGGAGTCCCCAAACACTATTGTGGGGTAACTCAACTGGAGGAAGACAACCTACCGAGACTGTCCAAGAAGGAGTTGAGGTGTGACCAATTGGAAGACCCCATGGGGAGATTGGTCCTCGAAGCCCTGGAGAATCAGGATCCCAACAAATTCCTACATCACCCCTCAAAGGAGGCTCGCCTGTTGAGGAAGGAATTGGACAGGCTACAGGTACATCAGGGAGTGGTCTACCGAAGGGGCCCCTCTGATGACTCAGAAGATAAGTGGCAGTTATTTCTTCCAGAGAAGCACCGAGAGACTGTACTAATTGCCCTGCATGACCATCATGGTCACCTAGGGGCAGAAAGGACCTTCCAGCTTGTCAGAAATCGGTTCTATTGGCCCTGCATGAGGGCAGAAGTAGAGGAGTATTGCCATTCCTGTGCACGATGCATTCAGAGAAAGACCCTACCCCATCAAGCTGCCCCAATGGGCCACTTACAGAGTCAAGGCCCAATGGATCTGGTATGCATTGACTTTCTCTGCCTCGAACCCGACCTGAGTGGATTGGGGAATGTTCTGGTAAAAACCGACCATTTCACCCGCTATGCTCAAGCTTTCCCAACCAAAGACCAGAAGGCATCCACCGTGGCCAAGATACTTATGGAGAAGTATTTTGTCCATTACGGACTACCACAGAGACTCCACTCAGATCAAGGAAGGGACTTTGAGAGTCGGTTGATCCGAAGACTTTTGGATTCATTAGGAATAAAGAAGACCAGAACCACGCCTTACCACCCACAAGGAGATGCTCAGCCGGAGAGATTTAACCGGACCCTGCTCAACATGTTGGGAACCTTAGAAACAGAGAAGAAGCAACACTGGAGTCAGCACATATCAGCCCTAGTACATGCCTATAACTGTACCACAAGTGACGCCACTGGCTACTCCCCTTATCGACTTATGTTTGGGAGAGAAGCAAGGCTACCTGTGGACCTGGCCTTTGGCACTTCTATAGACAATACCTCAGCTACATCCCACAAGGGATACGTGGACAGACTTAGACGTAGCTTGCAGGTGGCCTATGAACAAGCCCAGGCGGCTTCGGATCAAAGGGGGGCCCGCAACAAGAGAAATTTTGATCTGAAGGTTCGAGTGCAAGATCTGCAGCCCGGGGACCGAGTACTGCTACGCAATCTGGGGGTCCCTGGAAAACACAAGCTTGCCGACAGGTGGAGATCTGAGCCCTATGTTGTCTGTAGGAAGTTGCCCGGTTTGCCTGTCTACAAACTAAAGCCAGAAGGAAAGGGTGGGTCCACTGAAGATGTGGCATCGGAACCACCTGCTCCCACTTGCTGAGGCAGTCAGAATACCTCCCGTGAGAGACTCCCCTGAACCGGCCTCTATCCTGGATATTCCTAGGCCGAACACTCGGTCCCAGACCTCTCGAGCCAAAGATGGGGAGGCCTCCCAATTGAGTACAGAAGAAGGTGGAGAACTGGACTGGCTGTGGCCTCCCTCGACTCTGGGAACGTCCGCCATAGATCTCCCAAATGGAGGGGATACCCCAGATGCAACGCTGAATCCGGAGGCTACTGAATTCATACCCTTCAGTCCCTCAGCTGATTACTGGGAAGATGTTCCTGACACTTGCGCAGAGGAGGACTCTAGAGATTCCATACGTCAGTCGACTTCTGAATCAGAGGTTCCAGAACCAGCAATGTTACCTGAACTTACTCCTGAAGAAGAGCCTGTGGTGCCAGAGTCAGAAGCACCAAGAGAGCAGAGGGCTCGCAGAGTCATCAGGCCTCCCAAGAAACTAACTTACCCCCAAATGGGGACGAGCTCAGAGGACTCTGTTGTAACGGCTAGGAGAAGTGTTGAACAACCTGATCCTTCCACCGTCCATTTGGTGGAGGGCAACCCCAGCTCACTCTCTGGCACAGTTAGGCAGGCCACTCATGGTAGTGTGACCTGTGGGCAAGAGAGTTCCATCCCAAAGTTTTGGTGGGAATTCCCTATGCCAACATCATGCTCGACATTGTCCAAAATGGTAAACAGTATTTGTTGAAGTTTATCTTTGGGGACCAAAGAGTTCAAGTGGGGGGAGTGTGTAGCGGGGTGTTCCCCTTTAATGCAGAGAGACAAGAAGTTCCAGGTGAGAGGTGAGTCGGGAGGAAGTAAAGAGACATTATGGAAGTGAAAGCAGAGGAGAGAGAGACTACATCTCCCAGTACATCTTGCAGCACCCAGGGTGCATTGCTCCAGAACAGAGACTGCTGGGGCAGACTTTATAAAGGGGAGGCGGAGTTTTGGTCGCTCTCTTTGGACCCCCCTCTCCTAGCAAGAGGATGTCTGTGCTGAACTGCTGTGTGCACAAGGCCTGAAGCCTGGGCCGTGTGCTCCTTTCCAAAGAGCCCTCTGCCAGCCTAGCAGAGCCTTAGAGACATCTAATTCTCCTTGCTGCAGTACACCAGAAGGATTGAAGACTTGGATGTCGGTGGATTCCTGTTCCTAGACGAATCGATGGAAGAAAGGGACTTGGACTTGTCCAGGTGGTGAGAGCTGTTTAAAGACAGATACTTTATCTTTACTATTCGTTGGGATTACAAAGTTGTTCTTCAAGTGCACCACCGAGAGATTGCTAGCGAATATTGTTTCACTGAACTTCCATTTGGATCAGTCAGGCCTGACTGCATAGGTAGACATTGCTGGGTGTTAGTCTACCCATGAGGGGAAGTAGCTGTAAAAGGGCAGCGCTAGAGTTGCATAGCAATACTTTATTATTCTGATTACTCTGTTTATCTTTATTACTGTTTATTGCAGGGATCTGCAACTTGTTATACTGTTGTTTATTACTTGCCCATTAGCCTCAGTAAAATATCTGGGTAAAGTACATTTGGTGTCAGTTACGCTTACTTTAATAGGAGTTTTAAAGTATATTCTGTGTATGTTTGTTATAGGACTGCGTCACCAACAGTTGCGATCACGCGGTCCTATCTCTCTATCACCAGCTGTGCCACGGGAGGTTAGAGCCGATTGCCGGGGGTTGACAGCGGTGCACTGCAGGGCCCAAATCAATATCAGCGGCTCTCTTAACTGGGGGTAGCGCTACACATCTTTTTGTTTAATTTTTAGATACATCATGCACGCATTCACCTCTGAGGAAGGGAGCTGTGCCTTGTGAAACGCGTCAGTTTATTTAATGCTTGTGTACTATTTTAACTGTTAAAAATTTTACTTGTATCATTCATCCTAATATATCATTCTTACCGGCTTGGCATTCATTTACACTATTACATATGTATGCTCTTTGAATACATTTCAGATTGTACTTACCTCTGTTATGTTTATTGGCTAAACTGTGCTCACCTCACTCAAAGTCCCAGGGTGAATTTTTTTGTAAGCGCAAACTTTGCGTGCGCACAAGTGAGTTGTCTCAATAGGTGTATACAATGGACGTATGTTCATTTATTATAAATATATTAATCGGCAAATAAAATAAACATTTTGGATGGTATGTTAAGCAACATTTAAAGCATGTAAACAATAATTTGTCCAATGTTAACTCTTACCTTTCAATGGCATTGCATGGCTTTGTAGTGACTTAGAGTGAAACTTTTGTGAATCAGTACTGCTTGGATCTTGAAGAAGGGGACATACCCCAAAAGCTTGTCCTGAAAAATTATATGTTAGTGCAAATAAAAAAAGTATCACGGACAGTACTCAATTTTCTCTAGTGACTTCTTGTCACTGGTGGCGCTTTTTTGTCCTGATGGGCCTCAAACGTATGGCAACTGCCTTGTGCAGGCTTTCAAAGTTCCGAAAGACATCAAACTCTTTAAAATATACAGCATCAAAACTCGTGCGATTGCACGTTTGGCAAATATATGCGTCCTGCAATTTCAGTCAAATGAAGAGATAATTTTTTTAAATACGGTAAATGTACCGTATTTATCGGCGTATAACACACACTTTTTCCCCTTAAGATCAGGGGGAAATCGTGGGTGCGTGTTATATGCCGATATCGCTTTCTTTTACCAACGGGGGGGGGGGGGGATTGGGCGGGGGTGTCATGCCGGCTGTTCCGCCTCTCCTGGCTATGGGACAGCCCGCCAGCACACTATAAAGATTAAACAAATCACTGCCATATATCCTTTGTAGTGTCATAGTTAGTGTCATAGCCAGCAAATAGCTCATTCTCCCGTTCTGTCTGGCCACTCTACTCCTCCTGCATCTCCTCCACCTCCCCCTCCGAGTGTAGCTTTAGATTGGAGGAGAGCGGCCACATGAAACATCAGAGCAGAGCGATCATGTGACCAGCCGGAAATAACAGTGACACAGTATGTATGAGAAGGGACTGGCAGTGATTTTTTTAAAACTTTAGAGTACGCGGGCAGTGCTGTCCCAGGAGACTGGGGGGGGGGGTCTCCTGGGAGTGCAAGGGGGCTGTGCAATGTAAAGGAGCTGTGTACTGTGCAGGGGGAAATGCCGTGTATTGTATAGGGGGCTACGTAATGTGCGGGGATCTGTGTAATGTGTGGGGTGATCTGTGCAATATGCAGGGGGGGCTTTGGTCTGTGTAATGTGCAGGGGGGCTTTGGTGTAATGTGCAGGGGGGCTTTGGTCTGTGTAATGTGCAGGGGGGCTTTGGTCTGTGTATTGTGCAGGGGGGGCTTTGGTCTGTGTAATGTGCAGGGGGGGGCTTTGGTCTGTGTAATGTGTGGGGTGATCTGTGCAATGTGCAGGGGGGGGGCTTTGGTCTGTGTAATGTGCAGGGGGGGGCTTTGGAATGTAAAAGGGGCTGTTGAAAGTTTTTTTCCTTAAACTTCCCTCTTAAAATTAGGGTGCGTGTTATACGCCGATAAATACGATAACTCAATTACCATATGGAAATGCACATACCTTAAAAGTTTTGTCTAGATTACTCAATATTATACATTATTTTTGTTAATGTAAAAGATGTGTTTTAAGAACCAATGAAAATTAAGTAAGGTACTTAAAATATCAAAGTCAATTAATTAACATTTATTTATATGTTGAAAATTATAAAAATGTTATGTTAAAATTACAAGCCAACAGAATAATTTTTATCAGTGCAGCCTATGCATTTACTGTAGTTGTCAGCCTATAGAAGTCGATATAGATTTTGTATACAACTGCCTCCCCGCAAAGGAGAATGGAAGCATGCCAGGTCCTTTATTTTACATGGAAAAAACATCTGGATCGAGGAAACAGAGGTAAGTTGACATGTTTACACCTACCTTACGCCATTACAAATTACAGCCCGGAGTTCTTTTTTTACTGAAGCCTAAGTTATGCTTTAAAATTCTGTATTAAGTACTATCAGATGCCTGTTTTATGTTTTAAGCCATCCCCTGGGATTTTTTTACACAGTATTCTGCATAAATAAATACACCTGCATTTATCTTCATGACACCTATCAGAGAGAACACCAATTTTAAATTCACTGCAACCTTAAATACCCGTTCCCCCTTACGATATGCCCTGTCAGTTTAATTAATTGGATGCTCCACTTTGCAGCTTGTCAGGTTTATTTAAAGGCTGCCTCGCACTGTAAATTTACACTTTTGCATCTGATTACATTATTTTTAGCCGAAATTGCACTTTGTCAATGTGTCCAAGGTCTGGTATTCATTTTTTTATGTTTTCTAGGCTGTTTTTATTGTGCCTGGCTCCTATTTCGGAGAAGGATTTGTGCCCAAATTTGTAGACAGCCTCTTTTTTTTTTTAGATTAGAGATGAAGGTTGTTTGTAAGAGATTCAGACAGAGACACTGGAAGACCTGAGCTCAGTTTACATTTGACAATTGGGAGTTGAGTGAACATTTCAAAGGAAGACTATAATTAGTTTTAGGTAAATTTTATATTAGCTGTCTTTTTTCAAGGTTTAAAAAAGTTATTTTTAAACTGATGTTTTATATACATTATCTCACAAAAGTGAGTACACCCCTCTCATTTTTGTAAATATTTTATTATATCTTTTCATGTGACGACACTGAAGAAATGACACTTTGCTACAATGTAAAGTAGTGAGTGTACAGCTTGTATAACGGTTTAAATTTGTTGTCCCCTTAAAAAAACTCAACACACAGCCAATAATGTCTAAACTGTTGGCAACTAAAGTGAGTACACCCCTAAGTGAAAATGTCCAAATTGGGCCCAATTAGTCACCCAACCCAACCCCCCCCCCCCCAGTGTCATGTGACTCGTTAGTGTTACAAAGTCTCAGGTGTGAATGGGGAGCAGGTATGTTAGATTTGGTGTCATCGCTCTCACTCTCTCATGCTGGTCACTGGAAGTTCAACATGGCACCTCATGGCAAAGAACTCTCTGAGGATCTAAAAAAAAGAATTGTTGCTCTACATAAAGATGGCCTAGGCTATAAGAAGATTGCCAAGACCCTGAAACTGAGCTGCCGTACGGTGGCCAAGACCATACAGCGGTTTAACAGGACAGGTTTCATTAAGAACAGGCCTCACCATGGTCGACCAAAGAAGTTGAGTTTACATGCTCAGCGTCATATCCAGAGGTTGTCTTTGGGAAATAGATGTATGAGTGCTGCCAACATTGATGCAGAGGTTAAAGGGGTGGAGGGTCAGTCTGTAAGTGCTCTGACCATATGCCGCACACTGCGTCAAATTGGCCTGCATGGCTGCCGTCCCAGAAGGAAGCCTCTTCTAAAGATGATGCACAACAAAAGCCTGCAAACAGTTTTTTTGAAGACGAGCAGACTAAGGACATGGATTAATGGAATGTCCTGTGGTCTGATGAGGCCAAGATAAAAAATTTTGGTTCAGCATGTGTGGCAGCAACCAGGTGAGAAGTACAAAGATAAGTGTGTCTTGCCTACAGTCAAGCATGGTGGTGGGAGTGTCTCCAGACCTAAACCCTATTGAGCATCTGTGAGGCATCCTCAAACGGAAGGCAAAAGAGCGCAAGGTCTCTAACATCCACCAGCTTCGTGATGTCGTCATGGAGGAGTGGAAGAGGAGTCCAGTGGCAACCTGTGAAGCTCTGGTGAACTCCATGCCCAAGAGGGTTAAGGCAGTGCTGGAAAATAATGGTGGCCACACAAAATATTGACACTTTGGACATTTTCACTTAGGGGTGTACTCACTTTTGTTGCAAGCGGTTAAGACTATAATGGCTGTGTGTTGAGTTATTTTGAGGGGACAGCTAATTTACACTGTTATACAAGCTGTACAATCATTACTTTACATTGTAGCGAAGTGTCATTTCTTGTTGTCACATGAAAAGATATAATAAAATATTTACAAAAATGTAAGGGGTGTACTCAGTTTTGTGAGATACTGTATAAATAATAAATGACAAAGGATTTAGGAAACAAAAGGACTATTTTACCAAGTGGGTGTGTTTTCTATGTCCCCTTAACACTATGCATTCTCATTGTGGTCACTTCCCTCATTCTTTGCATCTTCCTCCAGCGCATATGTTTTTAAAAAATTCACCCTATACATACCTAAAATCGACCTATATTCTAGGTGGTCCTTTGATATCCAGGGTCCCCTTCTACTTCTCCCTGCAGTAGCTATGTGTTGGAAAAGTTTTTTTTATGTCTATTGTGTGACTATTTATAGGAATTTTAAAATGGAGTCCAATTTCTAAAATGGCTTCTAAAGACACGTTGCTTCTAACTTGTATTTTTCTATTGTTTCAACTTACTTCCTAAAATCATTAGCTTTGCTACAAATTGTAAAAAGACACTGCGATTGGCAATAAAGCTGCTATGCGTCATGAGCCACCAGTGAACTTTTAGCCAATAGTATTCTTCCTGTTAACTCTATAAAAAGGTCACACACCTCGTGTCTGTGTGTGACTTCTGCTTTTTCTCTTAGCATGTAAGGCTCATCCATTTGTACCGGTACATTTGAAATAAAATACCTTACTTCTAGAACACCTGAAGTTTGACTCATTTTGTGTGTAGCGGGTATACACTTTTCTCTCTATTTAAAACTGGCAGAGACACCAGCCGTGTGCAGTTCCTTGCGGCCCAGCAGGTGGCGCTGTCGCCCTGGACTGGGGTTGAACTATTGCTGTGTGCCGTGCCTCCTTTTTGTCCTCCCTCGGCAGCGGTATGGTGGGGCGGGGAACCCGCAGTGCTTGCTGGGAGAGGGTATAAAGGGGTCGGCCATCTTGGTCACGGGGTCGAGTCCCAGGCACCTTCAGCCTGAGGGCGGTGGTTCGTGTCGGTCCTCTAGGCGGCCTAGGCCTAGGGGACGTCCGGAGGTCGTGTTCCATCCCAGTCACCTTTAGCCTGGGGTGAGGTACTCGGATGGAGGTCTGGAGCTCAGTGCCCAACACTGAGTTCCGCGAGGGAAGGAGGTCCTAGGGAACCCAGAGATTGGGTACCCGAATCTGGAAGGCGTAATGGACCGGGGGGAGATACTCAATTGAAGACCGGGTGCAGCAGATTGCCAGTGACAGGTGAGCCTCCCATCGGAGACTGCCTGGAAGGAAATCCCCCCTCCGCTCGGAGACCTCAGCCCACTTTCAGGGAGGAAAGTGGAGAGTTCATTGTGTCTGGGCCTACTCGCATCCACACCTCCTTGTTTGTTCTGTTCTTTAAGGGAGTCTAACTGATTGTGCTGTTCACTCGAGAAGAATAAAGGAGTGTTGGACTTTAATGGTGTGGGGCTCTTTTCTGGTGGACATTGTTCAAGGTAACTCCAGGTGCACAACACTGACCCGAAGGTAGAGAAAGAACTTTGCTTACACTGCACAGACATGCTGTGGTGAAGGCTTGGCAAGGTGACCCCGCTCTCTCCTGTCTAAGTTACCCCTAGACAAGAAGAAAGACGATCTGATGCAAAGAGGGGAGTGAGGAGGCCGCTACACGTGAAACATAGTTCGCTTCATCAGGTGTTTGAAGTTGCTGACAGGTCTGTAAGTTAAAACCAAATACAATAGACTCCAAAATGGAGGAAAGAAAAATGAATGATGCCGCGTACACACGACCGCTTTTCTCGACGAGAAAAACGGCATTTTTTTTTTTCGCCGAGAAAAACGATCGTCTGTGGGCTTTATGTCGTTTTTCTCGTTGAGAAAAACGGCAGAAAAAACGACGAGAAAAATTAGAACATGTTCTAAATTTTCTCATCGTTTTTTCCATCATTTTTTTCCGCAGCAGTTTTCCCATAGGGAGACACTGCCGCGGAGCCCACAGACGGTCGTTTTTCTCGACAAAGAAAAAAATGACGGGAAAAACGGTCGTGTGTGGGGGAAAATGCCGTTCCCTTGTTTTTCATTTTATTTCATGTCGTGATTCACGGCGGTGTTTTCACCGCCGTGAATCACGATCGTGTGTACGCGGCATTAGAAATCAAAAACAAAAAACTTACAATATAAAATTTAGCATTAGAAAAGAATAAAAACATATTCAGTCCCAACTAATTAGTGCAAAGAATAGCAGAAAAAAGGGAAAATAAATTAATCCAAGTCCAGAAAAGAAAATATCAAGAAACCAAAACACCAACAGTAAGAAAAAAGCCAAAGAAAAAACATCTTACATAGAAAACAGGAGCAATTGTTCTTTGACTTCTTCATACAGTAGTGGAGTTAACATACAAGAAGTGATTTTTAGTCAAACGGTTCTGCATATGGTTTCTGAAGCACAGATTATGTTTTTACACAAATCACTAGAACAGCAGGTAAGGTTTTAGTCCTGTTGAGACTTCTTTTGGTATTTTTTTGCACCCTATGTCCATTTGGAGATATTTCCCTTCACTTCCTGTCCAGGAGACACAACAGGAAGTGAGTGGAAATAATTCCAAGGTAAAAGGAAATTCTGTCTTAATGCTCTTTTACCACCATCTGACTCCACAAAAGTTGAGTGGAAAATTGTGGGTCCAAGAGTAACAGCATCTTATCAGATGCAGTCAATGTTTGGCATTCAATACACTGGGGTAACTGAGGGTTACAACAGCCTGCAGAGTAGATTTACCCTGGTCTGTTCCTTCAAATTTTGGATTTCCAATCCCTTTGTGTTCCAGTGAAAATGGTCACTAGGACAAAGTGGGTGAATCAGGTGAAAAAGTATTCACACCCCTTGAAATTTTCCACATTTTGTCATGTTACAACCAAAAATGTAAATGTATTTTATTGGGATTTTATGTGATAGACCAACACAAATTGCACATAATTGTTAAGTGGAAAGAAAAAAAATGGTTTTCAATCATTTTTACAAATAAATATCAGAAAAGCGGGGTGTGCATTTGTATTCAGCTCCCTTTACTCAAATACCCCTTACTAAAATCCAGTGGAACTAATTGCTTTCAGAAGCCATCTAATTAGTAAATAGAGTCCACCTGTGTGTAATTTAATCTCAGTATGAATAAAAAAATTGAATCTCAGTAAAAATTCTGTAAAGCCCTCAACGGTTTGTTAGAGAACCTTAGTGAACAAACAGCAGCATGAAGGCCAAGGAACACACCAGACAGAGAAAGGGAGCCGCTCAGGTGTAGATATCCTCCAAACGACCTCCTCCCAGCAACCAAGGGTGCAAGCAATGCAAGTATGAGCAAAACAGGAAAAGGATTTTTCTGGATAGCAGCAATCCAAGATAAAAAGCCTTTATTTCAAAAGTCCAGGAATCCAAAGTATACACTGCACATCACGACACACTGATCAAAAATTAGCTGACATGTTTCACATCAAATGATGCTTACTCATGTAGCGGGGTGTTCCCCTTTAATGCAGAGAGACAAGAAGTTCCAGGTGAGAGGTGAGTCGGGAGGAAGTAAAGAGACATTATGGAAGTGAAAGCAGAGGAGAGAGAGACTACATCTCCCAGTACATCTTGCAGCACCCAGGGTGCATTGCTCCAGAACAGAGACTGCTGGGGCAGACTTTATAAAGGGGAGGCGGAGTTTTGGTCGGCCTCTTTGGGACCCCCCTCTCCTAGCAAGAGGATGTCTGTGCTGAACTGCTGTGTGCACAAGGCCTGAAGCCCGGGCCGTGTGCTCCTTTCCAAAGAGCCCTCTGCCAGCCTAGCAGAGCCTTAGAGACATCTAATCCTCCTTGCTGCAGTACACCAGAAGGATTGAAGACTTGGATGTCGGTGGATTCCTGTTCCTAGACGAATCGATGGAGGAAAGGGACTTGGACTTGTCCAGGTGGTGAGAGCTGTTTAAAGACAGATACTTTATCTTTACTATTCGTTGGGATTACAAAGTTGTTCTTCAAGTGCACCACCGAGAGATTGCTAGCAAATATTGTTTCACTGAACTTCCATTTAGATCAGTCAGGCCTGACTGCATAGGTAGACATTGCTGGGTGTTAGTCTACCCATGAGGGGAAGTAGCTGTAAAAGGGCAGCGCTAGAGTTGCATAGCAATACTTTATTATTCTGATTACTCTGTTTATCTTTATTACTGTTTATTGCAGGGATCTGCAACTTGTTATACTGTTGTTTATTACTTGCCCATTAGCCTCAGTAAAATATCTGGGTAAAGTACATTTGGTGTCAGTTCCGCTTACTTTAATAGGAGTTTTAAAGTATATTCTGTGTATGTTTGTTATAGGACTGCGTCACCAACAGTTGCGATCACGCGGTCCTATCGCTCTATCACCAGCTGTGCCACGGGAGGTTAGAGCCAATTGCCGGGCGTTGACAGCGGTGCACTGCAGGGCCCAAATCAATATCAGCGGCTCTCTTAACTGGGGGTAGCGCTACACTCATAACACACCAGACAGGTCAGGGATAAAGTTGTGGAGAAGTTTAAAGCAGGATTAGGTTATAAAAAAAGAATCCCAAGCTTTGAACATCTCACGGAGCACTGTTCAATCCATCATCATTGAAAATGGAAAGAGTATGGCACAACTGAAAACCTACCAAGACATGGCTGTCCACCTAATCTGATTTGCCAAGCAAGCAGAGCATTAATCAGACAAGCAGCCAAACATGGTAACTTTAGAGGAGCTGCAGAAATCCACAGCACAGGTGGGAGAATCTGTCCACAGGACAACTTTTAGTGGTGCACTCCACAAATCTGGTCGTTATGGAAGAGTGGCAAGAAGAAAGTCATTGTTGAAAGAAAGCCATACAAAGTCCTGTTTGCAGTTTGCGAGAAGCCATGTGGGGGACACAGCAAACATGTGAAGAAGGTGCTCTGGTCAGGTTAGACCAAAATTTTACTTTTTGGCCTGAAAGCAAAACGTGATGTGTTTTGGAAAACACTGCACATGACCCTGAACACACGATCCCCACAGTGAAACATGGTGGTGGCAGCATCATGTTGTGGGGAAGCTTTTCTTCAGCAGGGACAGAGAAGCTGGTCAGAGTTGATAAGAAGATGGATGGAGCCAAATACAGAGCAATCTTAGAAGAAAACCTGTTAGAGTCTGCAAAAGACTTGAGACTGGGGTGGAGGTTCATCTTCCAGCAGGACAACGACCCTAAACATACAGCCAGAGCTACAATGGAATGGTTTAGATCAAAGCATATTCATGTGTTAGAATGGCCCAGTCAAAGTTCAGACCTAAATCCAATTGAGAATCTGTGGCAAGACTTTAAAACTGCTGTTCACAGAAGCCCTCCACCCAATCTGACAGAGCTTGAGCTATTTTACAAAGAAGAATGGGCAATTTCACTCTCTAGGTGTACAAAGCTGGTAGAGACATACCCAAAAAAGACTTGCAGCTGGTATTGCAGCGAAAGGTGGTTCTATAAAGTATTGACATCAGGGGGGCTGAATACAAATCCACGTCACACTTTCACATATTTATTTGTATAAAACTTTGAATACAATTTATCATTTTCCTTCCACTTCACATTTATGTGCCACTTTGTGTTGGTCTATCATATAAAATCCCAATAAAACACATTTACGTGGAGGGGACATCGAAACAAATGAAGAGACTCATAGCCTTTATATTTGTTGCAGCAAGAATATCTATAGCCAAATCTTGGAGGTCCCCTACGATCCCTTTTTACCTGCTGAAAGCTAAACTATCATGGATAATGGTGAATGAACGCCTCTCGGCAATTTCAAATGATAAGGTTGCATGGTTCAACAAAATATGGGACATCTGGATCAACTATCTCACAACTACATAGCGAGATGAGATTGGCTCCGGAGTGTCTTCCTCCAGGGCCGGAGTGCACCCCCCTTCCCTATCCTCTATCCTTCTTTCTGATATCTCTGTTTCTCTCTCTTTTCTTTTTCTATCTGAATTTGGCCTTTGATGGATTTTTGAACCACGTATGGTCCTTGAGATCACGTGGATGTTCAGTTAGTGGGTCGCAAGTTTGGTTTAGATTGGACCCTAATAGGTAAATGACGCTATATTACGACTCAAGTGCATATAGGTTTAACAGTAATGTAACTGAACCTTCAACGACTCGTTAATGTATTATTTCTCATTATAATGGCGAATGCTGATATTTTATTTGTAAAAAATTGAATAAAAACATTGGAAAACAAAACACATTTATATTTTTGGTTGTAACGTGACAAAATGTGGAAATTTGGAAATTACAAGGGGTATGAATACTTTTTCAAGGCACGGTACCAGAGAGAAGTTCTGACTCTTCCTCTTGCATCCAAATAAAAAAAAATGTATCTGGAGTTGTATGTTATTCAGGGTTTTCATATGTAGTCAGTTTTAGGGATGTAGTTTTCATAGTATTATTAGTGCTGTATCAAAGATTCACTCCATTAAAGTTTATGATTGATTTATGATGCACATATAGTGGTTGAAGAATTAGAATGCAGAAGAAATTGGTATATAAAAGTGCAAAATCTTGGGTTTCTTAATATATATGTAGCGGGGTCCTCAATTTAAGAGGAGTGTTTGGGAGGTAGTATGCCCAAACACCTTGATTTGTCAGGGTTTACAACCATTTTATCCACAGGGAGAGTATTGGTGTACAGTTCCCTGTGGCCTACAGGTGGTGCTGCCATGGTAGGCTAGGGTTGAACCACCAGTACAGGGCTGTGCTTTTTGTGTCCCCTCTCGGCAAACGTATGGTGGGGCGGGGTTAACCTGCTGTGCACACTGGGAGAGGAGATAAAAGGGGCAGACGCTGCCTGTTCGGGGTTAGTCGGTGGGGTCCTACCCCTGGTTCTAGTTCCAGTCCGCCTAGACCAAAGTCAAGTTCACCAGGTCTGTGGCAGAGACCGAGTTCACCAGGTCTGTGGCAGCGACAAATTTCATCGGGTGTGTGGCAGAGACTTTGAGTAAAGCGTGAGTGTCATTTGGCTGCTAGTCTTGTTCTAAGTAGACTATCCATTTGAGGCTGAGTCTGTTCGAGAAGCTGAACAGTGAAGGGACTGAGATTGTGCCTGGACCTTTCCCCACATCTTGTGCTATCCTTTTCTTGCTCCAACCTTTGTTTCTATCAAGAGATTGTTATTTGCTGAAAGAAGAAATAAACTCTCTGTTGGAGTTATAGCAAGTGTGGACATTCTATTCACTGGGGGAAGCAAGTACTCAAATCTGTTATCCACAGAGGTGAGAAAAACATTCTCTGGCTCAACTGTGAAATGACCCACCAACAACACCACTCAACCTCTTAATACAGGAGGGTACGGGCTTGTGGCATGGTGTGCCCCTTCTTCCTGTGAAGAGCAGAAGAACAAGTCAGGGAAAAGGGGGTCTGTGTGCTACACGTGGGGGCTCGTCCGGGATTATTTCACAGGAAAAGAGGCCCAGAGTTTGATCTTGTTCCCCTGTGAAGTTCCGTGGAGGTCGGCCATCTTAAAAGTGACTGCGCCACGAGGAGAACCCATGCTGCGTAGTTCTTGGGCGTGCATACAGAAGTGAAGCCCGCGAACATTGCAGGAGATGGGAGGAGCCTCGCCATGTGAAGAGTTGCACGTGGTGACAGTGCGCGATGAATCGGCAAGTGAGTGACATGGCGTCTAATGCCACATGGATTCTGAGTTCAACTACCATGAACGTTACGTTACCTCCTTTGCTGCTTCCGTTATGGATACGGGGATCCAACTAAAGCCCCGGGGCCGCTTTGCGCTTTATGTATGCAGAGAAGTGGAGGCCTGTCAGGGATCGGATGGGAGACTGAATTGACGAGGTCGGCCTCTCTTATATCTCCTGTCCTGGCTCCGCTGGAGGTGAGACAGAGGAAGCCGAAGGACAAAAGGGACACGAATGCCTGGAGCAGGAGGTCCCGGGAGAACAGTTTGGCAGGGTTCAGTAGACTGGAGTAGGCTGTGATGTGCTGAGCCGGAACAGGTAGCAGCCAGGCAGGTAGCCGGGGGTTATAAGCAACCAGGAACAAAGACAGGAGCAAGGTCTCAGGAATAGCCAGGTTCGTCAGCAGTCGGGCAGCGAGGTACAAGATCATAGACAGAGCCAGAGTCGGGAACGGAGCCGGGTCAGAAATGGACATCAGTACAGGAACAAGGTTAAGAGCAAGCCGGGTCAAAATACTAGGGAGACACACAGGATTCAGGAACACAGCTGAGATCAGTCAGCAAAGCAGAAGAGCCCAGACTCCCTTTAAATAGGCTGTCTGGCGCCAAAGGAGAATTAGGCTCGTGCGTGCGCGCTCGTGCGCGCATTCGCGCATGTGCATGCGCACCCACGAATGCGGGTTCTGGCGCGCATGCGCGCGCCTGTTTGCCATTCTATGGCAAAGACTATGTGCTTGTGCATGTCGGTGTGCAAAACGTCTCACAGGAATTCCCTGACATTGCCCCCCCCTTAGGGGCAGCCTCCGGATGCCCACAAGAGACCGTTTTTCGGGGTGAAACTGGAGGTAGGCCTGTATCAACCGGGGGGCATGAACATTAGAGGCTGGTTCCCAGGAATTGTCCTCAGGGCCATAACCCTTCCACTTAATGAGGAACTGAGTCTGACCACCCCTCTTCCTACAGTCCAGAACAGCCTCAATCTCGTATTCTTCACTTCCTTCAACCAGTAGTGGGGCAGGGGCTTTCTGTGCCACGATTTGGGAAGGGGTTAGAGATCATAGGCTTGAGCAGCGAAATGTGGAACATAGGATGAATCTTTAAACTGTTTGGCAAGGATAATTCAAAAGCCACAGGATTGATCCGTTTTTTAATTGAAAAAGGACCCAAGAATTTTGGGCCAAGTTTCTTCGAAGGGCATTTCAATCTTAAGTTAGCTGTGGACAGAAAAACTCTGTCTCCTGGCTTAAAGTTCAGGTTCCCCCTTCTCTTCCTATCAAAAAATTTCTTGTTAGCCGCCTGTGACTTTAGGATAGTCTCTCGCAAGAGCAGATTATTGGTGTTGAAAAAGTCCAGTCTCTCCTGCACAGCCGGTACAGAAGACTCCGTGGGTACATCGGGTAGAAAGGGAGGGTGATACCCATAGTTAACATAGAAGGGTGACTGTTTGATTGCCGAATGAACGGAATTATTATACGCAAATTCCGCCAAGGGGAGTAGAGACACCCAATCATCCTGAGAGAAGGATGAGAAACATCTTAGGTATTGCTCCAAGGACTGATTTGTCCTTTCGGTCTGACCGTTGGTCTGCGGGTGATAAGCAGACGAAAGGCATAGTTCAATCTTCAAAGCTTTACATGGGGCCCTCCAAAATTTGCAGGTAAACTGTACTCCACGATCTGAGGTTATGTTTGCTGGGATGCCATGCAATCTTACAATCTCCTTAATAAACACAGAAGCGGTTTCAGAGGCAGAGGGGGTTCCTTTCAAAGGTACAAAATGAGCCATTTTTTAAAAACGATCCACTATAACAAAAATGGTGGTGAATCCTTCAGACGGGGGAAGTTCCACAATGAAATCCAAGGAAATCATGTTCCAAGGTTTTTCAGGTACAGGAAGAGATTCTAACAATCCCCAGGTCTTGGCACGATCAGACTTGTTTCTGAGACATACGGAGCAGGACCTGACATAATCTCTACAATCCTTCAATAAATCAGGCCACCAAAAGGAACGGGACACTAGGTCAGAGGTCTTGTGAATTCCAAAGTGCCCGGCAAGGGGGTGGTCATGGCATTTCTTGAGGATGTGGACCCTAAACTGCTCAGGAATAAAAAAATTCTCCTTGTGGAAGAAGAGTTCATCTCTTGGTTGAAGGTGCAGATCCAGAGGAGGAGGATGATTAGCAACTGCCTCCTTGATTTGGGACATCACATCTGCCTGTAGGAGTAGAAAGTTCTTAGCAGGTAAGATAGTGTCAGGTTCAGAAAGTGGGGTTGATTCAGAGAACATGCGTGAGAGCGCATCGGGTTTACCGTTCTTGGATCCAGGGCGGAAGGTAAGATGAAAAGTGAAACGTGAAAAGAATAGTGCCCATATGGCTTGTCGGGTCTTAGGCGCTTGGCAGTTCTTAAATATTCCAAGTTTTTATGATCAGTGAAAATAAGGATAGGATGCGCAGCCCCTTCCAACAGATAGCTAGTAGTTCACGATCCCCCACGTCATAATTCTTTTCAGAAGAGTTCAGTTTCCTAGAGTAGAAGGCAATTGGATGAAGTAAGGATTTAGCCCCCTGTCTTTGAGATAGGATAGCCCCAACTGCCGTTTCAGAAGCGTCTACTCTGAGTACGTAGGCCAGAGCAGGGTCAGGGTGTCTTAGAATGGGGGCAGAGGTGAACAAGGTCTTTAATTTTTCAAAAGCATCCTGAGCCTCAGGGGTCCATTTGAAAGAAACATGCTGTTTAGTTAACTGGGTGACAGGAGCAATGATGCCGGAAAAGTTTTTAATACATTTCCTGTAAAAATTGGCAAAGCCTACAAAGCGTTGAATGGCTTTCTTGTCCTCAGGAGCAGGCCAATCAAGCACAGCGGCAACTTTCTGCGGGTCCATAGAGATGCCATCTGCAGAAATAACAAGTCCTAAGAATTGGATAGAAGATCTTTCAAAGTCGCATTTCTCCGCTTTAGCGTAAAGATGGTGTTGTCACAGTCTTTCAAGTACTTTCTTTACATGACCCCTGTGAAGATCAAGAGAGCTGGAGAATATAAGAATATCGTCCAGGTAGACAATAATGAACAGATCTAAGTAGTCCCGGAAGATGTCATTGACCAGATGTTGAAATGTGGCAGGGGAATTGCAGAGGCCAAATGGCATGACAAGATATTCATAGTGCCCAAAGCGTGTTCGGAATGCGGTCTTCCATTCGTCCCCGTTACGAATTCTGACTAAGTTGTATGCACCCCTCAGATCTAGTTTAGAAAACACTTGTGCCCCTCGCAATCTTTGGAAAAGTTCTGGGATTAGAGGAAGTGGATACCGATTCTTAACCGATAATCCACACAGGGTCTGAGAGTATGGTCCTTCTTTTCGACGAAGAAGAAGCCTGCCCCTGCAGGAGATGTGGAATTTCGGATGTAGCCTTTCTCCAAATTTTAGTCAATGTAGTGACGGAGGGCTTCTAATTCGGGCTCAGAAAGTGGGTAGATACGGCCAAACGGAATCTCAGTTCCGGGCAACAGTTCTATGGGGCAATCATAGGCCCGGTGAGGAGAGAGAGAGTCTGCATTCTTTTTGTTGAAAACATAGAGAAAGTCGTGGTAAACTGCAGGAACAAGTTTTGAGGTTTCCGGATCAGACTGGATGGCCAGGAGAGGTATAGTGGTGCGTACCTCATGCGGAACACAGTGTACCAGACAGTAAGGTGAAGAGAAAAGGACCTCTCCTGTAAGCCAGTTGATGCTGGGATTGTGTGCCTTCAGCCAGGGCATACCCAAGATGATGGGGAACAAGGGTGACGAGATGACGTCTAGACGTAGGAACTCTCGATGACTGGCGGAAGAAAGGCAGAGGATGGGGACCGTTACTTGTGTTACTGGGCCAGACTTGATACCAGAGCCATCAGCGAGGTGTACCACGAACCCTTGTTTCTTGGTACAAAGAGGGAGGTTGTGCCGGGCTGCGAAACCAGAGTCCACAAAGCAGTTGCAGGCACCAGAGTCTATGATTGCAGAGACAGAAATGGTTTTCTCAGCAAGCTGTAGGTGGCAAGGAAGGGTTAGGTGAACCCGATCAGGTCCGGGTGGATGCATAGTGTGGATCCAGTTGGTAGGAGATTTGTGTAGTCGTACTGGACAGCTTTGCAAATAGTGACCGACATCACCACAGTAGAGACAGAGGTTAGAGTGCTGGCGACGAAGGCGTTCGGCTGAAGACAGAGGGGACCTCAAAAAACTTTTCCGAGAAAGAGCCCGGGGTGAGCCAGTCATGTCACTGGAAAGACAGGTGACGGCATTCTTGGTTCTGTGATGAGGAGAGTCTCTGTGGGTCCTCTCTGACTGGCGTTCCCGTAACCGTCGGTCAATCAAAATGACAAGTTTAATCAGGTCCTCCAGAACCGAGGGTACCTCCACTCTGGCAAGTTCATCTTTAATAGGGTCAGATAGACCAAGACGGAACTGGTAATGAAGGGCTGCTTGATTCCACTCGGTATCGGTACTCCAGAGGCGAAAATCGGTTACGTAATCCTCCACAGGTCTCTGACCCTGCTGTAGTTTGCTGAGTTCTTGTTCGGAAGTCTGTCTACAGAAGGGGTCAGCGTACAGTTGGGACATGGCAGAGAAAAAAAAAGAGTCCATAGAAGCTAGAGCTGGGTCAAGCTGCTCACGAAGCTGAAAGGCCCAGGATTGGGGCTCATCCAGGAGGAGGGAGATAACAAATCCCACCCTGACATCTTGCGTGGAGAAAGTTTGTGGGAGGAGAGAAAAAAAGTTTGCATTCATTACGAAAAGTCCGAAATTTCCTGCGATCTCCAGAAAAGCGTTTGGGGAAAGGCACTCGGGGTTCAGGAATAGGGTAGGTTCCACTGGATGTGTAGGCTTCCGTCTGAGTGGCTACATCTTTAGCAGCAGAGGAATCTAAAAGTGGCAAAGTCACTATGTCGGTTGATAATTGATCTTCCATGCGACTTAGGTCTGCTTGCAACTTTTGCACGATGTGTGTTAGTGCAGCGATTGATTGTGAAAAGTCCTTAGATGGAGAGGCCTCCCTTTCAGACTCCATTATTGGCTGACTGATACTGTCAGGGATCGGATGGGAGACTGAATTGACGAGGTCGGCCTCTCTTATATCTCCTGTCCTGGCTCCGCTGGAGGTGAGACAGAGGAAGCCGAAGGACAAGAGGGACACGAGTGCCTGGAGCAGGAGGTCCCGGGAGAACAGTTTGGCAGGGTTCAGTAGACTGGTTCATCAGCAGGCGGGCAGCGAGGTACAAGATCATAGACAGAGCCAGAGTCGGGAACGGAGCTGGGTCAGAAATGGACATCAGTACAGGAACAAGGTCAAGAGCAAGCCGGGTCAAAATACTAGGGAGACACACAGGATCAGAGCAGGATTCAGGAACACAGCTGAGATCAGTCAGCAAAGCACAAGAGCCCAGACTCCCTTTAAATAGGCTGTCTGGCACCAAAAGAGAATTAGGCCCGTGCGTGCACGCTCGTGCGCCCATTTGCACGTGCGCATGCGCACCCGCGAATGCGGGTTCTGGCGCGCATGCGTGCGCCTGTTTGCCATTCTATGGCAAAGACTTTATGCTTGTGCACGTCTGTGTGCAAAACGTCTCACAGGAATTCCCTGACAAGGCCCTTGGAGTGCTTTGTCCCGGATGCCAGGGACTGGTGGTACATCTTAAGCCCTTCGGGAGATGTGAGCACTGTAAGGAGTTCTTGTTTGAAGTGGAGCAACCCAAGGAAAAGCCTCGGGCCTTCCGCCTGAATTGCCTTACAGGCGCCACCACTTTGGAAGAAGGAACCAGAGCTTCCACAGTCACCCCTGCGCGCACTGTTGAGACTTCGGAGGAAGTCGCGAGTGAAAGTGTTCCAGTTGTTGAGGAACCAGAGTTCGAGAGACCGGAAGATGCCGTTTCGGTATTTACAGGGTCCTCGCTCCCACCGCCCAAGAGGAAGGTCAGCTATGTTACAGCTTCCTGCGGCCGTGGTAGAGTCACACCCCAGCGAATGCCCGGATCGGATGCTTCCGTGGGAAAAAGTTCCGGACGTCCAGCTTCAGCTACAGGCCGAGGTAAGCCGGGGAAAGGGACCTTGGCTAAGGTCCGAAGTGTCGGAGATGCTTGGGTCAGGGATCCCAGGGCCCTTAAACTGGTTAGAGGTGGTGATTCATCATCTACCCGGAGTTATCTGCCGGCGGAGGAATGTGATACCTCTGACCTGGAGTCAGTCTCCGATCCAGGGGATGATGTGGCCATTGATGAGTTGTTTGAGCGGAAGGGTTGGGATAAGATGCCCCTGTCCTCGTCCCGAAGGAAAAAGGACTCACCTATGTTCACTGGGGATACCACACCCCGGGTGGAGGCCCAGGAGCCTGAGGAGGAGTCTATCCCACTGTCCACCCTTCCACCATTGGAGATGCCTGCACCTGTTGCCGTGGTGTACAGAGTGTCACTACGGGCCCCCATGACTGGTCCGGAGGCAGTGAAAGTGCCTCGACACCCAGACACCATAGTTTTGCCAGGGACGGGAGATCGAGCGACCATGCCACCCTTGTCTCGGTTACAGAGGTTGTTCAACCAAAGAGTTGCAAGTGAGTACAGATGGGAATACCCATACTTACCAAAATAACTTTTATATGAGGTAGAGGTCCATAGATGACGATGGTACGCAGATTTTGTATGGACTCACTTGAAGGTGCCCCAGGTCCGGAGGTACTATTCTTGCTCTGCTGCAGTTACTAAACGTTTCAAAGACTGTAAGGAGTCCTGGATGCTGGGAAGGCACATACACGCTGATAAGGTGGTTGTTTGCAGGAAAGACAAGGACAATGCAGTGTACAACATAGATATATTTGATCAGAACTGGAAGCCATTGGTATTGCCAGACCCGCAGTACCATCTTTAGAGACTGAACTCTTGTGTTGCCTTTTTGCTTTATTCTGGAGTGTACTCTCCTGGAGCCAAGAACTCTAACCCTTGCATAAGGGTTTTTTTTTTTTTTTCTACTTACTGGAAGAGTGGGATCAGTTTTTTTTTTCTCTCCCTCTCACAGTATCAAAAGACAGAGACTTTTGGGGTAGAATAGCTTAGAGAAAGGGCCAAAAGGAGAATAAGCAGGAAGATTTACCCTTGGAAAAAAAATAAAAGAAATAAATAGTTTTCCTAACAGGTGTCTTGACGGTGGCACTTCCACTAGGTGGCAGTGTTACATAACTTTTCACATTGCAGTTCAAGTGCAACTTACTTTTAGAAGGGAGAGGTTTTTCTCTCGGGGAGAATCTCTTCATTCTAATGTACATAGTTTAGAATGTAAATTATTGGTTGTTAGGGATGAGCTTCGTGTTCGAGTCGAACATACGTTCGACTCGAACATCGGCTGTTCGATCGTTCGACGAAGATCGAACGATTTGGGCCGTTCGCGCCAAATTCGAGTGACGCGAACGGCCCACAATGCACTACGCCATCGCAGTGTCATCCAGGCGCTGTGATTGGCCAAGCATGCACTGTGACCCCGCATGCTTGGCCAATCACAGCGCCGGCAGCGAGGAGAGCAATGATTGGCCACAGGCAGGATGCCTGTGGCCAATTATTGCTGAGGGTGTTTAGTACACGCCCCACACTATAAAAGGCCGCCAGCACGGCGGCCTAGTGTAGTGTGTTCCGGAGCAGGGAAAGAGAAGCATAGGCAGGGACAGTGACATTTATTTTTTTCTTGCTTAACCTGGATTCCTTTAGTTTAGGGAAAGAGAAGGATAGGTAGGGAGAGTGTCAGTGTGTTTTACTGTGCGAATCCTTGTTTCTTGGGACAGGGAAGGACAGTGAGGGAATTCTCCTTGTGCTATAGTGTGCTTTAAAAAAACATTTTTTCTAGGGACAGAAAACTATAGGTAGGAAGAGTATCAGTTTCTTTCACTGTGATAATCCTTGTTTCTAGGGACAAAGAAGGAAAGTGAGGGAAATTCTCCTTGTGCTATAGTGTGCTTTAAAAAAACATTTTTTCTAGGGACAGAAAACTATAGGTAGGGAGAGTGTCAGTGTGTTTTACTGTGCGAATCCTTGTTTCTAGGGACAGGGAAGGACAGTGAGGGAATTCTCCTTGTGCTATAGTGTGCTTTAAAAAAACATTTTTTCTAGGGACAGAAAACTATAGGTAGGGAGAGTGTCAGTGTGTTTTACTGTGCGAATCCTTGTTTCTAGGGACAGGGAAGGACAGTGAGGGAATTCTCCTTGTGCTATAGTGTGCTTTAAAAAAACATTTTTTCTAGGGACAGAAAACTATAGGTAGGAAGAGTGTCAGTTTCTTTCACTGTGATAATCCTTGTTTCTAGGGACAAAGAAGGAAAGTGAGGGAAATTCTCCTTGTGCTATAGTGTGCTTTAAAAAAAAAAAATTCTAGGGACAGAAAACTATAGGTAGGGAGAGTGTCAGTGTCTTTTACTGTGCGAATCCTTGTTTCTAGGGACAGGGAAGGACAGTGAGGGAATTCTCCTTGTGCTATAGTGTGCTTTAAAAAAACATTTTTTCTAGGGACAGAAAACTATAGGAAGGAAGAGTGTCAGTTTCTTTCACTGTGATAATCCTTGTTTCTAGGGACAAAGAAGGAAAGTGAGGGAAATTCTCCTTGTGCTATAGTGTGCTTTAAAAAAACATTTTTTCTAGGGACAGAAAACTATAGGTAGTGTGACAGCAGGAAGGTAAAGTCACCTGGTTGCATCCAGGGGGGTAGATATATTTCGCCCAGATTCAGGCTTTACGCTGACTTATACAGCTAGGTGGAGAGTTGTATAAGCCCAGCTGAGACTAGTGGGCTCATTGATGACTCATACCTCTAGGGAGAGGGCTGGGCGTCGTGCAGACAGGGAGTTGATGAGTCCAGCTGAACCTTGTCAGCTCATTTAGGCCTCTATAAGAAAGCCCAGCTTCATTAGATGTTAGCTCATGCCTGGAAGCAGACCTGTGTGGACTGTCTAGGGAGAGTGAACCCCTGTGCGGTGAGAGAAAGCCTGTGTGGCTATATTTTGCTTGGACATTTAAAACCAGGGACTAGGACAGCACTAGGCTGATCCCAGTCGTTAGTTAGGAAACCTGTAAGTTTAGTCAGAGGTCAAGTTGACCAGGATTTATTTTGTTTATGTTTTTTTTGCCTTGCTGTGTTTTTGTCACTGTAAATAGAAAATAAACCGCACCTTTTTGATTTTGAAAACCACAACCTCCGTCTGCTGGGCCTGTTTTGGGTGGGGAGCCCATCCCGGGGGTCACACATACCCGCTGCCGAGCTAGCCCCCTCACAGTTGGTGGAGAACCAGTGGCAGTTTTTTTTAAGCCAGCATGGAGGAGATACTGAAGCAGCTGGCTCTAGCAAATGCCAATCAACAGCAGACAAATGCAGGTTTGCAAAAGAGCCTTGCAGCTCATCAACAGAGCCTTGCAGCTCAACAACAGAACTTCGCAGCCCAGCAGCAAGCTCATCAACAGAGCCTTGCAGCCCAGCAGCAAGCTCACCAACAGAGTCTGGAAGCTCAGCAACAAGCCCAGCAGCAATCTGAGGCCCGCTTCATAGACCTGTTACAGAAGCAAGAGCAGAGACTACAACAAATGGAAGCAGTAATGCAGCAACGTCCGCAGACCAGTGAGGAAAGCCGTCCCACTAATACCGCGTCCTTTGGGGTGAGTCGTTTATTGACAAAAATGACTGGAGAGGATGATCCAGAGGTATTTTTGACCACATTTGAAAGGACTGCTGAAAGAGAAAAGTGGCCTGAGGAGCAGTGGGCTGGACTGGTGGCTCCTCTGTTAACTGGTGAATCGCAGAAGGCTTACTATGACCTGGAGCCTGACCAAGCAAAAGACTATGTGATGCTAAAAGCTGAGATATTGGCAAGGCTGGGTGTCACCCAGGCTGTCCGGGCTCAGCGTGTGCATAACTGGACTTTCCAGCTTGGAAAACCCCCCAGGTCTCAAATGTATGATCTCATTCACCTGAGCAGAAAGTGGCTACAGCCAGAGACTTTGTCCGCACCAAAGATTGTGGAACGTGTTGTAATGGATCGGTTTTTGAGAGCTCTTCCTACTGCCATCCAAAAGTGGGTAAGCCATGGAGACCCAGAGACGGCCGATGGTCTTGTGGATCGTGTGGAGAAATACTTGGCTACAGAGAACCTGACGGCCTCTTCCAGAGACACTCGGACTTTCCACCCTAAGACCAGACCATCCCCAGGGGCGGATAAGATGATTCCAAGGGGTAAGGGTGGAGAGAGTGAGAGGGTGGGAGCTCTACCCCAAGTTTGGCGAGAACAGCCTGGGAAATCAGCGGCTCAAGAGGCCGCAAGAAGGATCGTTTGCTACCGCTGCCGGCAAGCGGGACATATTGCAGCAAATTGCCCGGTTGTGGAGGAACCCATGCAGTGTGACTTTCTGACGGGCAGACGTCAGTCGCTGTGTGCGACAGTCGCATGCACTGCCATTCGGGGAACTGAGAAACATTTATGCAAAATGTGTATTAATGGTAGAAATGTTGTGGTATTGCTGGATTCAGGTAGCCTTGTGACCCTGATAAAGGCTGAGTTAGTTAAAACAGAGGTCTCTGGGAATAGCAAGGTAGCCGTTATTTGTGTGCATGGGGACACCCGAGAGTATCCAGTGACTACGGTGTGTTTCGAGACCCCCAAAGGTACCCTCTCTCATCCAGTGGGCTTAGTATCTCAGTTACCGCATGACGCCATTGTGGGAAGGGATTTTCCGAAGTTCTGGGAACTGTGGGATGATCCTGAGCCCCCCACTGGTGCCCCTATGTACCAGGAATGTGATAGCCAGAACTCCCCTGAGAGTGGTGAGGACTCTCCGGAATTTCCCTTGTCAGTATTGGCAGGGGAGACTCAAGAAACTGGAGAGGAGCCCACCTCCTCAGACGAAAACCTACCGTCTGTGGAGTTTTCTGATCTTGAGGTTCACAGGGAAAACTTTGCCACAGAACAGTTGAAAGACCCCGCCCTAATAAAGGCACGGGAAAACGTAGTGAAAATAGATGGCGAGTTAGTGAACCCAGATAATACTGGCACTTACCCATACTTCAGCGTAGAGAAGGACCTACTGTATCGGGTGGCAAAAAGGGCAGAAGAAACCGTTGAGCAGCTTGTGGTGCCCAAACCTTACAGGAAGTTGGTGTTGGAGTTGGCCCATGGGCACATTCTTGGAGGTCATCTGGGGACAGAGAAAACCCGAGAGAGGGTATTACAGAGATTCTATTGGCCTGGGGTGATGAAGGACATAGAAAATTATTGTTCCTCCTGCCCTGTGTGTCAGAGGTCGGCCCCGATGCCACATTTCCGTAGCCCGCTGGTCCCTCTACCCATCATTGAGGTCCCGTTTGAGAGAATCGCAATGGATTTGGTAGGTCCTATAATCAAGTCCGCTAGGGGGCACCAGTACATATTGGTTATAATGGACTATGCCACCCGTTATCCAGAAGCGATCCCTCTCAGAAATACCTCGGCCAAAACCATAGCCAAAGAGCTATCTCTTGTTTTTAGCCGGGTGGGTATTTGTAAAGAACTGCTTACGGACCAAGGTACACCCTTTATGTCCCGGGTTATGAAAGAGCTGTGTAAATTGTTCAAAGTGACGCAATTGCGTACATCTGTGTATCACCCCCAAACCGATGGGCTGGTTGAAAGATTCAACAAAACCCTAAAACAAATGTTGAAGAAAGTGGTGGATAGAGATGGAAGGGATTGGGACTGTCTACTTCCTTATTTGATGTTTGCTATTAGGGAGGTGCCCCAATCCTCTACGGGATTCTCCCCCTTTGAGTTACTGTATGGGAGACACCCAAGAGGGCTGTTGGATATTGCCAAGGAAACTTGGGAAAGTGAGAGTTCTCCCCACAGGAGTGTGATTGAGCATGTCGCCCTGATGCAAGATCGAATTGCACAGGTAATGCCCATCGTGAAGGAACATTTGGCCCAAGCGCAGTTGGCACAGCAGAGAGTGTACAACCGTGGAGCCAAGACCCGTACCTTTTCCCCGGGGGATAGGATATTGGTACTTGTCCCTACGGTTGAAAGTAAATTCCTTGCCAAATGGCAAGGCCCCTACGAGATAATGGAAAAAGTGAGCGAAGTGAATTACAAGGTCAGACAACCAGGAAGGCGAAAGCCCGAACAGATCTATCACGTTAATCTGTTGAAAGCCTGGAGGGATAGAGAGTCCCTAGTCGCAGACACTTGGTCACCAGCTCAAACTGGTTGCGTGATTCCTGAGGTTGGAATCGCAGCCACCTTGTCACAACCCCAACAACAGGAGGTTAAGGAGTTTGTACTTCGCAACAAGGAGGTATTCTCTGAGCTGCCGGGACAAACATCTGGGGTAGAGCATGACATTATTACCCCGCCCGGTGAAAGGGTGAAGTTAAAACCCTATCGGATCCCAGAGGCCCGACGGGAGGCAATACGGGAGGAAGTACAGAGAATGCTGAACTTAGGGGTGATAGAGGAGTCCCAAAGTGATTGGTCTAGTCCCATTGTGTTGGTGCCTAAACCGGATGGGAGCTGGCGATTTTGTAACGATTTTCGTCAGTTGAACAAAGTTACAAAATTTGACACCTACCCCATGCCACGTATAGATGAGTTGATCGACCGGCTGGGAACAGCCCGATACATGACGACTCTTGACCTCACAAAAGGGTATTGGCAAATCCCCCTGGCCAAGTCGGCCAAAGAGAAAACCGCATTTGTAACCCCAGACGGGGCGTTCCAATATAAAAGAATGCCGTTCGGGTTACAGAATGCGCCGGCCACATTCCAGCGGAAAATGGACCAGATGCTGAGGCCCCATCGGAAGTATGCTGCGGCTTACCTGGATGACATAATTGTCCATAGCACAGATTGGGCCTCACATCTGCCAAAAGTGCAAGCAGTCCTGGACTCTGTTCGGGAAGCAGGGTTTACGGCTAACCCCAAGAAGTGTACCATTGGGCAGGAGGAGGCCAAATATCTTGGGTACACCATTGGGAGGGGAGTAATAAAACCCCAACTCAACAAAGTCGAGGCCATCCAGAGTTGGCCACGTCCCAACAGCAAGAAGCAGGTACGAGCCTTTCTGGGAATCGCTGGGTATTATCGGCGATTCATTCCCCACTTTGCTTCTAAGGCTGTGCCCCTAACCAACCTGACGAAGGGGAAAGGGTCGGTCATGATTAAATGGACCCCCGAGGCTGAGGCAGCATTCCAATTCTTGAAACAAGCCTTATGTAGCCAGCCAGTGTTGTACTCACCCGACTTCTCTAAAGACTTTGTCGTACAAAGTGATGCGTCAGATGTGGGGTTAGGAGCAGTATTGTCCCAGGTCTGGAACGGGGAAGAGCACCCAGTCATTTACCTCAGCAGGAAGTTGAAGTCCCATGAGGTAAATTACGCCACCGTTGAAAAGGAGTGTTTAGCGGTGAAGTGGGCTCTAGATTCCCTTCGGTACTACCTGCTAGGTAGGCACTTTGACATGGTTACGGATCACGCTCCGTTAAAGTGGATGGCTCAAAACAAGGAAACAAATAGAAGAGTGAATAGGTGGTTCCTGGCCCTCCAGGAATTCAACTTCACAGTAAAGCATCGCCCTGGCGTTCAAATGGGGAATGTGGATGCTTTGTCTCGAGTACATGAATGCCTGATTGCTGGTGTTCCAACCCCGAGGTTAAAACAAGAGGGGGGGGTATGTGACAGCAGGAAGGTAAAGTCACCTGGTTGCATCCAGGGGGGTAGATATATTTCGCCCAGATTCAGGCTTTACGCTGACTTATACAGCTAGGTGGAGAGTTGTATAAGCCCAGCTGAGACTAGTGGGCTCATTGATGACTCATACCTCTAGGGAGAGGGCTGGGCGTCGTGCAGACAGGGAGTTGATGAGTCCAGCTGAACCTTGTCAGCTCATTTAGGCCTCTATAAGAAAGCCCAGCTTCATTAGATGTTAGCTCATGCCTGGAAGCAGACCTGTGTGGACTGTCTAGGGAGAGTGAACCCCTGTGCGGTGAGAGAAAGCCTGTGTGGCTATATTTTGCTTGGACATTTAAAACCAGGGACTAGGACAGCACTAGGCTGATCCCAGTCGTTAGTTAGGAAACCTGTAAGTTTAGTCAGAGGTCAAGTTGACCAGGATTTATTTTGTTTATGTTTTTTTTGCCTTGCTGTGTTTTTGTCACTGTAAATAGAAAATAAACCGCACCTTTTTGATTTTGAAAACCACAACCTCCGTCTGCTGGGCCTGTTTTGGGTGGGGAGCCCATCCCGGGGGTCACACATACCCGCTGCCGAGCTAGCCCCCTCACAGTAGGGAGAGTGTCAGTGTGTTTTACTGTGCGAATCCTTGTTTCTAGGGACAGGAAAGGACAGTGAGGGAATTCTCCTTGTGCTATAGTGTGCTTTAAAAAAACATTTTTTCTAGGGACAGAAAACTATAGGTAGGAAGAGTGTCAGTTTCTTTCACTGTGATAATCCTTGTTTCTAGGGACAAAGAAGGAAAGTGAGGGAAATTCTCCTTGTGCTATAGTGTGCTTTAAAAAAACATTTTTTCTAGGGACAGAAAACTATAGGTAGGGAGAGTGTCAGTTTCTTTCACTGTGATAATCCTTGTTTCTAGGGACAGGGAAGGACAGTGAGGAAAATTCTCCTTGTGCTATAGTGTGCTTTAAAAAAACATTTTTTCTAGGGACAGAAAACTATAGGTAGGGAGAGTGTCAGTGTCTTTTACTGTGCGAATCCTTGTTTCTAGGGACAGGGAAGGACAGTGAGGGAATTCTCCTTGTGCTATAGTGTGCTTTAAAAAAACATTTTTTCTAGGGACAGAAAACTATAGGAAGGAAGAGTGTCAGTTTCTTTCACTGTGATAATCCTTGTTTCTAGGGACAAAGAAGGAAAGTGAGGGAAATTCTCCTTGTGCTATAGTGTGCTTTAAAAAAACATTTTTTCTAGGGACAGAAAACTATAGGTAGGGAGAGTGTCAGTGTGTTTTACTGTGCGAATCCTTGTTTCTAGGGACAGGAAAGGACAGTGAGGGAATTCTCCTTGTGCTATAGTGTGCTTTAAAAAAACATTTTTTCTAGGGATAGAAAACTATAGGTAGGAAGAGTGTCAGTTTCTTTCACTGTGATAATCCTTGTTTCTAGGGACAAAGAAGGAAAGTGAGGGAAATTCTCCTTGTGCTATAGTGTGCTTTAAAAAAAACATTTTTTCTAGGGACAGAAAACTATAGGTAGGGAGAGTGTCAGTGTCTTTTACTGTGCAAATCCTTGTTTCTAGGGACAGGGAAGGACAGTGAGGGAATTCTCCTTGTGCTATAGTGTGCTTTAAAAAAACATTTTTTCTAGGGACAGAAAACTATAGGTAGGAAGAGTGTCAGTTTCTTTCACTGTGATAATCCTTGTTTCTAGGGACAGGGAAGGACAGTGAGGAAAATTCTCCTTGTGCTATAGTGTGCTTTAAAAAAACATTTTTTCTAGGGACAGAAAACTATAGGTAGGAAGAGTGTCAGTTTCTTTCACTGTGATAATCCTTGTTTCTAGGGACAGGGAAGGACAGTGAGGGAAATTCTCCTTGTGCTATAGTGTGCTAAAGCATTCCTCATCAACCATCTTTGAAATCCTTGTTTTTTTGGACAGTCAGGGAAATTGTCGTTGTGCTATTCTGTGCAAAAGCAATCATCCTCAACCATATTTAGAAATCCTTAAGTAAAGGGACAGAGAAGGACACCTGAAGGTAGCCCTTATTGCTTTTTTCCCATCTCCCTGCAGGCCATCTATTAGAATGTCTGGAAGGCAAACAAGGAGAGGCAGACAGTCAGGAGGCAATAAAAGAGGGCAAGCAGGCTCTGTGTCTGGGGGCAACAGTGCTGGTCGTGGACGCGGTGCATTGTCATCAGCACATGGCCATGGGACACGCTTGTCCTTCTTTTCGGCAGCTGGACATGTTGAGCCACATCATGCCGAAGACTTGGTAGAGTGGATGACCAAGCCCTCCTCCTCCTCCTCATCCTCTCTCACCCAGGCTCAGGGTACTGGAAAAGCAGCTGCCAAAGCGTCCTCTTCCCTGGTATCAATGTCAGACTCATCATCAGTCACTCCTTCCCTAGACCCACCATGTCCTCCTCCTGAGGAGTCCCCCGAACTGTTTGAGCACAGTGTTGGGTACATGCTCCAGGAGGATGCCCAGCGTTTCGAAGGGTCTGATGATGAAACCCAGCTACAGGAAGGCAGTAGCGTGAGAGCAGACAGAGGGGATGCTCAAGAAGGACACCAATCTGGCAGTCATGTTCCAGCAGCTGCAGCATACTGCCAGATTGGCTCCAGTGATGAGGAGGGAGGGGATGATGAGGTCACTGACTCCACGTGGGTGCCTAATAGGAGAGAGGAGGAGGAGGAGGATGAGGAGGAGGCACATCTCCAACGAGGCAGGATGCCCTTTGGTGGCCAGCGTAAGGGCAGTACACCGACGGAATCACACCGCAGAGCTCCGCCTGTGCAGGGCACTGCCTCTGCCCGTCATTCAAAAAGTTCTTTGGTGTGGGCCTTTTTTGAGGCTAGTGCATCAGATCGCACAGCTGCTGTTTGCAACATATGTCTCAAGCGTATATCGCGTGGCCAAAACATCAGCCGCTTGGGTACCACATGCCTGACCAGACATATGTTGACCTGCCATGCAGCTCGTTGGCAAGCCTACCTCAAAGACCCACACCAAAGAACAAAGCGGACCTCTCCTTGCACCGCATCAGCTGGGATCTCCAACCCCACTATAACTTCAGTCCTCTCTGAAACATGCACTGAGAGGAATGAAGGTGTAGAATTAGGTGTGTCACAGCCAAGTACTTGCGGCCACTCTGCTAGCAGTACACCGACGTCCGATTCTAGCAGGCAAATTTCCCTGCCCCAGCTGCTGGACCGTCAAAAGAAGTTCACTCCCAGCCATCCACATGCCCAGCGGTTGAATGCTAGCTTGGCTAAATTGCTAGCGCTTCAACTGCTGCCTTTTCAGTTGGTAGACTCGGCCCCCTTCCGTGAGTTTGTGCAATGTGCGGTTCCTCAGTGGCAGGTTCCCAAACGCCACTTTTTCTCACGGAAGGCTATTCCGGCTCTCTACCGGCATGTGGAAGGCAATGTCTTGGCCTCGCTGGACAGGGCGGTCAGCGGTAAGGTGCATATTACCGCTGACTCATGGTCCAGCAGGCATGGACAGGGACGTTACCTTTCTTTCACGGCCCATTGGGTCACTCTTTTGGCAGCTGGGAAGGATGCAGGACAAGGTGCAGTAGTGTTGGAGGTTGTTCCACCGCCACGCCTCCAAAATGCTACTACTGGTTGTGACACACCTCTCTCCTCCACCCCCTCCTCTTCTTCTTCCTCCATGGCCTCTTCCTGTGGTTTGTCCTCGGAACCAGCGGTGCTCCGTAGGCGTTCAAGGGGCTACGCAAGTACGCAGGCAAAAAGATGCCATGCCGTGCTTGCGCTGGTGTGTTTGGGGGACAGAAGCCACACTGGGGCAGAGGTCCTGTCTGCTCTGCAGGGCCAGGCCGAGAGGTGGTTGACGCCACGCCAGCTTAAGCCAGGAATGGTGGTTTGCGACAATGGCACCAACCTCCTCTCCGCCCTCCGACAGGGACAACTGACCCATGTGCCCTGTGTGGCTCACGTCCTTAACCTGGTGGTGCAGCGGTTCTTGGGCAGGTACCCGGGCTTACAGGATGTCCTGAGGCAGGCCAGGAAAGTCTGTGTGCATTTCCGCAGATCTTATAATGCCAGTGCTCGCCTGGCTGAGCTGCAAAAGGAGTTGAACCTGCCCAAGAACCGCCTTATATGTGACATGCCCACCAGGTGGAACTCAACGTTGGCCATGCTGCAGCGGCTGCACACGCAGCAGAGGGCCATCAATGAGTACCTGTGCGACTACGGCACCAGGACAGGGTCAGGGGAGCTTGGTTTTTTTTCTCCACGCCAGTGGGGCATGATCAGGGATGCATGCACTGTCCTGGCACCATTTGAGGAGGCCACGAGGATGGTGAGCAGTGACAGTGCATGCATCAGTGACACTGTACCTCTTGTCCACCTGTTGGAGCACACGCTGCGTGGAATAATGGACAGGGCACTTGAGGCAGAACAGAGGCAGGAAGAGGAGGACTTCCTTGCCTCTCAAGGCCCCCTTTACCCAGACAGTGTTCCTTCTGTCCCACCCATCGCACAGGAAGAGGAGGAGGAGGAGGAGGAGGAGGAGGATTGTGTCAGCATGGAGGTGGAGGCTGGCACTCAGCATCATCAGCAGCAGTCTTTTAGGGATGATTTACAGTCCCAAGAAACCAGTGGACTTGTACGTGGCTGGGAGGAGGTGGCTGCGGATCATGTCGTCCTTAGTGACCCAGAGGACTCCGGAGCGAATGCCTCAGCAAACCTATGCTGCATGGCCTCCCTGATCCTGCAAAGTCTGCGGAAGGATCCTCGTATTCTTCGGATCAAGGAGAGGGACCATTACTGGCTGGCCACTCTCCTTGATCCACGGTACAAGGGTAAGGTTGCGGACCTTATGTTACCGTCGCAGAGGGAGCAGAGGATGAGACAACTCCGGGAGGCCTTGCAGAAAGGTCTGTGCAACGCGTTCCCAGAGACTGGGAGGTTACAAACTCCTGGTCCTGGACAACGAGTTGCTGAGGCTTCGGCCAGTCAAAGAAGGAGCGGTGGGGAAGGTGGCCGTCTGACCGATGCGTTCAGACAATTCTTTAGTCCACAGCCCCAAAGTATGATCGGTTCCAGCAACCATCGCCAGCGTCTGATAAACATGGTGCAGGAATATCTAGGGGCAAGGTCAGACTTGGACACCTTCCCCACCGAAAATCCTCTGGCTTACTGGGTCTCGAGGATGGATCACTGGCCAGAGCTTGCACAGTATGCAATTGAGCTACTGGCCTGTCCTGCATCCAGCGTTCTTTCGGAACGCACATTCAGTGCTGCTGGAGGATTTGTCACGGATCACAGGGTGCGCCTGTCCACTGACTCGGTTGATCGACTGACTTTCATCAAGATGAACCAGTCTTGGATCACCACCAGCTACCACACACCTGATGCTGATATAACAGACTAATTGATTTTAACATGTCACATCCCTTCAAGACTGATGCTGATGCTGAGTGCCTGTGCTGTTATGTTGACTGGCTATCCTCCTCCTCCGAGTCCTCAATGATACGATTGATGATGATAGCTTGGAAGATCATTTTTGTTTATGGGTGCCGCCACCAGTGGCTAAGGCCCAATTTTTCAGCCCCTGTTTTACAGGGGCGTGTAATTACAATTTTTTTAGCAATAATTTGCCATAGGGCTCATTGCTGTGCTCCAAGTACAGTATCTGTGAGGGGTTGGAGTGTTGTGGCACCAGTGCCTAAGGCCCAATTTTTCAGCCCCTGTTTAACAGGGGCGTGTCATTACAATTTTTGAAGCAATACTTTGCAACAGGGCTCATTGCTGTGCTCCAAGTACAGTATCTGTGAGGGGTTGTAGTGTTGTGCCACCAGTGCCTAAGGCCCAATTTTTCAGCCCCTGTTCAACAGGGGCATGCAATTACAATTCTTGATCTAATAATTCACAGCAGGGCCCATTGCTGCACCCACCAAGAGTAACTCTGAGGGCTTACAGTGTTGTGGCAACGCCACCACCACCACCACCACGAAAGGCCCAATTTTTCAGCCCCTGTTCAAAAGGGGCATGTAATTACAATTCTTGATCTAATAATTCACAGCAGGGCCCATTGCTGCACCCACCAAGAGTAACTCTGAGGGCTTACAGTGTTGTGGCAACACCACCACCACCACCACCACCACGAAAGGCCCAATTTTTCAGCCCCTGTTCAACAGGGGCATGCAATTACAATTCTTGATCTAATAATTCACAGCAGGGCCCATTGCTGCACCCACCAAGAGTAACTCTGAGGGCTTACAGTGTTGTGGCAACGCCACCACCACCACCACCACCACGAAAGGCCCAATTTTTCAGCCCCTGTTCAAAAGGGGCATGTAATTACAATTCTTGATCTAATAATTCACAGCAGGGCCCATTGCTGCACCCACCAAGAGTAACTCCGAGGGCTTACAGTGTTGTGGCAACACCACCACCACCACCACGAAAGGCCCAATTTTTCAGCCCCTGTTCAACAGGGGCATGCAATTACAATTCTTGATCTAATAATTCACAGCAGGGCCCATTGCTGCACCCACCAAGAGTAACTCTGAGGGCTTACAGTGTTGTGGCAACGCCACCGCCACCACCACCACCACCACGAAAGGCCCAATTTTTCAGCCCCTGTTCAAAAGGGGCATGTAATTACAATTCTTGATCTAATAATTCACAGCAGGGCCCATTGCTGCACCCACCAAGAGTAACTCTGAGGGCTTACAGTGTTGTGGCAACACCACCACCACCACCACCACGAAAGGCCCAATTTTTCAGCCCCTGTTCAACAGGGGCATGCAATTACAATTCTTGATCTAATAATTCACAGCAGGGCCCATTGCTGCACCCACCAAGAGTAACTCTGAGGGCTTACAGTGTTGTGGCAATGCCACCACCACCACCACCACCACGAAAGGCCCAATTTTTCAGCCCCTGTTCAAAAGGGGCATGTAATTACAATTCTTGATCTAATAATTCACAGCAGGGCCCATTGCTGCACCCACCAAGAGTAACTCTGAGGGCTTACAGTGTTGTGGCAACGCCACCACCACCACCACCACCACGAAAGGCCCAATTTTTCAGCCCCTGTTCAAAAGGGGCATGTAATTACAATTCTTGATCTAATAATTCACAGCAGGGCCCATTGCTGCACCCACCAAGAGTAACTGTCAGGGCTTACAGTGTTGTGGCACCAGCACCACCATCAAAGGCCCAATTTTTACTACCACTGTTCAACAATTATATGTAATTAAAATTCCTGATATAATAGTTGACAGCAGGGCGTTCCAGCACCAACCAAGAGTAACTGTGAGTGCTTACAGTGTTGTGCCAACACCAACAACTAAGGGGCCTATTTCTGCAGAGTATATACGGCAGGTCCCTACTTTCAAACATCCAACTTACAAACGACTCCTACTTGCAAACGCAAGAAGACAACAGGAAGTGAGAGGAAATCTACCACTAGGAAGGAAAATTCTCTCCTGTAAGAATAAATATGGGAGAAAGGTGTCTCCTCTGTACTGATGCTTTATCAGCAATCCTTGTTTCAAGAAAAACACCACATTTCAAAAACAGTTGTCATTGGGACGGAAAGTGAGGTGAAATGTTCTGAACAGGGGCACAGACAGCAAAACAAATGTTACAGGGGTGATAACCCTTACCTATGTTTTCCAAAAAGTTTAAAAATAGATTTTTGGGCTGGAGCTACACTTCAACAATGTACCTGTTCAAAATTACAAACAGATTCTACATAAGAACAAACCTACAGTCCCTGTCTTGTATGCACCGCCTGTATACGGCTGTTCAGAGTATATAGGGCCTTTTTTATTTTATGTGCGGGGTTCCCCTTAATATCCATACAAGACCCAAAGGGGCTGGTAATGGGCTGGGGTAGGGGGGGGGGGGGGGTCATGGGGTAGCTATGCCATTTTTCTTAAAGATTTTCATCCATATTACCGGGACCAGACATTACATTAAAGCCGCAAGCAGTTTTAAATGGCTTTTTTTTCCTTTAGAAGTGTCATTTTGTGCAGGGACAGTTCTAAACACGGGAAACACGTGGCACTTCACAGGCATACTTTAGACACCCCCCAGGTACGATATTTAAAGGAATATTTGACTTTTTTTTTTTCACTTTATGCATCATTAAAATGACTGCTCCCGAAAAACGACCGTTTTTAAAACTTCTTTTTGCATTGATACATGTCCCCTGGTGCACAACCCGGGTTCCCAAACCCTTTTTAGGACAATAACATGCATAATAGTTGTTATAATTAGCACTTTAGAATTCGAACGTTCGCATCCATTGTATTTAATAGGGTTCTAATGTTCGTACGAACTTTCGGTCCGTTCGCGGGTTCTGGTGCGAACCGAACCCGGGGGTGTTCGGCTCATCACTATTGGTTGTGTGTTTTTTTTTTCTCCTCTACAGGCGGACGCCAAGCAAACCACTGAGAATGGGGTGGGTTTAGCCATTGTAGACGGGAGGGGAATGTAAATCATAAATGTGTTTATGTGACATTGAGAATGTGATGTGCACATGTGTTTTCTTTGCTCTTCCTTCACCTCTGTATTTAATTCCCTTTTCCCCATCTTCAGATTCCGGCACAATCTAACTTTTTATTTTCTATTGCTCTCCAAATTGTTTTTTTTTAGTTAGTTTCTGGAATGGGCTTATGCTGACTCAGGCTTGGGAGGCATAGGTTTGCTCCAGACACTGGGGACCAGTGTCCATTAGTAGGGGGAGTATGTAGCGGGGTCCTCAATTTAAGGGGAGTGTTTGGGAGGTAGTATGCCCAAACACATTGATTTGTCAGGGTTTACAACCATTTTATCCACAGGGAGAGTATTGGTGTACAGTTCCCTGTGGCCTACAGGTGGCGCTGCCATGGTAGGCTAGGGTTGAACCACTAGTACAGGGCTGTGCTTTTTGTGTCCCCTCTCGTCAAACGTACGGTGGGGCGGGGTTAACCTGCTGTGCACGCTGGGAGAGGAGATAAAAGGGGCAGACGCTGCCTGTTCGGGGTTAGTCGGTGGGGTCCTACCCCTGGTTCTGGTTCCAGTCCATCCTGGGCGCCCTAGGACCAAGGGCGGGTGTTTTCTGTTCCGGTTCCATCCTGGGCACCTTTAGTCCCAGGGTGAGGTACTCCTCTGCTGTTCCTGTCCATCCTGGATGCGAGGACTTGGGAGTTGCAGCAAAGGCCTGGGGACCGTCGGGGATCGAGGAGTCTCAGGGTGCTGCCTTGCGAGGGGACCCGTATCTGAGTAGAGGAGGCCAGGTGAGGAACCGTTCCGAAGGACTGATGCGGTAGTCACGGTGAAGGAAAGGGTCCCAGTAACTCTCTGGAGGGATGTCTTCTCCCTAGGCCAAAGTCAAGTTCACCAGGTCTGTGGCAGAGACCGAGTTCACCAGGTCTGTGGCAGAGACCAATTTCATCGGGTCTGTGGCAGAGACTTTGATCAAAGCGTGAGTGTCATTTGGCTGCTAGTCTTGTTCTAAATAGACTATCCATTTGAGGCTGAGTCTGTTCGAGAAGTTGAACAGTGAAGGGACTAGGATTGTGCCTGGACCTTTCCCCACATCTTGTGCTATCCTTTTCTTGCTCCAACCTTTGTTTCTATCAAGAGATTGTTATTTGCTGAAAGAAGAAATAAACTCTCTGTTGGAGTTATAGCAAGTGTGGACATTCTATTCACTGGGGGAAGCAAGTACTCAAATCTGTTATCCACAGAGGTGAGAAAAATCATTCTCTGGCTCAACTGTGAAATGACCCACCAACAACACCGCTCAACCTCTTAATACAGGAGGGTATGGGCTTGTGGCATGGTGTGCCCCTTCTTCCTGTGAAGAGCCGAAGAACAAGGCAGGTAAAAGGGGCTCTGTGTGCTACATATATATACATATACGGTATATATAAATATTGCAAACATCAACCTTTTTTTTAAACTGATCCACTCACCACAGAATATGGGCAATAAAATAGTGATGATCTGATCACGTGAGATCTTACAATAGATTAGAAAGATTTTATCACTGGATAATAAAAATATCAGTGAATTTTATCAAGTTCTCATGATGAAATCATCCTGTTATCTTGTCCCCACGTACCTTTTAATCTCTCAGTTACTAACAAGATAAAAATCTTATCAACGAATCTAAATGGCTCATTGGGAGGACAACCTTTGTTTCATTTCCATCCTGCCTCATGTAAGATTTTCTGATTATTTTCCACATAATCAGCCAATATCTTGGATGGCTGAAAGATCAAGATACATTTGATGAGAGCTTCAAGGACATAAGCGTGCACTCTATTTCTTAAATGGGCATCGATTGTGTTTTATTTATAGAAATGGTATAGGCATTAATGGTGCTTTCAACTACCACTACACTACAAAGAACAAGAGATGGCTCTGTGACCTCCTATGGGTCACACTTTCTCTCCCATGTACTATAAAGCTGGCCATACACATATAGATTACTTTCATTCAGTGTGCAGGCTGAACAAAGGAAATCCAATAGATTCATCTGTCCAGGCTAGACGTGCGAATAAACAAATACTCTCTCAGGCAACTGTTTTCTGACAGCCAGCTGTGTTTGGATGCAGGCAATGTTGAGTCAACAATTTTCTGACAGGCACCATTGATGAAAGTCAAATGAAGCAGTGCTGGTACGGCCATGCATTGCTCAAATTTGCCAAAATTCAAGCAATGTATGGACAACTTTATAGGAATTTGAGTAATGACAGAAGTGGAGAGAAAGGGCGGTGATATCAAGTTTCCCACGTTGTTTAATCTGGGAACGCCTTGTATTAAAGTGGACCTTCACGCAAAAGAGGAAGTTACGCTTGTCCCCCCCCCCCCTCCACATTTGGCACTTTGTGGGGGGGGAGGGGGTAGCAAGTACCTGGTTTTGACAGGTACCCGCTCCCATTTTCAGTCAGATGTGATCCAGAAGTTCGGCAACCCTCCTTCCCCTGCAGTCTTCTGGGACACATCACAGGTCCCAGAAGACTACAGGACCATTCACAAGGCGCAGCACACCTCACGCTTGTGAAATAGGAAACCGGCTGCCTTTTTCCTTTACTTGAGATGCCGGTGCCTACAACCGAAGCTGATTGAAGAATAGGTTAAGGTAAGGACAACGCTGGATCCCTGGACAGGTAAGTGTCCTTATATTAAAAGTCAGCAGCTACAGTATTTGTATTTTTTTGGGGGGGGGGCTGGAGCTCCTCTTTAATTAAGAAAATACATGGCATTCTGTGAATAAGGACAGTGCTGAGAGAGCAAATCCCTGTGGTCAATGTACAGTGGGGTAGCTGCTCAGTACCAGACCTGGAAGATTGTGACCATCACTGTAGTACAGAGCTTGACAAATTTGCTTGGAATCTAGGAGCCAGCTAAAAAAGTTAGGAGCCAGTTACACGCCGAGCTTGCGTGCAGAAGCGAACGCATACGTGAGCATATGAAAGCAGTGTTTAAACCACACATGTGAGGTATCGCCGCAATTGGTAGAGCGAGAGCAATAATTCTAGCCACAGACCCCCTCTGTAACTCTAAACATGCAACCTGTAGAATTTTTTAAACGTTGCCTATGGAGATTTTAAAGGGTAAAAGTTTGTCGCCATTCCACGAGCGGACGCAATTTTGAAGCGTGACATGTTGGGTATCAATCTACTCGGCGTAACATTATCTTTCACAATATTAAATAAATTGGGCTAACTTTACTGTTGTCTTATTTTTTAATTAAACAAAGTGTATTTTTTCCCAAGAAAGTGCGCTTGTAAG
The DNA here is from genome assembly GCA_029206835.1 of Rana muscosa. Classification (NCBI taxonomy): domain Eukaryota; kingdom Metazoa; phylum Chordata; class Amphibia; order Anura; family Ranidae; genus Rana; species Rana muscosa. The sequence goes on from CM055118.1 coordinate 121,402,650, forward strand.
ACCGCTGCGCAAATACGGTGTGACAGAAAGTATTGCAATGTCCGCCATTTTATTCTCTAGGGTGTTAGAATAAAAATATATATAATGTTTGGAGGTTCTAACTTCTAAGTAAAGGGAAGCAGATGAAAACAGGCAGGGAAGCTCCATAAGCATTGCTGGTTGTCTTGTCATACCAATGACCACCACAAGAGGGTGCCAGATTCCAGAAGGAACCATAGGACTACAGAATGCCGCAAAGCCGTGGCCTCAATTACCGGCCGGCGCGGCCCGACGCGATCACGAGGGGGGGTGCACACGGAGACGGTACCCCAGCTGTGCCTCTCCAGGCACCAGGTCGCTAATTCTAGTCGCAATTGCGACCTGGCGCCCAGGGTTTGTCGAGCCCTGCTGTAGTAGTATCAGTAGATACTGATCATTTCAGGGCCCAACAGTAAGAGGAAAAAACGGATATACTAGAGCTTGATTTCCCAAGCAGGCAATAAGATTTGCATATACGAGTGGCCAGAGATTTAAAGGAGTTGTAAACTCTATTTTTTTTTTTATAATAAAAATAACAAACATGCCTATACTTACCTGCTCTGTGCCAATGGCATTTGCTGCTATCAATCTGTCCAATGAGGAGAGAGACAGAGGCTGGAGCCGCTGCGCTCATGCATATCGCTGGATCGGATCGGGTTTAGGTAAGAAAAAAGGGGGGGGGGGTCTGGGGGGACCTGCAACACAGAAGGTTTTTCACCTTAATGCATAGAATGCATTAAAGTGAAAAACCTTGAGGCTTTATAACCACTTTAAGGTATCAAAAATGCTCCCAGTTTGGTAGATATTTTAGGGTACATGTAGGTACCTATTTCTGCCTAATTTATAGTCCTAATATCAGTAGAGAAAGCATGTTCAAGCAAAATGTGTGCAAAGATAGAGCCGAGTAAAGTAGTTCTGTGGTCCTTTAATAATTCCCTATGCACAAGAGAATCTGCAGTGCCCTGTGTAGCACACCCCCGTAGGAGCTGCTGGTTTAATTTTGGGCCTTGCACATTACGTCGGTGTTCGTTGTCTAGGGGAAGAAAGTCTGTAGTAACTCCAATGTCCACACAAGATGTAAAACCTTAAGCAGTTAGGTTTTATGCAACAAGGAAAATAAAACCTATGAAGAATAGTAGAAGGATGAAGGCAAAGGGATAGGTTCAGGTACGCAGTACAGATCACTGGGGAAAACTCCTCAACTATACAGTCATTCACCTCTCTTCCTGGAGTGGGTATTGCTCACCCGGATAGGCCCCTCTCACCTGGCCTAGCAGCCGGAAAGATGCACGAACAATAATCAGGACCAGTCTCTGCCACAGACTGGTGGTGCACAAAATTGGATAATCCAGGATCCTCTGCCACAGGACTTAACACCCGAAACTTCCAGCCAAACAGTCAAGAGCCTTTAAGCCGACCCGTTAGACTGCAAGGTAAAACTTTAGCTGCGGCTCATCCTCCAAAAGAATTACCAGGCCCTCCTCAAGACACCAGCCTTCCGCTCGGTCTTTTCCAGGACAGGTCCTCCCCTGGTTTCCTCCATTGAGTGGCTTCCTCCCTCAGGACGGACAGCACAGGATCACCTTCAAAGGGTAGGCCCCAGTCAGCATAACTGGGCCTACTTGGTAGAGTTGCAGCCTCGGACCAGCATGGTTCTGAGGCTGAAATCACACAATACACTCCTCACGCCAGGAGGGCCGCGAGGGGTTGAAGGGCCCCAAAAAATGGCATCTGCCCCTTAAGTACCCTTCCCCTGCATGCCCAGTGGGTAGACGACGTCCACTGAACTGTTCCCGGGGGAAGGTACTCAATGCACTCTGGTCTGTCAGTCTTCCACATTGATCCGAGGGGGTAACGCCACCTACAGGCAAACAGTGGGAAGTCTGCCCAACAAAGCCATAGCCGGAACAGAGACAAATTTATCATAATTATATACAGAGTCTGCGCAATTATACCTTCCCTTTTGTTTAGGTGTTTTGCAGGCCAGAATGAGACCTTTCAGAGCTGGCATGTACTTTTCACTGCCTGATTGCACTGGCAGGAATCTTTATTCGGTGTCGCCTAAATATCCATTATTTGAAGGAGACCTGATCACTGTCAACAGAGTGTGTGGTGCTTGCGTGACAATTTCTGCAATCGCAAGTCAAGATCTCAGAAGTATTGTGTCAATACATAGAACAAATCCACATGATGCTGGATATTGAAGAATATTACCATTATAAAAAAAAAAAAAAAAAAAGAAAGAATATTACCCCCTTCTCTTTTCTCTCTGTACTCAAACTGGGTACAACTCTAGTGTCACAGTGATGTCACAGTGAAGAACTAGCTTATGTTAATGGAATATATCTATTATAAAGGAATGAAATCCTTTTTGCAAGATTGAGCATATGTCTGGTCATGATTGGCTGAGAGTGACTGTGAGGCTGCCTTATGCCGCGTACACACGATCGTTTTTAATGTCATTTTCAAAAACGACGTTTTTCTCGACGTGATTTTTCTTGTTTCCTCTCAAGCCTGTCTTGCATACACACGTTCATTAAAAAAAAACGCTCGAGCAAAGCGCAGTGACGTACAACACGTACGACGGCACAATAAAGGGGAAGTTCCGTTCGAATGGCGCCACCCTTCATGTTAGTAAAGTTTGTTGAGTGACGATTCGCGCTTTTCAGCCTCGTGCTTTTCAGTCCGTTACAGCGTGACGAATGTGCGATCTCCATTACGAACGCTAGTTTTACCAGAACGAGCGCTCCCGTCTCATACTTGATTCTGAGCATGCGTGGTTTTTTCCCCCCTCGTAAAAGCATACACACTACCGTTTTTCACGTTGTTAAAAAAAACAACGTGACAAACGACGTGAAAAAATGGAGCAGGTTCTCATTTTTTTAGGCCATTTTTCACGTCGTTAAAAATGCTCTGGAGCCTACACACGATCGTTTTTAATGCCCAATTTAAAAAATTGCATTTTTAACGGCGTGAAAAACGGTTGTGTGTATGCAGCATTACTATTGTATTCAACTATTATGTTTATAACCACTTGAGTACAAGCCTGTAATACCCCTTCAATACCATGCCTAATTTCCATTGCTGAAACAGTTTGACAGACAAATACTCTGTCATGCAACTTTGTACCCAACATTTTTTTATTTGAGACAGATAGAGCTTTCTTTGGAGATATTTAAAAAACAATTTTCTTTTTCTACAGTATATAAAGGAAAAGACATTTTAAACTTTGGTAAAAAAAATGTTTACCTTACTTTCTGTTAAAATAAAAATGTCAGGACAGAACGAACACCCCCAAAACAAACCCTTTATAGAAGGTACACATCTCATTTTTGTGCCATATATTTTTTAAATGAAAATAAAAATGCTGGCATTGAAGGGGTTAAAACGTAAGCTTGTTAATGGTGCACTACATACAGTGCATACAGGTCATACACAAAGGGAGGCGGAGACCAGGGGGTGATATACAGGTCTCATATAATGGTAGGATGGAGATGAGGGTGTTAATGTTCAGATGTGCAGGATAATGGAAGTGAGTGGTTTATTTACAGGTCACATAAAGAGGCAAGCTGGAGATCAGGAGTATAAGAGAGAAGGGAGGGGGGACGTGAAAAGGTAAAAACCACTGGCGTAGCTATGGGGGTCGCAAGGGCTGTCATGCTCCAGGGGGCCCATGCGGCACCCCTGCCACATTTTGTTCTACCCCTGGATAGGAGGGGTGGCAAGGGCAGCATATAGGGGAACCGATGTCCTCCATTTTCCTCCTGCAGCCGTTAAAAGCCTGCTTCTCCTCCTCTCCCTTCTGCCGACATTCAGTGGCTGCAGAAAAAAAAATTGAGGGCATCAGTTCCTCTAAATGCTGCCCCACTCCCCCTCCTATCCAGGTTACTTGTTTCCTGCTGCCCCAGGCCCTTGTATGCTCCCCCCCCCCATAGTGCTACCAGGGATGGTTCAGGATGGAGAATGCGGGAAGGGCCTGGTAAATATGTAATATACTGGCCCCTTCATTTTCTGAATAGACACAGTGAGTGATCGGTACCAATTGCTCCTGTGTCCATTCATAGCTGAAGCATAGTAAACTATGTTAACTATGCGTCAGTTTGTCCTATTCACAACAGAAGCATAGTAAACTGTTTACTATGCTTCAGACTGTGAATGAACGAGAAGCTCTGCAAAGAGCTATTCCCATCCATTCTATGCTGCTGAGGCTGCAGAAATGGAGATTGATGGTTCTGTCCTCAATCTCCTTTCTCTGTCTCCAAGGTGAAACATCAGAAATGAAAGTCTCCCAACAAGGCTGCTAAAAAAGTTGTAAAAAAATAATAAAAAATAAAAGTGTAATAATAAATACATGAATAATAATAATAAAATGGTAAAAAAGAATAAAACAATAAAAAAAAAAAACTACTGACTCCATCCACTGCCCTACTGACCTACTGAAGTTATATGCCTGGACAGGTAGGAACAGACCTTGTCACTGGCTGAATAAATGAAGAAGAAGACGCAGTCTTTCTTCATAGGTGACGTGCTGTAAGTCCAATTTCATAGTACTGCTTAGGTCCAATTACCATTTTTAGCTGTTACCAAGTAGATAGCTAATCAAGTTAACATCAATATTCTAATGTTTTAATTGGCTGCATATTGTTTAGACTTCGCCTAATTAACTATCATCTAAGGCAGGGAAGTATGAGGGGATGAGAGATGCCGCACACCACTAGCTCACCAGGTGAAAAGAAATGTGAACAGCCTTAACCTTGAGCTCCTCCTGGGACCCATCTCTGATGCATTTTGCCCCACCTAGTGGGGCTTAGTCATAGGGGCTGATTTAAGAAAATGTTGGCGCATTTGCGCGGGCAGGAATAATTATTGCGACATGGCGCATGCTGTTGACTTGCGCCGGATTCGCGGAATTGTTGAGCGTACGGGCGCATACACATTCTTAAATATGAAACAGACATTGGGCACTTGCTCATTGTAATGCTGATCATGTTAATGAAAAAAGGGGGCAAAATATGGAGCCACTTTCTTGAGATTGTGGCCTCCCCATCCTAGGATTTGATATAAATTATTAAACAGCATAGGTTTATTTATTCAGGTTACTGCCTCTTTAAGAGTCTAGAGGGAAGCTTTCAGGAGTAGCCAATGAGGTTTCAGGGAATTCTCTGGAAGCAAGGGGTTAGGCTATATAAGGGTCAGCAGGTGTGGGGCTCATCCTCTTGCCTGCGGACAGCTGAAGAAGTTTGGAGCTGTGCACTTTGCAGTTTACTTTGAAGATGGAAGCTCTAGTGATGCAGTTGCTGGAGAAGGCTGGCAGTGCAGGCGGAGAAGCTTGGTGATAAATAGAGTGATGATAGATAAGAGAGTGATGATGATAGATTACTAATAGTAATAGTAGATTAATAGTAATAATACAAAAATGATTGCAACAAGCGGTTGGGCAGGCACTACAAGTCCCAGACCCCAGGGTATTTCTGGAGCATGAAGTTCACCACCCTGTATCGCAGCCTCCAGCAGTGGGTGAGTTGACTCAATTAACTATGTTACCTGGGCTAGTAGGTTCTCTGTCCTCTTTGGTTCAGTCTTTATTTAAAGGAGTTGTAAAGGTACATTTTTTATTTTCTAAATAGGTTCCTTTAAGCTAGTGCATTGTTGCTTCACTTACCTTTTCCTTAGATTTCCCTTCTAAATATTTTTTTTCTTTGTTTTCTTTGTCTGAATTTCTCACTTCCTGTTTATCCTCAGTAAGCTGTTCAGTAAGCTGTTCTGGATGACTCCACACCACTCGGATGATGGTGTGGAGTTCAGTGAGGAGAAATAGGAAGTGAGAAATTCAGACAAAGAAAACAAACCTTTAGAAGGTAAATCAAAGGAAAAGGTAAGTGAAGCAACAATGCACTAGCTTAAAGGAACCTATTTAGAAAATAAAAAATGTACCTTTACAACTCCTTTAAAGTGTCAGTTCCTGCTGTTTCTCCATCATTGGTTTCCATGCCAGTTGTTCCTTCTGCTGTCTCTGCTACTCCTGTGCTGTCTGCTCCTTCTGCTAGTTTAGCAACACAACACAGTAATTTGTTAACTGTTGGTATGCCTCATGATATGTTAGTGTCAGGGTCACCTGTGGCCAGGTGACAGATGCACACCGTAGGGGGACAGGAGTGCACCGCGAGGTAGTGAACCCTATGGCTGGCTTCTGCGGATAGGAAACTCGGTGGTTGTGGAAAGTGGGACCAGAGGAGCACAACCGGGATCCAAACGGAAGCTAGAGCCAAGATTCCCCAGGGCGCGGAGTCTAAGACCCAGCTGGTCTTCTCCAGGGCCTCTAGTGGTGAGGATGTTAGCTGCAGGCTGGGACCAGGTCGCGGCCCCTGGAGTTTCCTAGCTCACGCCCCGTAGGATAAGGGGAAAAGAGGGGAAGCAGCAGCACACGATAAGAGAGAACCGAATAACAAGCTGAAGGTCAGGGGCCACAAGCAGACAAGGATAACGAAGAACGAGCCGAAGGTCAAGGGTCACGAGCAGACAGGGATAGTCGGGGACAAGCCAATAACGTAACAGAGAGACAGACGTAGCACACGGCAGGCAGGAACCCAAACACACAATGCCTAACAAACACGTTGATCAGCCAAGCAGGCTTGCAGTGCACAGGTTAATATAGTGTTCTGTGATAGGGCCTGGGGTGGAGTCTGGCTGGGAGGAGATTATAAAGGAAGCCAGGTGAAAGGGCTCAGGCCTCTAAGATGAACACATGGGAAGGAAGGTAAGCTGACAGACAAACACTACTGCATATCCATGACAGTTAGCACCTGAGCCGCAAATACACACAGCAAATAAAAGTAATGTCCCTGAGACATATATGAAGGATGTCATGCCCTGTGAAATATCCCCTTTAGGATATCATTTGTCTGCAGCAGTTAAGGATAAAATCTGGAAAGGGGATTACATAGACATTCTTTCTCTCCTGCCTGAAGAGAGAGGGGAGGAAGAGAGGCGCAGGTTGATTCCCAGGTCCTTTAACAATTGGCTGCAGGCCTTTTGTATTTATTCTGGTATAATGGCTGAGAAGTACCCAGAGCTTTTCCAACACCTGGATCATATCTTAGAGGCATATAAGAACTTTGGGGGCTTGGGTTGGTTTTATTATGACGAATCCTTGGTCAAAAATTGTCCCTTCATTCCCCACCTAAGGGATGGGTGTATGATGTGGGCCTGTGGCTCAACTTAATATTACCGCAGAAGCAGGCAGCACCTACACAACCCACGGTTAACCCTATGTGAGGGGGTTAGCTCAGCAGCGGGTGTGTGTGACCCCCTGGATGGGTTCACCACACAAAAACAGGCACAGCAGACAGAGTTAATAGTTGCAAAAACAAAAGGTTCGGTTTATTTTAAACTATTTACAGGGGGAAAACCGCAAAACAAAAAGAAACATACAAAAAGAAATCCTGGTCAGCTTGACCGCTTACTACACACGTAGTTTCCCTGTCTGACAACTAGGTGCAGCCTTGTGCTGCCCCAGCCCCTATCTCCCTGTTTTTTAAAGGTTTTAGCCACACAGGCTTTGTCTCACTGCACAGGACAGAAACACACTCCCCAGTCTTGCACAACACATATCTGGTTCCAGGATGGAGCATCTCCCTTAGCATGCTGGGAGTTCTTGTAGAGGCCTTAATAAGCCACTTGATTCAGCTGGGCTCATTAACTCCTCCCCCGCAAGACTCCCAGCACTCCCCCTAGTGGTATGAATCTGCATAAAGCCTGAATCTAGGGCATACATACCTACCATCCTGGATGCAACCTGGTGATTTTACCTGCCTGCTGTCACATACCCCCCCCCCTCTTGTTTTAACCTTGGGGTTGGAACACAAGCAATCAGGCATGCATGTACTCGAGACAAAGCATCCACATTCCCCATTTGAACGCCAGGGCGATGCTTTACTGTAAAGTTGAATTCCTGTAGGGCCGGCCAGGAACCACCTATTCACTCTTCTATTTGTCTCTTTGTTTTGAGCCATCCACTTTAAAGGAGCGTGATCAGTAATCATGTCAAAGTGCCTACCTAGCAGATAGTACCGAAGGGAATCTAGAGCCCACTTCACCGCTAAACACTCCTTCTCAATCGTGGCATAATTTACCTCATGGGACTTCAATTTCCTGCTGAGGTAAATGACTGGGTGCTCTTCCCCGTTCCAGACCTGGGACAATACTGCTCCTAACCCTACGTCTGATGCATCACTTTGTACGACAAAATCCCTAGAGAAGTCTGGTGAGTACAACACTGGCTGGCTACATAAGGCTTTTTTTAAGAATTGGAATGCTGCCTCAGCCTCTGGGGTCCATTTAACCATGACCGACTCTTTCCCTTTTGTCAGGTTGGTTAGGGGCACAGCCTGAGAAGCAAAGTGGGGAATGAATCGCCGATAATAACCAGCGATTCCCAGAAAGGCTCGTACCTGCTTCTTGCTGTTGGGGCGTGGCCAATTCTGTATGGCCTCGACTTTGTTGACTTGGGGTTTTATTACTCCCCTCCCAATGGTGTACCCAAGATATTTGGCCTCCTCCTGCCCAATGGTACACTTCTTGGGGTTGGCCGTAAACCCAGCTTCCCGGATAGAGTCTAGGACTGCTTGTACTTTTGGCAGATGTGAGGCCCAATCTGTGCTATAGATAATTACATCATCCAGGTAAGCCGCAGCATACTTCTGATGAGGCCTCAGTATCTGGTCCATTTTCCGCTGGAATGTGGCCGGCGCATTCTGTAACCCAAACGGCATTCTTTTATATTGGAACGCCCCGTCTGGGGTTACAAATGCGGTTTTCTCCTTGGCCGACTTGGCCAGGGGAATTTGCCAATACCCTTTTGTGAGATCAAGAGTTGTCAAGTATCGGGCTGTTCCCAGCTGGTCGATCAACTCATCTATACGTGGCATGGGGTAGGTGTCAAATTATGTAACTTTGTTCAGTTGTCGAAAATCGTTACAAAATCGCCAGCTCCCATCCGGTTTAGGCACTAACACAATGGGACTTGACCAATCACTTTGGGACTCCCATCACCCCTAACTTAAGCATTTTCTGTACTTCCTCACGTATTGCCTCCCGTCAGGCCTCCGGGATCCAATAGGGTTTTAGTTTCACCCTTTCACCGGGTGGGGTAATAATATCATGCTCTACCCCAGACGTTTGTCCCGGCAGCTCAGAGAAAACCTTCTTGTTGCGAAGCACAAACTCCTTAACCTCCTGTTGGGGGTTTGACAAGGTGACGGCTATTCCAACCTCAGGAAACACGCAATCAGAGTGAGCTGGTGACAAAGTTTCCGCGACTAGGGATTCCCTATCCCTCCAGGCTTTCAACAGATTAACGTGATAGATCTGTTTGGGCTTTCGCCTTCCTGGTTGTCTGACCTTGTAATTCACTTTGCTCACTTTTTCCAATATCTCATAGAGGCCTTGGAATGTGGCGAGGAATTTGCTTTCAACCGTAGGGACAAGTACCAATACCCTATCCCCCGGGGAAAAGGTACGGGTCTTGGCTCCACGGTTGTACACTCTCTGCTGTGCCAACTGCGCTTGGGCCAAATGTTCCTTTATGATTGGCATTACCTGTGCAATTCTATCTTGCATCAGGGCAACATGCTCAATCACACTCCTGTGGGGAGAACTCTCACTTTCCCAGGTTTCCTTGGCGATATCCAACAGCCCTCTGGGATGTCTCCCATAAAGTAACTCAAAGGGTGAGAAACCCGTAGAGGATTAGGGTACCTCCCTAATAGCAAACATTAAATAGGGAATTAGACAGTCCAAATCCTTTCCATCTCTATCCACCACTTTCTTTAACATTTGTTTTAGGGTTTTGTTGAATCTTTCAACCAACCCATCTGTTTGGGGGTGATACACAGATGTACGCAATTGTGTCACTTTGAACAACTTACACAGCTCTTTCATAACCCGGGACATAAAGGGTGTACCTTGGTCCGTAAGCAGTTCTTTACAAATACCCACACGGCTAAAAACAAGAGATAGCTCTTTGGCTATGGTTTTGGCCGAGGTATTTCTGAGAGGAATCGCTTCCGGATAACGGGTGGCATAGTTCATTATAACCAAGATGTACTGGTGCCCCCTAGCAGACTTCATTATCGGACCTACCAAATCCATTGCAATCCTCTCAAAGGGGACCTCAATGATGGGAAGAGGTACCAGCGGGTTACGGAAATGTGGCATCGGTGCCGACTTCTGACACACAGGGCAGGAGGAACAATAATTTTCTGTTTCTTCATGACCCCAGGCCAATAGAATCTCTGCAATACTCTCTCTCTCTGGTTTTCTCTGTCCCCAGATGACCTCCAAGAATGTGCCCATGGGCCAACTCTAACACCAACTTCCTGTAAGGTTTGGGCACCACAAGCTGCTCAATGGTTTCTTCTGCCCTTTTAGCCACCCGATACAGTAGGTCCTTTTCCACGATGAAGTATGGGTAAGTGCAGGTCTCATCTGGGTTCACTAACTCGCCATTTATTTCCACTACGTTTTCCCGTGCCTTTATTAGGGTGGGGTCTTTTAACTGTTCTGTGGCAAAATTTTCCTTGTGAACCTCGAGATCAGAAAACTCCACAGATGGCATGTTTTCGTCTGAGGATGTTGGCTCCTCCCCAGTTTCTCGAGTCTCCACTGCCAATACCCACAAGGGAAATTCTGGAGAGTCCTCACCACTCTCCGACAAATTCTGCCTATCACATTCCTGGTATATAGGGGCACCAGTGGGGGACTCAGGACAATCCCATAGTTCCCAGAACTTTGGAAAATCCCTTCCCACAATGGCATCATGAGGCAAGTGAGACACTAATCCAACCCGATGAGAGAGGGTACCTTTGGGGGGTCTCAAAACACACTGTAGTCACCGGATACTCTCGGGTGTCCCCGTGCACACAAATAACCGCTACCTTGCTATTCCCAGAAACCTCTGTAGTAACTAATTCAGCCTTTATCAGTGTCACGAGGCTACCTGAATCCAGCAATACAACAAAATTTCTACCATTAACACACATTTTGCATAAATGTTTCTCAGTTCCCCGAATGGCAGTGCATGCGACTGTCGCAAACAGTGACTGACGTCTGTCCGTTAGAAAGTCACATTGCATGGGTTCATCCACAACCGGGCAATTTGCTGCAATATGTCCCTCTTGTCGGCAGCGGTAACAAACAATCCTTGCTGCCTCTTGAACCCCTGACTTCCCAGGCTGTTCTCGCCAAACCTTGGGTAGAACTCCCACCCTCTCACTCTCTCCACCCTCACCCCTTGGAATCATATTACCCGCCACTGGGGATGGTCTGGTCTTAGGGTGGAAAGTCCGTGAGTCTCTGGAAGAGGCAGTCAGGTTTTCTGTAGCCAAGTACTTCTCTACACGATCCACAAGATTATCGGCCGTTTCTGGCTCTCAATGGCTTACCCACTTTTGGATGGCAGTAGGAAGAGCTCTTAAGAAACGATCCATCACAACACGTTCCACAAACTTTGGTGCGGACAAAGTCTCTGGCTGTAGCCACTTCCTGCTCAGGTGAATGAGATCATACATTTGAGACCTGAGGGGTTTTCCAAGCCGGAAAGTCCAGTTATGCACACGCTGAGCCAGGACAGCCAGGGTGACACCCAGCCGTGCCAATATTTCAGTTTTTAGCATCACATAGTCTTTTGCTTGGTCAGGCTCTAGGTCATAGTAAGCTTTCTGCAATTCACCAGTTAACAGAGGAGCCACCAGTCCAGCCCACTGCTCCTTAGGCCACTTTTCTCTTTCAGCAGTCCTTTCAAACGTGGTCAAAAACACCTCTGGATCATCCTCTCCAGTCATTTTTGTCAATAAACGACTCACCCCAAAGGACGTGGTATTAGTGGAACGACTTGCCTCACTGGTCTGCGGATGTTGCTGCATTAACGTTTCCATTTGTTGTAGTCTCTGCTCTTGCTTCTGTAAGAGGTCTATGAAGCGGGCCTCAGATTGCTGCTGGGCTTGCTGCTGGGCTGCGAGGCTATGTTGCAAAGTTGCATTTGTCTGCTGCTGGGCTGCAAGGCTCTGTTGATGAGCTTGCTGCTGGGCTGCAAGGCTCTGTTGATGAGCTGCAAGGCTCTTTTGCAAACCTGCATTTGTCTGCTGCTGATTGGCATTTGCTAGAGCCAGCTGTTTCAGTATCTCCTCCATGCTGGCCTTAAAAAAAAAAACTGCCACTGGTTCTCCACCAACTGTGAGGGGGTTAGCTCGGCAGCGGGTGTGTGTGACCCCCTGGATGGGTTCACCACACAAAAACAGGCACAGCAGACAGAGTTTATAGTTGCAAAAACAAAAGGTGCGGTTTATTTAAACTATTTACAGGGGAAAAACAGCAAAACAAAAAGAAACATACAAAAAGAAATCCTGGTCAGCTTGACCGCTTACTACACACGTAGGTTCCCTGTCTGACAACTAAGTGCAGCCTTGTGCTGCCCCAGCCCCTATTTCCCTGTTTTTAAAGGTTTTAGCCACACAGGCTTTGTCTCACCGCACAGGACAGAAACACACTCCCCAGTCTTGCACAACACAGATCTGGTTCCAGGATGGAGCATCTCTCTTAGCATGCTGGGAGTTCTTGTAGAGGCCTTAATGAGCCACTTGATTCAGCTGGGCTCATTAACTCCTCCGCAAGACTCCCAGCACTCCCCCTAGTGGTATGAATCTGCATAAAGCCTGAATCTAGGGCATACATACCTACCATCCTGGATGCAACCTGGTGATTTTACCTGCCTACTGTCACACCTATGACAGCAGCTTTTAGAAAAGGCTGCTGTTTCGCATTTAATGATAGTCAATGCCACTGGAATACTTCGTGCAAGTACAGACACAAATGTTCTGTCTGTGCAGGGGCGCATCCAGCAACAAAATGCTTTAAGCGTAACGCAAATGTAGGTCAGAGTTCCACGCAGCATATTTTTCCCAAGAGCCTGCACTCCAGTGAGGCTGGAAAACATGCGCCCGTGGCTGGACAGCTACCCAAACAGGGAGAAGGCTCATTTGCTCATTGAGGGCTTTGCTCAGGGCTTTCCACTGCCTTCCTTTTTGGGGGAGGGGTGTAAAATGGTGGGGAATTTTAAGTCGGTGGACCAGTTTTCTCAGGTGGTAAGGGATAAATTGTGTAAGGAACTAGTTGCTGGCAGGATTGCAGGACCTTTTGAGGAACCCCCTTTTTGTAATTTGCGTCTCTCCCCATTGGGGGTGGTGCCCAAGCGTGAGCCTAACAAATTTAGGCTCATACACCATTTATCGTATCCAAAAGGTGATTCACTGAATGATGATATCAATAGTGACTTATGCTCAGTTTCTTACGTCACTTTTGAGGAGGCCATTAGTAAGATTAGGTTATTCGGCCCTGGTGCATTGCTAGGAAAGGCTGACATAAAATCGGCATTTCGGCTCCTGCCTGTTTCCCCATCGGCTTTTAATTCTTTAGGTTTTTCTTTTGAAGGTCAGTACTTTTTTGACATTTGTCTTCCTATGGGATGTTCACTGTCTTGCTCATGTTTTGAGACGTTTTCTACATTCCTCCATTGGGTCTTTGTGTTCAGTCCGGTTCAGATAGCATAGTTCACTATTTCGACGACTTTTTATATGTCAGTCCATCAAGTTCTAGGATCTGTTCGGATTTGTTGCTATCATTTCAAGCGCTAGCTCTGGAATTTGGTGTCACTCTGGCAGAGGAGAAAACTTGTTTCCCTAGCACAACTTTGGAATTTTTGGGAATTGAAATAGATACCTGTAAGATGGAATTTCGTTTGCCCGTGGCAAAATTGGAGAAATTGAAATGGTTGATTTCGAGGGTGCTGCACAAGAAAAAGATACAGTGGAAGGAGATGCAATTACTCTTGGGTATCCTGGCCTTTGCATGTAAAATCATGCCAGTTGGCAGGATTTTTTCTCGGCGTCTAAACATGGCAATATCGGGTCTGAAATCGCCTCGGATGCAAATCAGACTGACTAGTCTGCTTAAAGAGGATTTGAAGGTTTGGTCCGGTTTTCTTGACTGTTATAATGGGAAGTCCTTTTTTCAGTCTGATTTTGTAGTAGCGTGAGATTTCTGTTTATTCACGGATGCTGCTGACTCTAGAGGCTTCGGCGCCATCTGGAGAACGCACTGGTGCTGTGCGGCTTGGCCAGAGTCCTGGGTAGGGTCAGGGGCCACCAAGAATGTGGTTCTCCTGGAATTGTTCCCGATTTTGGTGGCTTTGGGGTTGTGGGGTTCAGAATTTGCGAACAGGCGCATATTGGTGGAATCTGATAACAAAGGAGTGCTGTATGCGGTTAACTGTCTTTCGTCCAGTTCTTGGTTAGTGATAAAAGTATTGCGTCAGGTGGTTTTTAGATGCCTCAAGTTTAACATCTGGTTGAAAGCTAAGTATACTCCCGGAATATTGAATAACATCGCCGATTCTCTATCTCACTTCCAGATGGACCGTTTTCTGATTCTGCTGCCAGAGGCGGAAGCAGAGGGCACACCATGCCCAGACCATTTGTGGGGGATGATTTGATGTCGGTGACGGATGCTTTTAAAGGTTCCTTAGCTCCCAAACCTTGGTCCAGCTTTGCATGGAGCAGTTTGTTGTCTTTTGCTAGCACTGCAGGTTTTAGTTTCAATAGGCCATCTGAGGGTAATGTTCTGGCCTTTTTGTCCATGTTAATGCGGCAGCGTTTTTCCAGTAGTCCTGTGACAAAGGCGCTAGCCGGCATTTCATTTTCTTCAGATTATTGGGTTTAAGGGCTTGTACTTCATATTTTTCTGTTAAACAGGCACTGAAGGGGTACAAGAGATTGACTTTTGTCTCAGATCACAGGAGGTCGATCTCTCTGGGCATCCTCAGGGGCCTTTGCGAAATTTTGGCAGTAGTTTGTTTTTCCCCTTATGAAGCTTTACTATTTAAGACAGCCTTTGTGTTGGCTTTTTTCGGTGCGTTCCGCATCTCGGAGCTGGTACCGGCAAATAAGCATGGTAATTCTGGGATTCTTTTTGATCAGGTGTTGATGGATCAGTCGGGTGTTCACCTTTTGGCTACAACATTAAAAAACTGATCAATGTGGAAAAGGCCGTTGGGTCAATCTACAGGAGCACGATGAGTCATTCATGTGCCCAGTAGCCACGGTTAGTCAATTTATGGGGCTTAGGCCTTCCGGAGGTTTTTTTTTTTTTTTTTCTAGTTCACATTAATTTACACCCCTGACAACATACCAATTTGATGCTGTCTTAAAGAAATGTTTGGTTAGAATGGGATTAAGTAATTTCAGGTTTTCCTCCCACTCATTTCGGATAGGCACAGCCTCTGAGGCGGCCCGTTTAGGGTTCCCGGATTCTGCTATTAAAGCAATGGGGAGGTGGAAGTCTCAATGTTTTCAGTTATATGTTCGTCCTAATCAGGGCCGGTACTAGGGGTGGGCGGGAGGGGCATCTGCCCTGGGCGGGATGATTTAGTGTGAGAAGAGGGCGCAGTTTGCCGGGTACAACCCTTCCCAGGACAGAATATGCTGCAGAATGTAACACAGGCAGAGTGCGGCTTTGTCCCTGCATGTAGATCGTAGCACTGCACCCGCCCCCCTGCCTGCACAGTGCATTCTACTAGTCCTTCAGTAGAGTGGAGCAGGAAGGGCACGTGAGGTTGGGAAGGTATCAGCGCTTTCCTGCTTCAGTCTACATGCATACAACTTTTCCTCTCCTGGACAGCGGCTTCTCTCGCCCCTCTCCAGTAATCTCTCACTCCTGCTTTCACTTTCACAGTGTCCCATGTCTGTGGGAGATCACCCGCTCGGCCCCCCCCCCAGCCTCCTGTTATCTCTCCCTGTTCTAGACAATCTATTCCTGCTCTGTATAGTGACCCCCCTCCTCTCCTGTGCCCTTCTCTCGAGCCCCCACCTCTCTCCCTGCACAGCCAAACTGAGTGGTGTTCTCTCCTGTCTCTGTGCTGCTGAAACTGCCTCTACTCAGCCAACAGGTAACAGTAACACACTTTCAGGCTTCATATCACTGCTAATTTTTGTGAAAATAACTGTTATTTCAGATTCTATTTTTAGTAAGGGTCCATTCACAAGGGGTGCAAACATGCATCTCCCATGCAGGGCTGGAGTTTATCAGCACGGGGGTACATAGGTGTTGTGCGCATCCCCGTGTCAGCACCCCATTTATATCTACTGGGACATGAGGCTGCATGGACACAGCCCCTGTATCCTAATATGACATGCAGGTGCGGGTCCCAATAGAAGTGAATGGGACTCTGGCACAGTGATATGCACACAATGCCCATACATCCCTGTGCTGATAAGAGAGCCCTTGACAGAGCACACATGTCTGCACCACATGTGAATGGGCCCTAAAGAACTCATGTGCTTAGTGAGCTCCCCAGGCATACGAAAACAACAGGAGCTACTAAACCTGGCCATAGATGGGTGGAAATTTAACTGGTCCAGCAAGGACCGGACAAGTTTCAATCCTTCTGTAGTCATTCTTGCTAAAGAGACATCAATTTAATGATCAACTTCTCTCAAACCAGCAGAAATGTTTCCTTAGATTTGCAGCACCGACATAGATGCATGTCTCAGCGGAAAGGATTCCCTCATCTACCTTAGTTGTGTGGATTGGGGGGGGATCCATTCAATTTTTTTTGAACAGACGAAAATAAAAACGATCCATCTATGGCCAGCCTCCAGCTTACCATACATTATACAATCTGATTGTACAATATCTTTTGGATCTACCACCAACTATGTAGTACAAAGGCCTGCCTGATTGGATACTACTTAAATGAATTGTTTAGGTTGTCCATATATTGCAAAGTTTCCGTAAATCTAAAGGAGATTGTGCAGAGATTGTACAATCAAATTGTATAGTGTATGCTATACCTATAGTATAGTTTTCTTGTGCATGAGTACTAACAGTGATAAATGTTTTCCCTGTTATCTTTATTCTCACCTATGCAGATTTGTTTGCCCAGAAGCTTTGTCTTTAAGTCAATTAAACACCCGGACACATTGTCTAAAGCTGGGTACACACTAGGGTTGCACCAATACCTGTTTTGTACCAACAATACTTGTGCTTAAGTACTCGCTGATGCCAGTTGTCAATACCTTTTCAGTGCGATTTGAGTGGGCTTAAATCGCACTGTAAAGAATCACATGTGATTTGAACAGGAATGTGGTGCGATTCCTGTCTGAATCACATGTGGTTTCCTGCACCACTCCTGTGTGAACCCAGGCTGAAGTCATTATGACAAGCCTAGGTTCACACAGGAGCGGTGTGAGAAACAGCATGTGATTCAGGCAGGAATCGCACCACATTCCTGTTCAAATCACATGTGATTCTTTACAGTGCGATTTAAGCCCATTAATTTTGTATGAGCTCAGATCGCACAGAAAGTATTGGTTTTAGATATTGGAGCATTTGCACAAGTACAAGTACTCTTGCAAATGCTTAGTATCAGCAACGATGACAACGGTGACGATGAACGGGGACGATAATTGGGGGGGGGCACAGTTTGCCATCTTCGCCCTGGGCACCAAATGACCTTGTCCCAGCACTGGTCCTAATTTATTTGTTTGAATTCTAGGTACCCAGCTCACTCATTTATCTACTGGGCTCAAAAACGAGCAGCTCAACGCAGTTATACAATTTATGTCTGCATCCGGACTCTTTTAGGTTGTTTTGGAAGGGTATCAGAGGCCTTCAGTGGTTCCAACTGTACTTCCATTTGAACAGGTTGTATCAAGTATGGCCGTCGCCATCTATTTTCGTTATGCATTTGGGAGGAAATGATTTGGGAAATGTAGAAACGTTGGATTTGTTGTTTATGATCAAGCGTGACTTGCATCGTTTTATGGTAACTTCCCCAGGTACAACGCTAGTTTTTTCCGAGGTGGTTCCTCGTCTTTCCTGGCTCTTCTCTGACCAGAGGAGGGTTATGGAAAAGATGAGAAAGAGTCAGTAGGGCTCTGGAAAAGTTCATGCCTCAGATTGGTGGACTATCCTATCGGCATGTGGACCTGGAGGGCGGTTTTCCAGGTCTATACAGGTCGGATGGTGTTCACTTGTCGGAAGTGGGTATGGATATCTTTAATTTGGGCTTACAGAACAGCATTGAGGTGGCCGCGACTGTTGGGATGGGACGGTCTTGATGCTCAAGACCGTCGTGTGGGGACTGTTATTGATATTTGAAGTTTGAGCTACTGCTCGAGTTCTAATAACTGAGCAGGTAGAAATCTGTTATGTGATTATATATCTAAGTTATGAGTGATAATAAATATGAGTAATAATAAAGAGTTAATGGAAATTAATTATTTAAACCAATAAAGGTGTCGCGGCCAATATATTTTGCCAAATAAGAAGGTTTTTGAGTGTTCATTTTAATTATTTGTATCTGGGGAAGTTGGGTCTGGGTGGGTGTGGCCTACAATCTCATGAGCTTTTCCTCATCACATGGAGAATATTGCTTCCACTTTTATTCCTTTCATTCATTTATTTTTGAAACAACTCAATATTCATTCTAGAGATCTTCCTCCTATCAACAACTGTGCAGATGTTTACTGGACTTGTAATTGTGCATTTTATGGTGATAGTCTATAATCATTGGTGGAGCCAAAACTTCCATGAAAACATCTTCTCAACACATGTCTGTGTATTGTGCATTCTGGACAATTCTTTCCCCATACACTGTCCAATCTGATTGGATGACATTTACATGCACTCACTTCTCTGAGCAATTCATTTCCCCATACACTGTGCAATCAGATTGGACAGTGTATGGGGAAAGAATTGTCCAGAATGCACAATACACAGACATGTGTTGAGAAGATGTTTTCATGGAAGTTTTGGCTCCACCAATGATTATAGACTATCACCATAAAATGCACAATAACAAGTCCAGTAAACATCTGCACAGTTGTTGATAGGAGGAAGATCTCTAGAATGAATATTGAGTTGTTTCAAAAAGAAGTGAATTGAAAGGAATAAAAGTGGAAGCAATATTCTCCATGTGATAAGGAAAAGCTCATTAACATGATCAGCATTACAATAAGCACAAGCTCAATGTATAAGCAGTTGTGCACTCTGGAGAACGCAGATGCGCCCATGTGCAACACACATATTTAACAAGCTAAAGCGTGTGTCAGGTGAGCATAAATTGGTGTGGTTTGACAACGCACATGTGCAGTTGAGTAAGCTGAAAGAAGGGTGTAAAAAGGCTTAATTAGTTGTAAGACAGATCTACATGTTCTGGACAGAATTTGTGCATTTAAACAATATTATATACATACTTTTTAGCCTGGTAACAGAAGATGGAAAACTAGTAAAGTTATCTACAGTATTCAGACAAAAATTTTGAAGATTACATTGGCTGCGCTTGCTAATGGTAGGCGCAAAAGATTGCGCAAGTGCGCAACAGCGCTTCCTATGTAAATATGGTTTGGTGCCTATAAGTGCACCAGAATTTTTGATAAATGTTTTGAGTCCTGTTTGTGCAATTGCTCCAATTTCTCAACTGCACCACAGGCGCAAGTCTTTAATAAATCAACCCCATAGAATCATATGATTAAGCCCAGATGAGCAAAATGCATCAGACGGGGCCCAGGAGGAACTCAAGGCTGAGGTCATTCACATTTCTTTTCACCACGTTTGGGCTTGTTTAGGCATGTCAAGCGCTGGGATGTTAATTAATTTCATTGGTCAGAATAGTAATTTATTACATGTGTTTCCATGCATCAAGCGTTTTTCCTGTCAAAACGCTGCTGCTACTTGACGCACTGGCAGTGTTTTTTTTTTTGCCTGTAAGCGTTCCTACCTCAAAATGTGTGCATGTACACATGGGTTAACATGCAGTGGCGTTTAGAGGCGTAAAAAAAACAAAACACTAGAGACCCCTAACAGCAACATTAAAATCATCCAGGGTGCCTGAGGCCTTATTTGACAAAGGGAATTTCAGGTGCAAAAACTGTTCTGACCATTGGCCAAAATATTAGCTGCTTTAAGACATGGCACTATAGATTGTTTTCAACTTGTCTCAGAAGAAATTAGGATCTCATTCAATGTCATTACATGGTAAACATCACAGCAAGTGCAATCAAGAAAAGACCACCTGCAAGAAACACAGCTTTAAGTTTAATTACAGTGTTTAAGTCTACAAATAAACCCATCAGAAATGGATTTTATCTTCCCATCTGTTTTGCAGAAATTGCATCTCATTCACCATATTTTTTTGATTGATTGATTACAGATTAAAGCAAATTTACAATGTTTCTAGCTGCTTGTGATGAATGCATGCATGAAATTTGGGGGGTTTGTAAAACATTACCATAAACACTGATTTTCAGGATGGCAAGGTTTACATAAACATTTCTGCCAGTGTAAAAAAAGTGTAAAAACAGAACAAAGCAATGTCACTGTTTTTGCTTGTTTCTGTTTGTTTAGGGCCAATTGACATGTTAAATATTTATATCAAAAGGGTTAACTTCCTTCCTCCTTTCCTTCCTTCCTGTTCACAGTGATATCATCTTTCAGGTCCAGTTCTCTCCCTTCTGGGACTTTGGATCGTTGGGGTAAATAGGATAGCAGTTAAAGGGGTTGTAAAAGTTTGTTTTTTATTTTCTAAATAGTTTCCTTTAACCACTTGCCTACTGGGCACTTAAACCCCCCCTCCTGCCGAGACCAATTTTCAGCTTTCAGTTCTCTCACATTTTGAATGACAATTACTTATTTTTTGTCCTTTTTTCATACAAATAGAGCTTTTTTTTGGTGGTATTTGATCACTTCTGGGGGGGGGGGGGGGGTTTGCGCTATAAATGAAAAAAAAAAAACGCATTTTTCTTAGTTTATGTGATGAAATTTAGAAAATTATTAATTTTTCTTCATAAATTTGGGCCCCAATTTATACTGCTACATATCTTTGGAAAAGATAACCCAAATTAGTGGATATTTGTTTTTTGTGAAAGTTAGAGAGTCTACAAGCTGTGGTGCAAATCATAAAAAATTGATCACACCTGATGTACTGGTGGCCTATCTCAATTCCTGCGACCTGAACAAGCCAGGAAAGTACAAATACCCCCCAAATTACCCCTTTTTTGAAAGCAGACATTCCAAGGTATTTAGTAAGATGCATGGTGAGGTTTTTTATGTAATTTTTTTCCCACAATTCTTTGCAAAATTAAGATTTTTATTTATTTTTTACACAAAATTGTCATTGTAATAGGTTATTTCTCTCACATACAAAAGAGAGGAATATGGGAATCCCACCTATTTTACAATTGCAGTACTTACCGATATAATATCGGGGGGTGTAATCAAAAAATATAGCTACAAATTAGAAAAAATAACAAAAAAACAGACAGGTACACACCCTAAAAAGTTAACTGCATATTTACTAAATTCATATATCAAAAAGAACAAATAGACGTATAAAATCCATAAAATCAGAAATCCCCCATCCAATATGAGGGATAAACCTGAAAATTCCCTATATGTATCCAGCGATGGCATAAACAACTGACTAGCTGGAATAAGCCTCCCTAAAGAGAGGCAAAAGTAGTAGCATGCACACCCACCCCTCCCCAAACAAAACACCCCCAAATGCCCCTGAAACAATGACCGAGTCTAAATCTAAATAGAACACTCATGGTGTTCCTATCCAGGGCAGTGTATCCCTAAATAGGGTACTATGTTACACTCTTCCTAGATGGAACCCTTACGCTGGAAGAATTGTATACATGTAATGGTTGGTAATAAATCCACTGTAGTAACTAGGAGAGGAAAAAATTGTAATTATTAAATAAGCCAGTCACAGCTCTAATGTATAGCAAAAATTGATAGTAAAATGTCCGTTGAGGCCACAAATATTTGCCTTCAATGGAAAAATACAAATTCAGTGAGTTATCCGCATGCTTGAAGGTGGTATAAAGTATATAACATATCATGCGCTATTGAAAAATAATCTTTCCATTCAAGAATGTATCCAGCGCCAAATATCACCTGAATATCTGCTATAAAACCAGATGGTTTATTAAGGCCTAATAGATCAATATCCCAAAGACTGTGGGTAATTATCATCTATAATTATCATATGCTATTATTAGGCTCATAATTAGCTGGTAATGGAACTGCTAGATGTCATGTATCCATGTATATCCACATAACTGGATGTAATCCTAGTAGATAGATAGTTGTAGGAAAGGTCCAAGCAGTTATTCGCACAATTAGGTGTGCAGTACTCACTGTTTTGTAGGCTAGGTGTCTCTCACACAAGTAGCTGTCCTTAGATCGGTGCATGTATGTCCATAGTATATGAGTCAGACGACTTAAAAGCAAAACAAGCGAGGGTGATGTGTTGGTAAGGCTGCGGATAAAGTCTTACTGAGTTGGATATGAACTCCAATCCTGGGTTGTTACAGAGTGGATCTGTGTGGAATCATCATTCTGATATCAATCAGCTAGATCTCATGTGGTATCCTCCAGACGACGGTAATTGCAGTTACAAGAAACGTCTCCCTGAAGCCATGATGAGGACGACTCGGTGTGGGGTGCAAGGGGGGGTGCTGCTCCCAAGAGATGGCATGACATGTATACCACAAATGACGCCCCAAAATACATTCTGCTACTCCTCCTGAGTATGGCGATACCACATGTGTGGGACTTTTTTTTACAGCCTAGCCACATAGAGAGGCCCAATATGCAGGGAGCACCATCAGGTGTTCTAGGAGCATAAATTACACATCTAACTTGTTGACTACCTAGAACACTTTTAAAGGTCCTGGAGGACCAGGACAATGGAAACGCCCACAAATTACCCTATTTTGGAAAGCTAACACCCCAACGTATAATCTAAGAGGCATAATGAGTCTTTTGAACGGTTAATTTTTTCCCAGAAGTTTTTGGAAAATGTGGGAAAAAAATGAAAACGCATTTTTTTTTTACACAAAGTTGTCCATTTATAAAATATTTCCAACACATAGCATGTACAGAGAAAAAATGACACCCCAAAATACATTCTGCTACTCCTCTTGAGTATGGCAATACCAAATGTGTGAGACTTTTACACAGCCTGGCCATATACAGAGGCCCAATATTGAAATAGCACCTTCAGGCGTTCTAGGAGCATAAATTACACATCTCATTTCTCAACCACCTATTACATTTTTGAAGGCCCTGGAGCAGCAGGACAATGGAAACGCCCACAAAGTGACCCCATTTTGGAAAGCTAACACCCCAACGTATAATATATGAGGCATAATGAGTCTTTTGAATGGTTAATTTTTTTCTAGAAGTTTTTGGAAAATGTGGAAAAAAAATGAAAACGCATTTTTTTTTACGCAAAGTTGTCCATTTATAAGATATTTCCAACACATAGAATGTGCAGAGTAAAACTTACACCCCAAAATACATTCTGATACTCCTCCTGAGTATGGTGATACCACATGTGTGAGACTTTTACACAGCCTAACCACATACAGAGGCCCAACATGCAAGGAACACCATCAGGTGTTCTAGGGACACATAGCATGCACATACCAAGAATTACAGGGGCAGAGGCATAATAGCATAGGTCCTACAGGCAGCAGGCAGAAGTAGGGCCTTGTTCAGGACAGAATGGGGACAGGGGTAGAGGCTTCCCCCACCCAAATCTCTTTGAAGCCTCAGAGTCTCCAAACCCTAATCTAGGAATGAGAAAACAAAAAAAAATGTTTTCTTCATCCAGAAAAACAATTCTGGAGCCCCTCACATATGTGAGACCCCTGTGTTATGAATCCCACTAGTCCACTGGCAGGGTACAAGATCAGTCCAAGAGGCAGGCAAAAAGCATGGTCAAACAGTCCAGGGCCAGTTCCAGATCAGGCAGAGGTATGTAGAGGATCGGTAGGCATAAGAGTGGTCGAATAATAAGCCAGGGTCAGTTCCAGATCAGGCAGAGGTATAAACAGAATCGGTAGGCAGAAGCGTGGTCGAATAACAAGCCAGGGGCAGTTACAGAGCAAGCAGAGGCATAAGGGGTGTGAAGGTAAATGGCAGGAAATGAGGGTTATGTTTACCATACTTCACTAATAATTTAGTGAAGTATGGTAACAGTGGATACAGTCAACTATGCAGAGGCCTGGTTGGGAATGACATTGGGCACAATGATAAGTGTTGTCTCTTCTCACTCTTCCTCTGGAGCACACCCGGCATTTTTTCTGACATTTTTGGCCTGTTGGTCTGGGAGGGATTTTATCGGGAAAGTGGAGAGTTGGCTAATCACATTGGATCAAACGTTTTCTGGTGGGCCGTTCGGGTATATAAGGGCAGTGGTGATTTCCTCCTGGTAGAAAAGGAAGGGTTTGGGTCTTTCAGTGGAGTTCCGATAGATGACATAGGTGTTTTATATGGCCAAATTAAACAAATAAATTGAAACTTTTTTATACCACTGGTATGTTCGTCTTGTGGAAAGGTAGGGTTCGAGCATTTGGTCGTTGAAGTCGACACTACCCATGAATATATTGTATTCGTGGATACATGTTGGTTTTTGGATTCGGACATTCCTCCTGGTGATCTCAACGAATGTATTGTTGTGGATCGAAGAAAGCACGTAGACATCCCTTCTGTCCCTCCACTTCACAGCCAGAATTTCCTCATTCCGTAAACTCGCCGTCTCCCCTCTTCTTAACTTCTTGTCCATGAGGCTTTGAGGAAAGCCCTTCCGGTTCTTCCTTACGGTGCCGCATGCTGGAGTGTTCTTTCTGTGAAGGTTGCGGAACAGGGGCAAACTAGTATAAAAGTTATCTACGTACAAATGGTGGCCTTTCTCCAGGAGTGGGTTTATAAATTTCCAAATGACTTTCCCGCTGGCTCCTATGTAGTCTGGGCAATTAGGGGGGTGCAGTTGGGTGTCCTTCCCTTCATATACAATGAAAGCATACACATACCCTGTGGCTAGGTTTATAGAGCTTCACCCCATAGCGGGCCCTTTTGGTGGGAATAAATTGTTTTATGCCCAGCCTGCCAGAAAATTAGACAAGGGACTCATCCACGCATATGTGTTGGTCTGGGGTAAACAACTGGGGGAAGATTTCAGAAATTTTTTTTAGTTGTGGCCGAATTTTATAAAGTTTATCAAAAATTGGGTCATTTCGGGGAGGGCACTGGATATTGTCATTGTAGTGTAGGAATCTCATAATCATGAGATATCTGGTTCTGGGCATTGCTGAGGAAAAGATGGGCATGTGGTAGATGGGGCGGGATGACCAATATGAACGTAATTCATTTTTTCTGTTTAGTCCCATACAGAATGTGAGGCCTCGTACACACGGCCGAGATTCTCGTCGAAAAAAACATGTCGTTTTTTTCGACGAGATTCTTGGACAAGAAAATTGTCCCGGCCGAGTGTACACACGCTCGATTCAAAGAACCCGCGGTTCTTTGAATGGAGCGTACGCGGTGACGTCATCGACTACGACGAGCATGCGCTCGTCACATTCGATGCCGTCGCCGCCATCTTGGTATACCCTACGTATGCCTAGGAAGCTACCGCGCATGCGTCGAATTCATTTCGAACATGCGCGGGCTTCCGGGAGGACAGGTAAGTGTACACACACTCACTTTTCTCGTCGAGAAACATGCCGACGAGAATCTCGACGAGAAAATAGAGAGCAGGATCTCTATTTTCTCGTAGAGATACTTGTCGCTTTTCTTGACGAGAAACCATACACACGAACGAGTTTCTCTGCAAAAAATCTCTGCCAGCAAGTTTCTTGCTGGTTTTTGCCGAGAAACTCGTTCGTGTGTACGAGGCTTGAGGCCCAAAAAATGTTTAAACTCCTCCACTGTTAGGGGTCTCCACTCGTAGGGACGGGCATAATAGGACGTTGGGTTACTTGTTATGAATTGGTGGGCAAACTGGGCATATAGTTTGCACTGGGCCACAATTGATGCAAACATGTCCTCTGTGAAAAATTTATGGAAAAAGTCTATCGGGGAAAAGATTTCTATATCCACCTGGACTCCTGGCTGGGCAGTGAAAGGGGGAATGTTAGCTTCTCCCGAATTAGGAGGAAGCCACAAGGGGTTCTGAAGGGAATAGGGAAGGCTGGCATGGGACCTAACCCTTTGGGACTGAGGTGGTTCACTGGTACGTGGCCTTGCTTGCAGAGGTAGTGCAGTGCTGGTGGATGGCACTGCGGTGCTGGTGGATGGCACTGCGGTGCTGGTGGATGGCACTGCCTCCTCACCAAAACGGCTTTGACTGGCAGGCGGGCCCTCCTCCTCCTCCTCTGAAGCTGTCAGTCTTCCACTGCTTAGGACAGGCTCGTAGTCAACGTCAGACTCAGAATCTGAATTTGGGGAGGAATCCGAAGTGGAGAGCTCCCCGTTGCTCCCGTCGGCCGCAAGAATATGGTACGCCTCCTCAGCTGAAAATAATCTTCTAGCCATTGTTGGCGATGACAGAAGGCACACGTGACACTGATACGTGGCACTGATGACACTAATAACAGATGGCCTGTGGCACTGACAGGTGGCACTAGTGACAGATGGTACTGACAGGTTGCACTGATGACAGGTGGCACTGACAGATGGTACTGATGATGGATGGCACTAATACGTGGCACTGATGACACGTGACACTGATACGTGGCACTGGTGACACTGATAACAGATGGCACGTGGCAGGTGGAACTGATGACAGATGGCACTGACAGGTGGCACTGATGACAGATGGCACTGATGACAGGTGGCACTGGCAGATGGGACTGGCAGATGGCACTGATATGTACTGTGGGCACTGTGTACTGGTGTTTTTTCACTCACTATCACTGAAGCTGCAGCACAGAAGCTCTCCCTCCTCACACGCGGTCTCTGTGTGAGGAGGGAGAGCCGGCAATGAGAAATGATCTCATATGTTTACATTTGAGATCATCTCTCATTGGACACAAAGATCGAGTGCTAAATGGCCGATGTGATTGGCCATTTAGCACGATCTGTGATTGGCTGTGTCCAAGGGATACGGCCAACACAGATTTTCCCCGATGCGTGCCCTCAGGGGCAATTAAGCGCCGCGCTGTAGACGTCTTTCGTCTATAGCGCCGGCGTGAAGTGGTTAAGCTAGTGCATTGTTGGTTCACTTACCTTTTCCTTCGATTTCCCTTCTAAAAGTTTTTTTTCTTTGTCTGAATTTTTCACTTCCTGTTTCTCCTCAGTAAGCTTGCCCCCATCATCCGAGCTGTTCTGACTGGGGGTTAGTCAGCCAGAACAGCTTACTGAGGAGGAACAGGAAGTGAGAAATTCAGACAAAGAAAAAAAACATTTAGAAGGGAAATCGAAGGAAAAGGTTAGTGAACCAACAATGCACTAGCTTAAAGGAACCTATTTAGAAAATAAAAAACAAACCTTTACAACCCCTTTAATCCAGGTAGCTTGTAGATTACTATCTAGGCATGTGCCTACTCCCTATTGTGTAGGGCAGGGCTTGAAAATTGCACTCGCCCGCTCGCCAAATGCGAGCATAAATTGCCGTTTGGCGAGTGCAGTAACAGAGCGCAATGTGATCCCCAGGCCCTGGGGATCGATTTGCTGTGCACCTGCGCTCCAAGCCTCATTTTGAAGCCTACTTCCGGTTTCCGACTTCCGGTTTGCGACTTCTTCTTCGGCAGCGTCATTACAGCGTCATTACAGGGGACAGGTGCAGGAGAGTTCCGCTCTCCACCGCTGATGGAGAAACAAGGAGAGGTCCGCTCTCCACCGCCGCGCGGGGGGGGGCACAAGGAGAGGTCCACTCTCCACTGCCGTGGGGGACACGAGAAGAGGCCGCCTGCCAACGGTGCACATCCCTACACCCACCAGCTTAAGGTAAGATGGGGAGCCATCTGAGGACACTTATTTAAAGGGAGGCCCTCTGGGGACACTGATGTAAGGGGGGCTCTCTGGGGACACTGATGTATGGGGGGGGCTCTCTGGGGACACTGATGCAAGCGAGGGCTCTCTGGGGGACACTGATGTAAGGGGGGGCTCTCTGGGGACACTGATGTAAGGGGGGCTCTCTGGGGACACTGTATGGGGGGCTCTCTGGGGACACTGATGTAAGCGGGGGCTCTCTGGGGGACACTGATGTTAGGGGGGGCTCTCTGGGGACACTTATGTAAGGGGGGGCTCTCTGGGGACACTGATGTAAAGGGGGGCTCTCTGGGGACCCTGATGTAAGGGGAGGCTCTCTGGGGACACTGATGTATGGGGGGGGCTCTCTGGGGACACTGATGTAAAGGGGGGGCTCTCTGAGGACCCTGATGTAAGGGGGGGCTCTCTGGGGACCCTGATGTAAGGGGGGGCTCTCTGAGGACCCTGATGTAGGGGGGCTCTCTGAGGACCCTGATGTAGGGGGGGGCTCTCTGGGGACACTGATGTAAGCGGGGGCTCTCTGGGGACACTGGGGTAAGGGGAGGCTCTCTGAGGACACTGATGTATAGGGTGCTCTCTGGGGACACTGAGGTAAGGGGAGGCTCTCTGGGGACACTGAGGTAAGGGGAGGCTCTTTGGGGACACTGAGGTAAGAGGAGGCTCTCTGGGGACACTGAGGTAAGAGGAGGCTCTCTGGGGACACTGAGGTAAGGGGAGGCTCTCTGGGGACACTGTACGGGGGTGCTCTCTGGGGACACTGAGGTAAGGGGAGGCTCTCTGGGGACACTGATGTTATGTTTAAATTGAATAAAGCTATGTTATAATTGCATTTTTTTATATTTTGGATTCTTTATTCTTAAGAAAAATTTAATTTCATAAGCTTTAAGGGGGGCGGGGTTGGGGGAAGGACCTGGGAAAGGTTTGGTGGGGCAACTGGTGGAGAGTAAGGTTTTTGCCTGGCTAGT
The DNA here is from genome assembly GCA_029206835.1 of Rana muscosa. NCBI lineage: Eukaryota > Metazoa > Chordata > Amphibia > Anura > Ranidae > Rana > Rana muscosa. Next base: position 121,431,530 of record CM055118.1, read on the forward strand.
AGGTCTAGACTTGAAATTTTAAGCCCTGGTGTAGGGCATATACTGTATATAGGGGGACCGACTTAGTCCGAGGCTGTCCAGTGCGAGAGTTGTAAAGTAAGGACTAGTGTAATTTGTGATATTTTTCTTTGGTCACATAACGTCCAATGGTACCTGTCACCTAGGGCGACCACAGCTATTTTTTACAATGGACTGTCTAAAAATTTCAGGTATGAACAACACCACTAATTAGTAGCACCACCAAGCAAAAAAAAAAAAAGAAGCCAATTAAATGTACTATAGTAGCCTGTTGTGGCAAGATTGGTTGTTTGCAGAGCACACAGCCATCTTTGCCTTGTGCTACCTAAGCACACTTCAGATTTCATCTTTTTACAATAATGTTGTCTTTTGGCTAAAATTCACTCTACCGTTAATCCCATCATTCATTCAAGCAAAGTAGCATCATCACATAGGTCTTATCATCAGGCCATCCCAGAGCAGAGTGTCCCTGGGATATTCAGCTTCCTTTATTTATAGTCAACATGAGTAACAAAAGAAGGTGGTGGCTTCACAAAACAGCCATTCAGACATTTTGTATATTTTCAAAAGAACCAATCACAGACATGTTTAAATTCAAATAGCAGTGATGTGTGCAAACGGCTGTATACAGGGGTCATGCTTTCTGTAAAACAAAGGAACAGTAGAAAGCATGGCTTTGTACAAAGCCGTGTGCAAACCAAACTCACTGCTACCAATGACGCCAACCATACTTAAACATGGATCAGATAATCACAATTTCCGTATATTTATGCTATAGTTCCCATAAACGCAGATCTGTTCGCTCGGAGTCATTTAATGCAGTCGACAAGAAGTGGCCAGGCCCTTGCTGAGGCATAAATGAACATCCCTAAAAGGAGCAAGCAAATCTGTTGTGTCCGTGGGACGGTGTTTGCGCCAATGGTCTTCCACGAACGTCTGTATGTGCGAATACACTCACATGAGCGCATTACAGCAAAACCGACACTGGGAGACATCTGACAACATACATTAATAAAATATTCCACAACAGTCCTTCCTTTTTTGTCATATGCTCCCCATGTGTCCCTCGATGAAACTTGATCTACTTCTTACACCTGGAAATTAATCAGTCCTTAGTCCATAAAAAGGAAAAAAACACGGCTTGACATGTAGACTCTATTCTTCAGGGGCATGACTTATAAAGGAGGACATGACATGGTGAGCTGTAGTAATCGCCGATCCGTCTGTGATCCTCTGTGTCTTGTATGTGGGTCCGGTTTCGGGGCGTCTCATCAAGGAAACTCTGGTCACGCGTCCAATCAGGCAACAGGAGCACCTCGTCACGACATAGAAAGAATAGAAATAAAAACGACATGAGTATATATATTCCCACTTCCTTTAACCACGATCCGCTGTAAAATAAAAATTAGATCCCCAAAGATTCCCAGACCCCTAAAAGGACTCCCAACCTTCACTTAGCTACAGCTCTGGCTTCAACAGTTACATGAAGAATCCTGTCCTTAACGGATGAGAATTGTTCAATCATATCCCAAGCCCGAGCCCCCCCCCACCTTGTACATCCAGGACCCCATGCCCAGACCAGGTCGGGGTTGGTGAACAATTCCCTTCTAGCTGTCCCTGCCATTCTTAATTTCTCACGCCATCAGATCCTCGCGATCGGCCGTGTCATAAGATGCTGGGACAGCTTCACCATCACGCATGAACCTCTTGCTTTGGGGGGAATTACCTTATAAGCTGCAGATCCGCATAAACACCAAACTAAAGTTCAAACACACTTGTGGGCTGCCTAGATACCCAAACCGACAAGAGGCAGAGCTATTAAAACTATAACCAATTTTACCCTCTAAAAATGCATCGTTAGATTCCATTGACAAGTGTCTGTTTTGAGTCTTCACTAGTTTGTCAAAACTCCTCATACCCTTAATAACATCATAAATGGCATATACCGCTGTCATCGCTGGGGTCTAAAACTCGGTGAAGACTCAGAACAGACCCAGCAATCGGTCCTGTTCGCTTTCTGAGCTAGTCAGGACATACACTTTAAATAATAACTTGGGATGCTTTTCATCGTTACCCTTGCTAAAATTGACTAAACAACAAAAATATAAATAGACAAAGATACTCCTCAGTTCTTTGGTGTGGTTGAGCCGCTTCTTGCAGTGGCTGGCGTGGTCTCATCCCTCAAGCTTCTTTACAACGACCGAGTCACCTGGTTGGAAAGAATGTAAAACTGGTTATTGTGTCAGGGTCCAGGAGGGACTCGTGAACCCTGTGGTGGACATTTTGAAGTTCATGTCAGAGCGATCGCACCCACCCCATCAGCCGAGAATATAAGTGACAGCTAATGAGGAAAGTACGACTCTGGTTTTGATTGACCTCCAAACAACCCTCATATGACAATAACCCAGACATCGGGACTGTGGTCACTGCATAACCTGTGCGTGGCTTACAATACCTGGAACCACTGACAAAAGGTTCTAAGCATCTGGGATGGGAACCTACTTCACCAGACTGCTGCTTGCCGATTCAAATTCTATCAAAGAAAGACAGTCTTGGCACAAACTTGGTTAGAATTACAGAGGTTAACATTATTTGTTTGACCAAAAAACTGTCATTCTTACATTTATCATTCCCCCCATTTTCTTCCTCATTACAGACTGAAGGAAGAAATGCGTGGTGCAGGAAAAAAGAAACAATGAAATAGCCTATGATACTTTTACCTCCTTAGACTCGTATTTATCCATATGTACAGCTGTCTACATACACCTGCTCTCTGTGTACAAACTCCTTGGACCTGAAAAATACTTAAAAGCAAAATCATTACTCTATCCTTCATATTTAACCTGCAAAGAATGGTAAACAATAATGACATTCCTGTACATTGGTAAATTGTCAATGACATTCTTTCAAAACCAATTCAAACAAAACCCTCTGTAACCCTTACTTTTCCCATTCCTACAAAAATACAACAGCCGCTACGCATCGGAGGATCGCCGCGGTAAGTTCGAACATATTCACGTTACTACATACAAACATTCAGATACAAATGTGGGGGAGATACTTCATAGTTTCCAAAACCAAAATAAAAAACAAAACAGCCAGAATTCTCCCTTCACTCTTTCAGCAATAGAAAAAAATACAATGGGAAAAACATGAGAGCAGCTCGAGAACCTTGCATGGACCAGCCATACAAAGTTCAAACAAACGGGCATGAGAATTTAACCACCGTTCCTCCTCTGAGAATCACGAAAGCGTGTACTACACCTCCATCAACACTCATCATTACAGATTTCTGAAGCCACAGCTGAACTACATCCAAGGTACCTTTATTCTGAGGTCTCGTCCTCCAGCAATAGTACCTTCCAAAAGGAATACACCTTACTGTACCCTCTGACCAGATATGTCATCCTTTAAGGGGTCTCATGTCCGGAGCCCCAAACCCAGACCTCATGTGTGGTGCAGCTGTCTGACTGGTGCACTGCATGAACGGCACATTGTCCATGACGATTCAAATCACTTTTTTTTGGCGAACTCTGCGTCCAGAGAACCCTGCGCTTTATTTTCGGAGCGGTTATGGTTTGCGGCTTTATTACCATAATCGACCCCTGCATCCCGATTATTTTACACGGCCTGAGCAGGGCTGTTAGCGTACTACTCCTCACGTTTATGCTAATCACAGGAATTCCGATTATTCTACACGGCCCGACCTGTCTCACGATAAACGTGTTTGTCAGACGAGCTGCAAAGCACCATGAAATCCTCCACTATTCAAAACAATATTATGGCTTCTTTCTACCTGCATCTAGATGTTACAATAATGGTGATGCCCCCCTGTTTGCTCTCTACCCAAAACTGTATTTACAGTATAAAACTTCACAAAATTGGAACAAAATATAAAATGCTTTCCATTTTCCTTCAAACCACAAATCTCACTGCCCAACCTTTCAGAAAACCCCAAGCTCCTCCCACCATCTTTCTGCTGATATATAAATGCTGAAAAGAAACTTCCGGTTACATGCTCAGCTACTTAAAAAAAAAAACTGGTTTATTTACATATCAATTGTTCAGGGAGAGGGAGGGGGGAGCCTAGCCCCAATCGCCTTGTCTATCAAGACTCCAAAAAATCCATGGCTAAACATCATATATATTTCAACAATTTAAAACCTTGTCAAGAAAATGATGGAATAAACCCCCCTTTGCAAATGGGAGGGCCCTGACCCACACATCCCCTGGAAGCAGAACCACAAGTTGAGACTTAAATACAAACTCCTGCCAAAAGATGGCTATACAGTACAAGCTTCAAAACATATGAATTGCCTTCTGGGAAACTCCCAAATATTTAAACATAAAAACACACCATTGTACAAAAACTCTGTTAGTCTTACAATCTATCAAAATTCAGTGTAAAGTGGAGTTTTTACTTAAAAACGAAATCCAATACAAAAACCGCCGCTCATATACTGCAAAGTCAGCTAACCCTGCAATAGCTTACATTCACTTAAATGAAAACAGAGAAATCCCCATCCTAACACCATCTGCATGGAGTTTGCATGTTCTCCCTGTGTCTGCGTTGGCCTCCTCCCACACTCCAAATGCTGGTAGGTCAACCAGATCCCATCCATAAATAGGCCCCAGCATGTGCGTGTGTACTCACCTCAAAAGGCGATGCTTACTGTAAACGTCTCTCAAGATGGCCGACAAGCCAGGACAACAAAATGGTGGATGACCACGCACACCTCATGGACAACAAAATGGTGGATGACCACCGCACACCTCATGGACAACAACATGGTGGATGACCACCGCACACCTCATGGACAACAACATGGTGGATGACCACCGCACACCTCATGGACAACAACATGGTGGATGACCACCGCACACCTCAATTCGCACCAAACATCAAAAACTAAGAAATTCCACCAGCAAAATAGCCGACGAATGCCACAGCACGGTCACATGATATCACACCCAAAGGAAAGGTGGCTGCACCTTCCCTTATAGGATACCCACAGGCTAAGGAAAAACTGCGCCTCAAAATGGCAGACAAACCACAAGGCTAACAACAAAAGCCAAGAATGGCGCCATTAACGCATGTATTTTTTTCCCGCCAAAACCAGCATCTCTTTAAAAGAAAATCAAAAATGTTTTTCTCCACAAAGACAGACTACACTTGAGATTCACACTCAACCATAGACACACACTCTAGGCTACTTCAACTCAGACCCTTTGGCCAACTAAACAGCACATTTAAAAAAATGTTAGTTACATAAACAATATTAAAAACATATTAATTTCTCTAAGTTCATATACTCTGAGATATTCACCACACACATACAGTACAATGTTGCCTGCATGCCTGCTCAGAGTTCCCTTCCCTCAGGGCATAGCCCCTGCAACACAAAACATTCTCCATTGCAAAACAGTGGGCAAGCCCTTCCCCCATTCAAGCACATGGCTGCTCTGACAAACCATTGAGAAATACAAACAGCTCAGCCAAACACACACATTGCAGGCTGAATAATCCCACATCTATACCTTAATTTCATACACAATATACAGTATAACATCAGATCATCTCTCAGGGCGTAGCTCTTCCAGTTACAGAGAGTCACCAACTTTCACCATTGTAACTGATAGATGCTGGCTGCCCCTCCCCCACTAAAGCACATGTCTTATGGCTCAATGCAGCGGCCATCTTTAACAAGGCAGCCAAACAAACAATCTCAGTGTAGGCTGCACGAAATACCACATACATACGATCAGATTCACAGGCATACGATCTCTCTCCCAACAAAATCACACACACACACAATCAGATTCAGACATATACACACACACACACACCTCTCATACTGCAACCCTACAGCATTATTTCAAAAAGACGAAAAATTTGTTCTTTTACAGAGCAGAGCCCCCACGCATCGGAACGTAGATCCACTCTCCCCCCATTTCGATCCGATGTCCAAAGGGGCTCCATCTATTCCCAAAGGTCCTGGCCCGCCATCTGTTGTGGCAAGATTGGTTGTTTGCAGAGCACACAGCCATCTTTGCCTTGTGCTACCTAAGCACACTTCAGATTTCATCTTTTTGCAATAATGTTGTCTTTTGGCTAAAATTCACTCACCGTTCATCCCATCATTCATTCAAGGAAAGTAGCATCATCACATAGGTCTTATCATCAGGCCATCCCAGAGCAGAGTGTCCCTGGGATCTTCAGCTTCCTTTATTCATAGTCAACATGAGTAACAAAAGAAGGTGGTGGCTTCACAAAACAGCCATTCAGACATTTTGTATATTTTCAAAAGAACCAATCACAGACATGTTTAAATTCAAATAAAATGCTAGCAGTGATGTGTGCAAACGGCTGTGTACAGGGGTCATGCTTTCTGTAAAACAAAGGAACAGTAGAAAGCATGGCTTTGTACAAAGCCGTGTGCAAACCAAACTCACTGCTACCAATGACACCAACCATACTTAAACATGGATCAGATAATCACAATTTCCGTATAGTTATGCTATAGTTCCCATAAACGCAGATCTGTTCGCTTGGAGTCATTTAATGCAGTCGACAAGATGTGGCCAGGCCCTTGCTGAGGCATAAATGAACATCCCTAAAAGGAGCAAGCAAATCTGTTGTGTCCGTGGGATGGTGTTTGCGCCAATGGTCTTCCACCAACGTCTGTATGTGCGAATACACTCACATGAGCGCATTACAGCAAAACCGACACTGGGAGACATCTGACAACATACATTAATAAAATATTCCACAACAAGCCATATACAGTATGTGAGAAGTATGATGTTCCGCTGTACCACTTCAAATGTGATTCACGCATGTTCAGTGTCCTGAGTTTTAATAAGAAGAAGCTGTCTATGTCAGTTACTGAAGGAGGGAAATTTATGTTTTATAGCGATGTGTAGTCATAGTGTATCGTAAAGAACTGGGAACCAGGAGTGAAGCTACATCTAACCTTCCAGGTTGTGGAGACTTAGGTGTATGGTACCAAGTGTAATTTAGCTAACCCTTGAGGTAATGAATAACTGAGGGAGAAGTAGCAGCCAGATGACAGTGGAAGCGGTGATGGTGGCAGATGACAGAAGCCTTGGTAGTGAGGGGACAAATGGTACTTCATGTTCCCCACTTAGTGGCTAGGAATCAATATTGGAGCCAGCTGCAGTACAAGGCCTACCAAAAGACTGAGCTTCAGGTCATGTAATGCAAGGCTTTGCTGTGTGAAATACGGTGGCTTCCATAAGCACATAAGGGTGGTACATATTAAAAAGGTGTGTAGTAGAGAGAGCAAACAAGCTGGTGAAGTAAAGTACATACTATGTATTGCTTTCCCAAAATGCGATGAAGGTATATGCCTGGCCTGGACAGGTAGGAACAGACCACGTCACTGGCTGAAGAAATTAAGAAGAAGATGCAGTCTTTCTGCATGGATAACATGCTGTAAGTACAATTTGGCCTATGGCTTGGAAATTGGAGTCACCCAAATTTATAGTGAAGTGTAAGACAAATCAAGTGTAGTACTCCTGAGAGACCCCTAGGAGCCTAGAAGTAATTTTCAGGAATAGTTCTGCAACACAACTTCTTCCTAGTGATAGGCTGAAGGACATACAAACAAATCAGATGACACCTGCAGTTGCAAAGACAGCAGCTAGTTTAATTATGTCACAACCATCACTTTGTCCACCTAGAGTGATGCAACTCACTTGAAAATCTTTTGACCTCTATATGTCTAGTGGGGTCATCTCATCACTAATACTAACCACCACCACCACCAACATCCCAAACCAGAAACTGCACTTCTGTGGGGCAACAAAACATAATCTCTCTCTATCTGTACTACTGGTGTGACAATTACTATTGGGCCTTGCAGAGTCTCTTGTCCCTGAGCCAGGTTCACTCCATTATCACACAGATGAAGTCCACCAGTGAGAGATTACCTTCTGTCCTGTACCCTATAACCCAACATCAAAGGGGCATTTCTCTTGAGCAGATAGAATACCAAGAGTAGGGATGAGCTTCGAGTTCGAGTCGAACTCATGTTCGACTCGAACATTGCCTGTTCGCCCGTTCGCCGAACAGCGAACAAATTGGGGTGTTCGTGGCAAATTCGAAAAATCTATGGGAGAAATCTAAAGTGTTAATTATAAAGGCTTATATGCAAGTTATTGTCCTAAAAAGTGTTTGGGGACCCGGGTCCTGCCCCAGGGGACATGTATCAATGCAAAAAGAAGTTTTAAAAACGGCCGTTTTTTCGGGAGCAGTGATTTTAATAATGCTTAAAATGAAAAAATAAAAGTGAAATATTCCTTTAAATTTCGTACCTGGGGGGTGTGTATGATATGCATGTGAAGTGGCGCATGTTTCCCGTGCTTAGAACTGTCCCTGCAAAAAATGTCATTTTTGAAAGAAAAAAATGCATTTAAAACTGACTCGCGGCTATTAATGAATTGTCGGCTCCCGGCAATACATACAAAAGTCATTGATAAAAAAAAAAAAGCGTGGGGGTTCCCCAGAATTCAATTACCAGGCCCTTCAGGTCTGGAATGGATATTAAGGGGAACCCCGCCGCAAATTTAAAAAAAAATTGTCCCCATGGACATCCTCCCCATGTTGAGGGCATGTGGCTTGGTACGGTTCAGGAGGGAGGGGGGGCCGCTCTCTCGTCCCCCCCTTTTCCCCTGCGGCCGGCCAGGTTGCGTGCTCGGATAAGGGGTCTGGTATGGATTTTTAGGGGGACTCCACGCCATTTTTTTTTAAAATTTGGGGTGGAGTTCCCCTTAAAATCCATGCCAGATCTGAAGGGCCTGAAATGGATATTTGGGGGAACCCCACGTCAATTTTTTTTTAAATTTGCGGCGGGGTTCCCCTTAATATCCATTCCAGACCTGAAGGGCCTGGTAATTGAATTCTGGGGAACCCCCACGCTTTTTTTTTTTTTTTTTATCAATGACTTTTGTATGTATTGCCGGGAGCCGACAATTCATTAATAGCCGCGAGTCAGTTTTAAATGCATTTTTTTCTTTCAAAAATGACATTTTTTGCAGGGACAGTTCTAAGCACGGGAAACATGCGCCACTTTACATGCACATCATACACACCCCCCAGGTACGAAATTTAAAGGAATATTTCACTTTTATTTTTTCATTTTAAGCATTATTAAAATCACTGCTCCCGAAAAAACGGCCGTTTTTAAAACTTCTTTTTGCATTGATACATGTCCCCTGGGGCAGGACCCGGGTCCCCAAACACTTTTTAGGACAATAACTTGCATATTAGCCTTTATAATTAACACTTTAGATTTCGAACGTTCGAGTCCATTGTATTTAATAGGGTTCTAAAGTTTACACGAACATTTTGTCTGTTCGCAGGTTCTGGTGCGAACCGAACAGGGGGGTGTTCGGCTCATCCCTGACCAAGAGGAAGTGACAGAAATTAGATAAATAATGGATAGCTTTCTTTCTCTCTTTCTATTCTCTTACATTCGTGGCAAGGCGAAAGAACCCCTAGTGGGTGAGAATGCCACCCTTACAAACAGCTAAAAAGATGAATGATGCTCTCCAGGTGGCATTGCCCCCAGATCATTGAAGACACCATCAAATGGGGGTCAATCAGTCACAACTTAGGGAACCCCTAACAATAACCATTGAGAGAGTACCTTCTGTCCTGTACCCTATAATCCAACATCAGAAGGACATTCCTCTTGAAAAGATGAAGTGACAGAAAAGAGATACATAATGGATAGTCCTCTTTCTTTCTTTCTTTCTTTCTTTCTTTCTTTCCTTTTCTTCTCTCTTTTTTCCTTTTTTTTTTCCTTTCTTTCTTTCTTTCTTTCTCTCTTTCTTTCTTTCTTTCTTTCTTTCTTTCTTTCTTTCCTTTTTTTTTATTTTCTTTTTTTTTCCTTTCTTTCTTTCTTTCTTTCTTTCTTTCTTTCTTTCTTTCTTTCTTTCTTTCTTTCTTTTCCATTTGAGTGAGGCAAGGGGAAAGAATGTCACCCTATAGTGGTGGTGAGAATGCCACCCTTACAAACAGCTTAAAAGATCAATGGTGTCATACACCTAACTCTTATTGACCCCAGAACTTTACAGACACCATCAAATGAGGGTCAATCAGTTACAACTTAAGGAACGCCTAACAATCTTTGGAGGAACCCAGGGTGAGATCAGCTGGCCTAGTTACTCTCTTTACCGACAGGGAGCTGGCTGTCTGCAAAAAAAAAGATTAGACATTTCTTTTGACTATCTTATTAGTTCCTAAATGTGTGCGTACATTTTATTAATTGCTTGCAATATACAGTACATACTAAAATGTAATTTGGACTTAGTAGCTCCAACTTTTTTTGTCATCTGTAAATCACACTCTTTCATGTCTGCACATTTCACGGTTGATCACATTTCACACTTGCCAGTGTGATGTTTAAGTGTGACAGGTGCTACACTGTTTTCCTGACACCATCCATGTATGCCATTTCATGCTACTACGATCAGCTAGTTGTCGTTGTCACAACTTGTTAGTCAGTGACTGCGAATCCAGCTCGGAGGCTCCGATAAAACTATTTCAGATGTCACTAGAGCTTAAAATAAATGAAGAATGGATTAAACATCTTGTCAGGAAAAGAGCAGCCACAAGGTTAACAAAGACAGAAACTCTACTACAGACTGCTGCTACTTGTGGGTTTTAATCAGTAAGGCTTTCATTGACTGTACTGCAGAACAAAACTTATTTTATATACTTCTCAAATCAGCCAAGAATATTCTGAATTTTATGAGCTATTTTTAAAGATGAATTCTGGGGGGAAAAAAAGGTTTACTCTTGTAGGCAACCTCTACTATTCCCATGGAGTATTAATGTTGTTGGGTCAGCTGCTCTGGAAGTGATGCAGCAATCCTATGATCGGTAAATTACTTTTCCTTTCTGGCAGAGTAAAGAGAGTGGTCAAGTGATCACTGTTTATTGCTGGCACAAGCTGTAACCCAGTATAGGACCAATGTGTCTTCTGCTTCGGACTTAGGGCATGTTCTGGTTTGGACACAGCTCTCTCGTAAAATTTGGGTGGCCATTTTGGATGCAGATGTGCTATATATAGAGTAGATCAGGACAGGTACCATACTGGTAGAAACAGATAGGTTCCCAAAGAGGTCCCAGCCTATCAACGTGGATCAAGCTGGGGATCAGAGTGCTCTGAGATGGGAAGTGCAGCATGCCCTTAGGGGAAGGCTTACCCACACTGTGTGTTATTAAAGGGCTATCAAAGCGGTTACTGCTGCAAAGAGATGCATTATTTTCAGAAACTTAAAAAAGACATGCTGTTTCCAGTCTCCTTTATGTAAGAAGTGCATTTTTATGCTGAACTCATCTCTGCTGCTAAATTTATCTTAATGTTCAGAAATGGATTTGAAGAACCCTAAATTGTTACTGTATGTAGCGGCCTCCTCACTCCCCTCTCTTTCTTCAGCTCATCTGTCTCTTGTCTAGGGGTATCTTTTAGAGAGGAAGGGAGCGGGGACACTACGCCAGGCCTTTGTCACAGGTGTCAGTGTGATACAAGCAAAGTTCTTTTACCTTCGGGTCAGTGTTGTGCACCTGGAGCCTCCACCGAGAGTTACCTTGAACAATGTCTGTCAGGAAATGAGCCCCACACCATTAAAGTCCAACACTCCTTTATTCTTCTCGAATGAACACAATCAGTTGAACTCCCTTGGTAGAAACAGAACAGAAAAGGAGGTGTGGATGCAAATAGGCCCAGACACAATGTGTTCTCCACTTTCCTCCCTGAAAGTGGGTTGCAGTCTCCGAACGAGGGGGAATTTCCTTCCAAGCGGTCTCCGGTGAGAGACTCACCCGTCACTGGCAATCTGCTGCACCAGGTCTTCGAATGAGGAGCTACCCCCGGTCCATTAAGACTTCCGGATTCGGGTACCCACTCCCGGGGTTCCCTAGGATCTCCTTCTCTCGCTGAACTCAGTGTTGGGCACTGAGCTCCGGACCTCCATCTGAGTACCTCACCCCAGGCTAAAGGTGCCTGGAATGGAACACGACCTCCAGCTGTCCTCTAGGCCAAGGCCCGCCTAGAGAACCAACACGAACCACGGTCCACAGGCTGAAGGTGCCCTGGACTCCGACCCCGTGACAAAGATGGCCGGCCCCTTTATACCCTCTTCCAGCAAGCACGGCGGGTTCCCCGCCCCACCATACCACTGCTGAGGGAGGACAAAAAGGAAGCACGACACACAGCAATGATTCAACCCCAGCCCAGGGCGACAGTGCCACCCGCTGGGCTGCAGGGAATTACACATCACCAATGTCTCTGTCAAGTTCAAATTTACACCCGGGAAAGTACATACCCGCTACACTCTCCCCCTGGTGGTTTGACACTGGTCCCCAGTGTCTGGAGTAAATCATGCCCTCAACGACTGACATAATCCAATCCAGAAACCGACTAACAATTGTACAAAAATATAAAACTTTAGAAAAACTATCCAACTAAAACATTGTGTCTGAGCCCTGTAAAGAAAAGGGAATAAAGACAAAAAGAGAAACAACAGCATTGACTCATAACTTTGAATCACATCTTCACAATTTTTCTTTTTTTTACTTTTACTTTCCCCCCCCCCCATCCTGACTAAGACCCACCCCATTCTCAGTGGACTTGATGGGATGCTCTCCTGCAGAGGAAAAAGAAAGGATTAACACATATAACCCTGACACCTGTATTCGTGTGATGGAAAAGAAACTTCTCCGGAAAGAAATCCCTTTTCTCCAAAGAGTGAGTGCATGAAAAGTGTTTTAACGTTGCGCAACACTGCCACCTGGTGACAGCACCGCGGTAACTGCACTCGTGGAACTTTCCTCTTTTCTTTGACCCTATCTACTGTGAGGGGGTTAGCTCGGCAGCGGGTGTGTGTGACCCCCGGGATGGGCTCCCCACACAAAACAGGCCCAGCAAACGGAGGTTGTGGTTTTCAAAATCAAAAAGGTGCGGTTTATTTTCTATTTACAGTGACAAAACACAGCAAAGCAAAAGAAACATAAACAAAATAAATCCTGGTCAACTTGACCTCTGACTAAACATACAGGTTTCCTAACTAACAACTGGGATCAGCCTAGTGCTGTCCTAGTCCCTAAGTCCCTGGTTTTAAATGTCCAAGCAAATAGCCACACAGGCTTTGTCTCACCGCACAGGGGTTCACTCTCCCTAGACAGTCCACACAGGTCTGGTTCCAGGCATGAGCAAACACCTAATGAATCTGGGAGTTCTTATAGAGGCCTAAATGAGCTGACAAGCTTCAGCTGGTCTCATCAACTCCCTGTCTGCCCGACGCCCCACACTCTCCCTAGAGGTATGAGTCATCCATGAGCCCACTAGCCTCAGCTGGGCTTATACAACTCTCCACCTAGTTGTATAAGTCGGCGTAAAGCCTGAATCTGGGCGAAATATATCTACCCCCCTGGATGCAACCAGGTGACTTTACCTTCCTGCTGTCACACTACCCAGAGTCTATGATCTCTTGCAGGAAAGTGAAGAACAACAGGAACAGTCCTTCATTTCTTTAAGGCACAAAAGCAACGGGCCCCAGAAAGTTCAGCAGCATGATAGGAACGGAGTCTCTTTTCTCCTACAGGTAAAAACGGGGATGCGGCAGAACAAGTTGCTTCAAGTGCTGATCCATGGTTTCCAGATGATACTCCACATCTTCTCCTTCTTTGCGTCGGATCAACACTTTATCTGCATGGATGTGTCGTCCCAATATCCATTCTGCCTTGCAGTCTTTAAAACGTTGAGAGGCCTTTGGAGAGCATGCCAGGTACCTGCGGGCGTGGGGAACCTGAAGGTGGGTCCGCACAAAGTCATTGTACCAGTGCTCCCGGCACACTTCCACCTCATACAGTAGTTCCTTCGACAAGTACGGATACTCCCATCCGTAGTCCGCAGCAACCTTCTGACCAAATAGCCGTTGTAGTCTCGCCAAAGGAGGCATGGTAGCTCTGTCCCCTTCGCCAGGCAAAACTATCAAGTCCGGGTGGCGAGGGACTTGATCACATCTGATCTGGGCATTGGTGCCCGCAGTAACAGTCTCTTTTCCCCAGCCTTCGGTACAGATGGCACCAGGGATGTAGAAGCAGGCTGGAGATGGAACCTCTCTTCAGGCACTGGTGCCTCCACCCGGGGTGTACTTTCCCCTGTAGACATGGGTGGATCCCTGGTCCTCCAGAATGAAGCGAGAGGTACTTTGTCCCAGCCTTTCTCTGCAAACAGTTCATCTATTGCAACGTCGTCTCCCATGTCCGAGAGCGACTCTAGGTCAGAGGTGTCACACTCCTCCGCAGGCAGGTATCCTGTAGTGGAGACCGAGCTTTCACCTCCTCCCACACACCAAATCTCTCCGCCTGGCTTACCTCGGCCTTTACTTGAAACGGGACGTCTGGAACGCTTGTCGACGTATTCATCCTGGCCGGGCGTAAGCAGGCGAGACGGTCCACCACAACCGCTGGTCGGGGCTACCATGCCGGTCTTTCTCTTCAGTGGTGGACGCTGCGAGATCGTGGTGACCGAGTCAGCATCCTCAGGTTTCTCCCGTTGAGTTTTTACGGCCTCCTCCGCGGTCGCTGCAGTGTGCGCAGGGATGGCTGTCACAGCAGTGATTCCTCCTCTCTGAGTGGTGTTGCCCGCAGCACGGCCGGGGTAGATGGTTCTCGGCTTCTCAACCACCGGATCCACTTCGAACAGGAACTCCCCACAGGCCTCACATCGCCCGAATGGCTTCAGCTGGCACACCAGTCCCGAACATCCGGGACAAATCACACCCAGGGCCTCAACGTCCATGCACGAATACAGGGCGAATCGACCCCTTGGCTTTAGCCGGATCCCCGTATCTGTTACCGGAGCAGCAGCAGTCAATGTCGTGGTGGAAGGGTGAACTGGAATCCACGATGTATGTCCGAACATGGTGACCTGTTGCTGATCCATTGCACACTGCAGAGTTTTTGTGCCAATGTCCCACGTGTGTCCTTCACACGTATTGGACTCCTCCCCTTTGCTCCAGTTCGCGGGCTTTTCTTCTTTTCTGTTTCTGAGTCACGCCCACGAACTAAGCGATGGGGGTGTGCCTGGTGGCGCAGTGCAATAGAAGCCCCCACGTGTAGTACTTCCCACGGCTGAACTTCCCCCTCTTTCCACTCTTCTGCGCGGGCCTTTCCCTTCATTGGGTCATGTCCACGACTTCGAGCAGGGATGCAGTTCGGCCAGTGAAGGCCTGCCTATTCGCGTAACTCTTCCAACAGACACGTTCAATACTGTGGTGCACAAACACTATACCGGACCCGAGCCCCCACGTGTAGCGGCCTCCTCACTCCCCTCTTTCTTCAGCTCGTCTGTCTCTTGTCTAGGGGTATCTTTTAGAGGGGAAGGGAGCGGGGACACTACGCCAGGCCTTTGTCATAGGTGTCAGTGTGATACAAGCAAAGTTTTTTTACCTTCGGGTCAGTGTTGTGCACCTGGAGCCTCCACCGATAGTTACCTTGAACAATGTCTGTCAGGAAATGGGCCCCACACCATTAAAGTCCAACACTCCTTTATTCTTCTCGAATGAACACAATCAGTTGAACTCCCTTGGTAGAAACAGAACAGAAAAGGAGATGTGGATGCGAATAGGCCCAGACACAATGTGTTCTCCACTTTCCTTCCTGAAAGTGGGTTGCAGTCTCCGAACGAGGGGGAATTTCCTTCCAAGCGGTCTCCGGTGAGAGACTCACCCGTCACTGGCAATCTGCTGCACCAGGTCTTCGAATGAGGAGCTCCCCCGGTCCATTACGCCTTCCGGATTCGGGTACCCACTCCCGGAGTTCCCTAGGATCTCCTACCCTCGCGGAACTCATTTTTGGGCACTGAGCTCCGGACCTCCATCTGAGTACCTCACCCCAGGCTAAAGGTGCCTGGAATGGAACACGACCTCCGGCTGTCCTCTAGGCCTAGGCCCGCCTAGAGAACCAACACGAACCACCGTCCACAGGCTGAAGGTGCCCTGGACTCCGACCCCATGACAAAGATGGCCCGGCCCCTTTATACCCTCTCCCAGCAAGCACGGCGGGTTCCCTGCCCCACCATACCGCTGCTGAGGGAGGACAAAAAGGAAGTACGACACACAGCAATGATTCAACCCCAGCCCAGGGCGACATCGCCACCCGCTGGGCTGCAGGGAATTACACATCACCAATGTCTCTGTCAAGTTCAAATTTACACCCGGGAAAGTACATACCCGCTACATGTATTAGCAATTTTTTAATGGTACCCAAGGCAAAAAGTGTACAGTAAAACCTTGGTTTGCGAGCATAATTTGTTCCAGAAAGATGCTTGTAATCCAAAGCACTTGTATATCAAAGCATTTTTTTTTACAGGGTATAAAAGAGAAGAGAGGCACCTCTAAGTGTAGCAATAAGTTGCTAAATGTTGTACCTTCATTAAATGTAACCATATTGCTACACTTAGAGGCTCCTCTCTTCTATTTTATACTCAGTTGTGACATGACGCTACTCTTATATCAAGACATCGCTTGTATATCAAGGCAAAATTTATTAAAACATTTTGCTTGTCTTGCAAAACACTCTCAAACCAAGTTACTCTCAAACCAAGGTTTTACTGTAATTAACCCTTAAGTGCAGGTGGAGCTCCACTGTGTGGGTAGTTTTGAATTTTCCCTGGAGTTCAGCTTTAAAATCACCCAAATGTCTGATTTTCATTTGATTACATGACCAATAAGAACACAAATTCATTAAGTTGAAGTGATTTCCACATTGCTTCCAGCTGCTTATCCACCCTGTTCAACATATTTAGGCCCCTTTCACACGGAGGGTCCGTTCAGGTCCGCCTGTCAGTTTTTTAGGCAGACCTGAACGGACGCTCCATGTAGCCCTGTGGAGCCACGGATGTCAGCGGTGACATGTCCGCTGACATCCGCTCCGCCAAAGTGTGACGGAGGAAAACCCTATTTTTCCTTCCGTCGGCGGAGCGGACTGTCCGTGTTCATCCGATCTCCCCATAGGGGAGAGCGGCGCTCTGACAGGGCGGTCCCTGCACAGTGTGCAGGGACCGCCCAGTCATCCGCCGGCTCAGCAGGGATCAACTGAGCGATCCCCGCTGAGCAAGCGGAGCTTCATGGGGCAGATCATGACTGATCCGTCCCGTGTGAAAGAGCCCTTACTTGGTGTAAATTGCAGTTTTTGTACTGGTACTGGAGCTTTTACATGTTTCATGGGTATCTTTTACATAAAGTAACTTGAACTTTAGGTATACAGACCTTTCTATAGCAGGAACACATCTTTGAGTTTAAAAAAAAAAGCTAATAAAAAATAGAATCATTTGTAGTATAATTATAATATTTATGGCGGTAATATAAACTTTTCAGCAGTTCAGCTTTAAAGAAGATGGCAAAGAGTGGGGACACTTTACAGCTATTGCTGGTTGGTGTGTGAAGGGTCATTCACTTTGTTTTATGAGTTCATGAACTAAGACAAGGAAAACAGGTTCACACTGAAATTCAGGATGAGATTATACAGCAATAAAGGACACCATGGGAAATTCAACATTGCACCAAATTGGAAGAATCACACACTAATCCCCTAACACATATCGCCATGCTGTATGTGTGACATAGTAGTCTCTTTTTTTTTCTAGGTGTAATCAAATGGAATATATTTATTTTTTTGCTTTTTTACGTTCAAGACAAATAAATAAAAGTTTAGTCAGTCTCTATTTGCTTTTTATAGATGTATAGCCAGTTTCCCCCAAAAGGAAGCTAGTTTCCCCCCAAATGCAGCCAGTTTCCCCCCAAATGCAGCCAGTTTCTCCCCAAATGCAGCCAGTTTGTCCCCAAATGCAGCCAGTTTGTCCCCAGCCCTGCACTTACCTTCCTTGGGTCAGCGCCGTCCTTCTTCCGTCCTTAATGTCTTCTCCCACCCACGATGTCGCTTCAGCCAATCAGTTTACCGGTAACCAGACTCGGTGAACCTGATTGGCTGAGACGCCTGTCAGTGTTAACCAAGGAACGCACCCCCCGCTGGCTCTGATAGGCACTTCCAAAAACCAACCAGCCACTGTTATTCAGATGGCCGGCGCTCAACAGGGGGCCGGCCATCTGAATAGTGGGCGGCAGCGGCGGCGACAATACATAGGTTCATGCAATGCATGAACCTATGTATTGTTGTTGTGAGTGACGGCGCAGGAGAGAGAGGGGGCGGCGCTCCTGCTCCCACTATGGACGCACCGCCACTGGGTTAGAACCTCCATCAGCATACCTTCCAAATCCCTAGAACGAGAAGCAGGGCCACATTTTAACGCAAAATATGTAGGCCACACCATTGAGGAATTAATGTTTAAGAAATGTTTAGTTAAAAAAACTGTTTTATTTCACTGTTCCTTTTTTGCTAAAGTTGGCCATAGATGGTTAGAATTATGAATGAAAATTCTAGGGAAAAGTAGGTTCTAAGAAGGTTCGTTCATTTTTCGAATCATTAGTGGGTCACATCGATGTTTGTTTTCAACCACAGTAGCAAGAAAATTCGAAGGAGCAGTTTGGGAATTTTTTCTCGAATGAACGAATTCCTTACAAATTAAATCTTTTGAACGACCAACAAAATGTTCTGAGAATTTTCATACTAATTTTTCGAAGACATTTTACAATAATTTTTGTTTAAAATCCTATCCATCTGTGGCCAGCTTAACTTTTTAATGCTCCTTTCACATGGATTGGATTCTTTTTTTTTTAGCAGGAGATCTGTGAGCTTGGAGCAGAGCGGGCGGATGACACATCTGTGTCTACTCTAGTTTATGTAGAGTGGACACGGACAGAGCCTGCTCTGCTCTACGAGTAGCTGTTAGTAAACGGACACTACTGTCCGTTTACACCTGGCTACCTCCAATCCGCTCCACCTAAACGGAAGATGAAAGAGTCCTCTCCCACTTTTTTTTTTAGTGAACTGGATCAGAACCCAGAGGACTTGTCCATAAGAATGCACTGACCTTTCTGATCAGGTTCACCTGAAAAACTGACAGGTGGACTTGATCAGAACGCCCATGTGATATGGGCCTAAGGCCTGGTTCACACTGGGGCGACAAACGCTCCGACATTGGTAGCTCATGTCGCATGACGTGTGAAAATCAATGTTTCCCTATGGGAGCCGTCTTAACTGGTCCGACACATGTCGGTCCGACTTTGAGAATGCTCCCTGTACTACTTTGGTCCGACTTTGATCCGACTTCAGCCCATTGACTATCATTGAAGTCGGATCAAAGTCGGACCGCAGTCTTGCATGATCCGACTTTGGCATGCGACTTGTGCTGTGCTGCTCTTGAGGGGGAACTCCAGGCCAAATTTTAAATAAAAAACAGGCATGGGTTCCCCCTCCAGGAGCATACCAGGCCCTTGGGTCTGGTCTGGATTTGAAGGGGCGCCCCTATGCCGAAAAAACGGCGTGGGGGTCCCCCAAAATCCAAACCAGACCCTTATCCGAGCACGCAACCTGGCAGGCCGCAGGGGAAGAGGGGGGGACGAGAGAGGCCGCATGCCCTCAACATGGGGGGTTTGGTGCTCTGAGGACAGGGCCTCTTCCCGACAACCCTGGCCATTGGTTGTCGGGGTCTGCGGGCGGGGGGCTTATCAGAATCCGGGAGCCCCCTTCAATAAGGGGGCCCCCCGGATCCCGGCCCCCCCACCTGGTGGAAAAAATTGCAATAAAAAAAACACACAGCTTTTTAAAGTATTTTATTGCACAGCTCCGGGGGTCTTCTTCCGACTTCGGGGGTCTCCGGTGTCGTCGCCGCGCTCTCCGGTTCTTTCTTCTGCCGGGCCACCGCTAACTTCTTTAGCTCTTTTGCTAGCAGAGGCCCGGTCTTCTCCGTCGCCTTCTTCTTCTCCCGCTCTCCGCTTCTTCTCCCGCTTCTTTCTTCTGCCGGCCCCTCCACTAACTTCAGCTCTTTTGCTAGTGGAGGGGCCGGTCTTCCCGTCGCCGCCGTCGCCGTCTTCCTCTCTCTTCTCCTCCTCGATGTTGACGCGTCGCTTCCTCCCGCTGTAATACTGGCTGTCCGCTCCGCTCCGCATTAATATAGGCTTCTCATGACGTCACAGTCACATGTTCCCATGACGTTACAGTCACATGCTCCGGGGCCATGTGCCCCAGAACATGTGACTGTGACGTCATGAGAAGCCTATATTAATGCGGAGCGGAGCGGATAGCCAGTATTACAGCGGGAGGAAGCGACGCGTCAACATCGAGGAGGAGAAGAGAAAAGAAGACGGCGACGGCGACGGGAAGACCGGCCCCATCACTAGCAAAAGAGCTAAAGAAGTTAGTGGAGGGGCCGGCAGAAGAAAGAAGCGGGAGAAGAACCAGAGAGCGGGAGAAGAAGAAGGCGATGGAGAAGACCGGGCCTCTGCTAGCAAAAGAGCTAAAAAGAAGTTAGCGGTGGCCTGGCAGAAGAAAGAACCGGAGAGCACGGCGACGACACCGGAGACCCCCGAAGTCGGAAGAAGACCTCCGGAGCGGTGCAATAAAATACTTTAAAAAGCTGTGTGGTTTTTTTATTGCAATTTTTTTCCACCAGGTGAATGGGTAGGGGTACGATGTACCCCATACTCATTCACATAGGGTGGGGGGCCGGGATCTGGGGGCCCCCTTATTGAAGGGGGCTCCCGGATTCCGATAAGCCCCCCGCAGACCCCGACAACCAACGGCCAGGGTTGTCGGGAAGAGGCCCTGTCCTCATCAACATGGGGGCAGGGTGCTCTGGGGTGGGGGGGCCGCAGGTCGCCCCCCTGCCCCAGAGCACCAAACCCCCCCCATGTTGAGGGCATGCGGCCTGGTACGGTTCAGGAGGGAGGGGGGCCGCTCTCTCATCCCCCCCTCTTCCCCTGCGGCCTGCCAGGTTGTGTGCTCGGATAAGGGTCTGGTTTGGATTTTGGGGGGGACCCCCACGCCCTTTTTTCGGCATAGGGGCGCCCCTTCAAATCCAGACCAGACCCAAGGGCCTGGTATGCTCCTGGAGGGGGAACCCATGCCGGTTTTTTATTTAAAATTTGGCCTGGAGTTCCCCCTCAAAATTCATACCAAACACAGTGCCTGATATTGGCGGGGATCCAAATCGGATCCCTGTTCATTGAAAGTCGGACATATGTCGGCTTCATGTCGCAGGGCAAAGTCGGATCCAAAGTAGGACAGATGTCGTGTCGGACTAGTGTGAACCCAGCCTAAAACAACAAATGTATTAATTTGTTTAAATAAAAGTGCAGTAAAGCACTTTAAACAGTTATTTAGTAAATTGTTAGGGCCCTTCATTCTTATATCTGAATGCAGATACCAATGCAGTACGTTAATGTGCATTACAGCTTGTGGTGCATTAAGGCAGCCCCTTCATTATGAAGGGGCTGCCGACACACTAAAACTGATTTAAAAACATACAAATTATAGCAACATATCTACTGTATGTTGTGTTATGGTGCCTTTCATAATCATGTCAGCACTCATCACACATGCATAAGTTGTGTTGCCATGCATTGTGGCAAGATGTAATAACATCGAGTTAGAATGGACCCTCATGGAGGTCTATATATTAAACAAAAATTTGCAGCTGGGGACTTCACAGCTATCTCCAGCCCAAAGCAAAAACATGGGATAATTTCTGTACATAGTTTTTTTATTTTTTTAAATATGATAGTGTGAAAGTACAATACTGTCTCCACTATATAAATACCTATACCTGTAATAAATAAAAAATAAGTTAAAAAAATACATATATCACATGTTCAGCCAGGAATAATCAAATAATGTGCAGTAATGACAATTCTACAGAAGATTTACTTTAATTAATTCACTTTCCATTCTCTTTACACCAAAATAATCTAACCAAGGCGTGACATACTTGTATTAAACACAGGATCACCCTGGAACACATCCTGCTGGTCTGTAATATAAATTTAATGTGAACACCTTGGTAGAGCCAGTTACATAAAGCCCAATGATAGCACTGCTGAGAAGTCTACTCATTTACTTGTTACATATTTATATCACTTGCTAAAATGGGCAGTATGGTGTCCAAGTAGTTACCACTTGCCTTGCAGCTCTGGTTCATGAATTTGAGGTCTGCCAGGACCAAAAGTTATATATAGATTATATGTTTATCCAACATTGGCGGTGCGTCCATAGTGGGCGCAGGAGCGCCGCCTCCTTTCTCCTGCACCGTCCATCTCCAATAGATAGATTTATGCATTGCATGAATCTATCTATTGTCGCCGCTGCCGCCCACTATTCAGGTGTCTGGCCCGCTGTTGAGCGCCGGCCATCTGAATTACAGCGATGGGTGTGTTTTGGAAGTGCCTGATTAGAGCCATAGGCACCAATAGGCTTCCTGATTAGAGCCTGCGGGCTCTAATCAGCTTCCAAATGGTTAAACAGCGGGTGCACTGCTGTGTGTTCCCTGTTTAAACAGTGCTGTGTTAGGGAATCGCTTCCCTAACACTGACCCGCCTCTCAGCCAATCAGGTGCACCGGGTCTGGTTACCGGTCACCTGATTGTCTGAAGCGACAGGTGAGTAGAGATGACATCGAGGACTCGGAGGGAGTGTGGAGGAGGATGGCGCTGACCTGAGAAAGGTAAGTGCCGGGCGGGGGGTGGGGGCAAACTGGCTGCATTTGAGAGGGGAAAACTGGCTGCATTTGAGGGGGCAAACTGGCTGCATTTGGAGGGGGCAAACTGGCTGCATTTGGAGGGGGCAAACTGGCTGCATTTGGAGGGGGCAAACTGGCTGCATTTGGAGGGGGCAAACTGGCTGCATTTGAGGGGCAAACTGGCTGTATTTGAGGGGACAAACTGGCTGTATTTGAGGGGGCAAACTGGCTGCATTTGATGGGGCAAACTGGCTGCATTTGAGGGGGAAAACTGGTGGCATTTGAGGGGGCAAACTGGCGACAATTGATGGGCACAGTGGCTGCGTTTGATGGCACAGTGGCGACAATTGAGAGGCACAGTAGCTGCGTTTGATGGGCACAGTGAGGCTGCAATTGATGGGTTTTTTTTTTTTAGTTTGTTTGCGCCCCCCCAAAAATTTTGAGCACCAGCCGCCACTGTTATCCAGTGTTTGTAAAGGTTTTCTCTGAGTGTTTATATTTCCTCCCACAAGTCAAAGGCATACTGCTAGGTTAATTGGCTGCCTCTCAGTATCCTGTGATAAGGATATTAGCGCTCCTTTAGGGGGGCAGGGACTGATGTGGATGGATCTCTGTACTCTATAAACTACTGTGAAATATTTTGGAGATATAAAAATACTGTCTATAATTTAAAGAAAGCATGTTCTAAGAAAATGTATAAGCTGCCATTGATGGCATTTACTTTTAAAAATGCTGCCAGCCTTCTGCTTTATCTAAGTGTTGCAGCACAGAGTACTTTGAAAGCATGTGTCCCTTGACAACTGGTGGACTTTATCAGCCTTATTCAATGAAGGATACAAAACTACCTTAGGTAAAAAGGAAGAGCATTGTCTGAAAACTTACAGGACAAGACTGCCAACCCAGATATGTGTCTGTCCAACATTATGGGCACCAAAAAGTTAATTTGTCAGGCAATGTCTGCAAGGGAATCTCTTGAATATTCTGAAAAGGAGGTTTTTTAAGACCAAAAGAAACAAACTAAGATCCTATAAAGCAAGTGGTGGTCTAACAGGATGAATAACATGGGTAAACTCCCTGAATAAAGGTACAGATTAATGATTGACCAAAAGCATTGAAATAAAACAGCCAAGGCCAAAATCTGACCCTTAAGCCCTGTACACACGATCGGATATCCTATGGATTCTAATCCGATGTTTTTTTCCATCGAAAATCTGATGAAACTGTCTTCCATCAGTCTTGCCTACACACCATCAGTCAAAAAACTGACCGTTTCAAACGCGGTGATGTAAAACACTCCGATGAGCCGAGAAAAATTAAGTTCAATGCTTCTGAGCATGCGTCGACTTGATTCTGAGCATGCGTGGGTTTTTTATCCGATGGATTTCCACACAGACGATCGGATTTTGCTATCGTTTTTTTTCCCATCGGATAAATTTAAAACATGTTCTATTTTTTCACAATGATGGAAAAAAGACCGATGGGGCCCATACACGATCGGTTCGTCCAATGAAAACAGTCCATCGAACTGTTTTCATCGGTAAAACCGATCGTGTGTACACGGCTTATATGGTACTGCGAGCTAAATGTTCATCCACACCTTGTTGCCAACTTGGTAGAAATACCAGTCTCAAACAGACCCCTATCCAGGGCTGCTGATAGGGGGCCCGGGCACACAGGGGGGCCCGGACAGCAGGAGGATCGGTGGAGCAGAGAATAAAGAATGACAGCGTCTCTCACCCAGCAACTCAAAGCAAAGTTTCTCTCCATCTTTCAGCTGCTAGGTGAGAGGCTAGGTGAGAGACACAGCTGGGCTGGATTTAGGGGATGCCGGGGTGGGTTGTTATGCCCCCCCTGGCCGGCGGCAGCTGAGCTCCTTCCCCCGCCCCTCCCCGCCCGCACTCACAGCTGGGGTGAGGAGACGGCAGCTTGGAGCCTGGAGCGGTGAGAGAAGAAGTGCCAGCGGGAGGTGTGCTGTGTTTTGTTCTCCCCTCCTGTCAGAAGAGCGCTGGTCTTTACAGTACATGAGATCGGATCGCTCTTACTGTAGAAAGCATGGCACTGTACACACACCGCCCCTATCCACATTTGTTGCTTCCGGCAGGTGAGCACTGAGCAGCCTTTGGAGGAGATGGGGGCACTGTCCCTATCCCTCTACACCTGAGCTTCAAAAGCCATGCAGTTAAAGCCAGCACCCAAGAAGCATGATGGAAGAATAGGCCTTGAAACAGGAGATGTGAATGACCCGGAAAGCACAAAGGTTTGTTTGCCAGCAGATAAATCAGGTCTGCATACCAAGCACATTGAGGCAAATCTGGAACCAGGATAATTACCATATTTTTTTCGAACTCAATCCTGTAAAGAAGTCTGGGTAAGAGATGTACAGGATGATATTCATATATCAGACTGAATCTGTCCAACAGCACCGTTAAGGCATCTGTCACAATGGACTGGAAGTCCCTCAACCTCGAGATTAACTTGTCCAGTTTGGTATTGAGATGAAAGGCTAGTAGATCCATATCCAGAGTTCCCATCTGGAGCATATATTAAATCTGAACATCTCCAGATGAAGGGACCGTTCCCCTAGATCCAGACTCTGCTGGCTAGGCTTATCTGCTTGCCAATTGTCCACTTCCAGAATGTAGACTGTGGATAGAGCAGGGACACATCTTTCCACCCATAGGAGAATGTGGTGTACCTCTTGCACCAATGCTGAGCTCCTTGTGCCTCCTAGATTATTCACTTATGTCACTCCTGTGGCATTTTCCAACTATATCCCCACAGGATGGCCCCCACAGAATGTTTGTCCAGAGGGGAAGAGACAACCTGATGCCTTGAAGTTCCAGAAAAATTGATGGGGATTCTGTTGATCATCAACAATGAACAGACAGAGTTCTAAAAACTCTCCACCACCCGAAAAGGCTAGCTTCTGTCATAATAGTCAGCCATTGAAGGAGAAGAAAGAAATTGCTCACATGGAGGGACAAAGACATCAGCCACTAGAAAAAGGACATCCTGGAAATGACACTGGGTCAAACTTAATTGTCCAGGCACAAAGGAGATCTGTTCCACTTGCACAGAATTTCCTGCCACAGGGTCAAAGTTTGAAACTGAGCAAAAGTGCTCACTTTGAAGGCAATCATCAGACCTCACACCTTCATACTAGAATGAAGAGAGTACCACTGGTTGTGATGAAGACTCTAGACGTGGTCCTGAAAATTGTAAAGTTCCTCCAGCAGGAAAAAAAGCTTTAACAGATTAGTGTCCAGGATTAAGCTCAGATACTACAGACAATAAGTTGGGGGTCAAATATTCAGGATCCAACCAAAGTCACACATGGTACGTAGCATCAACTTTATGTGGTCCTTCAAAATCTGGTAAGAGTCTGCTCACATGAGAAGATTGCCAAGATAACTCACAATTGGGATGCCCCTGAGGTAGAGAAAGGATCAAATGGTGGCCAAGACCTTTGTAAGACCTTTGTAAATACTCAAAGAGATAGGCACTGCTGAAGGGTATAGCCAGAAGTTGGTGACCCATGGTGAATCTGACAAAACGTTGGTGGCTCTGACAAATCAGGACATGAAGATATGTATCGTGAATATATGTATCGTGTATCGTGAATATAATGCCCATAAAGAAACAACTACCAAACAAACAGACTTCATTCTGAATTTTTTTTATTTTTTGACTTTCTTAAAGGCATTTAACACTTGAACATCCAGGATGAGATGAATACCTCTTCTTTAAAGAAAGTTAAATGATAAATAGAACAGAAGCCCTTCAACATTTCCTTGGGAGGGAACCAGGATGATAATGCCTTGAGCTACAAGGCCAAAATAGCTAGAGATAAGTTTGTCAGTGTATGGAGAGCTAGAGGGACATTTGAGGCAAAAGGCACTGCAGAGGAAGAGCATGAAACTCTATCTTGTAACCAGAGGAAACAACCTCTTATTACCCAAGCATCAAAAACATGACCTTCTCTCATTCACTGGCAAACAATCTGAGCCAACATTCCACCCTGCCTTGCGCAGGTGGATGCAAACTTTGAAGCACTATAACCTGCGAAAGGGTTTTAAAGTTTGCTTTTGTGCTTGCAAGACTTTTTGAACTGTAATAAAAAGGTACTCTTGCCTCCAGAAGGTTCTTAATAATCATCATTGCACTGAAAAGGTGTTCTCCCAAAAGATCAGTTAAATTTGTTTTAGAGGCCCAATCTGCAGACCAGCACTTGAACCAAAATATTGTACGCAAAAAAGACCACAGATGCAGAGCTATGGTATTGGAGTCTGACGCAAGGTAGTAAAAGCCTATGCTCAGAGAGACCAAAGCTAAAGCTGGCCATACACTAATAGATTTTGTAATTAATGTTTGTATGAACATTTGTACAAACATTGGTACAAAAATTCTTAGTACATTTGATGACATTCAAATGTAATTTTTTTTTTGGTTTGAAATTTTAATTTCAGCACAAAATCACTTTCCCATGCAAAAACCACATGCACTGTTAAATATTTGTTAGTTTTCCATCATGGTCCATTTTTTTTTTTTGTTGCTGTAGTCAATACTGAATATTGACTTGACCCCCACAAATGATTTGAAAATCAAAAGAACGTTATAAAAATAAAAAATTTCCAATGAGATTTTACTAGTGTATTGCCAGTTTTATGCTATAATAAATCTCATGAGATTTCAGCGACCGTGTACACAAAATGGACAAAGGCCTTCATCTTATGGTCTGTCTGAAGTTTAAAAGATGGAGATCCTTCCGCATGGAACACAGTAGCCTTATTTAAAAGTGGAGGAAGCAGAAGGTTAAGAAGTCTATTTTTAAGTAAAATCCTCTCAAAAAGGATATTGGAGAGAAAAGTGTTCTAGTAATACAAATACTTTTGTAGCGGGGTGCTAAATTTAGGGGAAGTGTTTGGGTGGTAGTTATACCCAAACACCCTAATTGTTAGAGTTCTTGAAACCATTTTGGTCCACAGGTGGAGTATTGGTGTACAGTTCCATGTGGCCTGCGGGTGGCGCTGCCATAGTAGGCCAGGGTTGAACTGCTGATACAGTGCTGTGCCTTGTGTGTCCCCTCTCGGCAACCATACAGTGGGTGTGGTCTACCTGCTGGGCATGCTGGGAGAGGATATAAAAGGGGCAGACGCTGCCTGTACGGGGGTTCTTGTTCCTGTCCACCCTGGGCACCTTTAGCCCAGGGGCGGGTCTGCGGTTCTTTGTCGGGGGTCCTACCCCAGGGAGTTCTTGTTCCTGTCCGCCCTGGGCACCTTTGGCCCAGGGGCGGAGGTCGGTGGATCAGTCCCGGGCACTTTTAGTCCTGGGGCTGCAACAGAGGCCTGGGCCCAGCACCTTCGTCTGGAGCCCATCAGGGATCGAGGAGTCTCACGGTGCTTCCTTGCGAGGGGACCCGTATCTTGGAAGAGGAGGCCAGGGGAGGAACCGTTCCGAGGGACTGGTGCAGAAGTCACAGTGAAGGAAGGGTCCCGGTAACTCTCCAGAGGGATGTCTTCTCCCTAAATAGAGGCCAAGTTCACCAGGTCTGTGGCAGAGACCGAGTTCACCAGGTCTGTGGCAGAGACCGAGTTCACCAGGTCTGTGGCAGAGACCGAGTTCACCAGGTCTGTGGCAGAGACCGAGTTCACCAGATCTGTGGCAGAGACCGAGTTCACCAGGTCTGTGGCAGAGGCCTTGGGTAAAGTTTGAGTGTCATTTGGCTGCTAGTCTTGTCCCAAGTAGACTATCCATTTGGGGCTGAGTCTGTTCGAGAAGCCGAACAGTGAAGTGATTGAGATTGTGCCTGGACCTCTCCCATATCTTATGCTGTCCTGTAGTTACTTCAACCTCTTTCCTATCAGAGACTGTTGTTTTACTAAAGGAGAAAATAAACTCTGTGTTGGAGTTACAGCGAGTGTGGACATTCCAGTTACTGGGGGAAACAAGGACTTATCTCTGTTATTCACAGAGGTGGGAGACATTTTCTGGCTCGGGCTGTGGAAAGACCCAACAACAACACCGCTCAACCTCTTATTACAGGAGGGTACGGGCTTGTGGCATGGTGTGCCCCTTCTTCCTGCAAGGAGCCGAATAAGGCAGGTAAAAGGGGGTCTGTGTGCTACACTTTATTAGGACACTTTCAGTCCTTGTTAATGAAGTCGAAAAGGAATGAAACAAAAACACTGACGACCTCTGACAATTGGAGGTTAGGCCATCTAAAGGAGCTCCTAGCACCCTGTTCAGTTTTTTTGCACCTATTGTCCCATACCTGGAAATTGTCAGCTTAACCCCACTTGTACAATTTGATCTTCCATCAAAAGCTATGTTCTTCAAGGAGAAAAAAAAGTTTTGGCTTTAGATATATTTTAAGTGACCAGTACAAGATAGATTCTGATCAATTGGTATAAGTTATTTCACAGAACTGGCACCTATAAACTGGAACAGAAATGGGTCTTCTATTACAAGCTACCAATAGAGTCCAAGGTTGGAAATGTACAATTGTCTAAAATGTTTGTGTATGATGTACTATTAACAGTATCCTTCGCTGCAGTGGCGGCTGGTGCTCAAATTTTTTTTTGGGGGGGGGGGGGGTGCGAACAAACTGAAAAAAAAAATCATCAATTGCCGCCACTGTGCCCATTAAACGCAGCCACTGTGCCCAAACGCCACCAGTTTGCCCCCTCAAATGCAGACAGTTTCCCCCAAATACAGCCAGTTTGTCCCCAAATACAGCCAGGTTCCCCCCAAATACAGCCAGTTTGTCCCCAAATGCAGCCAGGTTCCCCCCAAATGCAGCCAGGTTCCCCCCAAATGCAGCCAGGTTTCCCCCAAATGCAGCCAGTTTGTCCCCAAATGCAGCCAGTTTGTCTCCAAATGCAGCCAGGTTCCCCCCAAATGCAGCCAGGTTCCCCCCAAATACTGCCAGGTTCCCCCCAAATGCAGCCAGTTTGTCCCCAAATGCAGCCAGTTTGTCCCCAAATGCAGCCAGTTTGTCCCCAAATGCAGCCAGTTTCCCCCCAAATGCAGCCAGTTTGTCCCCAAATGCAGCCAGGTTCCCCCCAAATACAGCCAGTTTGTCCCCAAATACAGCCAGTTTGTCCCCAAATGCAGCCAGTTTCCCCCCAGCCCTGCACTTACCTTCCTCGGGTCAGCGCCATCCTGTTTCCGTCCTCGATGTCTTCTCCCGCCCTCAATGTCGCTTCAGCCAATTAGGTTACCGGTAACCGGACCCGGTGAACCTGATTGGCTGAGACGCCTGTCAGTGTTAACCAAGGAACGCACCCCCCGTGCATCCTCTGGTTAACTATTTGGAAGCCGATTACAGCCCTCAGGCTGTAATCGGGAAGACTATCGGAGCCGCTGGCTCTGATAGGCACTTCCAAACAATTGTGTCCCTAGGGGGGGGCCTGCCCCCCCAACATTATTCTGTGCCCCACCATGTGCCCCCCCCCCCCCCAAATTTTTTTTTAAAAAAAATGTTTTTTTTTTTGCATTTTTGTATTTCGCTCAGGCTGCTGCTGGGGTAACAGTCTCTCCTGAGAGGAAGAGCGTCCCCAGTCAGCTCCTGCGGGGGATTCCTCCCCCCTCCCTCTGCTCGCTGACACTGCATAATGCATAAAAGCCGCCCGATCTGCTCCTTCCCCTGCATCCTTATTGGCACGGAGAAGAGCAAGTTGCAGGAAGGACTCCATGAGCACTGTGGGGGGGGGGGGGGGAGGGGGGCCCAAGCCTTCATTTCAGTTACTGAAAAAACAGACTGATTTCTCCCATCCTTAGGGCAGGAGAACCAGCCTGTAAATTCCGAGAGTGGTGACTGCAAGCTGAGCCGAGTGTCAGTCTATGACACTCTTTCACAGCCCAGCGAGTCCAGCCACCCCCCCTCACTCTCCTCACATACGTGCAGGGAGGAATACAGCTCTTCCTCCTCCTTCCAGTCCCGCCCACACTATCCCGGCATGCTGTATCTGAAGAGAGGATGTGTGGGCGGGAAATATGAAAATCAGCAGCATTCCTGGCTGTGTGTGAATGATGCCTGAGATTCTAGCCTGGACCTGTGGGTATGTGCACTGCAGACTGCAGTACACTGTAATCACTGAACTGCATTATCTCCATCCCTTCTCTCCCCCATCTGTCTCCCTCCCCCTCTCCTCTTCTTTAAAGACCTTCACAATTTACTTTCACTTTCAGTTAGGCAGGTAATATACGGTCCACAGATTGCAGGAAAGAAACTTGCATGATTCCCCCATCAACACAGACAGTGCTGACAGGGGAATATCCCTCCTGCCCAGCAATTGTATTCTCCTGACAAACAGTGATTATCACTAGTGGCTATAGCAACCACTAGTGATAATCATAAGAGAATCTGCTCACAATTTGTTGTTAGAGGTGAGCTGGGCATGTTCAAAATTCCACATGCCAGAGCCTGTCAGGAAGCCCACACTGCACAGCGCTAATCACAGGCAGTGAGACATTTCCCGGTCCGCAGCTGCACAGATCAGGAAATGTCTCACTGGCTGTGATTAGCACTGTGGAGTGTCGGCTTTCTTGCCAGAGATCGGGCATGTGGGATTTCAAACACACCCGAGCCCATCTCTATTGGTTGTAGACAGTTGAGCTCCCTGCAGGTTGCTTAGCAGCAGTAGAGCCTTCTCTAACATGCTGATGGTGATGCAATCCAGGTGATGCTCCTAGTCAAATCCTAGTGTTAAATATCAGTGATTTTATTGATCAAAGCCCACACTTTACAGGCATAGAGCCCACATGGCTGCTGAACATACGGTTGATTATATATATGTGGTTGTACTCTTGATGCTAATGTAGCGGGTGGTCATATTAGGGGAAGCATCTGAGTGGTAACAGGCTCAGATGAAATAATTGTTAGGATTCATGGACCAATTTATGCCAGTGGGGAAT
Organism: Rana muscosa; assembly: GCA_029206835.1. NCBI lineage: Eukaryota > Metazoa > Chordata > Amphibia > Anura > Ranidae > Rana > Rana muscosa. The sequence continues at coordinate 121,463,133 of CM055118.1, forward strand.
ATCAATGGTGTCCAGTTCCTTTGGGTCTATAAGTGGCGCTGTCGCCATAGGCTGGGGTTGAACCACCATTGGAGAGCTGTGCCTTTTGTGTCCTCTCGCGGCAGTAGTACAGCGGGGCGGGGAACCTGCTGTGCCTGTTGTGGGAGGGTATAAAGGGGGCGGACGTCTTCCGCTCGGGGTCCACGCCCAGGCACCTTCAGCCTGGGTGTGAGTGATGGTGGTCTCCGGGTGCCCTAGGCCCGGAGACGGAGCTGCGGTCTCACCCCAGACACCTTTGGTCTGGGGTGAGGTACTTTCTGGAGGCCTGGGGCCCAGTACCTTCGACTGGGTTCCGCGAGGGATCGAGGGCTCCTAGGGTGTCCCCCGGTGTGGACGCCCGAATCAAGGACGGGGAGGCCAGGGAGGTGACCCTATACGAAGACCCGGTGCAGCATTCGCTGGTGATGGTGGGGCCTCCGGTGACCGTCCAGGAGGATGTCCTTTCCCTGACAGGGGCCATCGCTTCTAGAAGGTAGTTCAAGTTCTCACGGTTGGTGGCAGCGACTGTGTGTCAAGCCTGTTGGTGTTATACAGAACAGGAGAAAACCAAGTTTAAGTTTGTGCCTGGACCTTCTTTCCTCACCTCGTCTGAACTGTATGTGTTACAACCTGTCTGCTCTCACAGAGACTGTTTATTGCTACGAATAAATAAGTGTTGGACTTTCAGTGGTGTGGACAGTAACTTACTGGGAGCTAAGGGCCCTACCTCCACCTGCATGGACGGTGGGAATCATTCTCAAGAGAAGGTTTGGCTCTGGATGGAAACACAGACCCGAAGGTATTGTTTGATTAGCTCCATCTTTGCATACAGTATGGTGTGAGCTGGTGGTGCACCACACTCTCCTCCCTGGTCCCCTAGACGAGAGCCAGAAGAGAGAAGGGAGGAAAGGGTGAGGTCGCTACACTAATAAATACTGTGTTTATTAGATCTGACTGGGAGCATCACTAGGATCACATCCCGATCAGCATGTCAACAGAGAAGGTTATGCAGCATTACTGCTGTTAGGTGACCAGCTGGGGGCTCGGCTCTCTATAACCAATAGTGCCAGCCTTCCCCTGCATGCACCCATAATGTCACCAGCACTAGGTCCTAATAGACTGCCGCCGCTGCCAAGGAGACAGATGCCAGACCAGTGCTGTCAATAACAGGGACAGGACAGCTGGGGAACCCCACAGTGGCAGAACACCAGGGCCTGGTGGCAAGACAGCCTTTGCAACCCTGATAGTTCTACCACTGCTTTGGACCCTTATATTTTCTTGGTGTGCTGGTGACATATTGTAACAGGTGGGCCCGTGGAACCCAGAAGTTATTAGAAAGTATGAGCCAGAAAATAATGGACATTGAGAATTTGTCTTGGATTGCTTTAAAATGGGTCTGTAATATTAATCCACCTGGATGCCTGTTGTAATGTTAATGAATCCAGACTAGCTTCCAAAGACCTTTTCATTGTTGTTTGTGATGATGTGGATTGGAGCTGGTAGACAGTCTGGCTGCCTATTATGTGATGTTTAAGTGTCTTGCTGTGAGGAAAGGGGGGGGGGGAATCACTCCAGCAACCCCTCCTGCTAAGACTGTTTACTGAAGGAGAAGTTTGAACACACCTGACCTGTATCACCATTGTCATTGGACAGTTTAACCCGCCCTGTTCCCCAAGGATGGGAGGGAAGTGTTTTGAAGGGAAGTGTGTTACCATGTGCTTGTAATAAAGATTCATTCCCTGTTTTGGAACCTCAACACAGAGTGGTTGTCTCGTCTGTAGAGGGAGAAGTATTTGTATGGGGTCTTATTCGGCTGGTTGGAGTGTCTGGTGGCTGTCGTGTGTTTGGAAAGGGAATATCCTAAACGACGTTAACCCCTATCGTTACATATATATATAATTGCATTTTATAGTTGGCCCCCCTACTTTTGTCCCTGTCCCCCCATGTGCCCCCCCTAAATATGAAAGCTGGAGACGCCACTGCTTCCAAACACCAACCAGCCGCTGTTATTCAGATGGCCGGCGCTCAACAGGGGGCCGGCCATCTGAATAGTGGGCAGCAGCGTCGGCGATAATACATAGGTTCATGCAATGCATGAACCTATGTATTGTTGTTGTGAGTGACGGTACAGGAGCCAGAGGGGGCGGCGCTCCTGTGCCCACTATGGACGCACCGCCACTGCTTCACTGGAAATCCAAGGACATAATATTTTTAAAGAATATCCAATTTTTTTGGGCCGTATAGTAGGTTAGATGCTAAGGTGTCCACAAACTTTTGGTCATATGGTGTGTGCCAGATAAGAATATGCAGCTGTAGAGGTAAAGCACATGTTCACTTTAAAGTGTCCACAAAAATGTGACCATAAACTGAAGTTTGTGAGAACAACAAAAATAAACAGTTCATATTGTTATGGGTGTAAAACATATAAAAGTGCTCCACTTCAGCCTTCACCCAACGCTTGGAAACACTCATAGTGCCAATCCTTCACCAATGGAAAAATGAACACTTAACAGAGGGATATGCTGTCTATTACTAGAACAGCAATAAGCGCTTTGGGTAAATGGCATCACAAAGCGCTTATTAATGTTCTAGTAATAAACAGCACATCCCTCTGGTGAGTGTATATTTTTACCATTGGGGAAGCGCAACAAAGCGTTTATTGCTGGTCTAGTAATAGACAACATATCCCTCTAATGAGTGTGAATTTTTACCATTAGTGAATGATTGGCACTACGGGTGTTTCCAAGCACTGTTGAACTGTATGAACTGTTTATTTTTGTTGTTCTGACAAACTTCATTTTATAGTCACATTTTTGTGGACACTTTTAATATTTTAGCGCTGCATTTTTGTTCTAATTTGGTTATTGGTGTACTATATATCTACACTTATTGCGGTTTAATTTTCACTGACTTTATTTTACTATTTTCACTTTAAAGTGCATTTCCACTTTTGGTATACTTCTTTACAATTGTTACATGTTCTTACTCACATAAAATATATATTTTTTTAAAATAATTACTATATTTTTAGGCACATGTAACACACATATAATGGGGGGTTCTCAAATGTAATTGCAAATATAATAAATACTCTTAGGCTTAAAGATAAGTTCATTCAAATGATCTTATCACTCTTTGAGTAGGTCAGCCTTGAGAATTACTACAGCAAAAAGGAAATTTCCATTGTTCCTGAGTAGCTGGATCATACTTGGGTTTCAAGGCAATAAAAAGTGAGCTTATCTGCAGTTCAATAACACCAATACAGGTGAGTCACCAGGTGGCACTCCCTGGAATTGGACGACTGGACAATGGGGACTTGTAGAGTGCTGGTGGTAAGCATCAAGGTGGGAGGGGTGAGGGGGAAAAAAACATTTAAATAACCATAGCAGCTCACTGTAACAATTTATCCTTCTCACTACACCTTCTCTAGCCCTACTAGACTTGCAGACACCATGAGTTTCACTGGAAAATATGAGGTGGAGAGCCAGGAGAACTACGAATCCTTCATGCAGCTAATCGGTAAGAATTTTTTTGTTTTGTTTTGGACTCATTTAGTACAATTAGCCATGAGCATAAATGGGACACAATCCAGCTGTTTTCAATTTTTTTTTTATAAAAACATACTCGCATGCCCCACCCAATTTTGTACACCTCAAAGATCTTTTGTGCTATGGCCATGCACAGCAAAGCAACAGCTTTACCTAAAGTGGAAGTTTATGAGTGAGTGAGTGAGTGAGTGAGTGAAAAACTTGTATAGCGCTAACAAATGCGAACTAAATCGCCTCAAGGCGCTTAGCATCCAGTAGCTTCATTATGACAGGTGGGAGGAGGAGGCTCCTGATATAATCAGGCCGCTGAGCTGCAATTGATTTAATTCCTGCACATACGCACAGGGCTTACATCATCCTTAGCACCCAGCTCCATTTTTTGCATCGTTTATACACAGCAGAAAGTGTACCTAAACATAGTTAGGAGCAAGTAGAAGAGTTTTTTTGGGGAGCAGAAGAGACTTTGCATGTTTCTTTTGCCCAAAAAAACTCTCCCTCTCAGCAATTTTTTATTTTGAAACTTTTTTTAAAGGCTGTCTTACACCTCCGCCTCCCCCCATTTGTTATTTCAATTCCCCATCACCCTGTTTGCCAACAGGAACATAGAAAAGAAGCTCTATGTATGCTCCACGTAGAAGCTTATACAAGGCTATAGAATCTCTCCACACCTGCAAGGTATGGCCCCAGTGGCGGCTGGTGCTCAAAATGTTTGGGGGGGCACAAATTCTGAAAAAAAAAACACCCATCAAACGCAGCCACTGTACCAAACGCAGCCACTGTGCCCATCAAATGGCGCTACTGTGCCATCAAACGTAGCCACTTTGCCCATTAAAAGCAGCCACTTTGCCCATTAAAAGCAGCCAATGTGCCCCAAATGCTGCGACTGTGCCCATTAAATGTTGCCACTGTGCCCAAAATGTTGCCACTGTGCCCCCGTCTGCCCAGCACTTACCTTGTCTTGGGTGGGCAGCGGGTGATGGCGGCGAGCGGGGTGTCCTCCATTTCTTCCCTGACCCGATGTCTTCTCCAGCCCGCTCCCCCTCTCGTCCTCTGCTATGATTGGACGCCTCATAGCGCCTGTCATTTCAGCCAATCAGGTGACAGGTAACACAGACCCGGCGCACCTGATTGGCTGAAAGGGGGTTCAATGTTAGCATAACGAATTCCTTCGTTTTGCTAACATACAGCTGAGTAAGAAGTGAACGCACAGCATTGGGCCCGCTTCTCACATTTTGGGACGCCTATTAAAGCCAATAGCTTTAATCAGCTGCTTCCAAAAAACACCCCCACTGCTGTAATTCAGGTGCCCGGTGCCCGAAAAGGGGCCGGACACCTGAATAGGGGGTGTCAGCAGCGACCATAGATAGATTCATGCAATGCATGAATCTATCTATGGGGATTAGAGCGGTGCAGGAGAGGGGGGGGCGGCACTCCTGCGCCCTTTATGGACGCACCGCTGCTATATGGCCCTGGGGCCTGACAAATTACTATTCAGGCACCTAGCACTGCATTATACATCATAGAGGTGAATCACAGGCTTCCCATAACCCAAAGTACCAGGTAATGCAGAAAAAAAATCCTGATTGGTTGTTTTTGTGTGCACAATGATCTTTGCTTGAAACTCGATGGTGTGTGATTCAGTAGAGTAAACATGACATGAAAATATAAATATATGATTATGATGGTGATAATTCTAAAAATAAGATTTGTACTTCTGTTCCAGGAATTCCAGCAGAAACAATTCAGAAAGGAAAGGATTTCAAATTCACCACAGAGGTTGTGCAGAATGGTGATGATTTCACCTGGTCCCAGATCTACCCAGGCCACACCATGACCAACAAGTTCACCGTTGGTAAGGAGTCTGATATGGAAACCATGAGTGGCAAAAAATTTAAAGTAAGTAGAGCTTGGGATTGGTATTAATGTGACAGTATTCAGTTATGGTTATTAGTAGGGCTGCACCTAACGATTATTTTCATAATCGATTAGTTGGCCGATTATTGTTTCGATTAATCGGTTAATAACCGTAAAAAAAAAAAAAAGTAATTTTGCTGCAATTTGCATTTTTACATTTTTTTTTTTTTGGCCAATTTGTTGTTGGACAGATAAAAAAAAACACAAACTGCTGCAAAAACACATTATTACATGCTTTTCTGCAGCTTCTCCATTGAAGTATATTGAACCAAAAAACCAAAATAGCACCGGTTTGCGTTAAAAAAAGTCCTTGCCCTTTCCAAATAACGCAGCAGCTGAAAAAAAAAATCATGGATGTGAACGTGTCCCATAGGAAACCATGTAAATGAACTGTAGTGTGTTTCTGCATAAAGCACCAAAAAACCCACAGAGGTGTGACCCAGGCCTGAGATGTTTAGTAACATAATGTGGTTAAAAAAACGAAAATTAGTACAAAAAACAAATAATCGCTGTAAGGGGTTCATTTTTTACTGTGGGACAGTGAAAGTATTATTTTGGGTAGCGATTTGCTCTTTTTGTACTATAAAGGGCTCATTTTAGTTTTTTTTAACCCCATTATGTTGCTGGCCGATTAATCGATTATGAAAATAGTAATCGATTCATTTCATAATCGATTAGTTGTCGATTAATCGATTAGATGTTTCGGCCCTAGTTATTAGAAATGACAGCATTAAAACTCTTCAGTGAGTTGGTGATTGGTACATCATTTTAATGTGGGCATCAACGGCGATCTAGCTGCATATGGCAGAGTTTTTAGAGTGAAGCCTCGTACACACGACCGAGTTTCTCGTCGAAAAACGACAAGAAACTTGCTGGCAGAGCTTTCTTGCCGAGTAAATCGGTCGTGTGTACGCGGCTATCAGGTTTCTAGTCAAGAAAACCGACAAGAATCTCGACGAGAAAAATAGAGAACCTGCTCTCTATTTTCTCGTTGAGATTCTTGTCAGCATGTTTCTCGACGAGAAAAGTGTGTGTGTACACTTACCTGTCCTCCGGGAAGCCCGCGCATGCTCGAAATGACTTTGACGCATGCGCGGTACCTTCCCAGGCATAGGTAGGGTGTAGCAAGATGGCGGCGACGAATGTGACGAGTGCACGCTCGGCGTAGTCGATTACATCACTGCGTTCGCTCCATTCAAAGAACCGCGGGTTCTTTGAAAGGAGCGTCTGTACACTCGGCCGGGACAAGTTTCTTGTCCAAGAATCTCGTCAAGAAAAACGACGTGTTTTTTCCTGACGAGATTCTCGGTCGTGTGTACGAGGCTTCAAGGTTCTCTTGTCTGACTTGAAATAGATAAAGCATAACAGGCTCTTGTGCCTAAAGCTAGTTAAAGGCTGGCTGAAAAAATCTGAGATTCCCCCATCTGGGCTACACAGCAGGGTTGGGTGAACGTTCTACTGTGTCTATTGTATTTTGACAGTCAGCCCTGCCGGCTGTTAAAATACCCAAATAGTGCCTGCATCTGATTAGATGCAAGAAAGAAAACAAATGCAGGCGCCTCTGAATTAGACTGTAAAGTGTGTATTCATAAAATCACATAGTAACTTACATCAAGGATTACAATGATCTGTTAGGATGCAGACTCTGTTCGGCTGACATTTTTCCATTCAGCTCAACTTGGGAATGTTGGGCTGGAGGAGCAACTGACAGGTCCACCCACTGAGCAGATTTTGGCCAATTAATCAGGAACTGGCTGAAATTTGCTCCATGTATGGCCAGCTTAAGACCCTTTTCACACTGGGGCAGTTTGCAGGCGCTATTGCGCTAAAAATAGCGCCTGCAAACAAACCTGAAACAGCGGCTGCTGTTTCTCCAGTGTGAAAGCCTGAGGGCTTTCACACTGGAGCGGTGCGCTAGCAGGACCGCTCCAAAAGTCCTGCTAGCCGCATCTTTGGAGCGGTGAAGGAGTGGTGTGTTTACCACTCATCCACCGCTCCTGCCCATTAAAAGCAATGGGACACCGCCGCTATACCGCCGGCATAGCGCCTCTGCAGAGGCGCTATGCAGTGGTTTTTAACCCTTTTTCGGCCCTACCGTCTGGATTTCATGGACCGGATCAGATCAGATAGCAGCGGGTGTCAGCAGACTTGTCACTGCTGACATCCGCTGTTCCATAGGAGTAAATGGAGGCTTCGATCAGGTCCCCCTGAAAAACTGACAGGCGGACCTGATTGGAAAGTCCGTGTGAAAGGAAACTTCATTACAATACAACCAGCATATTACTTCCTAAGAATCTTTTATCTGTTACAGGCAACAGTCCAGTGGGATGGCAGCAAAATTGTTGTAGACTTTGGAAAATACAAACATTTATCTGAGATTGCCGGAGGAAAACTGGTAGAGGTAAGCATCTATTTAATTGAATTTAGCATGCTTTGAAATAAAATAAACTTGTCATCTACATTTTTTGGATGTACCCAATAAAGCAAAGTTTAATAACCCAGAGCAATCTTAGATGAGACATCTTAGAGATTCTTAAGCCCTGTACACACGGCCAAGAATCCCGTCAGGAAAAAAACGTTTTTTTTCCTGACGAGATTCCTGGCAAGCTTTTCTTGCCAAGCCGTGCATACAGATGGCCATTCAAAAGAACCGCCGTTCTTTTGAATGGCAAGAACGCGGTGACGTCATTGACTACAACGAGCATGCGCTCGTCACATTCGATGCCGTCACAGCCATCTTGCTTCAACCTACACTACCCTTGTAAGCTACAGCGCATGCGTCAAAGTCTCATCGAGCATGCGCGGGCTTACCGGAGGACAGGTAAGCTTGTAGCCACATACACACACACACACACACACACACACACACAGTTTTCTCGTCGGTAAACAGGCCGACGAAAATCCAGAAGAAAAAATAGAGAGCAGGTTCTCTATTTTTCTCGTCGAGATTTCCGGCAGTTTTCTTGACGAGAAAACATACACGACCGGTTTTCTCGGCAAAAAGCTCTGCCAGCAGTTTCCTTGCCGAGAAAACCGGCCGTGTGTATGAGGCTTCAGATGTGCATCTTAAGGAACGCGACATACAGGAATATGGGAAATATAGACACTGACACACGTGCACTCAGGTAGAACAGGGTGGACTATTGTCTTTATTCAACCTTACCTACTTTGAATCAATTGCCTGGAATCTCTGCTTTTGAAACCCATTGACAAGGGCAATACTAGAGCCAATGCAATTGCTTTGGGGCCTAGAAGTACAGAGGGTCACTGCATTGCCAGGCTTCACAATCATTTATCAATTAGCAATAGTTTGGCAATAACTTTTTAATAAATTAAATGTATTTACAGTTTGGAAACACCTCTGATTGTTATGAAAGAAATTAGTATTTTATCAGGGGAAATGAGCTTGAGATGAATATTAGGGAGGCAATGTGGCCCCTTACAGCTGAATTGAAGGCATACAGCTAAAAACACAGATTAAATTCATATATGGGAGATTTTATACCTTTTACCTGCCTCATAGCACAGTCCTGTCTGGCAGGACAGGAGAACTGATTTTTTTTTGGGTGCAGTTTAGTAACATTTAGAAGCACCCTTCCCACCTCCACCCTATGACAGGGCAATGAAAACAAAAGCAGCAGACTAAAAAGCATACCTCTCTGTCACCTTGCTCTCTTCCCTGCCACAGCATATTCATGGCATTGCATCTAGGGTTGCCATCTTCAGAGGCGGCTCAAGGCTTTGTGAGGCCTTAGGCAAAACCTAGACATGATGCCCCACTCATGTCCATAATGGGAAAGATAATTCAAGCGACCAAAAAAATTAACTGTATAAATTACATATATTAAGAGCTTTAAAGTGCTGGTGTCAGTTCTCTCACACAGGAAATGTTAAACCGCTGCTGGCTGGAGCTTAACGCAGCAGCGGCATTGTTGTCAGCAGCCTTTTCAATTAGGCAGTCGCGAGGCCCCTGTGAGTGCGAGGCCTTAGGCGACCGCCTTATTTGCCTAATTAGAGAGCCGCCTCTGCACCTTCTCATCAAGTCAAACCCAAACTCTTTAGCAGCGCACAGCAATTTGTTTTTATAGTATAAACTATACATATATTTTGCTATTAAATAACATTTCTAATCCTATGAAGTTAATAACAAGAGTCCCCCTTTACATCGGAGTCCACAGAGTTCCCCTTTTACATCTGAAGCCACAGAGTTCCCTTTCACTGTAAGGGGAGACTCTGATGTAAGGGAGAACTCTGAGGCCTCTAACATAAGGGATGCTCTGGGAACCCCGATTTAAAAGGGAACAATGAGAACTCTGATGTATGGAGAGGACTCTGATGTAAGGGGCAATACTGTGGCCTCTGGTGTAAAGGGGAACTCTGATGTAAGAGGTGCTCTGAGAACCCTGATTTACCTTAGTGTACTCACTCAGAAGCAGGAGAGAGAAGGGGGGAGACTTCAGTCCCAGACAGGGATGGGTGGTGAGCTCACTCACCCCTTGACAGTCAGCAACTCTCATCCAGATAGGGTGACCACAAAAATCAGCTTGTGCTGTAACGAATCACAGCACAGTGATTGGACACAAGAGGCGGGATTTATGATTTCTCCAATCACAGGCAGGGGACGGGATTGTGCTCCTCCAGGCATTCCCAGCCAGGACAAGTACTGTCAGTGAGTAAATCGATGATGTGGCGGCCTTTTTTGGGGGCATCAGATTGGCCCGGGGGGGTGGCTGTGTCAGTTTCATTCTGGGACACTGTATTGTCCTGGAATGAATGTGCCCGGGACAGACCTGCAAAATGCGGGACTGTCCCGGGCAATCTGGGACACATGGTCACCCTACATCCAGATGTATCTGAGGCTGCTGGACTTCAAATTTCCAGCCCCCTCTTTCCTTTTCTGAGGCACAGCACCAGGGATTGGAGTGTGAACAGACACAGAGGGGTAGGGGTGGGAGTAAGAGGTGCAGATCATGCCCTCTCTCCTCTCCCGTCTTTGTGTGTGTTTGGGGGGGGACTGTTAGTGAAGGGTTTGGGCAGTATGAAAGAGAGTGTAACAGACACTCTCTGCTTAGACAACTGCAGCCAGCAACCCTGCTGGGAAGCCATAGTCCAGTCTGAATAATGTGTCCGGGTTTCAGGCCGTCTGAAACCCGGATGCATGATTCCAAACCCGAACTGTCCGGGTCAATCCTGGATAGGTGGCAACCCTAATTACATCACAACTTATTGACACCATAAGGTGCTTCTCCCTCACCCAGTCTGTATGCTACAGAGACCGCAAGTGGCTGATACCATGTCAATTAAAAAAAACACTTTTAATAACATATAGATGTATACAAAGCAATAATGTGTGTCTTTTATATCTGTCTGGAGTTCAGCTTTAACATTTTAAAGTAAATTCCTACATTCAAATTTGGTATCAGCCCCTGGTAAAATACCCTTTACAGCAGCATTCAGACTGGGAGAGGGTGGGGGTGACACTAGGAGCCCTTCAGAGAAGCTGCATTTACATGCTGACAGAAGGAGAGAGCAGAGTGATTAGTTATCAATCTACTGCTTCTCAATCACTGTCCAATTACGGGGTGGGGAAAATGAGGTCACTAGACTGCATTTTGCAACAGGAGCAGAGAAATATCATGTAAGCAGCCTGGCTCTTTTATGCGTCAGGGCTGTGTAGCGGTTAGGACTGGCTAGACAAGAACATAAAACCTTTTGCGTGTTAAATAGCTCATATATATATATATATTATATATCTCAGCTCTGATGCTGGATTTGCACACAAGTGACACTAAACAATATCTTTATTTTCAAACAAATAGTCCATACACATCCACTACATAATGGCCCTATAATCTACTTTTCAGATGTTTTCTTACTGTGTTTTTCTGCCTCCTTGCATAGTCCTCGGTGAGCTCCTGATTCCCCCTTTTCCCCCTCACTTCAGTTTGTTTGGTACGAGCAGTGCATGTTAGTTGGGGTCATGTGCACTGCTCTATATACAGTACAAATCCCAACGTCTGTAGTACCTAGTTCATTTTAGGAGCGAGCAAGAGAGGGGGGCTAAGTTCCTACATACAGTAGTACCATGAAGATTGAACGTAGTCAACCTCTAACAGGATGTCAAATGGCAGCAGAAAAAAGAAAAAAAAAAACTAGGAATTTGGAGGCGGTAGAGAGCAATAGAATGTACCTTTCTGAGTTAAGAATAGATTCTTCATATAGAATTTAGTGTCTCTAGACAGCAAAATAATTAAGGCTCCATGCACACGTGTGCGACTTGTCATGCGACTTTGGTCACCAAACTCACATAAGTTCCACCCCACGTTTTTCAATGACAACCGTTTAAATATGTGCGACTTAAAGTCACAACGACTTTAAAAAGGTCCCTGCACTACTTTGGTCCGACTTACATATGACTTGGGTGCCATAGACTGCAATGTAAACGCTCAAAGTTAGCATGAAAGACGCACCCGAATGTAATATATGCGACAGCTGTGCAACAGTTGTCCATTATCATTGGTCAAAGCCAAAGTTACTCCCATTCAAAGTTGCACAACTTTGGAGTCCTACAAATGTGAATGGAGCATGGAAATGTAATGCTGACCCATATTACTCTGTTGTCCAGACAAAAGACTATTCTGCCTATTTGACTGCAGCTGCTGCCAAAGTACACCCCATTCCAAACCCCCAAGTTTATTTTATTAAAATCCGGGCAAAATAGAGGCTTTTCCTCATAAGGTCTATAGATTAGCATTAGTAGTTGTCAGGAATAGGGATGAGCTCCGGTGTGTTCGCATTGAACACGTGCAGAGCCCGCCAGGAAGTCGGCACCCGCGCTGCGCTAATTACAGCCAGGGAGACATTTCCCGATCTCTGCAGCCGAACATCGTGAAATGTTTCCCTGCCTGTCATTAGCGCAGCGCGGTGCCGACTTCCTGGCGGGCTCTGCACGTGTTCAATGCGAACACACCGGAGCTCATCCCTAGTCAGGAATGCACAATGTGAACTAAATCATTACATTTAATCCCATTAATTCACCTTATTTTATTTAATTTCAGACATCAGAAGCTGGTGGAGTTACTTTCAAGAGAACCAGCAAACGACTTGCATAAGAGAAACCATCTTGTTTTTTAAAAAATAAAAAAAATAGAAAAAAGTTTTCATTAGAATTTGTATTCTGTTTTGTTTATAATTAATGACTAATTATCATGATGGAAAATGCATGATCATTCCCTTGGTGAAAGAAAAGATGTCATAACGCATAGCACCCAATAAAAGCATTTGCAATTTTTTTTTTTCAATATCTGATTACTGTTTTCTTTTATAAACTTTCCACACAGGAAGTTAGTGGAGATTTGGAGGATTAACAGCATAGCTAATTTTAATTTATAAAAAAGCTTAACTCCAGGCAGAGATAAAAGCCACATACTGACACAGCTCTGTATTCATGAATTCATCTTTAAAGTGGAATTTCACTCTCTCAATCAACATTGACTATTTGTAATCCTTATGCTGCCAACATTAGTAAATAGGTAGGGAAGTATATCATATTTACTTGTTTAAAATGTTTTTTTCACATTTCTTCAGTTACTTCCTGGTTTCCATGCCTAGGCAAATGATGTCATACATCCTAGGAGTCTTCAGGAGGGCAAGAGGGTTTTTTGTCAGCTAAGCACACCCTCTTGCCTACAAGCCTGAGTTAAGGGCAGATGTATTCCAGGAAGTAAATGCCACATGAATCATTTGCCCTTAGTCAAGATGACGACGGCCAGAAGTGCTACGGGTTGTTTTTCAAAATGATTTCTCAGCAAAATCAAGCATGGAGACATGGATAAATGGAGTGGAGACATGAAATCAAAATGATTTCTCAGCAAAATCAAGCATGGAGACATGGAAGAATCAACTGTCCCTGATTTAGAGGGACTGTCCCTGATTTGGAGCAATGTCCCTCTGTCCCTCTTTCCCCCTCATTTGTCCCTCATTTTGGTCTGATCCATATAGTTGTATATAAAATGCACTTTTTATCTTTCAAAAAGTCTTTCCCATTCCTAAACGTTTCATCCAATTTCTAAATTGCTGCATTTGTACATTTTAAAAGCCAATATAAAGGAATAGTAGTGGTAAAAAAAAGCCCTTGTGGATTTAATTAACTTTTTTGGGGTTAATTCTAGGGTTGTCCCGATACCACTTTTTTAAAACCGATACTTTTTTTCAAGTACTCGCCGATACCGAATACCGATACTTTTTTTTTTAATGTCATGTGACAGTGGCACATGTGTCAGTATTTTTATTTTATTTTATTTTTTTACTATTTTTTGTTATTTTATTTTTTACAATGTTTCTTGGGGGGGGGGGGAGTGGATGGTGTCAGTGTGTTTGTTTTTTATTAACATTTTTATTATTTTTTATTTATTTATTGCAATATTTTTTTTTCTTTTTAGCCCTGTAGGGGGGCTTTGATGAGATACCAGGGGTCTTAACAGACCTGTGACATCTCCCCTTTGAGACAGAGAAAGGGACTAAGGACACAGATTCCCCAGTCCCTTTCTCAGTGCATCTGGGTTACACTACCACCCAAATACTTCCCTTAAATTCAAATACCCGCTACACTCAGTGTCTGGTGCAAACCCATGTCTCCAAAGAGTGGTAACATAAGTTCAACCCAGAGACAAACGTTCACATTTCTCCAAACTCAACAATTTTGATTAGGAATTGTGCCAGGACCTAAAACAGGAAAGGGAAACAGTAATATAACCACTTGAGACCCGCGCTATAGCCGAAAGACGGCTGCAGCGCGGCTCTCAAGTGCCGAGAGGACGTCCCCAGGACGTCCTTCTCTGTTTACATCCCGCCGCGCGCCGCCGAGGGCGCGCGGCGGGGAACAGCTGTGCGGCGCGCATCACGTGATGCCGAGGAGCGTGCCTGGCGGCCGCGATGTCCGCCAGGTACATTCGATCGGCAGTTACAGAAGCAGGACGTGGATCTCTGTGTGTAAACACAGAGATCCATGTCCTGTCAGGGAGAGAGGAGACCAATGCTGTGTCCCTTGTACAGAGGGACACAGATCGGTCACCTCCCCCAGTCAGTCCCCTCCCCCCACAGTAAGAATCACAAATAGGGAACATAGTTAACCCCTTCCCCGCCCCCTAGTGTTAACCCCTTCCCTGCCAGTCACATTTATACAGTAATCAGTGCATTTTTATAGCACTGTTCGCTGTATAAATGACAATGGTCCTAAAAAAGTGTCAAAAGTGTCCGATGTGTCCGCCATAATGTCACAGTCACGATAAAAATTGCTGATCGCCGCCATTACTAGTAAAAAAAAAAAATATTAATAAAAATGCTATAAAACTATCCCCTATTTTGTAGACGCTATAACTTTTGCGCAAACCAATCAATAAACGTTTATTGCGATTTTTTTTGACCAAAAATATGTAGAAGAATACGTATCGGCCTAAACTGAGAGAAAAAAACTTTTTTAAAAAAAAATTGGGATATTTATTATAGCAAAAAGTAATAAATATTGTGTTTTTTTTTCAAAATCGTCGCTCTTTTTTTGTTTATAGCGCAAAAAATAAAAACCGCAGAGGTGATCAAATACCACCAAAAGAAAGCTCTATTTGTGGGGAAAAAAGGACATCAATTTTGTTTGGGAGCCACGTCGCACGACCGCGCAATTGTCATTCAAAGCGACGCAGTGCCGAAAGCTGAAATTTCGCCTGGGCAGGAAGGGGGTTATGTGCCCAGTAAGCAAGTGGATAAAAACCATAAAACTTTTGTAATAAAATACTTTAAATATCTCACACATTTACATTTCTCCCCCCCTTCTGGCTATCTAAGGGCCACCCCATTCTCATCAGCCTTGATAGATGAGTCTCCTGCAGAGGGAAGAAAGAAACACACATCCTAACATAATATATGTGTTCGCTTGGAACGAATGGGTCTATCCGAGAAGAAACCCATTCACTCCAATGAGTGTTGCATAATGTACAAACAAAGGACAATCGTTGCGCAACACTGCCACCTGGTGGCAATGCCGCGGTAAAAACACTTATCAAATCCAGATGAACTTTTCTCTCTTATTCTTGTTCTCTGTGGCCTTACACTGACTAAACCCCAAAGTCACTGATTTCTCTTAATGAGAGGAGGAAAAGAGAACAAACGACAACAGTCCCCATTTCTCAAAAAAATATAGAACGCCCAAACACAAAAAAAAACTAGGGCACAGTCCTTGGGTTCCGGCAAAGGCACTCCGGAAAGTTCAGCAATAAGCAGCAGGAAAGAACACACAGGAGTCTTTTTCTCCTAAAGGTAGAACTTTGGATGCGGTAGGAACACAGGCTTCAAGTGCTTGTCAAAAGCCTCCATGTTATACTCAACATTTCCTCCATCCCTGCGACAAATTACCACTCTGTCCGCATGGATATGCCTTCCCAGCATCCACTTAGCCTTACAGTCCTGAAACTTCTTGGTGACATTTGGTGAGCAAGAAAGGTATCGGCGTGCCTGAGGTACCTTGAGTTTGTCCCAAAAAAAAGTATCGTACCACCTTTGCCGAAAAACTTCCACCTCGTAGAGCAATTCTCGAGGTAGGTATGGGTATTCCCACCCATACTCCTGAGCAACCTTCTGGCCAAAGAGACGCTGCAGCCTTGATAAAGGTGGCATCATGACACGGTCTCCTTCTCCAGGTAAAACAATGGCTTCCGGATGGCGAGGTGCGTTCACCACCTCGGTAGATTTGGGCATAGGGGCCCGCAGTGACTGGCGTTGCACTCCAGCAACAGGAGCAGGTGAAATGGAAGTAGAATCCAGAAGAGGGATTTCAGACAGTGGACCAGATTCTTCCCTGGGCGCCGAGGCCTCCACCCGGGGTGTACTATCCCCAACGGACATAGGTGGGTCCCTTTTGACATGGGACAAGGGTAACTTCATCTTGTTGACAAAAAAAATCTCCTGCGCTCTCGGTGTATCGTCAAAACACGGGTAGTGTAATTCCGTCTAAAGGCAAAGTCTGAAGTCTTGCAGCCCTCCTCAGAACAATGGGTGTTCATATGGCTAGAGAAAACAAAGGAGAAAGGAGGGCGCACCAACCTAGTGCATTACCACTTAAACGTTTTATTTAAATTATAAAAAGTAGTAATCCTACTCACAATCAAAGCTTAAATGAAAGCTTATCGGAAAAATCAGCTGGAATTTTTCGGCACCTGCCGACTGGACTCAATGACAGAGAGGGTCTGACAATACCTCAAACCTTTGGATAGCTGACGCGTTTCTGGGGCGCACCCCTTTCCTCAGAGCCTAGATGGTCCATATGGACCATCTAGGCTCTGAGGAAAGGGGTGCGCCCCAGAAACGCGTCAGCTATCCAAAGGTTTGAGGTATTGTCAGACCCTCTCTGTCATTGAGTCCAGTCGGCAGGTGCCGAAAAATTCCAGCTGATTTTTCCGATAAGCTTTCATTTAAGCTTTGATTGTGAGTAGGATTACTACTTTTTATAATTTAAATAAAACGTTTAAGTGGTAATGCACTAGGTTGGTGCGCCCTCCTTTCTCCTTTGTAACTTCATCTTGTCCCATCCCTTCCAGTGAAAGATCTCGTCTATCTCCCCATCATCGCCATTGTCAGACAATGAATCCAGGTTGGAGGTGTCATAATACTCAGCGGGTAGATAATTCCCAGTCACGGAATCATCCCCCTTGATGGCCTCCACTGACAGTGGGCTGCCGACACCTCCAACCACACACACAGTCCCAACCCCTGGCTCACCTGGGCCTTCAGAAGAACAGGGATGTCCAGGGCTCTTCCCTCCGGATCCATCCAGGCCAGGCAAGCGACGGGGCAAAGCTCTTCCACGACCACAGGAGGCCTGTACCAGGCCGACTCTCCTCTTCAGCGGTCGGAGCAGGGAGCTGCTGGTGACCGAGGCAGCATCCTCAGATTTTTCTCTCTTTACTTCCGCTTGGGCAGTCACTTCGCCCTGGTCAGTGTGCACAGGAATGCCCGCCATGGCATTGATCTCTTCCTCCGGAGTGGCAGTACCTGTGAGGTAGTTGAGGTGGAAGGCGCGAGGCCTTTCTGTGGATGGTTCCACCTCGAAGAGAAACTCCTTGCAGACCTCACATCGCCCGAATGGCTTCAACTGGACCACCAGTCCCGAACAGCCGGGACAGATCACACCGAGGGCCTCCATGTCTCTGCAGGTGTACAGAGCCAATCGTCCCCGGGGTCTTAGTCTGATTCCTGTGTCTATAATCAGAGCAGCTAGAGAAGTCATGTCCGTGAAGGAAGAAGCAGAAATCCACGGGGTACTTGAAGTCATCTTCCCTGTTCGCTGCTCCATTGCGCAGTGACCCACTCGCGCCAGAATCTCCACGTGTGTTCGTCCACATGGCCAGACTCCTCCCACACTCTGCACTTGTTCGCGGGCTTTTCCTTTTCCCCTCCCACGAACTACGCAGCCATGGTTTGCCTCGTGGCGCATTGTCCAATATGGCCAACCTACTCGGAACTCCTTCGGGCAGCAAAGTTAGAATTCAGACACCATAAACATCCCGGACACGATGCCCCCACGTGTAGCGACCTCACCCCTCTCACCCCTTCTCATTCTCGGCTTGTCTGTCTTTGTCTAGGGGTGTTAGTACCGGGGGGAGGGATGAGATACACCACGGCCCATGTCCTCCATAGTGAAGAGGTGAAGGCCAGAAAGATCAGGCTTTGTGTAAGTGGTGTCCTGGAGTCAAGTCCTTTCCTTCGTCCTTGACTCCCCCTTTGCTCCTAGTAACCAGAGTTCCACACACTGAATAGGTCCAACACAGTTTTATTCTTCTCAGCGAATAAACATACAGCACAGTCAAGTTGGGACCTTTGCAACAGTTCAGTATTAATGGGAGTAGGTCGAGGCACAATCCTTCCAGATAAAGCTAACCACTGTGGTATCACCAGTGGCGAATAGTCACTGCCACTGACTATGTGAGGTAGAACATGAATTACCTTCGCTAACAAAGCCCCTGTCAGAGGAAGGATATCCATCCAAGGGAGTCACCGGAGGCCTCTCTGTCACCAGCGAATGCTGCGCCGGACTCTCCAGAGAAGTTCCGCTCACCAGTCCTCTCAAACTCAGACACGGGCACCCAAGGAATTAGGGCCCCCTCGAATTCCTCCACCCTCGCGGAACTCAGTCGAAGGTACTGAGCCCCAGGCATCCGCCATAGTACCTCACCCCAGGCTAAAGGTGCCTGAGATGGACTCCATCTCTCGCTCCGGCCAGGTCAAGGGCACCTGGGCCCGGAACTCCGGAATGCCAGCACCCAAGCTGAAGGTGCCTGGGTGCGGCTGCGTCCTCCGACTCTGACCCCAAGGTCAGGGTGTCCGCCCCTTTTATCCCCTCGCCTTTTGCGTCACAGCAGGTTCCCCGCCCCGCTGTACCAGCGCCAGGAAAGGACAAAAAGGAAGCAGTCTTGCGGTGTGGGTTCAACTCCGGTCCAGGGTGACAATGCCACCTGTAGGCCGCAGGGAACCTCACACCACCAGAGTCCTCCAAGAACCATAAAAAGGGGTCTCAGGTTCCCTAGAAATCAGTGCATCTGGGTTACACTACCACCCAGATGCTTCCCTTAAATTCAAATACCCGCTACACTTGTAAGTATTCTTCCCCCATGGCCTCTTCCTGTGCTGATTTGTCCTCGGAACCAGCGGTGCTCCGTAGGCATTTAAGGGGCTACGCAAGTACGCAGGCAAAAAGATGCCATGCGGTGCTTGAGCTGGTGTGCTTGGGGGACAGGAGCCACACTGGGGCAGAGATTCTGTCAGCTCTGCAGGGGCAGGCTCAGGGGTGGTTGATGCCACGCCAGCTTAAGCCAGGAATGGTGGTTTGCGACAATGGCACCAACCTCCTCTCCGCCCTCCGACAGGGACAGCTGACCCATGTGCCCTGTTTGGCTCACGTCCATAACTTGGTGGTGCTGTGGTTCTTGGGCAGGTACCCAGGCTTACTGGATGTCCTGAGGCAGGCCAGGAAAGTCTGTGTGCATTTCCGCCAGTCATATAATGCCAGTGCTCGGCTGGCTGACCTCCAAAAGGAATACAACCTGCCCAAGAAACGCCTAATCTGTGACATGCCCACCAGGTGGAACTCAACGTTGGCCATGCTGCAGCGGCTGCACACGCAGCAGAGGGCCATCAATGAGTACCTGTGCGACTATGGCACCAGGACAGGGTCAGGGGAGCTTGTTTGTTTTTTTTGCCACGCCAGTGGGTCATGATCAGGGATGCATGCACTGTCCTGTCACCATTTGAGGAGTAATGAAATGCTTGTTGCGCTAAATCAAAAAATAAAATATAAAAAATAAAAAGCAGCAGCTGACACAATACTGTTGGATACAATAAGTAATAATGGAAGGTTGAGGTGTAGCGCTAAAATAATAGTATAGCAAATGTTAAATTCTATCAATCCAATATATAACAATTGGGATGTAGATCCAGTTCAGAAAATCCAGAAAAAGGAGAGATCAGGTGAAAAGATAATGAGGAAGCCGCCAACAGCACCCAAACACACTGACTCTTACCGTCAGTGCATAGGTAATGCACACATAAGGTATTCCAAACCAAGAAACAAAGGAACTCTCAATTCACCAGATAATTCATCCTTAAGAAAAATCATCAGCCAATCCTCTCTCTGCAGACCAATTCACTTGAGGGTGTACTTAGAAGTCAGCACAGGGTTGAACCAGAGCAACTCTAATGCCCCATACACACGATCATTTTTAATGTCATTTTTAAAACTGACGTTTTTCTCGTCATTTTTTTTCTTGTTTCCTCTCAAGCCTGTCTTGCGTACACACCATCATTTTAAAAAATGTTCAAGAAAAGCGCAGTGACGTACACCACGTACGACGGCACTATAAAGGGGAAGTTCCTTTCGAATGGCGCCACCCTTCATGTTAGTAAAGTTTGTTGAGAGACGATTCGCTCTTTTCAGTCTAGTGCTTTTCAGTCCGTTACAGCATGACGAATGTGCTATCTCCATTACGAACGCTAGTTTTACCAGAACGAGCGCTCCCATCTCATACTTGATTCTGAGCATGCGCATTTTTTTTCACGTCGTTAAAGCATACACACTATCGTTTTTCACGTCGTTAAAAAAAACGACATGAAAAACGACGTGAAAAAAGAGAGCATGTTCGAAATTTTTAATGCCCGTTTTTCACGTCGTTAAAAATGCTCTGGAGCATACACACGATCATTTTTAATGGCCATTTTTTTTAATGGCATTTTTAACGGCATGAAAAATGATCGTGTGTATGGGGCATAACAGTAAGCCAATGAGGACATGTGTAAATAAAAAGGAACATAACTCATTGCACAGACATCCCATCAAATTAAAATTTGTTAGCAAAAAATAAATGTGAATGCACTCACATGTGAACTATAAAAGACAGGCATGTAAACACCTCTACCCCCCTCTTTTCTTATAGGCATGTAAACAAGAAAGCGCCAGCGCTTCCTACCCATCAGATGGCGCTCATCCGTCCGACCATCCAGCAGCACTAGCGCGTCAGCCTTCCTCCACTCGTCCGACGTTTCTCCACCAACGTGTGTCATCAGGGACGCCCCTGATGATACACGTTGGTGGAGAAACGTCGGGCGAGTGGAGGAGGGCTGACGCACTAGTGCTGCTGGATGGTCGGACGGATGAGCGCCATCTGATGGGTAGGAAGCGATGGACGCTTTCTTGTTTACATGCCTATAAGAAAAGAGGGGGGTAGAGGTGTTTACATGCCTGTCTTTTATCTGGTGGATTGAGAGTTCCTTTGTTTCTTGGTTTGGAATACCTTATATGTGCATTACCTATGCACTGACTGTAAGAGTCAGTGTGTTTGGGTGCTGGTGACGACTTCCTCATTATCTTTTCACCTGATCTCTCCTTTTTCTGGATTTTCTGGACTGGATCTACATCCCAATTGTTATATATTGGATTGACAGAATTTAACTTTTTATACTATTATTTTAGCGCTACACCTCAACCTTCCACCTTTTGAGGAGGCCACAAGGATGGTGAGCAGTGACAGTGCATGCATCAGTGACACTGTCCCTCTTGTTCATCTGTTGGAGCACACGCTGCGTGGAATAATGGACAGGACACTTGAGGCAGAACAGAGGGAGGAAGAGGAGGACTTCCTTACCTCTCAAGGCCCCCTTTATCAAGACAGTGTTCCTGCTGGCCCGCCGATCACACCGGAAGAGGTTGAGGAGGAGGAGGATTGTGTCAGCATGGAGATGGAGCCTAGCACTCAGCATCAGCAGTCTTCAAGGGATCATTTACAGTCCCAAGAAACCAATGGACTTGTACGTGGCTGGGAGGAGGTGGCTGCAGATCATGTGGTCCTTAGTGACCCAGAGGACTCTGGACCGAATGCCTCAGCAAACCTATGCTGCATGGCCTCCCTGATCCTGCAAAGCCTGCGAAAGGATCCTTGTATTCGTGGTATCAAGGAGAGAGATCATTACTGGCTGGCAACCCTCCTTGATCCACGTTACGAGGGTAAGGTTGCAAACTTTATCCAGCCGTCGCAGAGGGAGCAGAGGATGAAACATCTTCGGGAGGCCTTGCAGAAAGGTTTGTGCAATGTGTTTCCAGAGCCTGGGAGGTTACAAATTCCTGGTCCTGGACAACGTGTTGCTGAGGCTTGGGTCAGTCACAGAAGGAGCGGTGGAGAAGGTGGCCGTCTGACCGATACGTTCAGACAATTTTTCAGTCCGCAGCCCCAAGGTATGATTGGTTCCAGCAACCATCGCCAGTGTCTGATTCACATGGTGCAGGAATACCTAGGGGCAAGATCAGACTTGGACACCTTTCCCACTGAAAATCCTCTGGGTTACTGGGTCTTGAGGATAGATCACTGGCCAGAGCTTGCACAGTATGCAATTGAGCTACTGGCCTGTCCTGCATCCAGCGTTCTTTCGGAACGCACATTCAGTGCTGCTGGAGGCTTTGTAACCGAACACAGGGTGCGCCTGTCCACCGACTCGGTCTATCGTCTGACCTTCATTAAAATGAATCAGTCTTGGATCACCAGCTACCAAGCACCTGATGCTGATGTAACCGAATATTTTTTTTTTTAATGTGAGATCCCTTCAAGACTGCCTATGCTGATGCTGAGGGACTATCCTGTTATGCTGAGTAACTATCCTCTTCCTCCTGTTTATGTTGATAGCTTGTAAGAACATTTTTGGTTCTGGGCACCGCCACCAGTGCCTAAGGCCCAATTTTTCTGCCCCTGTTTAACAGGGGTGTGTAATTATAATTTTTGCTGCAACACTTTGCAGCAGGGCTCATTCCTGCGCTCCAACTAGAGTATCTGTGAGGGGTTGCAGTGTTGTGGCACCAGCACCAGTGCCTAAGGCCCAATTTTTCTGCCCCTGTTTAACAGGGGCATGTAATTATAATTTTTGCTGCAATACTTTGCAGCAGGGCTTATTCCTGCAATTCAACTAGAGTATCTGTGAAGGGTTGCAGTGTTGTGGCACCAGCACCAGTGCCTAAGGCCCAATTTTACTGCCCCTGTTTAACAGGGGCATGTAATTACAATTTTTGCTGTAATACTTTGCAGCAGGGCTCATTCCTGCGCTCTAACTAGAGTATCTGTGAGGGGTTGCAGTGTTGTGGCACCAGTGCCTAAGGCCCAATTTTTCTTCCCCTGTTTAACAGGGGCGTGTAATTACAATTTTTGCTGTAATACTTTGCAGCAGGGCTCATTCCTGTGCTCCAACTAGAGTATCTGTGAGGGGTTGCAGTGTTGTGGCACCAGTGCCTAAGGCCCAATTTTTCTGCCCCTGTTCAACAGGGGCATGTATTTACAACTCTTGATCTAATATTTCACAGCAGGGCCCATTCCTGCACCCACCAAGAGTAACTGTGAGGGCTTACATTGTTGTGGCAACACCACCACCACCAAAAGCCCAATTTTTCTGCCCCTGTTCAACAGGGGCATGTAATTACAATTCTTGATATAATATTTCACAGCAGGGCCCATTCCAGCGCCCACCAAGAGTAACTGTGAGGACTTACAGTGT
Source organism: Rana muscosa (assembly GCA_029206835.1). Taxonomy (NCBI): domain Eukaryota; kingdom Metazoa; phylum Chordata; class Amphibia; order Anura; family Ranidae; genus Rana; species Rana muscosa. The sequence goes on from CM055118.1 coordinate 121,486,688, forward strand.
TGTGGCACCAGCACCACCACCATCACCACCACCAAAGGCCCAATTTTTCTACCACTGTTCAACAATGGCATGTAATTACAATTCTTGATATAATAGTTCACAGCAGGGCATTCCAGCGCCCACCAAGAGTAACTGTGAGGGCTTACAGTGTTGTGGCAACACCAACACCTAAGACCCAAATTTCTGCAGAGTACATAGGGCAGGCCCCTACTTTCAAACATCCGGCTTTCAAACGACTCCTACTTACAAACGGAGGGAGATAACAGGAAGTGAGAGGAAATCTACCCCTAGGAAGGGAAATTCTCTCCTGTAAGAGTTAATATGGGAAAAAGGTGTCTCCTCTCCACTGATGCTTTATCACCAATCCTTGTTTCCCTAAAAAACCCACATTTTCAAAATCCAATTGTCATTGGGACAGAAAGTGAGGTGAAATCTTCTGAACAGGTGCACAGACAGCAAAACAAATGTTACAGGGGGGATAACCCTTCCCTATGTTTTCCAAAAAGATTAAAAATAGATTTTTTGGCTGGAGCTACACTTTTAAAATGTACCAGTTCAAAATTACAAACAGATTCTACTTAAGAACAAACCAACAGTCCCTGTTTTGTTTGCACCGCCTGTATACTGCTGTTCAGTGTATATAGGACCTGGGGGGCCCCACGCCCTTTTTTTTTATTTGGGTGCGGGGTTCCCCTTAATATCCATACCAGACCCAAAGGGCCTAGTAATGGGCTGGGGAGGGGGGGAGACCCATGCTGTTTTTCTCAATGATTTTCATCCATATTGCCGGGACCAGACATTACATTAAAGCAGTTTTAAATGACTTTTATTTCTTTAAAAATGTCATTTTGTGCAGGGACAGTTCTAAACACGGGAAACACGCGCCACTTTAAAGGCATACTCTAGACACCCCCGGAGGCACGATATTTAAAGGAATATTTCACTTAAATTTTTTGACTTTAAGCATCATTAAAATCACTGCTCCTGAAAAAACATCAGTTTTTAAAACTGTTTTTTGCATTGATACATGAACCCTGGGGCAGGACCCGGGTCCCCAAACCCTTTTTAGGACAATAACTTGCATATTAGCCTTTTAAAATTTGCACTTTTGATTTCTCACGTTCGAGTCCCATAGACTTTAACAGGCTTCGAAAGTTCGCGCGAACTATCGGTCCGTTCGCATGTTCTGGATGCGAACCTAACCGAGGGGGTGTTCGGCTCATCCCTACTTGAGATACACTTTGATAATGCTTATATGACCAGAACATCATCTGAGAGAAGGGGATAAGCAGAGCAGTGGTGCAGGCACACTTAGTTGACTGATAGAAGCATCCTTGTCTCAACTCTCTAGCTACTTCAGGCCCACAGGACGTCATATGACGTCCTCGGGTTTGTGGGGGTATATCTGAATGATGCCTGCAGCTACGCTTGATTGTTCTTATGGCAGCGGAAGTGGACGTCCCTTCTACCGACTCACCTGTTGGATCGGTGAGTCGGTGACAGGATCCGCCGGCCCCGGATGTAGATCACAGAGATTTCCAGCGGACCAGATGGTCGCCGGAGTCTCTATGATCGTCGGAGGCCGCGCGCAATGTTATAATGTCACGCCCGGCCTCTGCATTCAAAAAACCGACACCGCTTCGGCTTTGAAGCAGTGATGGGTTTTTTTTTGTTTGTTTTTTTAGGCTTCCAAGCCTAGAGGTGAGATGTGGGGTCTTATTGACCCCAAATCTTACTGTAAAGAGGACCCGTCATGTCATATTCCTATTACAAGGGATGTTTACATTCCTTGTAATAGGAATAAAAGTGATCAAAATTTTTTATTTTATTTTTTAAGTGTCAAAATAAAAAAAAATAAGTAAAATTAACAATAATTTTTTTTTTTTTACAGTGTGCTCGCATGCAGAAGCGAACGAATACGCAAGTCCCACCCACATATGAAAATGTTGTTCAAACCACACATGTGAGGTGTCGCTGTGAACGTTAGCGCGAGAGCAATAATTCTAGCCCTAGACCTCCTCTGTAACTCAAAAAATGTAGCCAGTAAAAATGTTAGGTATCTATTTACTCGGCGTAACTTCATCTTTCACATTATGCAAAAAAATTGGGCTAACTTTACTGTTTTGTTTTTTTTTAAAGCATGAAACTGTTTTTTTCCCCAAAAAAACGCGTTTGAAAATTGCTGCGCAAATACCGTGCAAGATAAAAAGTTGCAATGACCGCCATTGTATTCTCTAGGGTCTTTGCTAAAAAAACATATATATATAGTGTTTGGGGGTTCTAAGTAATTTTCTTGCAAAAAAATTATGAATTTTACATGTAGGAGCAAAGTGTCAGAATTGGCCCGGTCCTGAAGTGGTTAAAGTCCCCAGATAGCTGCGCCAGCAGTGGTATCCCTGCTCTGTCCCTCCTCGACAGGATCCGCTGTCCCTAACCAGTGGGGATCCTATCCCTACTCTACCTACTTCACAAACGCGTGGCAGCTGCAGTGGGGCAGTACTATGTATTAGCATTGCCCTCACTCGAGGTCAACCAATCGGACAGCTGCTCCCCTGATGGCACCAGAGTCTTCAGAGGAACAAAGCTCCTCACTACCTCCATTCCTTCTCTACGGTGGCCAGCTAAACAGTGCCACCTATGTTAAGGTGACCAGATTTTTAAAATGAAATCCGGGGACATTTTTTTTTTTTTACTAGTAATGGCGGCAATCAGTGACTCTCTGCCCGCCGTCACCACCGCCCACCTCACAGCCTGTTAAAGGGGTTGTAAACCATCGTTTTTTCACCTTAATGCATCCTATAACGTGGGCACCGGGGGGCGGGGCCGAGTCATACATTCGGCGGCTATGGACGCCTAATGAATGACTCGGGAGCACACTCGCAAGGTAACCCCCCAGGGAGAGCATTTCTCCTAGGGGGGTTATCTAATGCGGGGAGGAGCCGCGAGAGCGGCCGAGGGACCCCAGAAGTCAGTGTTCGGGGCCACTCTGAAAAACAAGCTGCACAGTGGAGGTAAGTATGATATGTTCGTTATTTAAAAAAAAAAAAATCCTTTAAGTCTTACTCTCCGGGCCCTGGCTACTACTGGGTGGGGAGCCTAGGAAGATCACTCCGCCGGGGAAGGCAAGGAGATAAGTGTTTGTCGTGATATATGTAGAGAGACAGCACAAACCATTACTGTACATAAGCCATGTTTACTGAAAGACCCAGCAGGAAACAGGAAACACAACACAGGAAGAAGTACAACAGAGATGCACCATAGAGTTGCATTTAAAGAAACATGTCATCCATAACATCTCCCCCTTTTAGTGTTAATAAATGAACATTGTGAAATTTAAAAGAGACAAAGCAATAACACATTCTACAGGTTAAGTCTCATAGGTGGTTTTGAACATCTACCACTACGGGTGAAGACTGGCCCTTGTGCAAGGATTCCTTTAGCCCTTTCTGAAGTTACTGGGCTCCTCTCATCACGTACTGGCATGCTCTGCGCTTGACAGCTGTCGGGTATACTTGCTTGCCCAGAACTGTCATTGCCGTTGGTATGAGGCATTCCTTCTGTACATGCCTCACTGTCAATGGGTGAGTCTGATCTATCAACGGGATACTGAGAATCAGGCTGCTCTGCCACTCTCAAATCCACTCGATTGCGGCGATAGAGAGTTCCTTCAACGTCCACAAGATAGGAGCGTGGTGCAACTTTTTGCAGACAAGTACCTATTCTCCAATGGCCTGTTCGATCTCCAGGTAATGGTTTTATACGGATTCGTTCTCCAATATTTAATTCTGGCAAATCTCTGGCCAATGTGTCATATCGTGCCTTTGACACTTGTCTCTTAATCCTTATCTTTTCTGGAACACCTTGTATAACAGAGGGTTCAAGCAGCCTATTTGATACTGGTAAGGAGGTCTTTAATCTCCTTGACATCAGTCTTTGTGCCGCTCTACTATCCATGCCTTCAGTCGGAGTGTTTCTCCAATGTAAAATGGCCTTCCATGGGTCTTTACCATCACTTTGTGCTTTCTTGCATAAATTTTTAACAATCTTTACAGCTGATTCAGCTTTGCCATTAGCCTGTGGATGACGTGGTGAGGAAGTAACATGCTCAAACTCCCATTCAGTGGCAAATTTTCTGAATTGTAGGCTTGCAAACTGAGGGCCATTGTCGGAGATCACTGTATCTGGTTGGCCATGACGTGCAAACTGAGCCTTGCACCTCTTAATTGTAGCTTCAGTGGATAAGTCGGGAAGAAGGTCTATTTCCCAGAAGTCTGAATATTGATCGACTAAAAGCAGGTATTCCTTGCCTGCGTAGTTGAATAAGTCCATACTGATAATCTGCCACGGACGTGTAGGTATCTCATGTGACATCATGGTTTCTTTCTGTTGCAAATGGGCATATTCATTGCAGGTGGGACAATTACTGACAAAGTCTTTGATTTCACCATGCATGTTGGGCCAGTAAAGAGTATCACGAGCTTGCCTGTAGCATGCTTCACCACCAATATGGCTGGAGTGTATGCGTAATAACATCTCTGCTCTCAGTGACTTTGGCACGATGACCCTTGGACCTTTGTACAAGATACCATTTTGTATACTGATCTCATCTCTAAAGGACCAGTATTCCCTTACAATTCCAGGTACTGCATCTTTTTCATCTGGCCACCCACTCAAAACAATAGACTTCAAAGCTTGTAAAGTTGCATCACTGTCAGTGTGCTGTATGAGTTGATGTAGTCGTTGATCTGTGACATTAAGATAGTCTGCTTGATTGATATCGGCAAAGAAATTTTGTTCCTGTTCCAGCAGACAAATTGTACGATGCTCATTCTCACCTCCAGGTGCCACATTATCTGACGTAGCTCTGCTCAGGGTATCGCTGATATACATTTCACATCCTGGCTTGTAGACAACATTGAGGTTGTAATGCTGCAATGTAAGCATCATGCTCTGCAAACGCTTGGGAGCACACAAAAGGGGCTTTTTGAATATGGCTATCAGAGGTTTGTGGTCAGTTTCAGCTGTAATGGAATCCCGTCCATTAAGATAATGATGGAAACGCTGGCAAGCAAATACAATGCTTAAACATTCCTTCTCAATTTGAGCATAATTTTGCTCAGCTGATGAAAGAGCTCTGGACGCATATGCAACTGGCTGACCTTTCTGCAAAAGGCAACAGCCTAGACCATTTTTACTGGAGTCACTTTGTATGGTAACAGGCTTTGTGACATCATAGTATTTCAACACTGGGGCAGAGGTGACCAAGTGTTTTATATCCTCTACTGCCCGGTCATGCTTGGGAAGCCAGTGCCAAACTGCATCTTTGTCCAGAAGTCGCCTTAGTGGCTCACACACCTCAGATAAGTGTGGCAGGAATTTTGCTAGGTATGTAACAAAGCCAGTAAATCTCTGTACCGCTTTGGCATCAGCAGGTTGTGGCATGTCCACAATGGCTTTATTCTTATCTGGGTCAGCTTTTAAGCCTTGTGAAGACAGGATATGTCCATGGAAACGGACTTCTTCCACCTTGAACTGCAATTTCTTCACACTAAGCCTCAGCATCACCTGCCTACAACGATCCAGTAGCGCTATTAACTTTTCATCATGGTCTTGCTCAGCTTCCTCATCTGTATTGCCGCAGCCAACTATAAGAATGTCATCAGCTATTGGCTCAATTCCGTCAAGACCACCTAATAGTTCATGCTGCTTTCGCTGGTAAACCTCCGGTGCTACAGAGACTCCAAATGGTAGTTTGAGCCATCTCTTTCTGCCCCAAGGAGTCCAGAACGTGGTCATGTAGCTACTCTTTTCATCCAGTTTGCACTGTAAAAATAGGATTTTTGTACTCACCGTAAAATCAGTTTCTCTGACGTCCATGGACCGACACAGCTCTCATACTGATTACATGTGGGTATATGTCCCTGCTCGCAGGAGAAGACCTAGGCAGAATGTTAGAGGTTAAAACATTCTAGAACAAGCCAGAGCTGAACAGCCCCGCCCAGGGGGGTGGTCCCTCCAGACATTACCCTTCCACCTGCAGCTAATCAGCCTCAGTTCGTAACAAAGCAGTACAAACTTAAAAGGAAGGGTGGGTGCTGCGTCGGTCCATGGACGTCAGAGAAACGGATTTTACGGTGAGTACAAAAATCCTATTTTCTCTTATCGTCCATGGACCGACGCAGCTCTCATACTGATTACATGTGGGACGTCCCAAAGCAGTATAAGAAAGGGGTGGGAGCAAAAAAGGTAAAGAACAACCAAAGCTTCACTCCAAACCAGCAGAGCCCCTCAACGGAGGAGTTGCAACATTAGACAGCGGCCTGCAACACTTTGCGGCCGAAGGAAGCATCCGAAGATGCAGCCACATCAACCTTGTGGAACTTTGAAAAGGTATGAACGGACGACCACTTGTGCAACTGACGCTTGATGTCGGAAAACCCAGGAAGCACCATTGCCCTGGTGGAATGCGCCGTAACCGGGAAGGGAGGCGCCCGCCCTATGAGAGCATAGGCTTGAAAGACGGTTTTGTCCGATCCACCTAGAAAATGGTGGCAGACAAAGCGGCTTGGCCCTGTTTCTGACCAGAGAAAGTCAAACAGAGAGTCAGACTTCCAAATAGAAGCAGTAGACAACACACCCGCAAGGCTCGTACCACATCCAAAGTGTGCCGCGCACACTCTCTGGGATGCGAAGGGGCGAGGACACTAGGACGGGAGGACAATGTCCCCATTTAGGTGAAAAGACGAGATCACCCTTGACAAGAGAAACTCGCGGATGCAACACCGCCTTATCCTTATGGATGACTAAATATGGCGACTTGCAGTACAAGGTCGCCAATTCAGATACTCGTCTAACAGAAGTGATCGCCACTAAAAAAGGGGCCACCCTCTGAGACAAAGTGAAGAGGGGAATATCCCTGATATTCTGAAAAGGAGGTTCCTGGAGAACCGAGAGTACCAATTGCGATCCCACGGGGGGAGGAGACTTGACAGGAGGGAGCCCATGGCGAACCCCCTGCACAGGGGTGCCAACCAAGGAATGACCCGCTAGTGGTCGCCGAAAGAAGACGGCCAAGGCCGAAACTGACCCTTAATGATACTCAAAGCGAGCCTTTGGGCCACTCCATGCTGTAGGAAACGCAGGATTCTAGGGACGGAATACGTCCGAGGATGTCAGCCCAGCTCTTCGCACATGGCGATGTAAGCTTTCCAGGTACAGAGATAGTTCTGGAGGAAGACTTCCGTGTCCTTAATATGGATGAAATGACCGGGTCCGAGAGACCTCGGTCTCTCAACACCTGGCTTTTAACAGCCCTGCCTACAAGGTCAGAGACTGTAAAGGCAGGATGAAATATATGACTTTGAGACAGAAAGTCCTCCCTTGTCGGCAACCATCAGGGAACGGCCGCGAGGAGGCGCACCAGATCGGCGTACCAGTGAAGCCGAGGTCAATCTGGAGCAATGAGGATCACCGGAATTCCCCCGGTCGCCACCCTGCCCAGCAGGCGAGGGAGCCACTGCCGGAGGATAAACGTATATCAGGTGATAATGACCCCATGGGCCACTGACTCCTCTGAGGCATCCGCCCAAGGATCCCTGGATCTGACCACAAATCTCGACAACTTGCGATTGAGTCGAGAGGCCATCGGGTCCACCTCCGGCGTGCCCCACAGTTTGTGTGGCAAGGAGTTGAAATGCCTCCGGGTGCAAGGACCACTCTCCCTGGCCCAACGTCTGGGGACTCAAATAGTCCGCCAGTTCTATGCCCGGAATGTAAACGGCCGACAGAGCCGGCACGCTTCTTTTAGCCCACTTCAGGGTACGGGGGACCTCAGAAGTCGCAGCTGAGCTCCGAGTCCCCCCTTGATGGTCGACATACACCACCACCGTGACTTTGCCCAACTGGATCCTAATGGAGCGATCCTGCAATCTCTCAGACCACGAGGAGAGGCACAGTCTGAAGGCCCATATTTCCAGAACATTGTTCGGCAAACGGGCTTCGTCCGGAGTCCAAGCCCTTGGGCCAACAGGACTCCCCAGACTACACCCCAGCCCTTCAGGCTGGCGTCCGTAGTGAACACCGTCCATTGGACGGGGAGGAACGACTTCCCGGACCGAAGAGCCGGGGACCCAAACCACCATGTCAGAGACGCCCTGACCAGGTGGCTCACCTGGATCGGAAAATCCAAAGACAACAGGGATTTGTCCCAAGGGAACAAGATCTCCTTCTGCAATGCCCTGGTGTGTGATTGGGCATACAGAACGGCCTCGAAAAAGAGGTCACCATGAGTCCCAGGACTCCCATGCAAAAACGGATTGACGACCATTTTTTGGGATGTCAGCATCCGCACTGCAGACTGAAGCGTCAGTAGCTTCCCCGGAGGTAGGAATACCGTTGCCTCCAAGGAGTCCAGAATCAGATCGAGATACTTCAAATCTTGAGTCGGGACCCGGACTGACACCTGAATGTTTAGGAGCCACCCGAAGTCCCTGAGGGTCTGACTGACAATAGTCAACCTGTCTTCCAATTCTGAGCCATTACCTGCTCTGAGAAGAAGATCGTCCAATGCCTTGCTGTCTCAGTAAGCTAGAACCGGCACAAGCACCTTGGTGAACACCCTCGGTGCCGGGGCTAGCCCGAAAGGAAGAGCCACAAATTGATGGTGGACTTCGCCAATCGCAAGCGCAGATCGGAACATGCAAGTAGGCGTCCTTGATGTCCAAGGTCGCCAGAAAAAACCCCTGACGGAGTGTACTGACCACCGTGCGAATGGATTCCATGCGGAACTTTTGCACCATCACAAAGGCATTCAGGACCTGGAGGTCCAAGATAAGCCAAACCCCGTCCCTCTTTTGGGACGACAAACGAATTCGAGTAGAATCCCTGAAACCTCTCCTGTGACGGAACCGGCACAATCACTCCGGACCTCAAACCTGGATAGGCCCCATAGGGCCGCCCGACGGGCAGGAAGGAGAGGAAGATTCGAGGGACGAATCTGTCTGGTATTAGGAACGGAACCTATCCTGTAACCTGAGGTGATCACCTCGCACACCCACCAGTAGGAGATCCGGGAGGTCCATTGATCCGTGGACCTGCAAAGTCTTCCGCCCTACCCCAGAGTCGGGCGGGGGAAAGACTTCACGCGGAGACGGCCTAGGGAGCCGGCTTCTTCAGCATACGCACCCAGGGGCGCACGTGTCCACAAGCCGTACCGCTGTCAGTCTGGGAGGGCCTCCAAGTTGACTGACGAAAAAACCCCTTTTTGCTGGAAAGGAAGGACCCCACTTACGGCGGTCTCCTTACCCTTGCTAGCTTGAGGAAGAACAGTGCTCTTACCTCCCGTGACATCCTTGATGATGTCATCCAGCGCAGCACCGAAAAGTCTACCACCTTTAAATGGTAAATCCTTCAGAGGCTTTTTAGAAGCTAGGTCAGCAGACCAGCATTTCAACCAGATCAGACAACGCAATACCACCGTCAAGACAGAGGCCCTGTCAAACGTGACGTCGCCACATAAACCCGGCCCTGCACCATCTGCGGGCCAGAGCAATAGTGTCTGGAAGAAGATCATGCTCCTGTACAGTTTGGTGCAAACATTTTTTTTTTTTTGCCCATCCTGTAAGTGTTGGAGACACAAGGGTCGCCGCTACCACAAGCCGTAGGGCGGACCCCAACAAGGCAAACATGGCTCTACTCACCACTTCTGACCTCCTGTGAGTGGGGTCCTTAAATGCAGGAGCCCCCTCCACCGGGAGAATGGTGGCCTTGTTCAACCGGGCGACTGCAATGTCGACCATTGGGGGAGAAGCCCACGTTTTAAGTAGGGCATCTTCAAGGGGTATCTGATAGACAAACGCCACGGTACCATAAAAGTCTTCTGCGGCTTTTTCCCCCGACCTTATCAATGAGCTGGTCAAAGAAAGGAAAAAAACCTTTTTAGAAGGCCTGGCCCTAAGGAACCAGAGGAGACTGTCCACCTGAGGTTCTACATCCGCAGCATTTAGCTTGCGAGTGTCCCTCACTGCATCAATGAGTTCACAAAACAAGCGCCCTGTCATTTACTGACACAGAACTGGAGTCTTCCTTGCCAGGAATGTCCTGTTCAAAACCATCAAATATATTCAGAGCTAGGGTCCTGAGCGGTAGTGGCTAGGCCCATATCTGAATCAGCGCACACCCGCCTTTTTTTTTTTGGTGGGAAAAAAAGTGGGGAGCGGGGCTTTTTCGCTCCCTTGCGCTCACACACTGCTTCCCCCTGGTCAGATTAATGATTCCAGGACTGCCGACAACTGGTCCCTAAGGACCGCAGGTGCAGGAGCACTGCCAGTTGTTTCTAACAGTGTGAAGAAACAGGTGAACCAATATTGCCACCCTCTGAGACCTTATTCACCATTACAGTGAATAATACAGCCCACCCACAGGCCGTGCTAGGGCTGAGGAGAGGATACCTGGAGTACTCACCCCCCCTAGGGACCGCTCGGTACCGCTGTATGAGCCGCGCTGTAGCGCTGTATGAGTCGCGCTGTAGTGCGGGTGCAGCCTGAGGTGAAGAATCTGTGAGGATGTGTGCCTTTCGCGCCGTTCAGCAGTGCTGCTAGAGGCCGAAAACGAAACCAAAAGTGCCGCGGCTACAAGAAAATGGCCGCCGGGCACCAGTATAACTGCGTATTAGGCCCCAGTAAAATGGCCGCCAATGGCGCACTTTTTTAAAAATAAAACACTGCGCCAATGGCGCACAGAAAAAAACACAGCCAGTCCCCCAGAACACTTCCCAAGCAAAATAACAGTCATGGAGCGGCCCCCCCAGGGCAGAGTGACCCCCCAAGCATCCCCACACAGCACAACAGCACAACAGGGTGCAGAGAGCAGCATAACAGGGGGGAGACAGAGAGAACCCCCCACACACAGCCAGCATGTACTCACCTTGCAGCAGGAGAGACTACTTACCCGTCCCGCAGCACCTTGGAGAATACCCCCGGTGCCAATAGAGGGACCCACTGGCTTGTTTCTGACAGACCTATCACAGAGTCGTACTGCGTAGCTGTCGGCCCGGTCCACCGCGAAAGATACAGTAGGTACTGTTCGATTTTGAGAGGACCGCGGGAGCATGAAAGCAACCCGGCCACCCCTGGAGTCATGGGGTATGTCGTGAACTGAGTCTCACGCACACAAGGCGAGGATCAGCACGCTCGATGGTCGGACAGGGAAGACTACGAGGATACCAGTGTACCCAACCTGTTGCCCAGCCGACAGTTGATTGAAGGTCTCAAAAATAAAATAATAAAATTCCCAAAGGAATAAAATGTAAAAGTAAAATCTTCCAGGAGACTGGCTCCTGAGAGAGCCATGTCTTCTCCTTCTGCTAGGCAGAAAAAAACTGAGGCTGATTAGCTGCAGGTGGAAGGGTAATGTCTGGAGGGACCGCCCCCCTGGGCGGGGCTGTTCAGCTCTGGCTTGTTCTAGAATGTTTTAACCTCTAACATTCTGCCTAGGTCTTCTCCTGCGAGCAGGGACATATACCCACATGTAATCAGTATGAGAGCTGCGTCGGTCCATGGACGATAAGAGAAAAGGCATCTCTAGCATCCACAAGTGTGAAGACACGTGCTTTAGGTAGTTTGTGCAAAATATCATTGAGTGTTGGCATTAAGTAGTGTGACCGTTTCAGGGCCATATTCAGAAACTTTGGATCAATGCATATTCTGATCTTCTCAGGCTTTCTGATAACAACCATGTTACTGATCCAATCTGTAGGCTCTGTTACTGAAGTTAGATGTCCTTCAGCTTCATATTTATCTAGTTGAGCTTTAACCAGTGGCTTAATGGCGATAGGCACATTGCGTGGGGAACATTGTACAGGTTGAATGGTAGGATCAAGTTCAAAACTAACCTCTCCTGGAACAGAGACTATCGGGCCCTCAAACACATCACTGTAGGTGTGAAGAATTTGCTGTTTTGTCAGTGGCCTAGTCAGAGATTTTGCAGGCTGATTATCAACATTATGTAGCTCAGCAGGAATGGTGAACAGCATCAGTCCAAGGCGCTCACATGTTGAACCTGATAAAAGCGGTTTCTGATCGGCATCAACAATCTCAAAGTTCAGTTTGTGTATACAATCACGTATGCTGCATTCTGTTTGGAATAGCCCCAATGATTCCATTAGTTCCCCTGAATACAACTTTAGTTTGGTGCTACTAGACTGAAGGGGTGCTCTGGGTGCCAGTTTCATTTTGTCCTTTATACTCATGACATCACACGTTGCACCAGAGTCCAGCTGGCAGGGTTGGATTATATTGTTTAATCTGAGGTTTACAAACCATTTTTTGCCCTTTGTGTTTACAGCACCAATGCATTCTGAGGAGTAAACCATATCAGTGCTAAGCAGGTGTGCATTCTCCAGGTCTGACATTTGCTCAATTGTGTGCAGCTTCCTTGATTCCATTTTACTGGAGAGACAGACTCTTGCAAAGTGATTTGGTTTACCACATGCAGTACAGATTTTCCCATATGCAGGACACTTTTCTTTCTCTCGTACATGCACATTGCCACAATACTTGCATGATGCAGGCTTCCTCCCAGGTGAGTTGTGTAGGTGACCCTTGTGCTGAAACTTATGCTGGTGGTTTTTGAAGTTTTGCTGTTGTTTAGAGGCTGCATTGATATTGTCAATCAGTTTATCCTGCTCCATAGCTTTCATATGTTTGTCAGTAAGTTCAGCAGTGCGACATATCTCAATTGCTGTTTGTAGATCTAAATCATGTTTCCTCAATAGGTGGCGGCGTGTGCTTTCACTGGTGATACCCAAAACTATTTTATCACAAATAAGTTCATATCTCAGAGAGCCATACTCGCAGCTTTTGCTCTTAGCCGTGTGACAAACCTGTCTATTGATTCACAGTCTTCTTGCTTACAGCAGCCAAATATATATCTTTCATAGATGACATATTTAGAAGGTCTGAAGAAAGCTTCTAATGCATCCAGAATGGTTTTGGTGTCACTCTTTTGCTCCTCTGTGAGGTTCAGATTATGCTTGTAAACATGGAGGCATTCACTGCCCATTAGACTTGTGCACAACGGAAAAATTCGTTCAGTTTCGGTTCGTTTCTTTCCAGTCCTGTTGATTCGTAATCATTCGTAATTTTGCTAGACGGGATTTTTCGTGTTCGGACTCATTCGTATTTTTGCAAGCGACATTTTTCGTTGAATTTTTTGTTGCTTTATAATTCGTACTTTCGGTAGAGTACGTTGTTTTTCGTTGATTCTGGACACAACTCTTACTTTCGTAACTTTTTTGGGGTTCGTACTTTCGGTAGAGTACGTTGTTTTTCGTTGATTCTGGACACAACTCCTACTTTCGTAACTTTTTTTGGGTTCGTTGATTCGTAATTTTCCGTGTCTCTCTCACAACGACGCTGCCTATTATGCCTAATGTGCTTCGAATGGATTTGTACTTTTCTAAATACATAGCGGTTATTTGTAACGATTCGAAATCTCGTATTTTACTTTCGTTTTTTACATGCGGCTATAGGCTCCGCCCCTGTACACCATTTTGAGAGGGTTCAGCACGGTGAGGGAGAAGCAGAGAGCAGAGCAGAGTGAGTGTTATTGTGCTTCGAATGGATTTGAAATCTCGTATTTTACTTTCGTTTTTTCATGCGGCTATAGCCTCCGCCCCTGTACACCATTTTGAGAGGGAGTTCAGCATGGTGAGGGAGAAGCAGAGAGCAGAGTGAGTGTTATTGTGCTTCGAATGGATTCGTACATTCGTAACTTTTTTCATAACGAATTATGCCGAAGACCTTCGGGCATTCGCTATTTTGCGGTATAATTTATTTCGGATTCGGTTTTATTCGTAATTGCTCTGTTCGGAAATTCGAATGCTTCCGAATGTCCGAAAGTTGCTAAATTCGGACGAATTTTGATTCGTTACGAAACGAATTGCACAAGCCTACTGCCCATCACCCTCCTCAGTGTGGCTGCTTGCACTGCTGCAGACTTCTCATTTAACCCTGTGGCTAGGGAATAGTCCTGAAACTCAGCCCTGAAATGGTCCCAGTTACTGCCAACATCTCCACTCACCCTCATTGCCTCAGGCAGTGGAATGCTGTTAGCTGCCATGATGCTGTTTTCCTTGCTGCAAACACTCAGCATCCAGGACAGGACTGCAATTGTCAGGAGGCACAATCAGTTCCAAGAACACTCACATGAAGGCTGGCAGTCTCTCAGCATCAAATGTGTAGAAAGAATATGAATCCAAATCTTCTGACACCATGTTTGTCGTGATATATGTAGAGAGACAGCACAAACCATTACTGTACATAAGCCATGTTTACTGAAAGACCCAGCAGGAAACAGGAAACACAACACAGGAAGAAGTACAACAGAGATGCACCATAGAGTTGCATTTAAAGAAACATGTCATCCATAACAATAAGCAGGCAGGCGGCTGGCCAGGACTTGAGCCAAGGCAGAAGAACAGCCAAGCGGAGCTGGATGGGCATGCACACGAAACTGAAGAAATATTCCCTCCACTCCGACCAGCACATGATCATCAGAAAGGGGCACAGATAATGGAAAAAATACACCCCCTAAGCTAGTAGGAGCGGCGGAGCGGGGGTGCAAGTCAGATATTTTTTTTTTATTCTGCACTGTCTTTGAAATTGCCCCAGCCCCTGTTCAAATCCAATCCGGGGACAAAACCGGGGACAGACTTAGTCCGGGGACAGTGTCCTCAATCCGGGGACTGTCCCCTGAAACCGGGGATGCCTGGTCACCCTAACCTATAGGGGTGCAACGGATCAAAAAACTCACGGATCGGATCGATCCTCGGATCAGAGCCACAGATCGGCAAAAAAAAAAAAAATACTAATATCCACGTCATCCCCCCCACTGTAATATCCACAATCTCCCCACCACAATCTCCCCCAGTAATATCCACAATCTTCCCCCAGTAATATCCACAATCTTCCCCCAGTAATATCCACAATCTTCCCCCAGTAATATCCACAATCTTCCCCTGTATGTAATATCCACAATCTCCCCCAGTAATATCCACAATCTTCCCCCATTAATATCCACAATCTTCCCCCAGTAATATCCACAATCTTCCCCTGTATGTAATATCCACAATCTCCCCCTGTATGTAATATCCACAATCTCCCCCTGTATGTAATATCCACAATCTCCCCCTCTATGTAATATCCACAATCTCCCCCTGTATGTAATATCCACAATCTCCCCCCGTATGTAATATCCACAATCTCCCCCAGTAATGGGCATCTCCCCCACTTACCAGTCTCTCCCGCCGGCCAGTTCAAATCCACGAGCAGCGAGGGGTGATGACGTCACAAGGCGGGCGCCGCCCCGGGTGTACCAAGATGGCCGCGGCTCCGGAGCTAGGCCGAAGCCGCGGCCTTTCCTAAGGCCGAGGCCGCGGATCGCGGTGTGTGCCGATCCGAACGGGGTGACCCGTTCGGATCACGGATCGTCACCGATCCGTTGCACCACTACTAATCTATATGTCCCGTTGGGGAGATTTCCCTTCACTTTCCATCACATAGCCAAAACAGGAAGTGAGGGACGATCACTTCAAAGTGAGAGAATCCCTGGTTTTCACCAGGGTCCCAAAACAAACCCAGAATTTGGGATTTTCTCTTACTTTCACTTTCAATGATAATGGTAAACAGGACAAATAGAGAGGGTGAATCTCCCTAACAGGGAAAAGACAGCAATTAAAACTGACAGATGTTCTAATCCCTCTCCACTCTATCCAAAAATTAAAAAAAGTTTTGCCTTTTAGTATACTTTAAGCAGACCTCTGGGTCCATCAAGACAAATGGTCCTGATCAGGGATGAGCCGAACACCCCCCTGTTCGGTTTGCACCAGAACCTGCGAACAGACAAAATGTTCGTGTAAACTTTAGAACCCTATTAAATACAATGGACTCGAACGTTCGAAATCTAAAGTGTTAATTATAAAGGTTAATATGCAAGTTATTGTCCTAAAAAGTGTTTGGGGACCCGGGTCCTGCCCCAGGGGACATGTATCAATGCAAAAAGAAGTTTTAAAAACGGCCGTTTTTTCGGGAGCAGTGATTTTAATAATGCTTAAAATGAAACAATAAAAGTGAAATATTCCTTTAAATTTTGTACCTGGGGGGTGTGTATGATATGCATGTGAAGTGGCGCATGTTTCCCGTGCTTAGAACTGTCCCTGCAAAAAATGTCATTTTTGAAAGAAAAAAATGCATTTAAAACTGACTCGCGGCTATTAATGAATTGTCGGCTCCCGGCAATACATACAAAAGTCATTGATAAAAAAAAAAAAAAAAGCATGGGGGTTCCCCAGAATTCAATTACCAGGCCCTTCAGGTCTGGAATGGATATTAAGGGGAACCCCGCCGCAAATTTAAAAAAAAATTGACGTGGGGTTCCCCCAAATATCCATTCCAGGCCCTTCAGATCTGGCATGGATTTTAAGGGGAACTCCACCCCAAATTTAAAAAAAAAATGGCGTGGAGTCCCCCTAAAAATCCATACCAGACCCCTTATCCGAGCACGCAACCTGGCCGGCCGCAGGGGAAAAGGGGGGGACGAACGAGCGGCCCCCCCTCCCTCCTGAACCGTACCAAGCCACATGCCCTCAACATGGGGAGGATGTCCCCATGTTGATGGGGACAAGGGCCTCATCCCCACAACCCTTGCCCGGTGGTTGTGGGGGTCTGCGGGCGGGGGGCTTATCGGAATCTGGAAGACCCCTTTAACAAAGGGGACCCCCAGATCCCACCCCCCCCCCTATGTGAATTGGTAAGGGGTACATTGTACCCCTACCATTTCACGAAGAAAGCGTAAAAAAATGTTAAAAAAAACACACAAACACCTTAAAAAAGTCCTTTATTAAAAAAAAAAACATTCCAGCGGTGAAATCCAGTGTCCCGCGGCAATCCCGATGTCCAGCGCTGTGCTTCATTGGTTGTGCCTGAGCGGACCTGATGGGGAACTCCCTCTCAGTATTTTAAATGTATAGACCCGCCCCTTCTAATGTTCCCCATCAGGTCCGCTCAGCGGACCAGATGCGGAACATGAGAAGGGGCGGGTCTATACATGTATTACCAAAATGAGAGCAGTTTCCCATCAGGTCCGCCCCCTCGGTATGTCGGACCCGCCTACGTCATTGGCTTGAGCGGGGAACTTCCTTCACTGTGTAATTTAAATTTACACAGTGAAGGAAGTTCCCCGCTCAAGCCAATGACGTAGGCGGGTCCGACATACCGAGGGGGCGGACCTGATGGGGAACTGCTCTCACTTTGGTAATACATGTATAGACCCGCCCCTTCTCATGTTCCGCATCTGGTCCGCTGAGCGGACCTGATGGGGAACTTTAGAAGGGGCGGGTCTATACATTTAAAATACTGAGAGGGAGTTCCCCATCAGGTCCGCTCAGGCACAACCAATGAAGGACAGCGCTGGACATCGGGATCGCCGCGGGACACTGGATTTCACCGCTGGAATGTTTTTTTTTTTTTAAATAAAGGACTTTTTCAAGGTGTTTGTGTGTTTTTTTTAAACATTTTTTTACGCTTTCTTCGTGAAATGGTAGGGGTACAATGTACCCCTTACCAATTCACATGGGGGGGCCGGGATCTGGGGGTCCCCTTTGTTAAAGGGGTCTTCCAGATTCCGATAAGCCCCCCGCCCGCAGACCCCCACAACCACCGGGCAAGGGTTGTGGGGATGAGGGAGGGGGGGCCGCTCTCTCGTCCTCCCCTTTTCCCCTGCGGCCGGCCAGGTTGCGTGCTCGGATAAGGGGTCTGGTATGGATTTTTAGGGGGACTCCACGACATTTTTTTTTTAAATTTGGGGTGGAGTTCCCCTTAAAATCCATGCCAGATCTGAAGGGCCTGGAATGGATATTTGGGGGAACCCCACGTCAATTTTTTTTTAATTTGCGGCGGGGTTCCCCTTAATATCCATTCCAGACCTGAAGGGCCTGGTAATTGAATTCTGGGGAACCCCCACGCTTTTTTTTTTTTTTATCAATGACTTTTGTATGTATTGCCGGGAGCCGACAATTCATTAATAGCCGCGAGTCAGTTTTAAATGCATTTTTTTCTTTCAAAAATGAAATTTTTTGCAGGGACAGTTCTAAGCACGGGAAACATGCGCCACTTCACATGCATATCATACACACCCCCCAGGTACGAAATTTAAAGGAATATTTCACTTTTATTTTTTCATTTTAAGCATTATTAAAATCACTGCTCCCGAAAAAACGGCCGTTTTTAAAACTTCTTTTTGCATTGATACATGTCCCCTGGGGCAGGACCCCGGTCCCCAAACACTTTTTAGGACAATAATTTGCATATAAGCCTTTATAATTAGCACTTTAGATTTCTCCCATAGATTTTTCGAATTTGCTGCGAACACCCCAATTTGTTCGCTGTTCGGCGAACGGGCGAACAGGCAATGTTCGAGTCGAACATGAGTTCGACTCGAACTCGAAGCTCATCCCTAGTCCTGATGTAGAAGCAGAAGGAATTCTGGATTTCTAAATTCCCCGGGCTGTGATTGTTAGGGAGGCTGGAGACTAAACACAGTCCAGGTACTTTTGAAGGTCATATACATTTTTTTAGTTTTTAATGCAATAACATACCGTATAAGCTTACATAGATTTTGTAAATGAAAAAATTCCCCTTTGATAACAAAACTACCGGTATGTGTCCAAATAGGAAACAAAAGGCTTGTTTGACATTCAGGGAATTCTTGCATCTAAATATCCATAACTTTGATAAGATTACAACCTCAATCAATGTGTCACTTTACAGTACATTGATTTATATCTGTTTTATCATTAGTGTAATGCCTTTATAAAGTCTAAAGTCCACAGTTTTGTTTTTTTTTAGCTATTTGTAAGTTAAAGCATGTACTTCTACTGTACTGTAGTTAATGACTATCGCAATTGTTGGAGAAGAGATCTTATTATTATACTTACAGTATAAGCAAGTCCCTAGCAGTGGCGGTGCGTCCATAGTGGGCGCAGGAGCGCCGCCCCCTCTCTCCCCTGCACCCGTCACTCAACAATAGATAAATTCATGCATTGCATGAATCTATCTATTGTCGCCGCTGCCGCCCACTATTCAGGTGTTCGGCCCCCTGTTGAGCGCTGGCCATCTGAATAACAGCGGTGGGTGTGTTTTGGAAGTGCCTATCAGAGCCTGTGGTCTCTAATAGGCTTCCTGATTAGAGCCTGTGTGAGCTCTAATTGGCTTCCAAATGGTTAAGCAGCGGGCGCACAAGCTGTGTGTTCCCTGCTTAGGTAGTGCTGTGTTAGAGAATCGCTTCCCTAACACTGACCCGCCTCTCAGCCAATCAGGTTCGCCGGGTCTGGTTACCGGTCACCTGATTGGCTGAAGTGACATCGAGGACGGAAGAAGACATGAGGGAGCATGGAGGAGGATGGCGCTGACCCGAGGAAGGTAAGTGCCGGGCTGGGGGGAAACTGGCGGCATTTGGGGACAAACTGGCGGCATTTGGGGACAAACTGGCTGTATTTGGGGACAAACTGGCTGCATTTGGGGGAAAAACTGGCTGCATTTGGGGACAAACTGGCTGTATTTGGGGGGAAACTGTCTGTATTTGGGGGGAAACTGTCTGTATTTGGGGACACGTTGGCTGCATTTGGGGACAAACTGGCTGCATTTGAGGGGGCAAATTGGCTGTATTTGGGGACAAACTAGTTGTATTTGGGTGGAAACTGGCTGTATTTGGGGACAAACTGGCTGCATTTGGGGACAAACGGGTTGCATTTGGGGACAAACTGGCTGCATTTGGGGACAAACGGGTTGCATTTGGGGACAAACTGGCTGCATTTGGGGACAAACTGGCTGCATTTGAGGGGAAACTGGCTGCATTTAAGGAGGCAAACTGGCTGCATTTGGGGAGAAACTGGCTGCATTTGAGGGGGCAAACTGGTGGTCTTTGATGTGCACAGTGGCTGCGATTAATGGGCACAGTGGCGGCAATTGATGTTTTTTTTTTTTTCAGTTTGTTTGCGCCCCCCCAAAAAAAAGATTTGAGCATCAGCAGCCACTAGTCCCTAGCTATCTTCAGTTTTCAACACTCCACAAGAAAGTCTGATACATTACAAGGCTGTTCGCTGGCCTAATTCTTCAACCCACAATGGCCTCACAGCCCATACAGACCATATCGTCTACTGCTTTGTGTGAAGATGGTGAGCTGAAAAGCCAACATTACACCATTTCCCTGGTCCAACATAGCACAAAACATAAGTGGCGTGGAATACTCACATCACAAGGCCTTATTTTTCTCTGTTTGTCCAGATCAGGGCTGCAGATAGTCTAGGCAAATACCCAGTAGTGTATTTAGGTTTTGTGCTGCCCTAGGCATGACTAAAATTACGCACCCCATAATTTATATATGACCCACCCCTTTCTGTCAAGACCACACCCCTTGCTGTTTAAGACCCGCCCTGAGATTTTCGAGTGGGGACACTAGTTCTGAGGGCCTGGGGGGCAATGAATTCCCTTAATTTGCATAGATTTCCTCTCACTTCCTGTTTGGCTATGGGGCAGGAAGTTAAGGCAAATCTCTGCAATGGGACAGGGATAGTAAAAAATAAACTGACCGGGGCTATAACCATCCCTTACTCAATCAAAATGAAAAAAAAAGTGTTGACTATAGTTCTTCTTTAAAGCACAAATTTCTGATAATATGCTGGAGTGGACTAAGAAGATATAACCATGCCAATGGTGCAGCAGAAAACATATAGCACAGTGAGGAAGGTTTGTGGTTCAGGATGATAGGACAGTCAAAATTGGAAGCAGCGCCCCCCCCCCCCACAGTTGCAGAATGCCGGCCGCCTACATACCAGAAACAGTGCGGCCGCTTTATGGGGGCGCTAGACTAATTTTCTTCTCAGCTCAGTCCGCAGCATAAGACTGGCGCTACACTAACAGTGTAGCCCAAGCCGGTGGGGACTCTTTCCGTGCTGCTCCCCTGCAAAGTGCTGCCTTAGGCCTGGGCCTTGTTGGCCTAGGCTAGGATACAGCGTTGCAAATACCTAAGGCCCACGTCACATGGGAGCCCAAATCCCCTGGCGCATGTTCCACCCAGGACCATGTCCACCCACCTTACACACTTCCACTCAGGTGCCACGCATCCTCTTGAATAGCAGCTCTCCAGAAGCAATATCCAATTTATTTACTTGAGTAAAACCTCCAGACATTTGGCAATGGAAATAAGGCACTTCAGGTTTCAATCCAAATAACTAGCATCGTCTGTGTAGCGAGGTCCCGGGGCCCAAGAGACCTAATGGTGACCTCAAGGGTTAGGGAGAGCTGACATCCTTCCTTGTAGAGTGGGTTACCAGGCATGGTGGGTGTGATGCAAGCAGAATGATGTGCGCCAGTCACATTTTGAATACAAACAAGATATTTGTTGTCTCTTAACGGAACTGGGGGAGAGCAGGTTAGGGCCAGGATACCCTTGAGTAGATGCAATGATAATTGGCAGACTCCGAGACTTCTATAGGTAGACAGCTATACAGCTATACAGTAGAAGGCCTCTAGCCAGATAACACTTCTGTATAGGTAGGACCCCTGTCTCCTATGGCAACTAGTCTTGCAACAGTCACTAACGGTAGTTGTACATAACTCTTGGTAACACAGAACAGTCCTTTTACTTATCTCACAGTATCCCACTGTAGATCTTCACTCACTGAGCTCCCAGTCTCTCACTAAACTTCCAGATTCCAGTCATCACTGGATCCCCTGAGCTCTTCCACAGCTATCCCACTGCATACTCCTCAAGTGTCACCCCTGCTATCAGGGGAGGGCTGGCAGCCTTAGGCCTGGGGGGCAAGTCCAGTCAAGTGGCCCATTGAACCACCAAGAATCAGCTCACCTGAGAGAGAGAGAGAGAGAGAGAGAGAGAGAAGACCATTTGACACTGTCTGCACAGAGAGAGACCATTTGACACTGTCTGCACAGAGAGAGACCGCTTGACACTGCCCACAGTGCAAAGTGGACACTCTCTGTGAGGCAGTGCGAAGGGGTCACTCTCTGTGGGGGAAGTGCGAAGGGGTCACTCTCTGTGGTGGAAGTGCGAAGGGGTCACTCTCTGTAGGGGAAGTGCGAAGGGGTCACTCTCTGTGGGGGAAGTGCGAAGGGGTCACTCTCTGTGGGGGCAGTGCGAAGGGGTCACTCTGTCACGTATCAGGTAAGACCAGAACTATGTGAACTGCAACAAAGGAAACCCAAACGTTTGTAAGTGAAATATAATGATTTATTAAAGATAAATGAAATAATATAGATACAACCACCTCCAAACCACACAGTGCACAATAACCAATACCAAACAGAACCCACAAATAATAACAGTAACAGACAAATATGTACAAGTAATGGGGAAACCAGAATCATAAACAGGGCCAGGCCAGGGTCATACACAGCAGGTAGGCAGATGGACAGAGGGGTATTCCAGAAGCATAAACGTTAGCCAGGCCAAGGTCATACACAGGGGGACCAGCAGATGGGGTAAGGAACACAGGACAGGGAGAGGATGGATGGATGGATCAGGACAGGGAGACAGGATCAAGCAGGGGGCAACCAGACTGCAGAGCAGGGATCAGGGATTAGGACAGACACAACAGGTTCAGGTTCAGGTTACAGGAATCAGGAATCAGGGTTACAGGCATCGAGGTTCAAGTAGACAGGCTACAGGTCAGGGCACAAGGACGATACCAGGGCAAGGAGTGCTTGTGCTCGCCGGGTATTTATAGGAAGGCTAATTGGCTTCAAGTCACAGCTGACCACAGGAAGTGCTGCCTGTCCCATACTGCCAGAATACACCCACTGGTGGATGCCGGTACTGCAGTCCATGTATCATGCATTACACTAGTACTGCAGTCCAAAGGACCAACAGCACCACCAGCGGGTGAAGCCTTTCCTGACACACTCTCTGTGGGGGCAGTGCGAAGGGGTCACTCTCTGTGGGGGCAGTATGAAGGGGTCACTCTCTGTGGGGGAAATGTGAAGGGGTTACTCTCTGTGGGGGTGAAAGTTTTCCAGCCATCAGAATACAATGATCACTGCTGGCAGCTATACCTGCCAGCAGTGATCGCCAAAAAAAAAAAGAAAGACGCTGGCTGTACTGAAGTCAGTTGATAGATTAAATTCTGTACAACCACATTCTGCACATAGATAGATCGAAATTCTGCTGGTTCAGCAGAAAATTTAATCTGTCTATGGTGGCTTAGACCCCTTTCACACTGAGGGCGTATTGCAGGCGCTATAGCGTTAAAAATAGCGCCTGCAATCCGCCCTCAAACAGCTGATCCCTTGTCTCCAGTGTGAAAGCCCGAGGGCTTTCACAGTGGAGCGTTGCTCTACCAGGACAGTAAAAAAAGTCCTGCTAGCCGCATCTTTGGAGCGGTGAAGGAGCGGTGTGTTTACCGCTCCTCCACCGCTCCTTCCTATTGAAATCAATGGGTCAGCGCGGCTATACCACTGGCAATGCGCTGCTGCAGCAGTGCATTGCGGGCGGTTTTAACCCTTTCTCGGCTGCTAGCGGGGGGCAAATCCGCCCATAGCGTCGGTGGTAAAAATAGCTGACTTTTTCCACCGACGCTATGGGTGGCACAGTGAGAAAGAGCTCTTAAAGCGGAGCTCCACCCTAAAGTGGAACTTCATTGGATTTTTCCCCCCCTCCGGTGCCACAATTGGCACCTTTCAGGGGGGGGGGTGCAGATAAGGTATTTGCACCCACTTCCGGGCAAAGACTGCGGGAACCTGCTGGCAGTACGCCACTAACCCCCCCCCCCCCCCCCCCCATTGTGTTCTGGGAAACACACAGCTCCCAGAACACAGCGGGGAACAGTGAGGACGGCTCAGCGGGACTCGCGCATGCGCAGTAGGGAACCGGGCAGTGAAACCGCAATGCTTCACTTCTTGATTCCCTCACCGGTGGGGGGCAGCAGAGAGACGAGTGATTGCTCGTCTTCTGCTGCTGACGTCGCTGGACTCCAGGACAGGTAAGTGTCCATTTATTAAAAGTCAGCAGCTGCAGTATTTGTAGCTGCTGGCTTTTAATATTTTTTTTTTACAGCGGAGCTCCGCTTTAGGTTCACCAGTCTCTGGGTTTAATAATATCCTCAAATCTTCTGAAAGGGGTGCTCCAATAAGGTGTAGAAATTCACTTTTTACTCCACCTTATTTCCAGAACTCTTTAGGTATTAGATGTGCAAACAATAAGGTGAGAGCACATCTAATACCTACAGAGAGTAATGGAAATAAGGTGGAGTTCAAAGTGAATCGTGCCATTACTTGGAGGGATTGGCATTTAGGGTAGGGTGACCAGACATCCCCAGTTTCAGGGGACAGTGCCCGGATTGAGGACACTGTCCCCAGACCAAGTCTGTCCCCGGTTTTGTCCCCGGATTGGATTTGAACAGGGGCTGGGGCAATTTCAAAGACAGTCAGTGCAGAATAAAAAAAAAATGATGAATTACACCCCCCCGCCCCCGCTCCGCCGCGCCTACTAGCTTAGGGGGTGTATTTTTTCCACTATCTGTGCACCTTTCTGATGATCATGTGCTGGTTCGGGTGCATGCCCAATTCAGCTCCGCTCGCATGTTCTTCTGCCTTGGCTCAAGTCCCGGTCAGCCGCCTGCCTGCTAATCTCCTTGCCTTCCCTGGCAGAGTGATCTTCCTCTGCTCCTCATCCAGTAGTAGCCGGGGCCTGGAGAGTAAAACTTGACAGGCTGTGAGGCGGGCGGCGTTGGGGAGAGAGTCGCTGATTGCCGCCATTACTAGTCAAAAAAAATATGTCCCCGGATTTCATTTAAAAAATCTGGTCAAAACAGGGGGTTAAAACAGGCAGGGATGAAATGTGATATCACCTCCTCTGCCTGTCACTTTTCAGTGGAGAGGCAGTGCCTGCTGCAAGTGAATACAAGCCTTTGGGGTCACGCTGGTGTACTGGCAGTTTTCCACAGTCATAGTCCCTCAGACTTTTAGGTTTCACATTTTTGCTGCATTTTCTGGAAGTGCACCAAAGATGCAGCATGCAGGACGTTTTGTGCACTTTCACAACATACACTAAAAATGTGTAACCTCAATGGGAATAGGGGAAACATGCAGGAAGACTGCCAGTACACCAGCACTGCAGACAAACCGCAGCAATGCCAGTGTGAGCCCACTTCATAACACCTAGGGCAAGCAAGGTAGTGTCACTGCCACAGGCTGCTAGGGAAAAAATAAATCTTTAGCTACAGAGAGAGGGAGAGAGGAGGAGCTCACTTACTTGGACGGACCCAGCCTCCAGGAGACTCACTGTATTCGAGCTGACTGCTCAGATTGAACTTTCCTGCCCACACATCCTCGGGCTGCCTGGAGTGTGGGTGTAAGAAAACTACTAGAACGCCCCTGGTACACACGCGTGCGCATGCGCGCATTCAAGAACGCGAGTGCGCAACGGACGGCGTGCATGCGCATGAGCGCGCCTCTAATCTCACTTGCTGCCAGTCTGCCTATTTAATGGGGGCTCAAACAGTGCTGACTGGTCTTCAGCTGTGTCCTGATTTCCTGATTCCTGTTTTGTTCTGCTTGATACCCATTGCTGACTTTGACCTTCCCTGACTCTGCCTCTGGACTCTGATACTTCTCTGATTACTGGCTTCTGATCCCGGCTTCCATTAACCCTGCTCCTGCTGATGCCTTTGTACTTTGCTGCCCGCCTGTTACCAAACCAGGCTATCCATTTGACCCTGCTCCTGCTGATGACTTGGAACCTTGCTGCCCGCCTGTTACCGAACCCGGCTATTCCTCTGACCTCTGACTTCCGGAAGTTCCAGCAAGCTGCTAATCCAGAACCTGCAAGTTGGTTGGAGTTCCCCTTAATATCGGCTGATCCTCCGAGCATTACCCGTGCTCTGTGCCTGCCTGTGTCTCCAAGCCTACATCTTCATCTGCAAGTTCTGCAAGCAATACCTACAGGCACTCGTGTTCCTCCTGACCCTAGCCACCATCTGTTCCACTCTCAGTGGGGCTTGGGCTGGAGATACAAGAGAGGCCGTCCTCATCATATCAGACTCCTACCAGGTACGTGACAGTGGGCGGGGAAAGAGAGAGCAGGTCCAGCCTCTGCCAGCGATTCGTGTGGAGGAGGGAGGGGCTGTGCTGTGCTCTGTAACACAGACTGTCAGCCCTGAGACATCGCTGGCTCACAGTACTGGATGGAGATGGCGCACTCGGCCAGCTCACAAACTGCGCATGTGCGGTTCTGAGCTGGCGACACAGCGGCCTTTGTAGAGCATATGAGAGCAGCCCAGGGGGAAAATGCATCTCTGCCCCCCGCTCCCAGCCCGCCCCTGCCTGCTATCCTGCTGAGTCCCTGGCTTGGCACTGGCTGAGGCTTTCCCACTTGTTCAACGTCCCCGGCTGCTCAGGTACTTGCTTCAGCTTACTCATAGGATTCTCCGGTAACAAGATGGTTGGTCCCTTAGTGGCGACAACTTCCCTTCTACCTCCGACCACAACTGGTTCCCCGTCCACCTGAACCTTCTCAACTCGGTTGGACTCCAATCCTGCAGTCCCAACCCTACACTGCTTCTCCTGCTCCTGGATAGGCCCCACACAGCCTAGCAGCCAGGTGTCCCTGGGATAGGCCTCGGGTGACATCACAGACGTCCACCCAGACAGCTGTCTAGGTGGCACAGAACCCCGATCACCTGACTCCACCCAAATAAATAGGCTCTTCCAGCAGGCCATTGGCTGAGACACCTCATCCATCCATAATCTGTCCTTCCTTTGCCTTTGTCAATCTAATGTCACTAGCTACAATGCCACCTAGTGACAGAAGAGAAAAGTGCAACAATTCCAGAAGTAGGGAGAAATCAGTGGATCTCCTAACAATTAGCCAGGATAATTACTACCTGACGAACTAAATTGGTTAGCAACCCTGCCTAAACACCAGGGTGCTACATCTGTAACAGCTTTAAAGTCCTTTTCTCCTTAGATCAGTGCTGATATTTCAAAGCCAAAACCCAGGAAAGCCCACATGGGGAAAGCATTAGGGTTCCACTTAGTTCTCTGCTACATTCTTCCTGTTCAAGGTACACATTCCTTCCTCCAAGGCTGCACCCACCTTATATCAGGGATCCTGCCAGAGAGCTAGGGAACAACAGGTCACTTCCTGTAAAGAAGGGTCTTTTAACTTTTAAGTTATAGCATATCTATGGTTAAAATGTAAAATAATATATTATTTTCGAAGTTGTATTCAATAATTTCTAGTCTACTTCTATTAATCTAAATGATCTTTAAAGTGGATGTAAGCCCTTACATATACCCAGTGAAGTGAATGCCTCAGGTGATACAGAGGGATGGAACAAATCTCCATACATACAGTAAGTTTTACATGTATATCTGCTGTCTTCATCTTTATATATTCTTTAGAAAGTTCACATTGTGTAACATATTTTCTCTTCCTGTTCAGCACTGGGAGTGGATTATTGACATACAGCCAAGACAGTTGATTGGAGGAAAGGCACACACCCCCACTCCACATAGGCAAAGGAAGTAATGTGCAGAGCTCTGCTCTGAATCGAGCAGCACTCTGCTAATCTATTTATAGCAACCTCCCACGACACAAACTTCAGGCTGCTTTTATCTCCAGTGTCGGAGAACTTGTCAGAAGTTATCAGGCTGGTAACAGAGCTACAGGACAGAAGAAACACAGGGGAATCAGTGCTTTTTGAGAGAGATAAGAAAACACTACAGATAAATGTGCCCAGCTCAATTTTTTTTTTTTTTTTGTAAAATCTTTTTTATTGAAGTTTATATGAACACATAAGATTTGCCCACTTAGGGGCTCAACATTTGCCCACGCAGGGGCAGTTTCTCTGTTGCGGCAGCACACCGCTACAGGGCACAACATATAACACAAACAGCTCAACTTAACTTATACTATAACCCCAAACGTGGGGAGAGGGTCAGTTCAAGATAATCCGTGCTCAAATTGATATCAACAGGAGAGAGCAGCATGAAAAGAAATTGGGTCGATAGAGTAATAAACTAAGAATACATTGTCAGTCTAAGCATTGGTCACTGCAGCAGTCGTGGTGCTTCTATCATCTAGCCAACAACTCCATACCTTCTCAAATTTTTGCGGGCATCCCCTGATCGAGTAGGTGGCTTTATATAGGGGTAGACTGGCATTCACTAGTCCCTTCCAGAATCTGACAGAGGGGGGAGACGATTGTTTCCAGGTCATCGTAATGGCTTTGCGGGCATAATACAGTAATAGGGATATGAGTATTTTCCTGACTCTGATCAATGGCAATTGCTCAACTAGCCCCAGCAGACAGTATATAGGATCATAAGGGACACAAGTTTTAGTGACCACAGTGATCACCTGGAGCACCTCCTTCCAATAATGTATGATTGCCGGGCAAACCCAAAAAATGTGAAAAAAAAACCCCGGTTGATAGGAGCAGCGCCAGCACGCCGGAGAATGCTCCGGCGACATCTGGTGCAACCTGTGAGGTGTGTAGTGAGCTATGTACAATTTTATATTGGACCAATTTGTCTCTCGCTGAGACCAGAGGGGAGAAGGGAAAGTCCCAAACCTCCCTCCAATCATCCTCATCCAGCCCCGGAATGTCCTCCACCCATTTCCTGCGGAGGGAAGACAGCTCGGGACAGCAGCAACCAGCAAGGATCCATAGAGCTGAGACGTGGGTTTCTCCAGATCCCTTACCCGGAGGGTGGATTCTAGCTCAGAGTAGATCAATTCAACTGGTTGGCCTAAAAATTGACACCTGTAAGCATGAGCAATTTGAAGATATCTAAAATGAGCCCGCACAGGCACATTAAATTTGGCGCATAAAATGTGGAAGGGGGTGAGGTCTCTGTTGGTGATAATATGTTTAAGGGTCAGTATTTTGTATTTGGCCCAGGCCTGTGGATCCGGGATAGTGTTGAAATGCGATAGGTTAGGATTCAGCCACAGGGGGGTGTGAGGAGACCAAGAGTTTCGGCTGGGGTGCCCTCAGCGCCTCACCCGCTTTCCATGCCCGCAGAGTGGTACGCATCGAAGGGGTGAGATTGTGGGGCGTTTTAGGCCCCCTAAATAGCAGCCCCTCCAGCGCCTCCAAAGACCCCACTATGGCTGCCTCCAACACCGTTGCAGAGTTGGTCAGGTCCGGCTGCAGCCACCAATAGGCGGTCACAAGCTGAGTGGCCAAGTAATACTTGTAGCAATCAGGGAGAGCCAAGACCCCACTATCCACAGGCCTGGTCAAGGTGGTATATTTGAATCTAGGTGGTTTGGGCCCCCAAATAAAGGAGAGGAATTGTTGCCTGAGGGAATTAAAGAAAACCTTAGTCAGCCATTGAGGGGAGTTCTGAAAAATGTACGTAAGTTTAGGCAGGACTTTCATCTTGATAAGATTAATACGCCTAATGAGAGAAAGGGGAAGATTACTCCACGCCTTTAGTTTGGTTTTAATGACTACCAAGACAGGATCAAGATTGAGCCGCACAAAGTCCCCACTCTCTCTTGAGACAACAACTCCTAAATAAGTAAACTGTTCAACCCACTGAAGTGGGAGAGATGAGGGTGAGGAGGACCTGGCCCCCGCATCCACAGGAAACAACTGAGACTTGTGCCAGTTCACTCTCAACCCCGTGAAGGCGGAAAAGGCATCCATGATACCGAGTGCGCCCCGCAGAGAGTCACCAGCCCAGCTCAAATTTTTAAATTGGGTTTACATCCACTTTAAGTTTGTAAGCTTACTTTGTGAAGATCTCCACACATTTAGGCTAGGTTCACACTATAGCGATGTCAGACATCACATGTGATTGGCGCCGCATTGCTGTGCAGATCAAACGCAATGTCTATGCAATGAAAATTCAGCCATACAGTTTGTATGGCTGATATTGCATCGCATTTGGAAGAAATGGTGCAGGATCCTTTTTTTTTGGTCTGCACTGGAATCGGATCACATGGGTGTTCACATCCATGTGATCCAATTTGGGCACCATTTCACAGTTTGCACTGCAATCTGCAAACTGATCTGAGGGTGTCATTAACTTTGTATTGACCCCCACAGTGGTTCGCTGTGTGAATCGCCGGCAATTCAGGTACGATGCAGGAACCCGCACTGGATTTGCAGGGTTTCCCGAATTGCAAAAGTGTGAGCCCAGCCTTACTTCCTTCAATTCTGCAATACTTATTTACTATGCACTGCTGTGTCACAGAATTCACAGAGCCTGCCTTCTGAAATAAAGAGGTGCTGAGAGGCGGAGTTACAGGAAGCAGAGTCAGTACAGGAATCCCTTCAGGAAAGTAGGGAATCCAGGAAGTTATGGCAGGCAGACAGGCAGAACTTACAACATGAAAGGATTTTTTTCAAGTAAGCTTATATTGGACTGTGAAAAATATCTATTGATTGTTTGTTATTATATTGTCAGTGTTTTAAAATGAAAGTGTATACTGTGACCATAGATTTCCCCTTCTTACATACTGTGTTGCCCGTGGTGCCAGCAATGAGATCCCAGCTCTTTACCTGTGTGCCCAGAACTACCTTGAACTTCATTCTGAGAGATGCAGTCACAGAGGCTAAGCACTCGTAGCCGTTTATGTACAGCTACAAATGAAAAAGGAATTGCTGCGCCATTTCCTAACCTCAGGTGTAAATCCCATACGCCTCCTGTGTTTGAGTGGGCATGGAAAACGGATTCTATATGAAAAAATGCTGTAAATTAGGAATGCTTTCAGAAATAGAAGTGTTTAATAGTTTAATTTTTTATCAATAACAAAATGGAAAGTAAATGAACGGAAGAGAAATCCAAATCAGCGTAAAGAAAAACAAGGAATCTTGGAAGCGATGGTTTGGCCCCCACAGAGCCCTCATCTCAACATCATTGAGTCTGGCTGGGATTACACAAAGAGACAAAAGGATTTGAGGCAGCCTACATCAAAAGAAGATCTGTGGTTAGTTCTCCAAGATATTTGCAACAACCTACCTGCCGGGTTCCTTCAAAAACTGTGTGCAAGTGTACCTAGAAGGCCTGATGCTGTGCTGAAGTCAAAGGGTGGTCACACCAAATATTGATTTGATTTAGATTTTTCTTATGTTTGCTCACTTTGCATTTTGTAAATTGATACATTTAAACAATTAAAATATATATTTTTGAAAGCATGTTTACTTTATTATTATTATTTTTATTATTATATAGGATTTATATAGCGCTGACAGTTTTTGCAGTGCTTTACAACATGAGGGCAGAAAGAACAATTACAATACACTTTAATACAGTAGGAACGGGCAAAACTCCATCGGAAAAATAGAGAACCTGCTCTCTATCTAAGTCTGTCGGAAATTCAGACGGGAAAAGTCCGATGGGGCATACACACGGTCGCAATATCCGATGAAAAGCTCCCATCTGACTTTTTCCATCGGAAATTCCGACCGTGTGTACGCGGCATTAGAGGGAACTTTACAGCATTTCTTCACAACTGCCTAAAACATTTGTACAGTACTGTATATGTGACTTTCTTATCTGCAATTGAGTTTTTTTTGTATTTTGAATGTTATGCTTTCTACAGTTTAATCTACAGATTTGTGCATTATACATTGTTTCATTATGACTCCGAGGCATGACTACATGTTCACTTTCTTTTACTGGTAAAACAGATTAAACATAAATAAAAGAAAAAAAACAAGCAAATTTCTTCTTCTTAGTACCTAAACCCATGACCTACAAAACCTTTTCTCCACACTAAAATCTCTAACTTCTACAACCCCTCCACCTTTCACAGTACTTGCCCAAGTGCATGATGATTGGAAGAGTTTTGATATGGATAGGTCGGCCCTTTTGGGTGCCCATTGCAATTTCAACATCTGCTACACCTGGGCCTATTGTTTTTTTTTTTAAACTTGTTTTATTGAAAGAAGCAAAAGAGGCATACAAGTTATGTACAATGAAGAACATAAGAATGCATTTCAGGAATCCATCCATTATGTAGTTGTTTTATACAGCAGAAATACAATTGTATCAGGGGCAGAAAGGGAAAATATACTGAGGCATGCCTCATAATTACCAAAATCTGTCACAATATTAAGGAACAGTAAACAAACCAGAGTGAAACATAATAGGTCTATATCCCACTTACCATACAGGGAAAGTGAGTGCAAGCAACACGGTTATCTTTTAGAATTACATATCAGAAAAATTCTCTTGAGTGATGTCACCCTTACAAATGCTCCAACATTAAAGAGGGGGACTAGATATCAAGCTTAGCAAAGAGTCACTTGTGTCTTGTGAGTCAAGCGAAGGGCCCCACATTTTGGTGAATTTTGTAGGGCAGCCCCTAGCCTTATAAGTTAATTTGTACAGCAGGAGATGTTGGTTTATAACTCTTTTCCACAGACCAATATGTAGGCTGTGCCTATTGTTTAGTTGCAATGTACCCTTAACCAGTTGCCGTCAGGCGCACGCTGATATACGTTGGCAGAATAGCACGGGCAGGCAAATGGGCGTACCTGTACGTCCCTCCCAGCGGGCAAGGGGGCGCGCTTGCGGCGGTTGGATTTGTTACAGGAGCGATAAGTCCTCAGGTCCAGGCCAATGATTCATGGCCTGAACCTGCTGATCACTCCTGACGAATGAAAATGCTTCCCCTGTCTGTAAGTGTAAACACAGACAGGGGAAGTGATGTCATCTCTCCTCGTGGGGGTCTTTTTGATTCCAGTGAGAGGAGAGAGGACATCTAAACGTGAGTTGCACAACACTACACTGACACTAGTACACAGTTAACCCTTTCACCCCCTGTCGCCAGTGTTGCTAATAGATATTTTTTATGATCACCGTATTAGTGTCAGGGGTGACGCTAGTTAGTCAGTTATTTGATTTGTTTCACTGTCAGGTTTTTATAGCGTCTAGTACCCCCATATACTACCTAATAAAGTTTTTAACCCCCTGATTGCCCCCTAGTTACCCTTTCAACCCCTGTCACCAGTGATCACCGTATTAGTGTTTCGGGTGACGCTGGTCAGTTAGTTTGTTTTTTATAGCATCAGGGCACCCCCCATATATTACCCAATAAAGGTTTAACCCCCTGATCACCCGGCGGGTGATATCAGTTAGGTTTTAGTGTCAGATAGGGTCTGCGTCGCCCCAGGCAGCGCCAGATTAGTGCCAGTAGCGCTAACATCCACGCATGCACCATACACCTCCCTTAGTAGTATAGTGTCGGAACGGATCAATATCTGATCAGATCTATACTAGCATCTCCAGTAGTTTAGGGTGCACAAAAACGCAGTGTTAGCGGGATCAGCCCAGATACCTGCTAGCACCTTTGTTTAGCCCCTCTGCCCAGCCCAGTCCACCCAAGTGCAGTATCGATCGATCACTGTCACTTACAAAACACTAAACACATAACTGCAGCGTTTGCAGAGTCAGGCCTGATCCCTGCGAACGCTAACAGTTTTTTGGTAGCGTTTGAATCAGTCGCTGACGGTCAGGGGCTCTTTTTCCTGTGAGTCTCACTAGTGTACTAGTAAATTTAGAGACCAAAATGTCAAATCGAAGGTACACTAGTGAAGAGGCCTACCTGTACATGTTTCTGAGCATGACAGACAGTGAAGAGGAAGTCACCCATCTGTCAGATTCAGGCTCAGAATACGAACCAGTAGACACCAGCGACACACTGACAGATAGCTCTGACGACGGAGTAGTGGTCCCTGCCAAGGTCAGGCGTACCCGACCCCATTCTTCTGCTGTTGTTAAGGTGCAAGAACCACAGAGCTCTCGTATGGAGCAGAGAGCCAGTACTAGTGCAGCTCATCCTTCTGGTGAACTGTAAAGCACCAGTGGCCTAGTACACCCTGGTCATAGTCAAACCAGCACTGCAGTATCACGTGTTGACGTGGCGAGTCCCATAAGTGCAGTTCAAGCTGGTGCGGTGGCTAGCACAACTAGTGTCCCGCAGCCACCAAGAAGACAAAGACAGGCCCGCCGTGCCCATCCTACAGAATATGCTAATCCTAATTGGGAGCCCACCACTTCTGCAGCACCCATACTTCCCCCATTCACTGGCCAACCCGGAATTCAGATGGAAACAGTTGATTTTATGTCACTTGATTTTTATTCGCTGTTTTTCACGGAAGATCTCTATAGATCTATTCTGAAGCAAAGCAATTTGTATGCTGGTCAATTCATCGCCGCTAATCCCCATTTGACCCTTGCCAGAGAATGGAAACCAATTACGCTTTCCGAATTTAAGACCTTTCTGAGCCTATCCCTCCTCATGGGCATAACTAAAAAGAACGCTTTGCCGTCATATTGGTCCACTGACCCAATTCATTATGTTCCAGTGTTCTCTGCTTCCATGGCCAGGGCACGATACGAGCAGATCTTTCGGTTCATGCACTTCAATGATAATGAACTCTGTCGTCCTCGGGGTGACCCTGGATACGATTGGCTCTACAAAATTCGTAGACCACTTCAACCAACGTTTGGCCGCCTTGTTTACTCCCGATCAAGTTGTCTGTGTTGATGAGTCCCTGATTACGTTTTCTGGCCGCTTGTCTTTCAAACAGTATCTTCTCAGCAAGCGTGCCAGATATGGGGTCAAGATGTATAAGCTCTGTGACAGGGCAACAGGCTATACATATAGTTTTATGGTTTACGAGGGAAGAGATAGTTACGTAGAGCCGGAGAACTGCCCATATTACATAGGAAGCGCTGGCAAGATTGTGTGGGACTTGGTGTCACCCTTATTCGGGAAGGGGTACCATTTGTATGTGGACAATTATTACACGAGCGTGCCACTTTTTAGTCACTTGTTTTATCATGGAATTGGCGCATGTGGCACCGTGTGATCTAATTGCCGCGTTTTACCCCAGCGGCTTGTAGATTTCCGTCTTAGGCTGGGGGGCGAGAGCCTGCTTGAAATGTAATTTGCTCACTGTGAAGTGGAGGGATAATAAGAATGTTTTCATTCTGTCCTGCCTTCACGCAGACACAACGGTCCAAATTCCTACGGCGACTGGTGTTGTGGAGAAACCCCTCTGTGTCCATGAATATAACCTTAATATGGGAGGGGTGGACCTCAAAGACCAGTTGATAGCGCCGTACCTTATTACCCGTAAGGTCAGACGCTGGTATAAAAAAGTGTCTGTAAATTGATTCCAATTGGCTCTGCTGAACGCTTATGTGCTATACAAAGCGTCAGGGTGAACTGGATCCTTCCTTAAATTCCAGGAAGAGATCATCACAGCCCTTCTGTTTCCAGACGGTGCTGTGGCCCAACTTCCCAACACAAATGCAGTAAGTCGGCTGCATGAGAGGCAGTTTCCGTATGTCCTCCCTGGTACCCCTACCCAACGACCCTCCCAAAGAAAATGTTGTGTCTGTAGAAAGCGCGGATATAGGGGTGACACCCACTATTATTGTCCCTCCTGTCCTGACCATCCTGGTCTTTGCATCAGTGAATGTTTTAAACACTACCATACACTAGTGGAGTATTAGCGTAGGGTACAGCACTGCACAGACTAGGACACACTTTCACAGGGTCTCCCAAGATCCCATCGCATTTTGAGATACCCGAACCTGGAACCGAACCATTACAGTTACAGTTACAAATAATAGTATAAAAAAAAGTTAAAAAAACATAAAAAATATATATAAAATAAAAAATAAAGAAAATAGTTGTCCTTTTATTGTTCTCTCTCTCTCTCTCTCTCTCTCTCTCTATTCTCTCTCTATTGTTCTGCTCTTTTTTACTGCATTCTATGCTTATGCAATGTTTTATTGTTACTATGTTTTATCATGTTTGCTTTTCAGGTATGTAATTCTTTTTTACTTTACTGTTTACTGTGTTTTATTGTTAACCATTTTTTTGTTTTCAGGTTTACAATTCTGCTGCAGCACTGATTTTTTTATCTTGACAGCAACAGCGTTTGGTCCCACGATACGTAAATCAGCGACTCCAGCACTGTAGGAGGTGATTTCCCCACCACAGTTAAGAAAAAAATGGTGCATGTATGCCCATCATTAGAAGTGGGTGGATGAAGGGCAGTATTCTAATGGTGGGCATACCCACCGATCAATCTCTTTTTTTGGTTTAGCCCACAGGCTGCATGAAAAAAAGAGCATTACAATGTATGCCCAACAAGGACCAGCAACGTACTGGTATGTTGCTGGACTTTGAGTGTTTTTTCCAGAATGATGCCTGTGGGTTTAGGTATACTCTTGGTATCATTCTTTTCAGCCAGCGGTCGGCTTTCATGTAAAAGCAATTCTAGTGGCTAATTAGCCTCTAGACTGCTTTTAAAAGCAGTGGGAGGGAATGCCTGACCCCCCCCCCCCACTCTCTTCCATGGTTTTCTCTGGCTCTCCTGTCCCAACAGGGAACCAGAGAATGCAGCCGGTGGTTCCGCCAGCTGACCATAGAGCTAATCAGGGACCAGAATGGCTCCAATCATCTGTATGGCCTAAGAAACCAGAAGCTACGAGCATTTCATGACTTAGGTTTTGCCGGATATAAACAGCGCCATTGGGAAATTGGGAAAGCATTTTATCACACGGATCTTGGTGTGGTCAGATGCTTTGAGGGCAGAGGAGAGATCTAGGGTCTAATAAACCCCATTTTTTTCAAAAAAGAGTACCTGTCACTACCTATTGCTATCATAGGGGATATTTACATTCCCTGAGATAACAATAAAAATGATTAAAAAAATCTGAAAGGAGCAGTTTAAAAAAAAAAAAAAAATCTAAATAAATAATAATAATAATAAAAAACACCCCTGTCACACGCAAAGGTGAACACAAGCGTCGGTCTGGTGTCATATGTAAACAGCAATTGAACCATGCAAGTGAGGTATCACCGCGAAGGTCAGATGGAAGGCAGTAATTTTAGCAGTAGACCTCCTCTGTAAATCGAAAGTAGTAACCTGTAAAGGCTTTAAAACGCTTTTAAAAATGTGCGCAATTTTAAAGCATGTCGTGTTTGGTATCCATGTACTCGGCATAAGATCATCTTTTTTATTTCATCAAACATTTGGGCAATATAGTGTGTTTTAATGCATTAAAATTTTATAAAAGTGTTTTTTTTCCCCAAAAATTGCTTTAGAAAAATCGTGAAAATACTGTGTGAAAAAATAAATTGCAACACCCACTATTTTAATCTGTAGGGCCTTTGCTTTAAAAAATATATAATGTTTGGGAGTTCAAAGTAATTTTCTTGCAAAAAATAAATATTTTTTTCATGTAAACAAGAAGTGTCAGAAAGTGCTTTGTCTTCAAGTGGTTAGAAGAGTGGGTGATGTGTGACATAAGCTTCTAAATGTTATACATAAAATGCCAGGTCAGTTCAAACCCCCCCCCCCCCCCAAATGACCCAATTTTGGAAAGTAGACACCCCAACCTATCTGCTGATAGGCATGTTGAGTCCATGGAATATTTTATATTTTGCCACAATTTTCGGGAAAATTACACGTTTTTTTTTGGGGGGGGGGTTTGCACAAAGTTGTCACTAAATGATATATTGCTCAAACATACCATGGGCATATGTGGAATTACACCCCAAAATACATTCTGCTGCTTCTCCTGAGTATGGGGATACCACATGTGTGAGACTTTTTGGGAGCCTAGCCGCGTAAAGGACCCCGAAAACCAATCACCGCCTTTAGGCTTTCTAATGGCGTAAAATGGTGATTTCACTTCCTCACTACCTATCACAGTTTCAGAGGCCTGGAAATGTCAAGATAGCACAAAAACCGCACAAATTACCCCATTTTGGAAAGAAGACACTTCAAGCTATTTGCTGAGAGGCAGGTTGAGTCCATGGAATATTTTATATTTTGCCACAAGTTTAGAGAAAATTACAATTTCTTTTTTACACAAAGTTGTCACTAAATGATATATTGCTCAAACATGGCATGGTTATATGTGGAATTAAACCCCAAAATACATTCTGCTGCTTCTCCTGAGAATAGGGATACCACACGTGTGAGACTTTTTCTGAGAAAATTATTTTCTTTCTCCATTTTCAAAAATAAATGAGAGCTGATAAATACTCACCATGCCTCTCAGCAAATAGCTTGGGGTGTCTACTTTCCAAAATGGGGTCATTTGGGGGGGGGGGGCTTTTGCTATCTGGGCATTTCATGACCTCCGAAACTGTGATAGGCAGTGAGGAGTGAAATCAAAAATTTACGCCCTTAGACAAAAAAATAAAATATTCAATGGGCTCAACATGCCTCTCAACAATTTCCTTGGGGTGTCTACTTTCCAAAATGGGGTAATTTGGGGGGGGGGGTGTACTGCCCTGCCATTTTAGCACAAGAAATTAGATAGGCAGTCATAAACTAAAAGCTGCGTAAATTCCAGAAAATGTACCCTAGTTTGCAGACGCTATACCTTTTGCGCAAACCAATAAATATACACTTATTGACATTTTTTTTACCAAAGACATGTGGCTAAATACAGTCATGCTCGAAATTGTTGGCACCCCAGAAATGTTTCCAGAAAATCAAGTATTTCTCACTGAAAAGTATTGCAGTAACACATGTTTTGCTATACACATGTTTATTCCCTTTGTGTGTATTGGAACAAATCAAAAAAAGGGAGGAAAAAAAGCAAATTGGACATAATGTCACACAAAACTTCAAAAATGGGCTGCTCAAAATTCTTGGCACCCTTAACTTAATATTTGGTTTCACACCCTTTGGAAAAAATAACTGAAATCAGTCGCTTCCTATAACCATCAATAAGCTTCTTACACCTCTCACCCGGAATTTTGGACCACTCTTCCTTTGCAAACTGCTCCAGGTCTCTCTTATTGGAAGGGCGCCTTTTCCCAACAGCAATTTTAAGATCTCTCCACAGGTGTTCAATGGGATTTAGATCTGGACTCATTGCTGGCCACTTTAGAGCTCTCCATCGCTTTGTTGCCATCCATTTCTGGGTGCTTTTTGACATATGTTTGGGGTCATTTTCATGGTGGAAGACCCAAGATCTTGGACGCAAACCCAGCTTTCTGACACTGGGCTCTACAGTGCGACCCAAAATCCTTTATTAATCTTCAGATTTCATGATGCCTTGCACACATTCAAGCCACCCAGTGCCAGAGGCAGCAAAACAACCCCAAAACATCATTGAACCTCCACCATATTTCACTGTAGGTACTGTGTTCTTTTCTTTGTAGACCTCATTCCGTTTTTGGTACACAGAAGAATGATGTGCTTTACCAAAAAACTCTATCTTGGTCTCATCTGTCCACAAGACGTTTTCCCAGAAGGATTTTGGCTTACTCAAGTACATTTTGGCAAACTGTAGTCTTGCTTTTTTATGTCTCTGTGTCAGTAGTGGGGTCCTCCTGGGTATCCTTTCATAGCCTTTCATTTCATTTAAATGTCGAAGGATAGTTTGCGCTGACACTGATGTTCGCTGAGCCTGCAGGACAGCTTGAACTTCTTTGGAATTTGTTTAGGGCTGCTTATCCACCATCCGGACTATCCTGCGTTGCAACCTTTCATCAATTTTTCTCTTCCGTCCACGCCCAGAGAGATTAGCTACAGTGCCATGGGTTGCAAACTTCTTGATAATGTTGCGCACTGTGGACAAAGGCAAATCTAGATCTCTGGAGATGGACTTGTAACCTTGAGATTGTTGATATTTTTTCACAATTTTGGTTCTCAAGTCCTCAGACAGTTCTCTTCTCCTCTTTCTGTTGTCCATGCTTAGTGTGGCACACACAGACACACAATGCAAAGACTAAGTGAACTTTTCTCCTTTTTATCTGCTTTCAGGTGTTTTTTTTTATATTGCCCACA
The DNA here is from genome assembly GCA_029206835.1 of Rana muscosa. Classification (NCBI taxonomy): domain Eukaryota; kingdom Metazoa; phylum Chordata; class Amphibia; order Anura; family Ranidae; genus Rana; species Rana muscosa. Next base: position 121,526,547 of record CM055118.1, read on the forward strand.
CCTGTTACTTGCCCCAGGTGAGTTTAAAGGAGCATCACATGCTTGAAACAATCTTATTTATCCCCAATTTTTAAAGGGTGCCAAGAATTTTGAGCAGCCCATTTTTGGAGTTTTGTGTGACATTATGTCCAATTTGCTTTTTTTTCCTCCCTTTTTTTGATTTGTTCCAATACACACAAAGGGAATAAACATGTGTATAGCAAAACGTGTTACTGCAATACTTTCCCGTGAGAAATACTTGATTTATTGGAAACATTTCTGGGGTGCCAACAATTTCGAGCATGACTGTACATTTTGGCCTAAATGTATGACTAAAATTGAGTTTATTGTATTTTCTTTATAACAAAAAGTTGAAAATATCATTTTATTTCAAAATGTTCGGTCTTTTTCTATTTATATTGCAAATAATAAAAATTGCATAGGCAATCAAATACCATCAAAAGAAAGCTCTATTTGTGGGGGAAAAAATGATGCAAATTTCATTTAGGTACAATATTGCATGACTGCGCAATTACCAATTAAAGCAGCGCAGTCCCAAATTGTAAAAAGTGCTCTGGTCATTCAGCAGCCAAATCCTTCGGGGCTGAAGTGGTTAACCACTAGCCGCCCGCCGTATGACTATATACGGCCACAAGGTGCCTCTACAATGCCGGGAGGCCGTCTTTACACGGCCACTGCTCCTCCGGCCACTGGGGGGCACGCGTCCCCGGCGGGTCACTGAGATGCCGATGCGCGTGCCTGGCGGCCGCGATGTCCGCCAGGTACCCGCAATCGGCCGTTACACAGACAAGGACGTGGATCTCTGTGTGTAAACACAAAGATCCACTTCCTGTCAGGGAGAGGAGACCGATGCTGTGTCTTTTGTACATAGGGACACAGATCGGTCACCTCCCCCAGTCAGTCCCCTCCCCCCACAGTAGTAATCACTCCCAGGGAACACATTTAACCCCTTCCTCGCCCCCTAGTGTTAACCCCTTCCCTGCCAGTCACATTTATACAGTAATCAGTGCATATTTATAGCACTGTTCGCTGTATGAATGTGAATGGTCCCAAAAATGTGTCAAAAGTGACCGATGTGTCTGCCATAATGTCGCAGTCACGAAAAAATCAATGATCACTGCCATTACTAGTAAAAAAAAAAAATATATATAAAAATGCCATAAAACTACCCACTATTTTGTAAACGCTAGAACTTTTGTGCAAACCAATCAATAAACGCTGATTGCGATTTTTTTTTACCAAAAATATGTAGAAGAGTATCGGCCTAAACTGAGGAGAAAAATTTATATATTTTTTTCAATTGGGATATTTATTATAGCAAAAATCTAAAAATATTGTGTTTTTTTTTTTCAAAATTGTCGCTCTTTTTTTATTTATAGCGCAAAAAATAAAAAAAATAAAAACCGCAGAGGTGATCAAATACCACCAAAAGAAAGCTCTATTTTTGGGGAAAAAAGGACGTCAATTTTGTTTGGAAGCCCCGTCGCACGACCGCGCAATTGTCATTCAAAGTGTGACAGTGCCGAAAGCTGAAATTTCGCCTGGGCAGGAAGGGGGTAAATGTGCCTAGTAAGTGGTTAATAAGTACAAAATAATGTAGGCCTACTGATTTTTATGAAAGTCAGCTCATCTCACCGCAACCAATGAATCAATGAATAGCCCATCCAGCCAACAAAGTCAGGGGCTACCTTTCAAAATAGATTCTATGATCTATAAGACTACCTTATGGTATATACTGCAAACATAGCCCCTTTCTTATGTTTAAAAAATGGAAACTAACATAAAAGTAAACCAGACATCAATTTTAGTCACTGTCTTATAATGCTACAACACAGGCTATTACTCGATAGTAGGTCATAGACCTTGTAAAATGATAAAGAACTGAGACACAGACAAAAACTTCAAGCTTGAAGTTTTTCAAATTTAATGAGTTGAGTTCATTCACTTTCTTGGCACAATCCCAGCAGCGACAGATAGACAACAGGTTATTGGCAGCCCTGCCCATAGTCTTATCTGATTTTCAGTCACTGAACTATCAGTCATGAAACAAGTGCTAACTCTGCTTGGATTGTGTAAGCCCGTGTATTGTTTTATTCTCAATTTTTTATCAGGTTTAGCTGAAAGTCTCCAGATAGTTATGATGTATTTCAATCAATCATACAGTATCTTTATATAGTAATAAGACAGCAGATTGAAGCACCCCAAAGGTATAGCAATTTTCTATTTTGTTATTACTGGTTATTGTGGACAATTGGCCCTGCCTTGTTGACATGCACCATACAACACAATCTCCTGCGCTTGGGGGCTTAGTCTATAGGTAAGTGGTGCAGCCAACCCTTGGGATTTGTATGGAATGTCACTGGTCTTGCTGCCCTCCTCAGAACAATGGGTATCCTTAGAACTGAAACATATAAAAAAGAAAGGAGGGCACACATACAGACGTGTTAAAAAGACTTGTCGATACACCAGCAAATTTAACCGGGTCTCTAAAAATCTGCAACTTGGACCGGATGATAGGGGGGACCAGATGGCATCACAAATGGCTTACGCGTTTCGAGGGAGAACCCTGGACAGAAAGCTGTGAACCCACCACTAAAACCAAGGGACAACTCAAGTGCTCAACAAAGACACCACTAAACATACCATTGGATCAAAAAGATCATGCTACAATACAATGTGATACTGATCCAATGGTATATTTAGTGGCGTTTTTATTGTGCACTTGAGATGTCCCCTGGTTTTAGTGGTGCGTTTACAGCTTTCTGTCCACGGACTGAGGACACTTTCGCTATGGCAGGGGATGTGAGATGTTGGAAGCTGGTATATACTTCTGATTCGTCCACTTGTTGACATGCACCACAATGTTGCCTGATTGTGCTGTCCACCACGATTGTGAGTTACAGAATATGGCAAACAGCCCCAGGATCTAGGACAACAATTATTTTCTGCTTTGCTGTGGTAGATTGTGTAGTAAATTGCTCCAGAGGGAGTTTTGCCTTTGACGAGGCTCTAGAGGCCAGTGAAAGAGTGGGTGATTCTCTGGCCAACAAACTTCACTGGTCCACTCCTGGGTGTCCTGTCTCAGATGAAGCCACAGGTGGATTGCAAGTTGTGGGCTAAAACTTAGTAGGTGAGCTTCAACAGACTGGGGAGCTTGTGTTCAGGTGGAGGGGCTATCTGTACTGGTGTAACATTTCTGTTATCATTGTGGAGTTGTGCTGAACATATCCTCAGTGCGGGAAGAAACTATCTGACTTTGCTGGATAAGTAAAAGTGTTATGAAACCAACATCTAGTATTGTGCAGCAATTTTACTTTACTACATAGATAGCAGACAAATACCAAATTTATTCAGAGCTGCTGGCAACCGAAACACAAATTATAATCAATGGTCTTGACAACCTACCTTGACATAGGAATAAACATGCAGCAGTATAGCTGAAAAGTCAGAATCCCATTTCGGAAACACTAGACATTGATTCCTGCAAATGGGTAAAGGCAGAGCTTTACAGTGCTATCATTTAGAGGGGGAAAAATTGTAGAAGGAAGCACTCACATTGTCACATCTGTGTATATATAGGAAACAAAAAAAATCGGTGCTACAAGAGACACCAAAAAGGGTCGGACTTTGAAGGCATAAACAATGTGAAGATTTTAAGAACAATTATTTTACAATTTATTGGAAAAAGTACATGGTATAACATAAATGTTCAAAATGGTTCAAAATCATATGGAATGATACAGTATACACAGGGAGCACTTACGTATCGACGCGTTTCATCTTTAGGCTTCTTCAGGATGCGAGCAAGGTTCAAAGAAGAAAACAAGTCTCACTGTCTTAGAGTGGACTTGTCCTCATGCATGAGGGTCCAATGGACAAAATTTTATAAATATTTCAAAAGAAAATCACACTGACAAAAGAATGTTCAAACGGGTTGCAGCATAGTAAACCACAGATGATGGATTCTCTTTATGTAGGAGTAAAACGCTCAAAAACAGGCACATGTGACAACTAGGGATGACCAAATGCCTCAGCAAACCTACGCTGCATGGCCTCCCTGATCCTGCAAAGCCTGCGGAGGGATCCTCGTATTCGTGCGATCAAGGAGAGGGATCATTACTGGCTGGCAACCCTCCTTGATCCACGTTACAAGGGTAAGGTTGCAGACCTTATCTTGCTGTCGCAGAGGGAGCAGAGGATGAAGCATCTTCGGGAGGCCTTGCAGAAAGGTCTGTGCAACGCGTTCCCAGAGACTGGGAGGTTACAAATTCCTGGTCCTGGACAACGTGTTGCTGAGGCTTCGGTCAGTCAAAGAAGGAGCGGTGGAGAAGCTGGCCGTCTGACCGATGCGTTCAGACAATTTTTTAGTATGCAGCCCCAAGGTATGATCGCTTCCAGCAACCATCACCAGCGTCTGGTTTACATAGTGCAGGAATACCTAGGGGCAAGATCAGACTTGGACACCTTTCCCACCAAAAATTCTCTGGGTCTTGAGGATGAATCACTGGCCAGAGCTTGCACAGTATGCAATTGAGCTACTGGCCTGTCCTGCATCCAGCTTTCTTTCGGAACGCACATTCAGTGCTGCTGGAGGCTTTGTAACTGATCACAGGGTGCGCCTGTCCACCGACTCGGTTGATCGACTGACCTTCATAAAAATTAATCAGTCTTGGATCACCACGAGCTACCAAGCACCTGATGCTGATGTAACCGAATAATTGTTTTTGAAATGTCAGATCCCTTCAAGACTGCCTATGCTGATGCTGAGTGACTATCCTGTTATGCTGAGTGACTATCCTCTTCCTCCCCAATGATCATGCGGATAGCTTGTAAGAACATTTTTGGTTCTGGGCACCGCCACCAGTGGCTAAGGCCCAATTTTTCAGCCCCTGTTTAACAGGGGCGTGTAATTAAAATTTTTGATGCAAGACTTTGCAGCAGGGCTCATTGCTGCGCTCCAAGTACAGTATCTGTGAGGGGTTGCAATGTTGTGGCACCAGTGCCTAAGGCCCAATTTTTCTGCCCCTGTTTAACAGGGGCGTGTAAATACAATTTTTGATGTAATACTTTGCAGCAGGGCTCATTGCTGCGCTCCAAGTGCAGTATCTGTGAGGGGTTGCAGTGTTGTGGCACCAGTGCCTAAGGCCCAATTTTTATGCCCCTGTTTAACAGGGGCATGTAATTACAATTTTTGATCTAATAATTCACAGCAGGGCCCATTCCTGCGCCCACCAAGAGTAACTGTGAGGGCTTACAGTGTTGTGACAACACCACCACCACCACCACCACCTCCAAAGGCCCAATTTTTATGCCCCTGTTCAACAGGGGCATGTAATTACAATTCTTGATCTAATATTTCACAGCTGGGCCCATTCCTGCGCCCACCAAGAGTAACTGTGAGGACTTACAGTGTTGTGGCATCAGCACCACCACCAAAGGCCCAATTTTTCCTACCACTGTTCAACAATGGCATGTAATTACAATTCTTGATATAATAGTTCACAGCAGGGCATTCCAGCGCCCACCAAGAGTAACTGTGAGGGCTTACAGTGTTGTGGCAACACCTAAGGGCCAAATTTCTACAGCGTATATACGGCAGGCCCCTACTTTCAAACATCCAACTTACAAACGACTCCTACTTGTAAACGGAAGGAGACAACAGGAAGTGAGAGGAAATCTACCCCTAGGAAGGGAAATTCTCTCCTGTAAGAGTTAATATGGGAAAAAAGTGTCTCTTCTCCACTGATGCTTTATCACCAATCCTTGTTTCAATAAAAAAAACTAATTTTCGAAAAACATTTGTCATTGGGACGGAAAGTGAGGTGAAATGTTCTGAACAGGTGCACACTGCACAGACAGCAAAACAAATGTTACAGGGGTGACCCTTCCCTATGTTTTCCAAAAGCTTAAAAATTTATTTTTGGGCTGGAGCTACACTTAAAAAATGTACCTGTTCCAAATTACAAACAGATTCTACTTAAGAACAAACCTACAGTCCCTGTCTTGTTTGCACCGCCTGTATACTGCTGTTCAGAGTATATAGGGCCTTTTTTAAATTTGGGTGCGGGGTTCCCCTTAATATTCATACAACACCCAAAGGGGCAGGTAATGGGCTGGGGGGGGGGTGATGGGGTACCCATGCCATTTTTCTCAATGATTTTCATCCATATTGCCGGGACCAGACATTACATTAAAGCTGCAAGCAGTTTTAAATGACTTTTTCTCCTTTAGAAATGTCATTTTGTGCAGGGACAGTTCTAAACAGGAAAACACGTGCCACTTCACAGGCATACTTTAGACACCCCCCAGGTACGATATTTAAAGGAATATGTCACTTTTTTTTTCACTTTAAGCATCATTAAAATCAATGCTCCCGAAAAAACTTCAGTTTTTAAAACTTTTTTTTTGCATTGATACATGTCCCCTTGGGCAGGACCCGGGTCCCCATGCCCTTTTTAGGACAATAACTTGCATTTTAGCCTTGATAATTACCACTTTTGATTTCGAACGTTCGCGTCCATTGTATTTAATAGGGTTCTAAAGTTCACGCAAACTTTCAGTCCGTTCGCAGGTTCTGGTGCGAACCGAACCGGGGGTGTTCGGCTCATCCCTTATATAGAGTACTGTAGGGATCCAAAAAGAGGTGAATCACCAGTGAGGAACTTCCCTATCTGTCAATCATTTATTCAAAAAGCCCAAGTAGACACAGTGTCCAAAACGGGAATATTCAACATGTGACGTGTGGGTGTGCCCCTGGGAGACAGCCCAAACTGTGCACACCCGCACATGTTGAATATTCCCGTTTTGGACCGTGCTCGTATCCTGAAGAAGCCTAACCGTGAAACGCGTTGATACGCAAGGGCTCACTGTGAATACTGCGTATACTGTATCATTCCATATGATTTTTAACCATTTTGAACATTTATGTTATACCATGTACTATTTCCAGTAAATTGTAAAATAATTGTTCTTAAAATCTTCACATTGTTATTTATGCCTTCAAAGTCCAACCCTTTTTGGTGTCTCTTGTAGCACCGATTTTTGTTGTTTCATTTAGAGGAGGGATCTCCAAACTACGGCCCATGTGCCAAATCCAGTGTCAGAGAAGGAGGACTGTGCCCAGGCACATATTTATGCACAAATGTAGAATTCCTGTTAGCCAGACCCATGCTTGTGCGCTTGCACGCACCGACACTCACGTCAGCGCACACGCCCGCCACTAAGACACGCACAAAGCAGGCTATTTAGATGACACTGATGCACACGGTCGTGTCTTATGGTCTACAGTGTTTCCTGCATATCTGCTACCTGTTCCTGTCTCGTGCCTCCTGTTAACTTACCAAGGGTACTGAGCCAGAGGTGTAAGAGATGCCTACCTCTCCAAATCAGGCTCCTTTACCACGTACATGACATCAAGCCTGCTAAAAGATTTTACCCAGCCCACAGCAAGTTGTTCTGTATGTGATAGGGGGCTGTCACGTGAAGGCGGCTCTGAGGTTAAATGGGGGCTTTGATGTGACAGGAAGACTCTGATGTGAAAGAGGGAGGATCTGATGGGGAAGGGGGACTCTGATTTTAAAGGGGTCTGATGTGCAGGAAGGCTCTGATGTTAAGAGGGTCAGGGTACTCTGCTGTAAAAGGGGAACTTTAAAAGGGGAGCTGCACAAACTGTTGGCGCTATATAAATCCTGGGATATAATATAAATAATAATGATAATATAGTAATTATGCATTGAAAGAACTTTAGAGCAACTGTTAAGGAAATATGCTGTAAAAAAAAAAATATATATGAAAACAAGACAGATCAGTGTTAAGCATCCTTTTTCATAAACTGTTTATAATAAAAAGTCTTAAAACTCTCATCAATTACATTCACTTTTCTTCCATTACAGACCATCATCGGAGGTGTCATTATTATCAACAATTTATGTAAAGGGTAAATGAAACCCCAAGACACTATCCACTAGCATGTGTTGCTTTACAATTGTCTGAACCTGGTGTTTCCCCACAGGTCAGTTACACCGATTTATCAGTGATTTATCAGATATAGATTACACATTCATGAGATCTTGGATGATAATTTGGATGGGTGTGTAGGTCTGGTCTCATCCCTCTAGACTTATAAAAAGGAACCAGCAAATGACCTACACACACTGCTCTTCTCAATCCAAGACCCTTTGTAGTCCCTCTGTGTGACAACAACACCATGGCCTTCAGTGGAAAATATGAGGTTGAGTCTCAGGAGAATTATGATGCCTTCATGAAGCTCATAGGTAAGCATAATCTTAATGGACGTTTTCTCAGAAAATTACATTTGCTATAAATAGCTGTTAAAGCAGAAAAGCCCACCATAGGCAGTATACATCTGTCTTTTATTCACAATAAAGCTTTCACAAAGGTAAGTACACCCTCTGTTCCTTGTTTTTGCAGTATCTCCCACATTAGTAACCTGGCTTTTTCTGACTTCAGTACATTGAGACGATGGTAAGAGAAACTGATGAGCAGCCCTCAAGGGGCTGAATCCAAACAGTATAGTATGGACCAGAGGTAGGCAACCCCCGACACTGGTGCCGCAAGCGGCACACAAAGCTTCTTTTGCAGGCACTTGACACCCTCCCCATCAGCAGCGCAGCGCAGGGAGATGTCAGTGAGACACTAATGCATTCCAATTTCAGAAATCCCCACACCGCACCTGCACTGAGGGGGAGGCACTGTGCCCCCACACATTGTAAAAGATGGGAAACATTGATTGGTTCTCTAACTTTGCTGTAGCTGCAATCGTCAGCTTTTGGGATGGGGAAGAGATTGGGTGCAGTTCTGCTAGGGGGGGGGGGGTGGTCCCTGTTTCCAGGAGAATGAGGACTGTCATTGGCCACTGCTAAAGCCAAACACAGTACTGCTAGCCCCCTCCACCATCTGGAGGAAGAAGACTTGGTTGCCACTACCAATCTCAGAAAGAAGGGATTTCACTGTGATTGAGAAAACCACAATCAGGGGAGGTGCTTTGTGCCACACTTTTCCTCAGCTTTTCCTCAACTTTTCCTCAACCTATGATCCTGCACACAGGCCCACTGCTTTCAGAAAATGCCCCTGACCTGAGCTCATCATTGCGCATCCATTCCAGATGCTTGTATGTGACATCACATGCATCCAATACATCCCATACATCACATACATCCCATACATCACATACATCACATACATCCCATACATCACATACATCACATACATCCCATACATCACATACATCACATACATCCCATACATCACATACATCACATAGAAGCATGTGGGTGAGGTGCGAGAGGTGGATCAGCAGGATGAGTGTGCCAGGACAGGTAGATGTGTCTCACCTCTGCTTCCTTTCACCACTCTGCATTTCACGCATATCATAGGTGAGAAGAGGGTACAGCGGTGGAGAAAATGAGCAGGAGGGGTTCAGAGGTGGGACAGAAGATCAGGAGGGTACAGCGGTGGGGCAGATGTGCAGGGAGGTACAGTGGTGGAAGAGATGAGAAGGGTGTTCAGCAGTGGGACAGATGAGCAGGTGAATTGGGGCTGCCTTGAGGTGTGAAGGTGCAGGATGTTAATTTCTCACTACTACTCAAGTAGTTTCCCTTTATTTGTTATAAAATCGGCACGCTCAATTTCTTTGAAAACATTTTTCGGCACACTGTGCTCAAAAGGTTGCCTACCCCTGGTATAGACAGCGAGTTTGAACCATAAAATCAATTATTTATTGAAGAGTTAAAATTGACAAAGTCAGCTCAGCTCTCCCGGTTTGGGTCAGCTCTCCTCTCCAACGGTAGGTTCTGTCCAGTGGACCCTCATCCCCCTCCAAGTTGGCTCCACGTCTCCCTGCTAATCCCGGTAACATCACTGCCTGGACACAGCCAAGATTTGGCTTCCAGCCAGCAGCCATCAGAGCATGGTTCTCAGCGCCTGTCCATGCTCCACCAGCGAGCCCTCTGGATGTAGTTAACCCCTCCAGCCTGTGAGCTCATAGTGGTATAGATGGGTTTTTATTATCACTGTTATTGTTTTTTATGACTTTGTTCATTTTAACTCTTCAATAAATCATTGATTTTTTTGTTCAAACTCACTGTCCATACTATACTGTTTGGATTCAGCCCATTGAGCGTTGCTCATCAGTTTCTCTTACCAATGCCACATTTTCCACAAAGTTCAAGCCGTTGCACTGGGTTCTGATCCACTATCTACAGAATTTAGTTTGTCATACCACATCACAGGACCCAACGGTTTGATAGTGCTCCAGGTTTTTATGTGTATACTTTCACATTGAGACATTGACCTGGAACCAACAAGCCGATTACTAAATATAGTGAAGTCAAATCATCTAGTTTTCATCCACATTCTAAGTTAGTGACTAATGCCACTTGATCATCTTAATAGACAAAAATGTTGTAATTTTAAAAGGAGGCAGACTTCATGCCCTGGAAAAGTGTCAGGTTTGCCTCACTAACAAAATCATATTCTTGAACACTCTATTTTTTAATAGGACTTAAATAGTTAAAGTGGTTGTAAAGCTTAAAAATAACAAACATGACTATGCCAATGGTTTTGCACAGCGCAGCACCCATCCTCTTTTTCTGGGGTCCCCTGCCGGTTGATCCTGGCTCCTCCTCTTTATTGGATGCCCCCAGGGAAAGCCGCTTTCCCTGGGGGCACCCGTGCATGCTCGCTCCCTGGACCCGCTGCTGCTTCCATTGAACTCGGCCCGCATCGCTGAATTTGATTGACAGCAGTGGAAGCCAATCGCTCCCACTGCTATCAATCTGGTCAATAAGGAGAGAGACAGTGGTGGGAACCGCTGTGCTCGTGCACATCTGTGAAATACCTTAAGGCTTTAGAACCACTTTAAAGTATATTTAATGAAAAAACTTCTAATGTTAGTTTTAGATGAAGTACAAAATGGTTAAAACCCCTGACAGTTTTTTTGCTATTGTCTGTGCCAGGCATTTTTACTTATCTGAATCTTTACTCTTGAATTGTTACAAAAGAGTAACCTTACCTCTCAGGGTTTATGTGATTTATTTTATTTACTTGTATTTTCTTCCTATCAGCAAAACATAAGTATAATGCCGTGTACACACGACCGTTTTTAATGTCATTGAAAAAACCGGCATTTTTCTCGACGTGATTCTTCTCAAGCCTGCCTTGCCTACACACTATCGTGGAAAAAAATGCTTGAGTAAAGCGCGGTGACGTACAACACGTACAACGGCACTATAAAGGGGAAGTTCCATTCGGATGGCACCACCCTTCATGTTAGTAAAGTTTGTTGAGCGACGATTCGCGCTTTTCAGCCTTGTGCTTTTCAGTCCGTTACAGCGTGACGAATGTGCTATCTCCATTACGAACGCTAGTTTTACTAGAACGAGCGCTCCCGTCTCTAACTTGATTCTGAGCATGCGCATTTTTTTTCACGTCGTTAAAGCCCACACACGGCCGTTTTTCATGACGAGAAAAACGACGATGTAAAAAACTACGTGAAAAATTAGAGCATGTTCCAATTTTTTCATGGCCGTTTTTCACGTCGTGAAAAATGCTCTGAAGCCCACACACGATCATTTTTAATGACCATTTAAAAAAATGTAATTTTTCTCGTCATTAAAAACGGTCGTGTGTTCACGGCATGAGGCTGCTTGTTTCATATCATTTTCAGTGCTGACAACAAACTCTTCAGCTGGCCATAGATTGGATGAAATTCAGCCAGTTCAGCGGGGCCAGCCAAATTTCGATCCATCTATGGCCGTTCCAGTTCAAGAGCATCTGATCTAATGACCGACTGCTCTTGATTGGGCTTATTGAAAAAAATTTCTTCGATCAGCACTTCCGCCAATCCGCTGCAGCACTGATCAGTGCATTCTGATGGGGAAGGGGTCTCCTCTGTCAGAATACAATGACACAGTGGGGAGGATTCCCCCATCCACCTCGATTGTGTGAATGTGGGAATTCTTTCCGGGTTTTTTTTATCAGTCCGCTGGCTGATCAAAAAAAATGAAAAGTGTATGGTCAGCTTTACTTAAAGCCCAGTTGAAACCTCTAAATTTTGCAGTCAGGGTAAAAATGCCTCTTTTGAATTTTTTGTTCCAAATCGCATGACAGGTCTCACCCCATTTCCGGCAATGGAACCGTTTAAATCAGCGCGACTCCTGTCACCAAAAGGTTCCTGCACTACTTTTTCTGATTTCATAGCGACTTGTATAGACTTCAGTTAAATGAAGTCGCAGGCCGCAATGAAATCGGAGTTACAAATTGCACTGATCTGCGGCTTTGAAATCGCATTGAAGTAGCGCGATTTCAAGGCCTCACTGGTATGAACCAGGGCATAAACCAGAATGTATCACTTAGTAACCACACTGTTGGTATGTTGCAAAACTGCTCCTGTTCCCCTTATTCCCTGTTTCACTATGTCTAGTTTTGGACTTAAAGTGTTACTAAACCCAGGACCATGCATTCACTATATCTGGTCTCCCACAGTACACAGAACATGGAAATGCAATAATTTTAGTAAATATAAACAGATAAATACCTTTTCTCATCAGCAGTATATAGCAGTCTTGTGACTTCTATTAGTGTCCGGCTGAGCACTGGTTAAAGCTTGTAGGAGGAGTTTTCATTCTTCGCTGAGTGTCCTAAGAGGCCACATGACTCCTCACCCTGGACCATGGACAGTGCTGATTGGGCCTGGGCTGTTCACATGCAACCTCCAAAAAAAAAAAACCTCTGTAGGAATACACAGCAAACTAAGCATGTGCAGAGCGCCTCCAAGGCTCTGTACTCTCAGGAGATGGATTGGGGACTGTGGAAGTGAGGAGGATCAGAGAAGACAGGATCAAACAGCATTTTTACACTGCAGAGGCTAAACCCCCTTAGGTTCTACAGTGAGTATAACAAGAATGCCTTACTGCATATACAGACTGATTTTACTGTTGTGGGTTTAGTAACACTTTTATTTAGGAGCAGTGCTGCTCTATTGCTACCCCATCACAGAAAGCTGCATTATGTGGATTTTACTGGCGGGATCAACAGGCATTTTTGGAATTTTGCAGGGGTCTAAGAGAAAACAAAAAGTGTAGATGCATTTATAATTAATAGTATGTATTTTTTAATGGAGGCCATAGTTCTAATTTAAATGGTCAGTCCAATATAAATCATTATGCTCTGTCCCCACCTATCTTAGAGTGTTCTTACCCACTTTCAACTAAACATAAACCAAAACCAAACTTCACACAGTGTACAATGGTCTGGCTGATAGGTGTGAAGAGCACAGGGTTGACATCTGGAGTGCATTGTTATCACTTCAAAGTTTACACTTCTTAACTGTGAGATTAGCTACTTGCCTTTGTTTACACTTTAGGTTTGGAGATCTCACTAATAGGAAATATCAGAGCATAGGCGTGTGCACAGGGTGTGCAGGTGTGCCCAGGCACACCCTAATGACCCTGTGCTGAACAGTTTCCCCTACTGACCTGGCTCCCCCTCCTTCCCACCCACAGCACTGCCGGCTTCTCTCCTCTCCCACTGGTTGTTGCTGTGGATGTTTTAGGATAAGTGGGGGAGGCGGCCAGTAAATATGCCATTTACCGGCCACTTCCCTTTCTGAATGAACATCGTGAGTGATCGGTAGAGTGTGTTCGAGCTTTGGGGTGCACACCCTAATGCCAAAGGCTGCGCACACCTATGTATCAGAGATATAAGAAACGTTAAGGTGCTCTAACACTCATGCAGTCACTTTTCTATGTTTCTACAATTTTCCTTTTCCATTTTATTCCCTTAAGTTATATATTTTTTTCATTATCACAGGTATCCCTGATGAGAAAATTGAAAAAGGGAGAGACTTCAAGTACACTACCGAAGTAGTCCAGAATGGCAATGAGATCACATGGTCACAGCTCTACCCCGGGCATACTGCAACCAACAAGTTTGTCATTGGCCAAGAGTCTGAGATTGAAACACTGAATGGAAAGAAGTTCAAGGTATTGGTGTAGTCATCTAAACATGCAGTCTTTTAATAGCCTAGGCATTTAGAGGGAATGTGTAGTGGTTTTGTATATAATTTCTTTTTAAATTGTAATCAAGACTAAAAAAAAAAAAATGCAGCGGGAGAAGAAGTGGAGGGAGAAGTGGAGGGAGAAGACCAGAGGGAGAAGACATAGAGTTATAAAGGGGGACATTCTTCATTTTTTATAAAGGACTTTTCCAAACCGTCTCTTGTTTTTTGTAACCGTACACTGTTTTTTTTGTTGAATGGTTAGCCCATACTCATTCACATAAGGGGGGGCAGGATCTGGGGGCCCCTTGTTAAAGGGGGCTTCCAGATTCTGATAAGCCCTCTGCCCGCAGACCCTCACAACCACCGGCCAGGGATGTCGGGAAAAGGCCCTTGTCCCCATCAACATGGAAACAAGGTGCTTTGGGGTGGGGGGCTCAGAGCTCAGAGCCCCCCTGCCCCAAAGCACCCACTCCCCCCATGTTGAGGGCATGTGGCCAGGTATAGTCCAGGAGGGGGGGCGCTCTCTCTCCCCCCTTTCCTGATCTGCCAGGCTGCATGCTCAGATAAGGGTTTGGTATGGATTTTGTGGTGGGGTTCCCCCTCAAGATCCTCAGAGCACAAGTCACATGCCACAAGTCGGATCAGTTAAGATGATGATCAAACTTGGAATACGACTTACATTCAAATCAATGGGCTGAAATTGTGCCCAAGTCGGACAGGAGCATTTTCAATGTCGGACCAGTTAAGACGGCTTTCATAAGGAACCATTGATTTTGACATGTCATCTGACTTGTGCTCTGGAAGTCACATGACATGTCAGACCAGTGTGAACCGTCCCTCAATCTCGCCAGAAGATGAAGTTTGAGTCTCCTTATCACATATTTAGTTAGTTCAGTTGTGCTAAAGGGCTAAAACCAAACAAAGTTTTATTTTGTTTCCGTTATAACATTTTGCAAATAAATAGTTGTTCTTCATAAATTTAGTCCAAAATATATTTTGCTACATTTCTTTGGTGAAAATAACCCAAATTAGTGTATATTATTTAGTCTGTAGGAAAGTTATAGAGTCCACAAACTATGGTATATATACAGTATATATCTGAAAAATGATCAATCCTAATGTGATGATGGACTATACATAAAAAAAAGAAAAACTTTTTTTTTTTACATACTGTCACCAGTGTAGGACAACATTATCATAATGTTAAATTTAGGGGAATGTCTGGGTGGTAATTAGGCTCAGACACACTGATTGTTAGGGTAAAGGACCATTTCTGTTCATGGGAGATGGTGTTGGTGTGCAGTTCCCTGTGGCCTACAGGTGGCGCTGTTGCCGTGGGCCAGGGTTGAACCGCTGATACAAGGCTGTGCCTTTTTTGTCCCCTCTCGGCAGTAGTGCGGCAGGGCGGGGAACCTGCTGTGCCTGTCGGGAGAGGGTATAAAAAAGGGCGGTCATCTTCCATTGAGGTCTTCGTCCACGCCTAGGCACCTTCAGCCTGGGTGTGTGTGGTCCGTCCGCGCCCAGACACCTTCGGCCTGGGCGTGAGGAGGGTCGTCTCCGGGTGCCCTAGGCCCGGAGGTGGAGTTCCTGTTCCATCCCAGACACCTTTAGTCTGGGGTGAGGTACTATTTTGAAGGCCTGGGGACCAGCAACCTTCGGCTGGGGTCCGCTAGGGATCGAGAGCTCCCAGGGTGCCGCCTTGCGAGGGGACCCGTGTCTGAGATGAGGAGGCCAGGGAGGTAACCCTTTCTGAAGACCCAGCGCAGAGTCGTGGTGACGGTGAGGGCCTCTGGTAACTCTCCGGAGGGATGGTTTTCTCCTTGACATGGGCTAAATACTTTAAGAAGGTAGTTCTTCAGGTCAGTGGCAGTGACCCTACTTGCTTCAAGTCAGTGGCAGTGACTTCATAGGGCAAGGCCCTATTCATCTGGTCAGTGGCAGTGACCCGTTCTCCAAGTCAGTGGCAGTGACTTTTATTCACCAGGTCTGTGGCAGAGACCAACCTCACGGTCTGTGGCACAGATCGGGCGCCAAAACTGTTTGTGAAACCTGAACAGTCTGAAGAAATCATTCGAGTTTGTGCCTGGACCTCCTCCCACCTAAGCTGTCCTGTGTCTTGTTCCAACCTGTCTGCTGTTAAAGAGACTATTTGTTATCCAGTGTGAAATAAATATAGAAGTTGGACTTTCAGTTGGTGTGGACAGTTACATTACTGGGGAAAAATAAAGACTTGCATCTATTCAAGGTAGAGGTGAGAATCCTCCTCGGGAGGATTCAACTCCAGCCGCAGGCAGGCTCGAAAACTAACACCGCTCAACCTCCTCACACAGGAGGGTACGGGCTTGTGGTGCGGTGTGCCTCTCTCTGCCTGCGAGGAGCCTAATTAAATGCAGGTAAAGACAGGGGTTTGTGCGCTACACATATAACCACTTAAAGTGGTTGTAAACCCTGTTACACCACTTGTACCTACAGGTAAGCCTATAATAAGGCTTACCTGTAAGTACTGTAAATATCTCCTAAACCTGCACGGTTTAGGAGATATTTACCATATAGGATTGCACCGACGTTATTGGCACATGCGAACTGAAGAAACGGCTTGATTGCGCTGTTTATAAAGGGCCTGTGCCGTATCCGGCGGCTCCTGTGCATGCATGGGAGTGATGTCATTGCAGCACCTGCCAATCACAGCGCCGGAGCCCGCAAACCCGGAAATAACTCCGGGAGACATGTCGCCGGCCACATCGGTGTACGGGGACCGCTGAAACAGCTTCAATCTAAGGTAAGTTTTTCATAATGAGCTAGTGAAATATTACATTTAGATTTTTTTTCTTGCAGACCACTGTTAGCTTGGAAGGAGGAAAGCTTGTAGTGGATTTTCCTAAATACCATCACACCTCTGAGATCGTTGGTGGAAAACTAGTAGAGGTGAGAATCATTTATATGGTACTTTTAGGCCTACACGCGCACAATTCCCCACGTCCTGAGAACAAATAGATTTGCAGCATGGAATTAGCAATGTGCACAAAAGTGTGCTACGAATTCTCAGACCCTGTGATACTGAATAATTAGCCCTGGAGTTAAATTTACGCTAATACATACTGATGCTGCTAAATCTGGTCTCTGCATCCAATCTTTAGTAACCTCTTCGAATAAAATAGCTTCAAAGAGAGACTTGTGATCTATTCAGCTTCAGGACAATAATTCAACTCACCAGGACAGGTATTTTGCTTCCCTTTAAACAGGGCAAACAATCTCAATACACCAGCTTAAGGACCACCTCTGTGCGAACTTTGATTACCACTTCCCCCTCCCCCAATTTCTATTCTTATCACCACTCCCTATTTAAAAAAAAAAAAAAAAAAGCCATTCCAACCTTCCAAAGCAAGATGTTGAGACATTTCGAATTTTTTTTTCCCTTAGGGCTCTTTCACACGGGGCGGATCCGTGAAGATCCGCCCCGTGAAGCTCCGCTTGCTCAGCGGGGATCGCTCCGTTGATCCCCGCTGAGCCGGCGGATGACTGGGCGGCCCCGCACACTGTGCAGGGACCGCCCTGTCAGAGCACCGCTCTCCCCTATGGGGGATCAGATGATGACAGACCGTAAAGTCCGTTGTCATCTGATCCGCTCCGCCGACGGAAGGAAAAATAGGGTTTTCCTCCGTCACACTTTGGCGGAGCGGAGCGGATGTCACCGGACATGTCACCGCCTAAAAAACTGACAGGCAGACCTGAACGGACCCTCCGTGTGAAAGGGGCCTTACTGCAGTGATTGACTAGATGGAAGTGGGGTATTGTGACTAATCAAAGCACAGCCGGCACACAGCCAGCGCGCGTGCGCTCGTGCGCTCGTGCCCCCTACCTGGAAGTGCTGGATCACATACTAAATACGTGATCCAGCGTTGGAGAGCTGCTCTGCTGCCATCCCCCTACATGAGGCATTCGACAGGTGGTTAAAAGGAGCAATCATCACGACTTGTAATCTAAAACATGTCCTTCACAGATAATTCATACAATGTTATACCACTGCATCACTCCACATAGAAGTACAAAACAATGATATTTTACAATTGAAAGCGAGCCAATGCATTTCGAGCAGATGTCCTTTCTGGGGTGCCTTATGGTATCATGGTATGTAGCTGTAACAGTCATGTGAAATTAAAGTTGCAGATCAATGCCTCCATTGGGTACATATGGAACACTACCAGTCCAACTGTTTAGGAGAGGATAGCAAATGTTGCAAAGAGCACCAACGGTGGGACACCTATGCAGCTCCTTCAATTTTCCAACAATGTCATCACTTCTACCAGCATATCGGTCTGGTAGTGTTTGAAGTGTACCCAACTTTTATTTCACATGGCTGTTATAGCTTTGTGTCCTTAAATGGTAATAAACACCATAAGCACTCCTGAAGAACACTTCTATTCAAAACACGTTGGGTCGCTTCCATATGAAACTCACAGTAGCAATTGCAAGATATCATTGTTTTGTACTTCTATGTGGAGTGAAGCCGTGGCATAACATTGTATGAATTATCTGTAAAATACATGTTTTAAATTACAAGCAGCCATGATTGTTCATTTTAAACAGTTTTTTTATACTTCAAAATAATTTTTTTGATGATTTTTAGACAAATGTTACAACATTGAATTTTGTGACTTATATGTGCCTTCAAAGTCCCTAGACAATCTTTGTTGTTTTTACTGTTGTAAGACCAGGGCTGGCTGGATAGAGTTCTGAGGATTTTTGATATTATAGCTTTGGTGTTAAAGTAATTGCAAAGTCTCGTTTTTTCCCCTATAAAAATAACAAACATGTTATACTTACCTCCTCTGTGTAGTGGATTTGCACGGAGCAGGCCGAATCCTCCTTTTCTCGGGTCCCAGTTCTGTGATCCTGGCCCTTCCCTCCTGTTCAGTGCCCCCACAGCAAGCAGCTTGCTATGGGGGCACCCAAGTCGAGTCACAGCTCCCTGTGTCCATTAAGACACGGAGCCTGACCCGGCCCCCGCCCTGTCTCCCCTGATTGGCTAGCTGACTTTGGTTGGCAACAACGGGAGCCAATGGGGCCACTGCTGTGTCTCAGCTAATGAGGAAGGAATATCTTGGATGGCTGAGACACTCGTGGACATCGCTGGACAGAGAGGGACCTCAGGTAAGTATTAGGGGGACTGAGGGGGACTGCTGCACACAGAAGACTTTTTATCTTAACCCATAGAATGCATAAGTTAAAAAAAACCTTCTGACCTTACAACCCCTTTAAATTTATGCAGTATCTCAGAGAAAGTCAGATGGTTGACACGTGAACTTCTAAAAAGGTCACTACATTGTGCGCATTGGTCTTTGCCTCGATAATATACCTTGAATATCTCTAATATGTGTGCATGACGTGAGCTCTAATATGCTTTTTTTTTTTTTCCAGACCTCAGTGAGTGAGGGCGTCAGCTTTAAGAGAATAAGTAAGAAGGTGGCATAATATCTCTGTATATTGTTGCTTTGTTATTTCTACCCAATAAACATTGATTGATTATTAACAGTTTGTTCACGTTTATTTTTCATTTGCTAAACTGTTTAATACATGGTACATTTAAAGTGACTCTGTCACTTAAAGTGGATGTAATTATGAAATTTGAGCTGGGCACATATATCTGCAGTATTTTGTTATCTCTCTTCAAAGAGCTATGTCCCATAGCTTTCTCCTGAACGGTTCCTCTGTTATCAGCCTGATAACTCATGACAAATTGTCTGACACATCAGATAAAAGCAGCCTGAAATTTCTGTTAGGGGAGGTTGCTAAAATAGATTAACAGGGAGCTGGCCCTGTTACAAAACACCTCTGAGAGTCTCTGCCTATTATGAGAGGGGGTGTGGGCCTTTCCTCCAATCAGCAATTTTAGCTATCTTGGCTGTATGCCCAGACATCACACTCTGTGTTAACCAGGAAGAGAAAATTTCCTAACACAATCTGAACTTTCTAAACAGTATTTAAATGTGAAGACAGCAGATATAAATGAAAAACCTATGTATAGTGATTGGTTTCATCCCTGTGTATCATCTGAGGCTGTTCACTTCACTGGGTGTATGGAGGGTTTACATCCACTTTAAGCAAATTTCCAGAACGATGAAAGTATATAGTTACCTCTCCTGTTGCCAGTGCCACGGAATAGCACTCAGTTCTAGAGGAATCCTCGCACCCTGTGGTTTCATAGCGCATCATTAGCTTTTATTAAAATAATTCCTGGTGAACCTGCCATGAAGATACTGTACCTACCTTGTTTGGGTACTTTTTGTTATATGGTGGCACTGCTCTGCCCCTGCCTCACAATTGTGCTCCTGTGTTGTCACCATAGGCATTCGCAGGGGATGTGCCAGTTTGGCCTGTGCACACCCTATCACTCTGTGTGGTACTGATTCCCCCTACTGCCCGGGCATCCCCCCATGTTGCCCTCCCCGTAGTGGTGCTGGCTTTCCTCACCTCCTCTCCCCTTGTCTGCTACAGGGGGATGTTTCAAGATGGAGAGCAGGGGAAAGGCTTAGTCAATATGTCATTTACTAGCCCCTTTCTTTTCTAAATGAACACAGTGAACACACTCACTTACTGTGTCCATTCATAACTGAAACATAGTAAACTGTGTTTATTATGCTTCAGTTTGTGAATGATCAGGAAGCCGCTCAGCACAGAGCACTTCCCATTCATTTACTATCCTGTGCAGCTGAGGCTGCAGAGAAAGGCATGTGTGTTTGAGCTTTGGGGTGCACATCCTAATGCAATAGGCTGCACACACCTATGGTTGCTACTCATACATGGGATTAACGATATAGACTGCAAGTGGGCATTTAAACACACATGACCCAGACATGATCCACTGTTGTCACCATCAGGTAATGTGACGAGAAATACCATGTAGCCACCTGCTGGGAAACTGCAAAGAAGCTGCAGAAGATCAGACAGGAGCACTGTGAATAATATGTATTTTATTTGTAAAATACACAACTATTTATTATACACTGTCAAATTAAATGGCATTCACTTTGGGTTTACATTCTCCTGAATGTGCTTCTAACTTGGCTGCTTTGACTTTAACACCTAACAAGTAGGTAGATCTGGAGTTGTGGTTTCACTTGCTGCATACTTGTTCTGACTCAGGTAGCCTTCAAGTCAGAGATAGCCACACAACTACAATTTATAATAGGAGGTCCACCATGACAGTTTTCTTATTATTACCATGATAAGCTTCCATTAGGGCACATCTTCTTATCAGTTGTACACAGGGCTTTTTTTCTTGTAAAATAGGTACAGGAACTCAATCACGGCGCTTCCCATCCCTTACACACACCCTCCAAACCGCATCAAATAGTGGGTGTGGTCAAATTTCACTAACAGTGGGAGGATCTTAACAGGGTCATTAAATACCAGGAGTGCATTATGTACAGAGTGCAGAGTTCAGGGTGTGCTACGTAAATAGTGCAGAGTTCAGGGTGTGTTACGTAAATAGTGCAGAGTTCAGGGGTGCGCTGCATACAGAGTGCAGAGTTCAGGTGTGCGCTACACACAGTGTGGAGAATTCAGCCTTCTCCCACAGCTGCTTACCTCTGCATCCCCCATCCACATCTCACATTTACCCCTCTTCAGTAGGGATGAGCTTTGAGTTCGAGTCGAACTCATGTTCGACTCGAACATTGCCTGTTCGCCCGTTCGCCGAACAGCGAACAAATTGGGGTGTTCGCGGCAAATTCGAAAAGTCTATGGGAGAAATCTAAAGTGCTAATTATAAAGGCTTATATGCAAGTTATTGTCCTAAAAAGTGTTTGGGGACCCGGGTCCTGCCCCAGGGGACATGTATCAATGCAATTTTTTTTTTTTAAAACTGACGTTTTTTCGGGAGCAGTGATTTTAATAATGCTTAAAGTGAAACAATAAAAGTGAAATATTCCTTTAAATTTCGTACCTGGGGGGTGTGTATGATATGCATGTAAAGTGGCGCATGTTTCCCGTGCTTAGAACTGTCCCTGCAAAAAATTTCATTTTTGAAGGAAAAAAAGTCATTTAAAACTCACTCGCGGCTAATAATGAATTGTCGGCTTTTATCAATACATAGAAAAGTCACTGATAAAAAAAAAAAAGCGTGGGGGTTCCCCAGAATTCAATTACCAGGCCCTTCAGATCTGGCATGGATTTTAAGGGGAACTCCACCCCAATTTTTTTTAAAAAAAGGCTTGGAGTCCCCCCAAAAATCCATACCAGACCCTTATCCGAGCACACAACCTGGCCGTACGCAGGGGAAGAGGGGGGGACGAGAGAGCGGCCCCCCTCCCTCCTGAACCGTACCAGGCCACATGCCCTCAACATGGGGAGGATGTCCCCATGTTGATGAGGACAAGGGCCTCATCCCCACAACCCTTGCCCGGTGGTTGTGGGGGTCTGCGGACGGGGGGCTTATCGGAATCTGGAAGACCCCTTTAACAAAGGGGACCCCCAGATCCCGGCCCCCCCCATGTGAATTGGTAGGGGGTACATTGTACCCCTACCATTTCACAAAGAAAGCGTAAAAAAATGTAAAAAAAAACACACAAACACCTTGAAAAAGTCCTTTATTAAAAAAAAATAAAAAAAAAAATAATACATTCCAGCGGTGAAATCCAGTGTCCCGCGGCGATCCGATGTCCAGCGCTGTCCATCACTGGTTTTGCCTGAGCGGACCTGATGGGGAACTTCCTCCTCAGTGTTTTAAATGTATAGACCCGCCCCTTCTAAAGTTCCCCATCAGGTCCGCTCAGCCTGTCGGACCTCGGTATGTCGGACCCGCCTACGTCATTGGCCTGAGCGGGAAACTTCCCCATCAGGTCCGCCCCCTCGGTATGTCGGACCCGCCTACGTCATTAGCCTGAGCGGGGAACTTCCTTCACTGTGTAATTTAAATTTACACAGTGAAGGAAGTTTCCCGCTCAGGCCAATGACGTAGGCGGGTCCGACATACCGAGGGGGCGGACCTGATGGGGAACTTCTCTCACTGTGGTAATACATGTATAGACCCGCCCCTTGTCATGTTCCGCATCTGGTCCGCTGAGCGGACCTGATGGGGAACTTTAGAAGGGGCGGGTCTATACATTTAAAACACTGAGGAGGAAGTTCCCCATCAGGTCCGCTCAGGCAAAACCAGTGACGGACAGCGCTGGACATCGGATCGCCGCGGGACACTGGATTTCATCGCTGGAATGTTTTTTTTTTTTTTTTTTTATTTTAATAAAGGACTTTTTCAAGGTGTTTGTGTGGGGTTTTTTTACATTTTTTTACGCTTTCTTCATGAAATGGTAGGGGTACAATGTACCCCTTACCAATTCACATAGGGGGGGCGGGATCTGGGGGTCCCCTTTGTTAAAGGGGTCTTCCAGATTCCGATAAGCCCCCCGCCCGCAGACCCCCACAACCACCGGGCAAGGGTTTTTTAATTTTAAGCATTATTAAAATCACTGCTCCCGAAAAAACGTCCGTTTTTAAAACTTTTTTTGCATTGATACATGTCCCCTTGGGCAGGACCCGGGTCCCCAAACACTTTTTAGGACAATAACTTGCATATAAGCCTTTATAATTAGCACTTTAGATTTCGAACGTTCGAGTCCATTGTATTTAATAGGGTTCTAAAGTTCACACAAACATTTTGTCTGTTCGCAGGTTCTGGTGCGAACCGAACAGGGGGGTGTTCGGCTCATCCCTGCTCTTTAGTTCTGACCTCTGCATGCAACCCCTCTACTGCCCCCATCTTCTCCCCATCTCCTTAAAAGCTCCACCATCTTCCACATGTCCTATTTTTGTTGCTGTATTAAGCTGAAGCACCCAGCCAGCTCTAGTACCTTCCCGCATACTGTAGTTGGTTCCACCTCTCTCACTTGTGGGATATCATCCAGTGGTGATGTTGGCATTTGCACTGCACCCCATGTACCTGCATCTCCCTTGTCCCCATCCTTCACTCGGTGGGAGCCACTCAAGAGATCTGATCTGTGGGAGCTGTTGAGGAACAAGCTGTAACTTGTAGGCATAGAAGCCAGACTTTCATGTTTTCAAGTAATAGTGGTCAGCAGGGAGCAGAGGGCCTAGCCAGAGGTGGTGGAACTGAGTTCCACCAAGTTCCAGCTGAAAAAAAGCCCTGGTTGTACAAGATAATGCTAGATGTGCTAATAATTTGCAAAAAATCACAGCAACTGCAGCCATATCACAGCCACCCATTCCTTTCCTGGATAAATGACAATCTAGCATGTCAGAATTTTCTATTAAGGTTATCTAAACCCAAGAACTTGTTCATGCTAGTGCTTTGATAGATGGATAGATGGATAGATAGATAGATAGATAGATAGATAGATAGATAGATAGATAGATAGATAGATAGATAGATAGATAGATAGATAGATAGATAGATAGAATCAGACTTTTGGCCGCCCTCCTCCCCTATGATTCACCCTCGCTTCTCTTCTTATGTCTGACATTTATTACAGGCAGTAAAAGATCAGTCATCCAGGGTTATGCAAGTCAGCCTTCCCCTTTGCTTGATAACATTTAAAGATTAATAGGACAAGAACTCTGAGCCTGCTGCTGAGTTAAGTACGATGTGTAATGTCCAACCTATAATGTGTCTGTACCCTAAATGCAGGGGATTCCCAGCTTCACAAATGGCAAAAGCTTTTGTTTTAACTCAAAGGCACACAAAGAAATCAGTAATACTGGTCTGGTATTGAAGTAAATGGAAATCGGAATTTAAATGACGCACCCCATTGCTGCTGATCTCCTGCATCCACTTTGCACTTCAGCAATGGTTACGTGACATTTCTCAGGGCAGGTTTCTTGATGGTGAAAACAGTAGAGTCAGGTTTGCTTACAAATTCACTGGTAGTCTATATTGTTAATCCCATTTAACAGAGTGATGTCTGAGGAGCAAAATAAGGAGATGGGGACAGAGCATTGTCACCATACACCAAGAAGTATCTGATCAAGGACCTTTTTGGCAGAATCACAAAGTATTATTTTAGTTAAAAGCTGCAGATTTAGAAATATTGAAAAATACTTTTAAAATGACAGCAACATGTCAAAGCTTGTATTTTAGGTTTACATATACTCTAAGGCTGGCCATAGATGGAGTGATTTTTTTTCCTGCAACCAGGCCCGGACTGGCCATAGAGCATACCGGGCGTTTGCCCAGTGGGCCGCGGTGGCCCGCGTCGGCCCGCATTTCACATCTCCCCCCAGTGGCGTTGCTATGGGGGTGCGGGGGGTGGGCCACCGGGGCCGCCACCCACCGCTACACATTGTACTTCGGCTTGAAGAGCTGCAGCGGAGCGGTGTGAGCAGGGCACCAAGCCGGGGGGGGGGGCGCTGCCTGTAATACTCCCCCATCCCTCGGGGATCTCCAATGTCTAAGGAGGCAGCCGGAGTTGGTGGGCGGAGCTGGGGGTATGGCTGCCCCCTCCACTCCTCCCACAGACTCGTTCACTCTGGCTGATCCCACAGCTGAAGGAGAAAGAAACGAGGACACAGCAGCCAGAGTGTCTTCATCTCCAGGCATGCTGTAAGTTACTGCACTGCTGCACATGTCACTACATAGAGTCCTAACCTGGCACCATACCGCCCCAGCCTGCCCTATACCACCGCAACCTGCCCTATGCCACCGCAACCTGCCATATGCCACCGCACCCTGCCCTATGCCATCGCAACCTGCCCTATGCCACCCCAGCCTGCCCTATGCCACTGCAACCTGCCCTATGCCACCCCAGCCTGCCCTGTGCCACCGCAAACTGCTCTATACCACCCCAACCTGCCCTATGCCACCGCAACCTGCTCTATGCCACCACACCCTGCCCTATATCACCCCAACCTGCCCTATGCCACCCAGCCTGCCATATACCACCCCAACCTGCCCTATTCCACCGCAAACTGCCCTATACCACCCAAACCTGCTCTATACCACCCCAGCCTGCCCTATACAACCCCAACCTGCCCTATGCCACCCCAGACTGGGCAGGATAGACAGGAGGGGGGTGACACCATGTTTTGCCGCACCAGGTGACACCAACCCTAGTGACGCCACTGCCCCAGTGCACTCTCAGCTGAAAGTCGGAGCCGCACTCGAGTGACAGTGACACCCGTCGGCACATCAGGGGTCGGGACCCGCAATGATCCCTTCTCTCTGGCAAGGTGGCCACGACACTGATGATCTGATCAGTCTCGGCTCGGCTGTCTCACACAGCCGAGCAGAGTGAAGCTGCCTCCCCCTCCTCCTTTATGTCCACACAGGGGGAGGGGACCCAACATGCAGTCCCGCGCTGATCTGAGGTACATTATGGGTCTGAAGGGGGGGTCTGTATTGTAGTGGGGGGTTCTGTATTGTAGGGGTGATCTGAAATGTGGGAGGGGTTCTGTATTGCAGGGGGGTCTGTAATGTAGGGGGGTTCTGTATTGTAGGGGGGGTCTGAAATGTAGGAGGGGTTCTGTATTGTAGGGGGTTCTGTATTGTAGGGGGGTCTGTAATGTAGGGGGGGTTCTGTATTGTAGGGGGGTTCTGTATTGTAGGGGGTCTGTAATGTAGGGGGGTTCTGTATTGAAGAGGGGTCTGAAATGTAGGAGGGGTTCTGTATTGTAGGGGGTCTAAAATGTAGGGGTTCTGTATTGTAGGGGGGATCTGAAATGTAGGGGGGGTTCTGTATTGTAGGGGGGTCTGTAATGTAGAGGGGTTCTGTATTGTAGGGGGGTCTGAAATGTAGGGGGAGTTCTGTATTTTAGGGGGGTCTGTATTGTAGGGGGTCTGTATTGTAGGGGGGTCTGTAATGTAGGGGGGTTCTGTATTGTAGGGGGTTCTGTATTGTAGGGGGATTCTGTATTGTAGAGGGGGGTCTGTAATGTAGGGGGGTCTGTATTGTAGGGGGGTCTGTAATGTAGGGGGGTCTGTACTGTAGGGAGGGGGTCTGTAATGTAGGGGGGTCTGTAATGTAGGGGGGGCTGTCATGTAGGGGGGTCTGTATTGTAGAGGGGGTCTGTAATGTAGGGGGGTCTGTACTGTAGGGAGGGGGTCTGTATTGTAGGGAGGGGGTCTGCACTGTAGGGAGGGGGTCTGTACTGTAGGAAGGTCTGTGCAACATGCAGGGGGTCCAGAACTGTTAGGGGGGTGTCTGTGTAACAAACTGTGGGGGGCTGTGTAATGTAAAGGGGTTCAGAGGTGCGGTGCTATGTAATGTAAAGGGGTCCAGAGGTGCAGGGTGCTGTGTAATGTAAAAGGGTCCAGAGGTGCAGGGTGCTGTGTAATGTAAAGGGGTCCAGAGGTGCAGGGTGCTGTGTAATGTAAAGGGGCCCAGAGGTGCGGTGCTATGTAATGTAAAGGGGTCCAGGGTGCTGTGTAATGTAAAGGGGTCCAGAGGTGCAAGGTGCTGTGTAATGTAAAGGGGTCCAGAGGTGCAGGGTGCTGTGTAATGTAAAGGGGTCCAGAGGTACAAGGTGCTGGAACCCCACATCCCATCATTAACCGCCGCCGCGAAGTGCCGCCGTCACCCCCCCCCTCCCCCGCCCCCGGGCTGCTCAGTCTAAAATGCCCGGGCCTATGGGTTGCAGGAAAGAAAATCGCTTGATTCACCCATCAACACAGACAGTGTTGACAAGGGAATCCCTCCCATGGAGCTATTGTGTTCTACAGTTTGGGGAAGCCGTCCCCGCCAAGACAACACAGTGATTATTGCTAGCGGCTATAACAGCCACTAGCAATAATCACATGTAAAATCAAGCAGGCTGGTTGTATCCAAGTTGATCAATTGATCAACTTGAGTACATTCAGCTTGCTCATACATGGTTCGAATCTCGGTTAGTTACTGCTGAACTGGCTGAGATTCGAACCATCTATGGCTGGCTTAAGATGCACAAAAACCAGATCCAAAGCCTGGTTACCAGTAAACATTTATTTTACACACTGCATTTCATACAATATACAATCTAGTGCAGATTCTACCGTAACCGTGTTTTGAATGTGTATGGTGAATATAGATCTATAGTATAACTCCTGTAGTACAATTGAATTTATACCAGAAAATGCTCTCTATCAAAAGCCTGTGTGCCAGGATGACAATGCATTATTATTATTATTACAACTGACAGGGACAGAAGGTTGTCATCCTATAATAAAAAGTACTTAAACAAGAATCTTCTTGAATGGATCACCAGGTATTATATCAATAAAAGCTGCAGATCTCATGGATCCCAATGTTGCGGTCATGTCCCTCTCCTCCAGACCAATCATAATATAGCTCCACACCTCATTTTGTGAATAATCAGGAGGAGAGGTAGGTGGAGACACCACCTCATCTCTGGGGTCTATGAGACTAGCAGTGCTTACATCCAATGGGGCGAGTACAGAGGGAGCAGTACATACCTTGGGGTGTGCAAGAGTTGATTAGGCCAGTGTTTCTCAACTCCAGTCCTCAAGGCGCCCCAACAGGTCATGTTTTCAGGATTTCCCTCAGATGAAACAACTGTGGTAATTACTAAGGCAGTGAAACTGATCAAATCACCTGTGCAAAATAATGGAAAGCCTGAAAACATGACCTGTTGGCAGGGCCGTCTTTAATATGGTTTGGGCCCTGGGCAAACATTTTTTTTGGGCCCCCCCCACCTCCAGCTTATTTTGGGCCAGGCTGGTTCACATGTATGTGTTTTGGCGGCCCTCATTTGCGCAGGCACAGCAGCCCATTCATTTGAATAGGATGCCATGCCTTTGTTTCCTGCAGAAAAAAAGGTGCATGCAGCATTTTAAAAATGCAGTTGCCTTGAAATCCATTCTGCTTTTGCACCATGCAACTTACCTGCAGTTCCTGCACACACAAATGCACTGTGTTTTTAAAAGCGTGACCTAAACGTCTAAAAATGCAGCAAGTTTTGGCGGTGCAGGAACTGCAGATAAGTCACATGGTGCAAAAGCAGAATGGACAGACAGTGCTGTATTTCATTGCTTGTGCCATGTGCAGGAAACGCAGGCATGGCAGCCC
Organism: Rana muscosa; assembly: GCA_029206835.1. Lineage (NCBI taxonomy): Eukaryota > Metazoa > Chordata > Amphibia > Anura > Ranidae > Rana > Rana muscosa. The sequence goes on from CM055118.1 coordinate 121,555,578, forward strand.
ATTCAAATGAAAGCAGTATAATGGGAGGGGTGTTAGTGGAGGGCAGTATAATGGGGGGGGTAGTGGAGGGCAGTATAATGGGAGGGGTGTTAGTGGAGGGCAGTATAATGGGAGGGGTGTTAGTGGAGGGCAGTATAATGGGAGGGGTGTTAGTGGAGGGCAGTATAATGGGAGGGGTGTTAGTGGAGGGCAGTATAATGGGAGGGGTGTTAGTGGAGGGCAGTAAAATGGGAGGGGTGGTAGTGGAGGGCAGTATGTTGTGGAGATTTTTATGGAGATGTATTTAATATGTATTGTCATAGTGTCACCCAGTGTTAGTACTTCCGCAACACGCTCTAAAAGAGCTGATTGGGGTAGTCTGAGGCTGGTTGAATCCCGTCTGATAGGGGAAAACGTCTTGAGGTTGGAGTGTGATGTTTGCAGGGTGCGGATATGTCGGCCAACGGGGGCCCTCTGTGCATTAGCACGGACGATCGTTATGGAGGGGATATACTCGCTCTGCAACGACATCATTGGTTATAGGCGGATGCGCGCTCTTGTCTCTGCTGTGTCTGATCAACATTGGTTGGGATTCGTAGTGCGCGTCTGCAGATAGCCTCCCTCCCCCATTCAATAATAGTATAATCTTAATATGCGTTATTCTATGGAATAGCGCAGAATAAGAATTCCTATCAACGGTAACTTTAGCCATTATACGTTATTGTATTCATTGTATGTATTATTGTATTGAATCCTTTAAGCTATATTTCTTGAGTGGGATTCATGTACGGCATTTCCTGTTGGAAGGGATGTCCTTGTATTGCCATTTTCCTGTGTGGAAGGGACATCCTGTGATGTCCCCGCCCATGGGGGAGGGGATTGGTTGCTGCAGCCAATCACCTCCTGTCTGAAATCTTTGGAAGCTAATAAAAGTCTTTGAGTAGGCGTCAGCTAGAGACTCTGCTCTGAGATGACTTGACGATAAGATCTGTGTTGGTGCTTTCCTTGAATGAATGATGGAATGAACGGTGAGTGGATCTTAGCAAACTTAAAGATAGCATTTTTGCAAAAAGATGAATCTGAAGTGTGCTTAGATAGCACAGGAATTATAGGCTGTGTGCTCTGCAAACAACCAATACTTCCATGACAAATGGCGACCCAGATGGGACTAATTGCAGCCTCTTTGAGCTTCACATCAGCAGAGGGGGAGTACGGATGTATGATGTGATGCGTGAAGAGGCTGTACTTTGTAAAAGAACACTTTTTTTTGTCTTTTTGAAATAATGCTGTATGTCTGAGAGATGTGTGTGTCTGTGTGTGTGTGTGTCTGTGATTTTGTTGGGAGAGAGATTGTATGCCTGCATGTGCCTGGGTGTTTGTGTGGGTAAGCTGTTTGCTGTAAGAGTGTTTGACTGCATTGAGCCATAAGCCATGTGCTTTAGTGGGGGTGGGGCAGGCAGCATGGCTATCACTGCCAACATGTTTGAAAGTTGTGTATCTATTGACTTTCCAATTTTCAGAACAAAGTTGTGTGTAGTGTTTGTGCCTGTGTGAATGCTGATGGAAACTGTATATTGTGTATGAAATTAGAAATATAGACTGTATGTGATTAGATTGTTTGGCTGCATTGTTATTGATGGCCGCTGCATTGAGCCATAAGCCATGTGCTTTAGTGGGGGAGGGGCAGCCAGCATCTATCAGTTACAATGGTGGAAGTTGGTGACTCTCTGTAAATAGCATGCAGGGGATACGCCCTGAGAGATAATCTGATGTACAAGCAACAATATACTGTATGTGTGTAGTGTTTGAGATTTTTATGAAAAATAGAAATGGATAAATTGTGATTTCTACCTTTTGTAGGGGACAAAGACACATGTCCCCATAAGTGTAAAAATATTTTAAGTAAAGGAGTTGGGTTTTTGAGTTGAAAGTTCCCGCCGCATATTCAAGTGGCCAGGCATTGCTAGAAGGCAGACAATAGTATGTCTGTGCGATGGCTTTGTTATGGAAGCTGAGGCCACTGTGTGTGTGAACTTTAGGTAGAGAAAAGTGTTGAATAATGTTGTGCATGTAACTTACATTTATTGAATGTGCTGTTTAGTGGCAAAATGGTTTTAAAATGTTTTAGTGGTCATGTGGTGTCTCAGGTGTGTGGCTTTGTGGAGATGGCATGAGCCTTGTGGAGTGTAGGTGACTCAAGACACACATTTTTCAGTGGATTTTGATGATAATTTAGAAAAATCTCAATGGTGTAGTCTGTCTTTGTGGAGAAAAACATTTTTGATTTTCTTTTAAAAAATGCTGGTTTTGGCGGGAAAAAAATAGATGCGTTAATGGCGCCATTCTTGGCTTTTGATTAGCCTTGTGGTTTGTCTGCCATTTTGAGGCACAGTTTTTCCTTAGCCTGTGGGTATCCTATAAGGGAAGGTGCAGCCACCTTTCCTTTGGGTGTGATATCATGTGACCATGCTGTGGCATTCGTCAGCTATGTTGCTGGTGGAATTTCTCAGTTTTTGATGTTTGGTGCGAATGTAGTGCGGTCTTTTCTGCGTTGGAACCTGGTGGAGGCCATGTGTGTTTTTCTTTGTGTGGGGGAACCCATGTGGTGTTCATTGTGATGTCCCATGCTGGTTTTGGCGGGAAAAATTGCATGCGTTAATGGCGCCATTGTTATCCATGAGGTGTGCGGTGTTCATCCACCATTTTGTTGTCCTGGCTTGTCGGCCATCTTGAGAGATGTTTACAGTTTGAGATAGGAAGTTCCAGTTTAGCAAACATGGCCCCTGAATATGCTGTATTGGCATTTGTTGATTGGCGCAGTTTTGTCCTGTTTTATGCGTTTACAGTTTGACCTGTGCACTGCTGGGGAGAGTAGTGAGACACCAGGGTGACATACTGAGAGACTGGTTTTTGTTTAAATTGGAGTCTTGATAGACAAGGCGATTAGGGCTAGGCCTCCCCTCCCCCTCCCTCTTCCTGAACAATTGATATGTAAATAACCCAGTTTGGTTTTCTTGAGAGCTGAGCATAACCGGAAGTTTCTTTTCAGCATTTTATATATCAGAGGGAAGTTGGTGGGAGGAGCTTGGGGTTGTCTGAAAGGTTGGGCAGTGAGATTTGTGTTTGGAAGGAAGATGGAAAGCATTTTTGCGTTTAAAAGTGTTTTATATTTTGTTCCAGTTTTGTGAAGTTTTGTACTGTAATACAGTTTTTGGGTAGAGAGCAAACAGCGGGGCATCACCATTATTGTAACATCTAGATGCAGGTAGAAAGAAGCCATAATTGTGTTTTGAATAGTGGAGGATTTCATGATGCTTTGAAGGTTGTCTGACAAACACGTTTACAGGGCTGCCGATAATCGGTTGAAGAGCATGTAAACGTGAGGAGTAGATTCTAGCATACCGGGAGGCCGTGTAAAATAATCGGAATACGCCGGGTGCCAGTACTGTAAAAATGGTCACTAAGCAGTACTGCTCCGAAAACTAGTGCAAGGGTGTCCTGGACGCGGGACACTTCATAAGCGATTCGAATCGTCATGGGTAATGTGCCGTCCATGCGTTGGAGGAAAAAAATTAGGCTCCACACCAGTCAGACAACTGCACCGCACATGAGGTCTGGGTTTGGGGCTCCGGACATGAGACCCCTTAAAGGATGACATATCTGGTCAGAGGGTACAGTAAGGTGTACTCCTTTGGAAGGTACTTTTGCTGGAGGTACGAGACCTCAGAATAAAGGTACCTTGGATGTAGTTCAGCTGTGGCTTCAGAAATCTGTAATGATGAGTGTGTTGATGGAGGTGTAGTCTCATGCCCGTTTGTTTGAACTTTGTATGGCTGGTCCATGTAAGGTTCTCGAGCTGCTCTCGTGTTTTTCCCATTGTATTTTTTTCTATTGCTGAAAGAGTAAAGGGAGAATTCTGGCTGTTTTTGTTTTTTGATTTGTGGTTTTGGAAACTGGGAAGTATTTCCCCCACGTTTGTATCGGAATGTTTGTATGTAGTAACGTGAATATGTTCGAACTTACCGCGGCGATCCTTCGATGCGTCGCGGCTGTTGTATTTTTGTAGGAACGGGAAAAGTAAGGGTTACAGAGGGTTTTGTTTGAATCGGTTTTGAAAGAATGTCATTGACAATTTACCAATGTACAGGAATGTCATTATTGTTTTACCATTCTTTGCAGGTTAAATATGAAGAATAGAGTAATGATTTTGCTTATAAGTATTTTTCAGGTCCAAGGAGTTTGTACACAGAGAGCAGGTGTATGTAGACAGCGGTACATATGGATAAATACATGAGTCTAAGGAGGTAAAAGTATCATAGGCTATTTCATTGTTTCTTTTTTCCTGCACCACGCATTTCTTCCTTCAGTCTGTAATGAGGAAGAAAAGGGGGGAGAAGTGATAAATGTAAGAATGACAGTTTTTTTCAAACTAATAATAACCTCTGTAATTCTAACCAAGTTTGTGCCAAGACTGTCTTTCTTTAATAGAATTTGAATCGGCAAGCAGCAGTCTGGTGAAGTAGGTTCCCATCCCAGAGGCTAAGAACCTTTTGTCAATGGTTCCAGGTATTGTAAGCCACGCACAGGTTATGCAGTGACCACAGTCCCGATGTCTGGGTTATTGTCATATGAGGGTTGTTTGGAGGTCAATCAAGACCAGAGTCGTACTTTCCTCATTAGCTGTCACTTATATTCTCGGCTGATGGGGTGGGTGCGATCGTTGTGACATGAACTTCAAAATGTCCACCACAGGGTTCACAAGTCCCTCCTGGACCCTGACTCAATAATCAGTTTACATTCTTTCCAACCAGGTGACTGGGTCGTTGTAAAGAAGCTTGAGGGATGAGACCACACCAGCCACTGCAAGAAGCAGCTCAACCACACCAAAGAATGAGGAGTATCTTTGTTTATCTATATTTTGGTTGTTTAGTAAATTTTAGCGAGGGTAACTATAAAGCATCCCAAGTTATTATTTAAAGTGTATGTCCTGACTAGCTCAGAAAGCGAACAGGACCGATGGTCTGTTCTGAGTCTTCACTGAGTTTTAGTCCCCAGCGATGACAGCGGTACATGCCATTTATGATGTTATTATGGGTATGAGGAGTTTTGACAAACTAGTGAAGACTCCGAACAGACACTTGTCAATGGAATCTAACGATGCATTTTTAGAGGGTAAAATTGGTTATAGTTTTAATAGCTCTGCCTCTTGTCGGTTTGGGTATCTAGGTAGGCCACAAGTGTGTTTGAACTTTAGTTTGGTGCTTCTGTGAATCTGCAGCTTATAAAGGTAATTCCCCCAAAGCAAGAGGTTCATGCGTGATGGTGAAGCTGTCCCAGCATCTTATCTCATGGCCGATCGCGAGGATCTGATGGCGCAGGAAATTAAGAATGGCAGGGACAGCTAGAAGGGATTTGTTCACCAGCCCCGACCAGGTCTGGGCATGGGGTCCTGCATGTGGGGGGGGGGGCTCGGGCTTGGGATACGATTGAACAATTCTCATCCGTTAAGGATAGGGTTCTTCATGTAATTGTTGAAGCCAGAGCTGTAGCTAAGTGAAGGTTGGGAGTCTATTTTAAGGGTCTGGGGATCTTTGGGGATCTAATTTTTATTTTACAGCGGATCGTGGTTAAAGGAACTGGGAATATATATACTCATGTCGGTTTTATTTCTATTCTTTCTATGTCGTGACGAGGTGCTCCTGTTGCCTGATTTTGACGCGTGACCAGAGTTTCCTTGATGAGACGCCCCGAAGCCGGACCCACATACAAGACACAGAGGATCACAGACCGATCGGCGATTACTACAGCTCACCATGTCGTGTCCTCCTTTATAAGTCATGCCCCTGAAGAGTAGAGTCTACATGTCAAGCCGTGTTTTCCTTTTTATGGACTAAGGACTGATTCATTTACAGGTGTAAGAAGCATATCAAGTTTCATCGATGGACACATGGGGTGCATATGACAAAAAAGGGAGGACTGTTGTGGAGATTTTTATGGAGATGTATTTAATATGTATTGTCATAGTGTCACCCAAGGTTAGTACTTCCGCAACCCGCTCTAAAAGAGCTGATTGGGGTAGTCTGAGGCTGGTTGAATCCCGTCTGATAGGGGAAAACGTCTTGAGGTTGGAGTGTGATGTTTGCAGGGTGCGGATATGTCCGCCAACGGGGGCCCTCTGTGCATTAGCACGGACGATCGTTAAGGAGGGGATATACTCGCTCTGCAACGACATCATTGGTTATAGTCGGATGCGCGCTCTTGTCTCTGCTGTGTCTGATCAACATTGGTTGGTATTCGTAGTGCACGTCTGCAGATAGCCTCCCTCCCCCATTCAATAATAGTATTATCTTAGGATTGCGTTATTCTATGGAATAGCGCAGAATAAGAATTCCTATCAGCGGTAACTTTAGCCATCATACGTTATTGTATTCATTGTATGTATTATTGTATTGAATCCTTTAAGCTATATTTCTTGAGTGGGATTCATGTACGGCAGTTCCTGTTGGAAGGGATGTCCTTGTATTGCCATTTTCCTGTGTGGAAGGGACATCCTGTGATGTCCCCGCCCATGGGGGAGGGGATTGATTGCTGCAGCCAATCACCTCCTGTCTGAAATCTTTGGAAGCTAATAAAAGTCTTTGAGTAGGCGTCGGCTAGAGACTCTGCTCTGAGATGACTTGACGATAAGATCTGTGTTGGTGCTTTCCTTGAATGAATGACGGAATGAACGGTGAGTGGATCTTAGCAAACTTAAAGATAGCATTATTGCAAAAAGATGAATCTGAAGTGTGCTTAGATAGCACAGGAATTATAGGCTGTGTGCTCTGCAAACAACCAATACTTCCATGACAAGTATAATGGGGGGGGGGGGTAGTGGAGGGCAGTATAATGGGGGGGGGTAGTGGAGGGCAGTATAAGGGGGGGTAGTGGAGGGCAGTATGGGGGGGTAGTGGAGGGCAGTATAATGGGGGGGTAATGGATGGCAGTATAATGGGGGGTAGTGAAGGGCAGTATAATGGGGGGGTAGTGGAGGGCAGTATAATGGGGGGGTAGTGGAGGGCAGTATGGGGGGGTAGTGGAGGGCAGTATAATGGGGGGGTAGTGGAGGGCAGTATAATGGGGGGGTGGAGGGCAGTATGGGGGGACTGTACAGCATGACTGTGTATGGGAGGGAGCAGAGTGACCATGAGCTACTCAGGGCAGTGCAGGGAGCATTTCTCCTACCTTTCTTCTATCGGCAGGAACAGCCTTCATCTTCAGGGAAGACCCAGAGTCGGGGGCGGAGCTTAGGCGCGAGGAGGCGGAATCCGAATGTTGGGGCTCTCCTGTCGTGATGTCACCAGGCAGCAGTGACTGTAAGGTGCACGGATAGCAAGGGGCGGGCCAGAGAGTCAGTGGCGCTCAAGACCCCACCCACCCGCGGCCAGATCCTTCATTGAAAAAATGCAGCACTGGCACTGCTGCACTGTGCGCGCATCGCGCTGACAGTGACAGACTGTGTGTGTGGGGGTTTTCAGAGCTGATTTGCGGGCAGCACGCTGGCTTAATGGCAGCTCTGCCTTGGGCCCCAAACAGTGACAGGGCCCTGGGCAGCTGCCCCGGTTTGCCCTGCGGTAAAGACGGCCCTGCCTGTTGGGGCGCCTTGAGGACTGGAGTTGAGAAACACTGGATTAGGCTCATGTAGAAGAATTTGTGCATGACAGGGGGTTGAAAATGAGGCAATGGAACGTATAACTGAATGAACCCTGGTACTTTATCGTGCCCGCGGTTAGGCTTTTGCATACGTAATGCAAGCAATATTACTTCCAACATGATGGTGCCATCCTTTAAAAAACACTCTCCCTTTCTCGATCTTCCAAAATGTTGCAATTGGATTGATTTACTAAAACTGGAGCATGCAAAGTCTGGTGTAGCTCTGCATGGTAACCAATCAGCTTCTAACTTCAGCTTGTTCAATTAGGCTTTGACAAAAAATCTGGTTTCTATGTACAGCTGCACCAGATTTTGCACTCTCCAGTTTTAGTAAATCAACCCCACTGTCTTTAATGAAATAATAATTAAAGGTCAAGGACCGCAAAACCTTTATTTATGGTTTTGGAGAGGTATAAAAACGTCCATCAGAATTTATTTGCTGCCTATGACCCCTTTGGGGATAATTCTTGTCGCCCCCTAATGCAGTTAAAAGAAATTAGATGAACGGGTGTCATGGCTAAAGTAAGACCTATATAAATAGAAACCCAAAAGGGGGTTCTAACCCCACTGGAGAGATTTCCCATCACTTCCTGTCGATGTGACGTGAAGACAGGAAGTAAAAGGAAGTTTTACTAGTAGGGAACATAGCAGTAACTGAACTGACAGATTTTCTAAAACTCCCCCCAACACACATATACACTTTTTAAGCTATAAATTGTTTTGGGGCTTTACAAATAATTAAGGCAGATGAGCCCGTTTTTTTTCGCTCAACCCACGGGTGAAACAAAAAAAACTGACCAGATTCCCCCCACACATACACTCAATGTGGATCAGGGAACCCTCCCCACTGAGATATTGTATTCTGACAGCGGGGAGACTTCTGCCATCAGAATACACTGATCAGTTTTTCAGGCTGTAGCCTGCAGTGCTGATCAAGCAGAGAAAATTCGACAGGGCGGTTGTGCAGAAGGTGACCGGTAGATCAACTTCTGTACAACCACAGTGCCCAGATTCGGATCGAAATTCGACCGGTCCCTGCTGAACCGGACAAATTTTGATCCATGTATGTTCAGCTGAAGAAGAGTCAGATATGTAGATAATATTTTCTGGGTTTTGGTTCAAAAAAGTTAACAAGGGTCATCTGACATCAAATTATCTTTAAAGTGGATGTAAACCCACTCTCATCCTTTCTTAGCTGCTGCCATAGTGCTGATCTATAAGGATATAGATGCCTCCTGCATGTATCCTTATCTGTCAAATGTCTCCCCTCTGTCTGTTATAAGAACTGAAAAACTGCAGATTCTGTGGGTGGATCTGTTGTCTGGAGCTCAGTGGGTGGAGTCGTGATGTCAGTAGACTCCCCGCCCACCTCTACACTCCCCTTGTCAACATGCATTTTCTCCTGTGTTTTCCTTCTGCTATGATCACTAACATACAGTCAAAATCCAGAAAAGTAACCACATGACTTGGAGTGGGGGTGGGAATTAAAAAATAATGCCTGTCTAAAGCAAGTGCACGAGATATGTAAATAACCTGTCACTCAAAGCAAGGGGGCGGAACGGACAAAGGTTTTTCTCTGTTTGTCTGTTTTATCCCAGTGAACAATAAAAGAGGATTGCTCAGAGCTGGATTAACTCTTTGTGGCAAGACCTGGCACAAATGATAGGAAATCTTATACTCTACATTGTGACAGCAAAAAAAGAAATAAAAATTTCAGGTTTACATCCACTTTAACACCAACCTCACACTTAAATGGGACCTTTTTTTCTTTTTATTTTTTTATATGCATGTACATAAGGTAAACTTATGCCCTGTACACACGATCAGAATTTCCGATGGGATAAAATCCGATGGAATTTTCCGTCGGAATTCCGTTCAAGCTGTCTTCCATCAGTCTTGCATACACACTGTCAGACAAAATTCTGACTGTCAAAAACGCGGTAACGTACAACACTACGACGACTCGAGAAAAATGAAGTTCAATGCTTCCGAGCATGCGTCGACTTGATTCTGAGTATGCGTGGATTTTTCTCCGATGGAGTTCCACACAGACGATTGGAATTTCCCATAGGATTTTTTTCCATTGGAAAAAAATAAAACATGTTCTATTTCTAAACTCTGACGGAAAAAAGTCAGATCGGAATTTCCGATGAAAAAACTCCGTCTGACTTTTTTCATCGGAAATTCCGATCGTGTGTACGCGACATTATTGTGAAAAGCCTTATTGATGTGAGATAATGGTTTAATGTACACATGTGATGTAAGATATATAAAGATTGCCAATACCAACCTAATTCTAATAATGCAAGTTGCCTGGCATTTATGCTTCAGTATTTTGCATCAATGACCCAGAACAGGTATATAAGTAGTTAACCACTTGCTTACTGGGCACATATTTGCCCAGGCGAAATGATAGCTTTCGGCACTGTCACGCTTTGAATGAAAATTGCGTGGTCGTGCGACGTGGCTCCCAAACAAAATTGACGTTCTTTTTTCCCACAAATAGAGCTTTCTTTTGGTGGTATTTGATCATCTCTGCGGTTTTTATTTTTTTGCGCTATAAACAAAAAAGAGTGACAGTTTTGAAAACAAAACACAATATTTTTTACTTTTTGCTATAATAAATATCCCAATTTTTTTAACTATTTTTTTTCTCAGTTTAGGCTGATACATATTCTTCTACATATTTTTGGTTAAAAAAAAAACGCAATAAGCGTATAGTGATTGGTTATCTGCGATTTTTGTCAGGGCTGCGATATTGCAGCGGACACATCAGACACTTTTGGGACCATTCACATTTATACAGCGAACAGTGCTATAAATATGCACTGATTACTGTATACATGTGACTGGCAGGGAAAGGGTTAACACTAGGGGGCGAGGAAGGGGTTAAATGTATTCCCTATGAATGATTCTTACTGTGGGGGGAGGGGACTGACTGGGGGAGGTGACCGTTCTGTGTCCCTATGTACAAGGGACACAGCATCGGTCTCCTCTCCCTGACAGGACGTGGATCTCTGTGTTTACACACAGAGATCCATGTCCTTGGCTGTGTACCGGTCGATCACGGGTACCTGGCGGACATTGCGGCCGCCAGGCACGCGCATCGGCATCTCAGTGACATGCCGGGCACGCACGCGCGCCGGCCGCGGCGCTCGCGCGCCCCCCAGTGGCCGGAGGAGCCGAGGCCGTAAAAAGACGGCCTCCCGGATTTGTAGAGCCACCTTGTGGCCGTCTTTTTATAATGGCCCGGGTCTGAAGAAGTTAAGATAAGAAATCATTGTCTGTGTACTTGTTCCAGGTTAGTGACTGAAGAAAACTAGAGGGTCAGTGTGACTGCCAAGCAACCATCATTTTTAGAGTGGTCAAAAATGGTGACCTCCATGTTTTCCGCCACATTTACTGAAAATGTTGATTCTAGTATGTAGTTATTTATATCCATGGGATGACCATATTTGTTACATATGTGGGCATATCCTTTCTGTGCAAACATACTAGCCTTTGACAGTAAATAGAAACAAATGCCTTACAAAATATAACAAATATCTGACAACTAAAAAGTCATCTGACAGATGAAGATTCCACGATAATGGTGAAAATTTTACTTGTGGCATAAGAACAAAAGAAAGAAGCCTTCCTGAACCAAGGTCCAAAGTTGACCATTTTTGTGTATGGGCCTGCTAACAGACTACTTGCTAATGCACTCATTTATGTGATAATAATAAAATTCTAAACTGCAACGAGGAAAAATAAATAAAAATCCACACTTTATTTTATTGCTTTACAGCTAGCTCAACCTGGTTTTACCTGCAGGTCAAAAACACCGGCTTATCACAAGATGCTAGAGATATAGGCAGATCTTAATGAGATAAGCTGCAGGGAGGTGTCACAAAGCGTAGGGTATAAAAATGGAAGCCAGCAGCCTATTTGTACTTCCTTCTGAAGCATTTTCTAGGCTCCCTGCTCCCTCCCTACAACAGCAACATCACCATGGCCTTTACTGGAAAATACGAGGTGGAATCCCAGGAGAACTATGACACTTTCATGACACTTATTGGTGCGTATTACAATTTTCTGATTTTTTTCTTAGCCATTAAGGCCAAAACATACGGTACTGCTTCTATTTTAAAGTGACCCTGTCATTTAAAAGTTAAATGAAGCTACAAGTTCCTCTGCAAATTTTTTTTTTTTTATAATTATGCACTTCTCTCTGATGGCTCATGTTTTGATGGCCACAAAACAATTGCTGAAGTAAGGATTTCTAACTCGCTCACATTAGCTGAAGATAAAGCCAGACTCAACTGGGCATTTTCAAATCAAAAAACGTACAGCTAAAATCCTAGATACCATGCATAAGCTGAAGAAAAAAAAATTGATTAGAAACCATAGGTCACTTGTTATTTGCCATCTAATGCCCCGTACACACGATAGGATTTTCCGTCCAAAAAAGTTGGATGTGAGCTTTTGGTCGGAAATTCCGACCGTGTGTATGCTCCATCCAACTTTTTTTGTCGGAAATTTCCGCCAAAAAAAGATTGAGAGCAGGTTCTCTATTTTTCCGATGGAAAAAGTTCTTGTCGGAAATTCCGATCGTCTGTATGCAATTCCGACACGCAAGAAACCACGCATGCTCAGAATCAAGCAGAAGAGCCAAACTGTCTATTGAACTTCATTGGCTCGTCGTACGTGTTGTACGTCACCGCGTTCTTGACGTTCGGAATTTCCGACAAGATATGTGTGACCGTGTGTATGCAACACAAGTTTGAGCCAACATTCCGTCGGAAAAAAATCGACGGTTTTCTTGACGGAATTTCCGATCGTGTGTACAGGGCATAAGTTTGATCCATTTTTTACACACTTTTCTTTTTTGGAGTTTGGTCTATCAATGAGGATCTCCTACCTGATTTTTCCCCTTCCTTGGCCCTGCTTCACAAATCCACAAATCTTTCTCTTTCTGATAGTTTCTACCTTATCACCTTCTAACATTGAACAGAACCACCTAATGGTGATATATTATGTACAGCACTGTTCTGTTGCAGTGCTTTCATCATTAATGCTATTGGTAAAATATTACCGCCCCTTGTAAACCCTTCGATTTACTGTTGTAATTCTTGAAAACGTTTACAGTATAAATAAGTGTATTAAAGGAAGAAAGAAAGAAAATTAGGAGTACTTTTCAGTCCCATGGGAGGTTGTGGCAGCCAGTGGGTAGCAGCCAGTGGGTAAAACCACGGTGAGCAGTGGAGGTGGTGGCATCTGACACACCCACCCAAACGTCAGATACGAGCGGTGGTCATAGCTCTGTGATAGAGTAAAGATTAGAGTCAATGGGGTTGATTTACTAAAGGCAAATAGATTGTGCACTTTGCAAAGTGCAGTTGCAATCTGCAAAAGCAGCTGCTCCAGAGCTTAGTAAATGAATCTTCACTTTGCAAAGAATACCCAATCATGTGCAAGGAAAACAAAAAAAAAAAGCATTTTTGCTTGCACATGATTGGATGATGGAAGTCAGCAGAGCTTCTGCTCATTTACTAAGCTCTGGAGTATATTCTTATGCAGAGTGAAACTGCACTTTGTAAAGTGCACAGTATTACTTATCATCTTTTACAGGGTGTCTGTAGTTTATTTTTTTTTTATACAGCAAGAGGGCCACTTTAAGAATGGTCCAAGTGTATGCAAATGGTGGGGGGGGGGGGGTATTTACTAAAGGCAAATCCACTTTGCACTACAAGTGCACTACAAGTGCACTTGGAAGTGCAGGCTCTTTAGATCTAAGGGGGGCATGCAAGGAGAATAAAAAACATAATTTTTGCCTGTAAATGATTGGATGATAAAATCAGCAGAGCCTCCCCTCATTTCAGACGCGACTGCACTTCCAAGTGCACTTGTAGTGCAAAGTGGATTTGCCTTTAGTAAATCATCCCCATAGTGTTGTGCTTTTCTGAGATTTAAAGAGAACCTGTCACTGGGCTTATGTAAGCCTTATCTGAATCCTAAATTGTTAAAGCAATGCAGGCTTGGGTCTCTTGCACATTGGCATCTGAGCTAGGTCAAGGTAAATTCCTCACACAAGGAGGTGTTTGGAAACATGAGTTCTGTTCCCCCTGGATGGCTGCCGTGAGCGCGGACTTAACCCTTTCCTCTCTTCATCCCTCCCACACCATATCCCATTTATATTACCACCCAGCATACTGCACCTGCACTGCCAATGTGCATCAATCATTGACTTTGTCACAAAGAGTGGACTTGTTGCCTCTTTGTCTATATAATTGTATGCTCATTCAGTACCTTTTTGTTTGTTCACAATTGGATACTTTTTTTGGTTTTCAGTTTTGCGCCATTTTCTTGTATAAATGTAAATTCCTGGTGCTGCGTTCTATAGCCATGAATGAATAGACCACTGTTTTCAGGCACGCGCTGGTGCTTGCGTAAACATAAGTAGAGCATACGGGCACATGCATAAAATGGCCTCTGGCACACAGGTATCTGATCTTGTGCAGTGTGAATTGCGCTGCACGTTCCCAGCCTGCAAAGTACAGGTGCTGCATACAACCTCCCATAAACATAAATGGCTGTGAAAGGCTGTACTTGGGTATATGCTTGTACTTTTGAAAATGTTCTATTTTTTGCATACACCAACATACTACAGGCATACCCCACTTTTAAGTACACAATGGGTTTTATTTACTAAAGCTGGAAAGCGCAAAATCAGGCTCACTTCTGCATAAAAACCAATGAGCTTCCAGGTTTTATTACCAGGCTTAATTGAACAAGCTGAGGTTAGAAGCTCATTGGTTTCTATGCAGAAATTAGCCTGATTTTGGGCTTTCCAGCTTTAGTAAATAAAACCCATTGTGTACTTAAAAGTGGGGTATGCCTGTATACTTGTGTTTATGCAAGCACCAGTCTATTCTCATATACTCAAGCAGAGCAGTACACAGTCATTCATGTCTATGGGCGGCTGTACGCAGTACCTGGAATTCCAAGGCTGGGGAAGAAGGCCAGAATTTACTTTGTTCAGGCTCAGACGCCCTTGTGCAAGAAAAGATTTGTACCCTCCCTTACATAACTTTACTTACATCGTCTGAGACTGACTCTTGAGTCTTGGAGGTAAAGTATAACGAAAGGCATAACTTTTTTTCGTTTTGGATAGAGCATAGAAGGAATAGAACAGTTGTCAAGTTTTCATTGCTGTCTGTGTCCCCAGGAGAGGGAAACCCACCAGTCTATTTTTCCTAATGACCACCACTACTTATAGTGAAATGAAAAGAAAATCTCACATAATCCCACATTTTGAGTTGTCATTATAACAGAAATAGAGGGGAAATCTGGTTCTGGTGACCCTGGTGACAATCAAGGATTTCCATCACTTTGGAGGGATTTTGTCACTTTCTGATATGACTATGGAATTAGAAGTGAAGGAAAATAGGCCCAAATGGGCACAGATGGAAATGAGGAAACTGACAGGGGTTATAACCCTCTCCTACTCTATCTAAAATTTAAAAAATGTGGCTTTAGTCCTACTTTAAGGGGTATGAGAATGTCAGAATACCGGCAGAATCTGCTGATGACCTTTCCTAGGTTCTGAAAGTTTATAACAGTGTCCAAAAAATCCAAATCAACTGTACATCTAGAAACTAAAGTATAGCCTGTAAGGTCAGGGTGTTGACTGGGCAACAACTGTCAGACTGACCATAAACCTACACATCTTGATTTTTCAGTAAGCCCAGCAGTGACTGTTTTTAATTAAAATGGTTGTAAAGGTTTGTTTTTTATTTTCTAAATATGTTCCTTTAAGCTAGTGCATTGTTGGTTCACCTTTTCCTTCGATTTCCTTTCTAAATGTTTTTTTTCTTTGTCTGAATTTTTAACTTCCTGTTCCTCCTCAGTAAGCTTGCCCCCATCATCCGAGCCGTTCTGGCTGGGGGTTAGTCAGCGTGCTCGCCCCCTCCCTTGGGACTACATCCCTGCGGGGAGAATGCCCCCTCCTTTGGGACTACATCCCTGCGGGGAGCGTCTCCCCGCAGGGATGTAGTCCCAAGGGAGGGGGCGAGCACGCTGATTAACCCCCAGCCAGAACAGCTCAGATGATGGGGGCAAGCTTACTGAGGAGGAACAGGAAGTTAGAAATTCAGACAAAGAAAAAAAACATTTAGAAGGGAAATCGAAGGAAAAGGTAAGTGAACCAACAATGCACTAGCTTAAAGGAAACTATTTGGAAAATAAAAAACAAACCTTTACAACCCCTTTAAAGTATTTTTAAAGGTACTAGAAAGCATTTTTACATTACATTCAAAACATACTTTTGACATATACATTAAAATTGCGCACTTAAATTAAACATTGGAAACTTTTTTCTTTAGGAATCTCCAGGTTCCTATCTGTCATGCTCATACTGTGGTTTGACTCCTCAGGGAGAACTTGACCTAGAACAAGCCTGCAGGTGAGGCCTTCCTATTTCTATGGCTGCATTCTTATTCCAAGTCAGTGACTTACTAAATGGTGAAGCCTTGGGATGAGACTGATAGTCATTGAATTAAGGGATCATGTAGATGGGAGTTGCTTTCTACATTTGACAAGCATTTGAAAGGCACGTCAAACGCAGGTCAGTAAATTCCCATTGACTTTAAGGAAGTAGTGTAGAGGACAGCTCAGAGGTTGCAGTTATGTTGCTTTGCATTGTGGATGTGACAAATCCTGTTGTGGTGCATTTGAATTGCAGGCAAAACAAGTCAAACAGGCATTTCTTCATGAACCCTAACAGTGTTGGCAATGACAGCTTCCATAATTCTATTATGACATACACTGTATTGTCAAAAGTATTGGGATGCCGACCTTTACACGCACATTAACTTTAATGGCATCCCAGTCTTAGTCCCTAGGGCTCAATACCCTTTGCAGCTATAACAGTTTCAACACTTCTGGAAAGGCTGTCCACAAGGTTTAGGAGTGTGTCTATGGGAATGTTTGACCATTCTTCCAGAACGCATTTATGAGGTCAGGCACTGAAGTGGACAAGAAGGCCTGGCTCGCAGTCTCCGCTCTAATTCATGTCAAAGGTGTTCTATCAGGTTGAGGTCAGGACTCTGTGCAGGCCAGTCAAGTTCCTTCACCCCAAACTCGCTCATCCATGTCTTTATGGACCTTGCTTTGTGCACTGGTGCGTAGTCATGTTGGAACAGGAAGGGGTCATTTCCAGTTTCCACAAAGTTGGGAGCATGAAATTGCCCCAAATGCCTTGGTATGCTGATGCCTTAAGAGTTCCTTTACTGGAACTAAGGGGCCAAGCCCAACCCCTGAAAAACAACCCCACACCATAATCTCCCCTCCCCCTCTCCACCAAATGATTTGGACCAGTGCACAAAGCAAGGTCCATGAAGACATGAATCTATTTGGTAGAAAGCACTATATATATTGCACAGAGAAAGTAAACTACTTAGGGCTGCAAACCATCTACAGGATGGAAGGTTGATTTATTTTATTTTTTTTAATGATAAAAAAAAAGTTAGCAGGATTTATATACAGTAAAACCTTGATTTGAGAGTGTTTTGCAAGACAAGCAAAATGTTTTAGGAAATTTTGACTTGATATACAAGCAATGTCTTGATATAAGAGTAGCGTCATGTCACAACTGAGTATAAAAGAGAGGCGCCTCTCTAAGTGTAGTAATATGGTTACATTTAATGAAGGTACGACATTTAGCAAACCCACATGGTTGATGATTAAAAGAGGCCCATCTAGATATGCAGGCATCCGGGGTAAAGATGTCCACATAAACCATCCTCCTCACTGCCATCGACATCATCCCTTCCACTCTGCACTCCACGAGCGCTTCAAGCCTCGCTTTCAGATCGCTCTACTGCAGGGTAGTCTTTATGATCACAATTGCAGACTGACAGCGGTGAGAGCCGGCGGTGCGGAGGATGGTCTATGTGGACAGCTTTACTCCGGATGCCTGCATACTTAGATGTGAGTTGCTAAATGTTGTACCTTCATTCAATGTAACCATATTGCTACACTTAGAGGCGCCTCTCTTCTCTTTTATACCCTGTAGCTCCTGCTGGATTTTGCTTCTAATCCCCTTGTGGAGGCTTCCATTTGTGGATGGACATTTTATGGTTACACGACCTCGTCACATTGCTATAATCTTTTTATATGGACTATAAACTGAAGGACTTATGAATAAATGGTTGTGGAACGAATCATTTAAGTTTCCAATATTTCTTATGGGGGAATTCGCTTTGATATAAGAGTGCTTTGGATTACAAGCATGCTTCCGGAACGAATTATGCTCGCAATCCAAGGTTTTATTGTATATCAATGATTAGTGAATCGATGAACCAGAACCTAGATTGGCCTAAGCAGCCAAACCAATCTATTTAGATCTCTTATCAGTTTACTCACTGCTTGCACATTTAAGGCAACCATACTTTCATTTTTTTTTTTTTTTTGCAATCTGGACTTCAGCTTTAATTCAGCTTTACTGAATCTATTCTCTAAATTTCAGCTCTGAACATTTTGGAAAAGTTCTTATTAGCCTGGTAAAAAAAAAAAACTATTGCATGAAATTTGCTAATCATCACAGTAAGCATATACGATGAGGACAATCATATGCTCAATTATCAACTTGCGTAAAAGCATTAGCGGCTGCTTAATACTATATTCATGCTTTGTAATTTTTATGGATTATTTCCAGTCTTTTTAATGGTTGTCTGGAACAATGTAATAAAACATTACCTTTTTTTTTTTGTCTAGGCATCCCTGCTGAACAAATTGAGAAAGGAAGAAGCTTCAAGTACACTACAGAGGTAGTCCAGAATGGTAATGACTTCACTTGGTCACAAATCTATCCAGGATTCACCCTGACGAACAAATTCACTGTTGGCCAAGAAAGTGAGATGGAGACCCAGGCTGGCAAGAAGTTTAAGGTGAAGAATCCCATTACTCTTCAATAGGCTAATTATTGTTGGAGCACACAAAATGTTTTCATGGATAACAGATGAACGTAAAGCTGAGCTCCAGACACAAAAACTTCCATTTAAATATATTCTTCAAAAAGGATTTGTGGTCACCAAATGCCTTTGTAAACCCTATTATTACAGTGATATAAAATTAGAAGTGACATCATTTCTTAGCTGTATGTAACCTGTGTAGAGCGCAGTGCAGTGGGAGGAGCCTAGCATGCCCCACCCATTAGAGGCTGACTGCAGAAAGTTACAGGAGGGGGAAGATACAAGACCAGTCACCCGGTACAAGGAAAGAGAGCAGCAGTGACTGGTCTGAAGCTCCTGTAGAGTTGCTAGGTTTCACATTGGATACTTTACATCTACAAAGCACACCAAGATTAACGTAAGATTACTTGCGCTGCTTGTATTTAAACAATATTTTCTTGTTCTGGAGTTCAGCTTTAAAGTATATGTAAACACTGTCGTGGAAATATAGGTTGTATGCAGAGCACACAGCCTATATTTCCTGTGCTAAATAAGCACACACTTCAGATTTCATCTTAGTGCAATAATGCTATCTTTAGGCTAAAATTCACTCACCATTCATTCCCTTTGCCATTCATTCCAAGAAGCAGCACCACCAGACAGGTCTTATCATCAAGGCATCCCGGCAAACTCTGCCAAGTCGACGCCCATAAACGGTTTTTATTAAACTCCCAGCAGGAAGTGATGTCACAACATGTGACCCACCCTCCATAGGAAGTGAGCTCACAGGAGCTCCACTCAGAATACAAGAAATATAGCTTAAAGGATTCAATACAATAATACAATAATAATACAATAATAAATGAGCACAGTTCCTGATGAGGGGAGCTTCTCTGCAGGTGTGCGCCCACGTCATCACCTCAAATGCTGATCAGGCATACAGAGATGAGAAGAGAACACGCCCGCTAAACCGATAATGTGTTTGCAGAGAGGCCTCACTCCACAAACACCCTTCCCCAAACCAGGAAGTTTATCTCAACCAGCCTCAGACTGCCCCAGTCAGCTCTTTAGAGCGAGTTGCGGAAGTACCAACACTGGGTGACACTATGACAATACATATTAAATACATCTTCATAAAATTCTCCACAACAACACTAACAATGATCTCCTCTTATTTGCTCCCTTTTGATTTGATAAATATACTATTACAATTATTTTCTTATATCTTTTTGATAAGTAAAAAAACCCAAAAACAAAACAATAAAAAAAAACTTTTGTTCCTGCCGGAATGCTAGAGCTGATCTGTGCCCTGGGCACTCTGCAGTTTTATCTTCTACCGTATGTTATAGAGGTGAATGGAGGGTTAGTTCTGTAGTCTTAACCAATTGCATTCTATTTCAGACAACCGTTCGGCAGGAGGATGGAAAACTGGTTGTGGATTTTCCTAAATACCATCACACTTCAGAGATTGTTGGAGGGAAATTGGTGGAGGTAAGACAAGACAAGACATTACATTATTTTTTTGTTTGTTCTTTTCATTACTGCATGTAGAGCACATTGGGGTTGATTTACTAAAGGCAAATAGACTGTGCACTTTGAAAAGTGCAGTGGCACTCTGCAAGAGCAGTTTCTCCAGAGCTTAGTAAATGAGCAGAAGCTCAGCTGACTTTCATCATCCAATCATGTGCAAGCAAAAATGCTGTTATTTAAATTTTCCTTGCACATGATTGGGTATTCTTTGTAAAGTGAAGCTTTACCTTATTTACTAAGTTCTGAAGCAACTTCACTTGTAGAGTGCAAGTGCATAGTCCATTAGCCTTTAGTAAATCAACCACACAGTAAAGACTATTTAAAAAAGAAGATATCTACATTTCTCAATTCCATCAAATCCCCAAAATAAGAGTTTTAATCCTCATTTTAGGATAGTGGGAAGAGTTGTATAATTTATAGCTTTGAGCCCCTGCGCCAACTCTACGTCCAGAATAGCTGGTTCACAGCACAGATACAGTTTATTATTATAGATTTTTTTTTCTTCAAAACTGCATACAGATTTACAAAACACATCAAAGGAGGAAAGCCTGTGCAGTGTGTGCAGTTTTTGCAATGGTCCTTATGTGATGGGTGGCTTTACTGGCCAACATTGGGAGGTAAGGGAAACCAAAATGGTCAAGGCACCTGTGGCTAGGGTTTTGCATGGCTGCCTATTAGGAAAGAGGAGTAGACTCAACATAAGATCACTACATCAAATGATCAGTATAAAGGCAGGAGAGGATCAGTATAAAGGCAGGTTCAATGTTTAGTTGTCTAGATCTCTAAATCTAATGATCATTTTGACAAGCAGCTTTGACTCAAGCATTTAGCTTTCAGACAAGTCCTCACTAACTTCTGGACCCAAAGGCACTGTGAATCACGTATTTCACTTTAACCACTTCAATACCAGGCACTTACACCCCCTTCCTGCCCAAGCCAATTTTCAGCTTTTAGCGCTGTCGCTGTTTAAATGACAATTGCGCGGTCATGCTACACTGTACCCAAACAGAATTTTTTATCATTTTGTTCCCACAAATAGAGTTTTATTTTGGTTATATTTGATCACCTCCGCGGTTTTTATTTTTTGCGAAACAAATAAAAAAAGACAGAAAATTCTGAAAAAAAACGTTTTTCTTTTGTTTCTGTTATAAAATTTTGTAAATAAGTAAGTTTTCTCCTTCACTGATGGGCACTGATAAGGCGGCAATGATGGGCACTGATAAGGTGGCACCGATGAGGTGGCACCAATGAGGTGGCACTAATGGGCACTGATAAGCGGCACTGGTAGGCGGCACTGATGGGTGGCACTGATATGCAGCACTGATGGGCATTGATAGGCGGCACTGATGGGCACTCATGGGTGGCACTGGTGGGCACTGATAGGCGACACTAATGGGCACTGAAAGGCTTCCTTGATGGGCACTTATGGGTGGCACAAATAGGCGGTACTGCTGGGCACTGATGGGCACTGATGGGCACTGATTTGCAGTACTGATAGATGGCACTGGCACTGGCAGGCATTGGGGATGGGCACTGATTGGCAGCTGCCTGGTCACTGATTGGCATTTCCCTGGTGGTCTAGGGTGGCATACCTGGTGGTCTAGTGTGGTGGCCATCCCTGGTGGTCCTGGCGGCATCCTGGTGGTCCTGGGCGGGCATCCGAGGGGGGGCTGCGCTGATAAAAAATCAGCACAGACCCCCCCTGTCAGGAGAGCAGCCGGTCGGCTCTCATCTACTCAGGTGCGTGGCGGCTGTTATCCTGCTGGACATCATATGACACCCAGTCAGGATAACTGAACCACCGCCCGGCCGTCATTCTGCTATAGGCCAGGCGGGAAGTGGTTAAACCACTCACCACTCACTGGTAGCTAATTTGCTGAGTCACTGCTGAGAAGAAGAGAATGTTAAAAGAAGGACTTAGACAACATAAGTGTTTCTGCTGTGATTTTAAAGATGAATTGCTCCACAGTGCCTGTAGCTACAGGTCAGTTAAAGTGATTGTAAAGGCTGGTTTAAAAAACAAAACAAAAAAACAAACATGTTATACCTCCGTAAAGTTGGTTTTGCACAGAGCAGCCTAGATCCTCCTCTTCCCAGGTCCCTCTTTTCTGCTCCTGGCCCCTCCCTCCCATCGAGTGCCCCCCATAGCCAGCTGATTCCCATTTGGGCACTGGAGCTAAGTCACAGCTCAGTGTGTCCATTCAGACACGGAGCCCAGGCCCGCCCCGCCCCTCTCTCCCCTGATTGGCTGTCTAACTTTGATTGACAGCCTTGGGAGCCAATGGCGCTGCTGCTGTGTCTCAGCCAATTAGAAGGAGTGTCCTGGACGGCTTAGACATTCGTGGACATCACTGGAGAGAGATGGGACTCAGGTAAGTAATTAGGGGGGTGGCTGCTGCACAAAGAAGGCGTTTTATCTTAATGCATAGAATGCATTGAAGGGGTTGTAAACCCTCGTGTTTTTTCACCTTAATGCATCCTATACATTAAGGTGAAAAAACTTCTATCACTGACAAACCTCCCATTTTACTCACCTGAGCCCATTCGTTCCCACGCCCGGAGACATTCAAACCCTCTCTGGCTGGGGTCTTGGCTCTTGATTGGATAGATTGATAGCAGCGCAGCCATTGGCTTCCGCTGCTGTCAATCAAATCCAATGCCGTGGGCGCCGGGGGGTGGGGCCGAGTCCAGCATTCTGTGTCTATGGACACAAATGCTGGACTCGGGAGCGCACCCGTACAGTAACCCCCAGGGAGAGCACTTCTCCTAGGGGCTTTTCCAATGCGGGAGGAGCCGCGACCGCTGTTGGGGGACCCCAGAAGAGGAGGATCGGGGCCACTCTGTGCAAAATTAACTGCCCAGTGGAGGTAAGTATGATATGTTTGTTATTTAAAAAAAAAAAAAAACACAAGGGTTTACAACCCCTTTAAGATAAAAAACCTTTTGCCTTTACAACCCCTTTAAGTATTGTTTTAAAGATAATTCACTGCTTTTTAAGCATGTGTAAATATTAAATGTCCCAAGCCTGGCTACAGGATCACTTAACGTTAGAACTAAACGCAGAACATTTTTATAATTTTGAATAGAGCAAGGGGTGTTTACAACCCCTGTCATTTTTAATTAGTATAATTAAAGACCACATAGAAAAGTATTTGCTTGTGTAGCACTACCCCTGCAGGAGCTGCTGGTTTGATTTTGGGTCTGCACTCTGCCTGTCAACCCCAGAAATTTGACTCGAACCCCCCTTGGCACAACTGGACAATAATATAAATGTGGAACCCAATAGCAGAGGGGACCACAACAATACCACACTGTAATGTATATAGTTATTGTTACCTTGGCACTGGACACCTGGTTCACAGCTGAAATAGACAGAGTCCCACACAGGTAGTACTTAACCAGTTGTAAAATGTTTACTTGGAAAAGAGTAACAGAGTGGTTATACAAATAGACATTCGACCGTACACAGATCCCTGCGAAGTCAAGGTAGCTTAACCGTTTCAAGAATTCTATAACACAAGACCAAATGACCATATACTGAGTCAGATGTGAGTGAGTGTGCAGTGGAGGAATCTCCCAATACTATGGCACCGACACTGGGGCACCTCTCCACCAAGGCTCACACAAATCACTTAAACAATAAATGACAAATACAATGCAAACAGTTACATTAGCCCTTATAGTTCATATGGTACATATCCTTTTGTAATTGATGTTGAAAAGAAATAGAGTGATGATTGTTCCTTTAAGGTCAGTTTATCTTCCGCTAGCTCAGTTGGTGCACTTTAATTGTATTCCAATCAGAATGTAACAAAAGGGAAAAGTGATCACCCAATGAAAGTAGAATAGGAGTGGAAGAACCGTTTGTCCTCCTAGGCCGCTATACTGCACGCGGTTACAAGGGATCCCTATCTGTGGCACTGCAGATGTCAGCAACTATAGTGGGATTATATAGACCACTCTCCTGTAATTCAGTCAACTATGCTCGTAGGCAAGTGCCCTCTCACCCGGCTGTAGGCCTTGGATCACTGCTTTCCCCGTCAGATAAGATGTCGCCGGTTCGCCGTGCGGCTACCCACAAGGTGCAGATGAACGGATGGTTGCAGATGCTGTGGAGCATAGAACAGTCCCCTCTCTGGGTCAGTCAGCGATGCAGTCTGCAAGGATGCCTCCGCCAGCGATCTGCTCTCTCACTTTAAGGCCCAGGCTTTTATGGCCTAGGCGCGCTCACAGCAGGCTTCTTGCCTGTTGAAGATGGCGTCCAGAGAGAGCGTGCTGAGGCCTTACTAGTCTGTTATATAACATCCCCCAGCAGACTGTTTTCTGGTAGTCCAGTGGCACTGTGGGTATTGTAGTGTCAATCCAACCCACAGCAATAGAGTCACTTTCTGTCACACTACAATGCCCACCATGCTTTGCACCATAGTGCAACTGGACTGAACGAACTTCAATGTCAACATAAACAAACCCTAGAGGGAGCCAACCTCATTATAGGAACATAACGTAGTCTTTGGGATGCTTTAGATAATAACCCCTTGCTACACTTGAAAACAATATTTTAGCCAATAGTCAGCATATATTAATTAAAGACCAAACTTGTCAAACAAATGCACTGTTTAATTGGGCAACTACGTGGCAGATGAGGTTTACACTGTTCGCTGCCAGAGCCGTTTTTGCATTTATTGCACACGTCTAAAAAATCATTTTCGGCCTGAAGATTACACAAAACCCCCAAACATTATATATTTTCTGAAAGCAGAAAACATAGAGAATAAAATGGTGGTAGTTCCAATTGTTTAAGTCACACGTTTTTACCACAATGTAAAAAATACACTAAAGTGAATTTTAGGGCAAAAAACACAATAAACTACCAGGTTGCATTGAGTAAATAGATAGCCAACATGTCCAACCTTAAATCTATGTGCGCCTGTGAAATGCTTCAAACGCCCCCTATAGGTATCAGTTTAGTGTTACAGAGAAGGTCTTGTGTTAGAATTATTGCTCTCCCTCTGTCCCTCTGGTCTGCACGGAAATGTGTAATATGTGTATTGCAATCAAAGTTTTTTGTGCGTAGGTGCCCCCGACGCTTGCATTTACGTTCGTATGTGCGTATATGTGGGGGTGGGGGGCCTCAAAAAAATTTGGAGGGGTTTTTTGTGCTTGGGTGTAATTTAATTTTTTGGGCAAAAATCAAATAAATATATATATATATATATGTATATATATATATATATATATATATATATATATATATATATATATATATATTTTTTTACTTTTTTCTTTACATAGGGGAAAAAAGGTCCCCCTATCATACATTCTATGAGGAGAACAGCTGGGGAGTCAATGCTGGAGAAGGATCTGGGTGTTCTTGTAGAGAACACTTAAATATAGCATGCAATGCCAACCTGTAGTTTCCAAAGCAGGCAAAATACTTTCTTGTAATAAAAGAGGTATAGACTCCAGAAAGAAAGACGTAATTTTGCCCCTACACTGGAATATGCAGTTCAGTTTTAGGCACCAGTTTACAAAAAGGATATCAGAGAACTGTAGAAAGTGCAAGGAAGAGAAACCAGTCTGATAAGAGGCATGGAGGAGCTCAGCTATGAGGATAGAATAAAGGAACTGAATTTATTCTCTCTTGAGAAGAGGCGATTAAGGGGGGGGGGGGATATGATCATAAATGATCCATATAGAGAACTTAGTTTTTGAGTTATTCACTTTCAGGTAATTTGATAGGACAAGGGGACACTCTTTACCTCTGAACGAAAAGAGATTTAACTTCCACATATAGAAAGGCTTCTTCACAGTAAAAGCTGTGAAAATGTGGAATAGACTCCCTCAAGAACTAGTTCTGGCCAGCTCAGCGGATTGTTTTAAAAAAGAGCTTAATGCATTCCTAAATTAACAAAATACACCTGGCTATTACCATTTATAGGTAATAACAGCAGAGATTTCTGATCCAGGGAATATCCGATTGCCTTTGGGGGATCAGGAAGAATTTTCGTTTTTTGCTGAGGCAAATTGGATCTATTTTTCTTATTTTTTTCTTAATTCGTTGAACCAGATTGACTTGTATCTTTTTTCAACCTGACCAACTATGCAACTAATAAAATAAAGAAATAAATAAAAAGAACACTGCCCACACACACACCTAGGCACAACTATGATGCATGTTTTTACACAGTAAACAGGTAACACATATTTGGTATCGCTGTGCATGCCAGAATAAGAGAAATAATTCTAGGGACAATGTTTAGGTTAAAGTCTTAGATTGTAAGCTCTAACGAGCAGGACTCTCTAGTCCCTACTTTATTAAACTGTATTGTAATTGTACTGTCTGCCCTGATGTTGTAAATCGCTGCGTAAGCTATCGGCACTATATCAATCTTGTATATTAATAAAAATAATATCAAAGTGGTTGTAAAAGTAAAATTTCTTCCTAAAACAAAAAGGGTTATAAAAGAGGGCACCCGTGCGGGCACAATCCTAAGACAGGCTGTGTGCTTCCATAGACACACAAAGCATGGCTCTGTCACACCCCCTGCTCTCTCCTCACAGGACTGACAGCAGCGGGAGCCGATGGTTCCTGCTGCTGTCAGTGGGGTTGATTTACTAAAGGCAAATACACTCGTCACTTTGCAAAGTGTAGTTACCCTCTACAAGTGCAGTTGCTGCAGAGCTTAGTAAATGAGGTAAGGCTTCACTTTGCAAAGACTATCCAATCACGTGCAAGGAATAAAAAACAGCAATTTTGCTTGCACATGATTGGATGATGGAAGTCAGCAGAGCTTCTGCTCATTTACTAAGCTCTGGAGCAACTGCTCTTGCAGAATGCAATTGCACTTTGAAAAGTGCACAGTCTATTGGCCTTTAGTAAATCAACCCCTGTGTGTCCTGTGAGAAAAGGGAGAGAAAACAGCGCTGCTGCAGCCGGGCACAGCACTGGATCGAGAGAGGACTCGATAGTTGGACATTTTTTTACCTTAATGAAGGCAATGCATTAAGGTGAATTTTCTTTTTTACTTTATAACCCCTTTAATTCTGAACTGGCGACCTATAAAGGCTTTTAAGTCACCTGTGGACAATTTTGAGTATAAAAGTGTTTTGCTAAATTTCACAGGCACACTCAGTTTTAAGGCTTGACATATTTGGTATCTTTATATATATATATAAATATATATATATATATATATATATATATATATATATATATATATTTGGTACCTCTATTTTTACTAAGAAACAGTTGTGCAAATAACGTGCACTAAAGTAGGATTTTTAAAACAGCTTACCTGTAAAATCCTTTTCTTGGAGTACATCACGGGACACAGAGCGGCATAGTCATTACTATGTGGGTTATATAGAATTACCTTCAGGTGCTGGCACTGGCAACTTCCAAAACAGGAAGTACCCTCCCCTATATAAGCCCCTCCCATCCGGGAGCACCTCAGTTTTGTAGCAAAGCAATACGTGTCCCCAAAAGAGGGGTGGGAGCTCTGTGTCCCGTGATGTACTCCAAGAAAAGGATTTTACAGGTAAGCTGTTTTAAAAATCCTACTTTCTTGTTCATACATCACGGGACACAGAGCGGCATAGTCATTACTATGTGGGACGTCCCAAAGCAATGCCAAATGAGGGGGGGGGGATATACCATACATAAGCTGGGCGCCATCAGGCATGAGGATCTTTTGCGGCCTGCAACACACTGCGCCCAAAGGCGACATCCTCCTGACTTCTAACGTCCACCTGGTAGAACCTAGTAAACGTGTGTACTGAAGACCATGTTGCGGCCTTACAAATTTGAGCCAGGGAGGCCTGGTGATGCACTGCCCATGAAGTTCCAACTGCTCTCGTGGAGTGCGCCCTAACTTTGAACGGAGGCGGTCTACTTCTCAAGCCATAGGCTTGTATTATGACCTGTCGAATCCACTTGGCTAAAGTAGATTTTGATGCTGCCTGACCCTTTCTGGGGCCTTCCGGCAGAACAAACAAAGAATCCGTTCTACGAATCTGAGCAGTGGCTTTTAGATAAGCTTTAACTGCTCTTACTACATTCAAAGAATGCAATAACTTTTCCTCTACCGAGCTTGGTTTGGGGAAAAGAAGGAAGAACCACATCCTGGTTCAAGTGAAACCTCGATACCACCTTAGGAAGAAAGGCTGGGTGAGGACGTAATACTACTCTGTCCTCATGAATAACCAGATATGGCTCTTTACAGGACATGGCGGCTACTTCCGACACTCTTCTAGCCGAGCATACTAAAAATATCAATTTTCTGGTGAGTAGAACCAAGGAAATGTGCCGCAAAGGTTCAAATGGCTGCTTCTGCAGAACCGACAGAACCAAATTTAGATCCCATGGACATATGGGAGCTTTAATCGGTGGAATAATACGAGTCACCCCTTGCATAAAGGATTTGACAAGTGAATGCATAGCCAGGGGCCTTTGAAATAGTATTGATAAGGCCGAAAACTGACCCCTGATAGTACTTAAGGCAAACTTCCTGTCTACAGCCCACTGTAGGAAGTCCAGAATTCTGCCTATAACGTACTTACGTGGATGCCACTTTCTGGCCTTGCACCAAGTGATGTACGCCTTCCAAACTCTATAGTAGATCTGCCTGGATACAGGCTTCCTGGCATTGATTATAGTTGATACCACAGAGTTAGAGAGACCTCTCTTCTTTAGGATGTGGGATTCAATAGCCAGGCCGTTAAACTTAGAGTTAGTAAGGAAGGGTGGTATATCGGCCCTTGCGAAAGCAGGTCCGGACGACGTGGAAGGGTCCAAGGACTCCCCACAGACATTTTGATGATCTCCGCGTACCAGGCCCTTCGGGGCCACGCTGGAGCCACCAAGATCACCGGCTTCTTTTCCAACCTGACTCTGCGAAGGAGTCGAGGCAACAATTGTAGCGGAGGGAATGCATATATCAGTCTGAACTGATTCCAAGGGAACACCAGAGCATCCGAGCCGCAAGCGAGGGGATCCCTTGTCCGGGAGACAAATCTGTCCACCTTTGCGTTGAATCTGGATGCTAGCAGATCTACATCCGGTGTTCCCCACCGCTGACATATTGCTCGGAAGACCTCGGGATGAAGGGACCATTCCCCTGGGCATAACTGTTGGCGACTTAGAAAGTCCGCCTTCCAATTCTCCACCCCTGGAATGAAGACAGCTGACATACATGGGACATGCTTTTCTGCCCATTCCAGGATGTGACTTACTTCCCTCTGGACTGCACGACTCCTGGTGCCTCCCTGATGATTGATATATGCCACTGCTGTGGCATTGTCTGATTGAATTCTGACAGGGGACCCTTGGAGTCTGGATGCCCAGGCTACTAGGGCATACCGGGCTGCTCGTATCTCTAAGAGATTGATGGGCAGGGTTTTTACTACATTTGACCATCTGCCCTGGAGAGACCATTGCTCCAGTACTGCCCCCAGCCTATAAGGCTGGCATCTGTAGTGACCACCTTCCAGGATATCGGACTGAAGGGTTTTCCCTTCTGGAGATTCTGGGGGATCAACCACCAGCAGAGACTCTTCCGAACGGGAAGTCTAGAGCCTGAATTTTTCAGTTCCAGGCTGACAATATGGCCCTCTGTAAATTCCTTGAGTGGAATTGGGCGTATGGCACAGCTTCGAATGATGCTACCATCTTTCCTAGCAGCCTCATGCACAGGCGTATGGACGGCTGTCTTTTTGCACAAAGCAGACGGACCAAGCCCCTCAAAGAGGATACCTTGTCTAGAGGTAAGAAAATCTTCCTCTGGTCTGAATCCAGCCGTAGCCCTAGATATACCAGGTTTTTCACTGGCTGTAGGGCTGACTTGTCCAGGTTGATGACCCAACCGTGAGATTCTAGATACTTGATTGTATCGACAATTACCACTTCTAGCTTGGCAACTGAGTGGTCCATCAACAACAGGTCGTGTAGGTATGCCATTATCGTTACACCTCGTGTTCTTAGATCGGCCAACAGTGGGGCCAGAATTTTTGTGAACACTCGTGGTGCTGTGGCCAGACCGAATGGTAAGGCTCTGAACTGAAAATGGCGCCCTTCTATTGCAAAGCGTAGAAATTTTTGATGACCTGGAAAGATGGGAACATGCAAGTAAGCATCTTTGATGTCGATCGAGGCTAACCATTCCTCCCCCTGTAGGGCAGCGGTGACCGATCGGATCGACTCCATCCGGAAGGACCGGACGTTTAGAAATTTGTTTAGACTCTTTAGGTCCAATATGGGTCTTATGTCCCCGTTTGGTTTCGGGACTGTGAAAAGGTTTGAGTAGAAACTCAACCCCCACTCTTCCATAGGAACCTCCATAATTACTCCTTGGAGCAATAGTTGTTCTAACGCTACTAGGAGACACCTTCTTTTCAGAGGGTCTTTTGGCATGCCTGACCACATAAAATGGGAAGGAGGAGACTCTTTTAACTCCAACTTGTATCCCCGAGTTACTGCGGAGAGCACCCATCTGTCTTTGATCGTCTCCCGCCAGGTCTCTGTGAACAACTGAAGTCTTCCCCCCACCCGTTTGAGTGGGGGCAGCCCTTGGGGGCAGCCCTTCATAGGCTTGACTTGGAGGCTGGTTTAGTACCTCTTCGGATCCAGGGCTTTTTATTACCCTGTGACTGTCCCTGATTTTTACCTCCTGAGTTTGACCGAGGAGGCCGTCGGAACTGCTTAGTAGCAGACGTCCCAGGGATAGGAGAGGTATAGGGATGAGCCGAACACCCCCGGGTTCGGTTCGCACCAGAACCTTCGAACGGACCGAAAGTTCGCGCGAATTTTCGAACCCTATTCGTTATAATGGACGCGAACGTTCGAAATCAAAATTGCTAATTACAACGGCCAATATGCATGTTAATGTTATAAAACAGGTTTGGGGACCCGGGTCCTGCCCCAGGGGACATATATCAATGCAAAAAGAAATTTTAAAAACTAAAGTTTTTTCGGGAGCAGTCATTTTAATGATGCATAAAGTGAAAAAAAAAAAAGTGAAATTTTCCTTTAAATACGGTACCTGGGGGGTGTCTAAAGTATGCCTGTGAAGTGGCATGTGTTTCCCGTGTTTAGAACTGTCCTTGCACAAAATGACATTTGTAAAGGAAAAAAAGAAGCCATTTAAAACCACTTGCGGCTTCAATGTCATGTCTTGTCCTGGCCGCCATATGGCTGAAAATCCTTGAGAAAAATGGCATGGCTACCCCATCACCCCCCCCCCCCACCCCAGCCCCTTTGGGTCTTGTATGGATACTAAGGGGGACCCCGCACCCAAAATAAAACCCTATACCTACAACCCTATATACTCTGAACAGCAGTATATAGGTGGTGCAAACAAGACATGGACTGTAGGTTTGTTCTTAAGTAGAATCTGAACAGGTACATTATGAAGTGTAGCTACATCCCAAAAAAATCTATTTTTAAGCTTTTTGGAGAACATAGGGAGGGGTTATCACCCCTGTAACATTTGCTGTCTTTGCACATCTGTTCAGAACATGTCACCTCACTTTCCGTCCCAATGACAAATGTTTTTGGAAAAGTGGGGTTTTAATTGAAACAAGGATTGGTGATAAAGCATCAGTAGAGAGGAGATACCTTTTTCCCAAATTAAATCTAACAGGATAGAATTTTCCTTCCTAGGGGTAGATTTCCTCTCACTTCCTGTTTTCTCTTGCCGTTTGCAAGTAGGAGTCGTTTGTAAGTTGGATGTTTGAAAGTAGGGGCCTGCCGTATATACTCTGCAGAAATTTGCCCTATTAGATGTTGGTGTAGCCACAAGACTGGTGGGCACAGGAATGGGCCCTGCTGTGAGTTAATAGATCAAGATTTGTACTTGCATGCACCTGTTGAACCGGGCAGAAAAATTGGGCCTTTGGTGGTGGTGGTGGTGGTGGTGGACGGTGTTGCCACAAGACTGTAAGCCCTCACATTTACTCTTGGTGGGTGCAGGAATGGGCCCTGCTGTGAGTTATTAGATCAAGATTTGTAATTGCATGCACCTGTTGAACAGGGCAGAAAAATTGGGCCTTTGGTGGTGGTGGTGGTGGTGGACGGTGTTGCCACAAGACTGTAGGCCCTCATAGTTACTCTTGGTGGGCGCAGGAATGGGCCCTGCTGTGAACTATTAGATCAAGATTTGTAATTACACGCCCCTGTTAAACAGGGGCTGAAAAATTGTGCCTTAGGCATTGGTGCTGGTGCCACAACACTGCAACCCCTCACAGATACTGTACTTGGAGCACAGCAGTCACACCTGTTGCGAAGCATCTTTTTAAAAAATTGTAATTACACGCCCCTGTTATACAGGGGCTGAAAAATTGTGCCTTAGGCACTGGTGCTGGTGCCACAACACTGCAACCCCTCACAGATACTGTACTCTGAGCACAGCAATGAGACCTGTTGCAAAGCATTGCCTAAAAATTGTAATTACACGCCCCAACAGGGGCTGAAAAATTGTGCCTTAGGCACTGGTGCTGGTGCCACAACACTGCAACCCCTCACAGATACTGTACTCTGAGCACAGCAGTTACACCTGTTGCGAAGCATCTTTTTAAAAAATTGTAATTACACGCCCCTGTTATACAGGGGCTGAAAAATTGTGCCTTAGGCACTGGTGTGGTGGCATGGATCATTGAGGAGGAGGAAGAGGATAGTCAGTGAACATAACAGGACAGTCACTCAGCATCAGCATAGGCAGTCTTGAAGGGATGTGACATTATAAATTATTCCGTTATATCCGCTTCAGGTGTCTGGTAGCTGGTGGTGATCCAAGACTGATTCATTTTTATGAAGGTCAGTCGATCAACCGAGTCGATGGACAGGCGCACCCTATGATCGGTGACAAATCCTCCAGCAGCACTGAATGTGCGTTCGGAAAGAACGCTGGATGCAGGACAGGCCAGTAGCTCAATTGCATACTGTGCAAGCTCTGGCCAGTGATCCATCCTCAGGACCCAGTAAGCCAGAGGATTTTCGGTGGGAAAGGTGTCCAAGTCTGACCTTGCCCCTAGGTATTCCTGCACCATGTATATCAGACGCTGGCGATGGTTGCTGGAACCGATCATACCTTGGGGCTGCGGACTAAAAAATTGTCTGAACGCATCGGTCAGACGTCCACCTTCCCCACCGCTCCTTCTGCTACTGACCGAAGCCTCAGCAACTCGTTGTCCAGGACCAGGAGTTTGTAACCTCCCAGTTTCTGGGAACGCGTTGCACAGACCTTTCTGCAAGGCCTCCCTGAGATGTCTCATCCTCTGCTCCCTCTGCGACGGCAAGATAAGGTCCGCAACCTTACCCTTGTACCGTGGATCAAGGAGAGTGGCCAGCCAGTAATGGTCACTCTCCTTGATCCGAAGAACACGAGGATCCTTCCGCAGGCTTTGCAGGATCAGGGAGGCCATGCAGCGTAGGTTAGCTGAGGCATTCGGTCCGGAGTCTTCTGGGTCACTGAGGATGACATGATCGCCAGCCACCTCCTCCCAGCCACGTACAAGTCCACTGGTTTGTTGGGACTGTACATCATCCCTAAAAGACTGCTGCTGCTGATGCTGAGTGCCAGGCTCCACCTCCATGCTCACACAATCCTCCTCCTCCTCCTCCTCCTCCTCCTCTTCCTGTGTGATGGGTGGGACAGAAGGAACATTGTCTGGATAAAGGGGGCCTTGAGAGACAAGGAAGTCCTTCTCTTCCTGCCTCTGTTCTGCCTCAAGTGCCCTGTCCATTATCCCACGCAGCGTATGCTCCAACAGGTGGACAAGAGGTACAGTGTCACTGATGCATGCACTGTCACTGCTCACCATCCTCGTGGCCTCCTCAAATGGTGAGAGGACAGTGCATGCATCCCTGATCATGCTCCACTGGCGTGGGGAAAAAAGCCAAGCTCCCCTGACCCTGTCCTGGTGCCGTAGTCGCAAAGGTACTCATTGATGGCCCTCTGCTGCGTGTGCAGTCGCTGCAGCATGGCCAACGTTGAGTTCCACCTGGTGGGCATGTCACATATTAGGCGGTTCTTGGGCAGGTTCAGCTCCTTTTGCAGCTCAGTCAGCCGAGCACTGGCATTATAAGATCAGCGGAAATGCACACAGACTTTCCTGGCCTGCCTCAGGACATCCTGTAAGCCTGGGAACCTGCCCAAGAACCGCTGCACCACCAGGTTGAGGACGTGAGCCATACAGGGCACATGGGTGAGCTGCCCCTGTCGCAGGGCGGAGAGGAGGTTGGTGCCATTATCAGAAACGACCATTCCTGGCTTAAGCTGGCATGGCGTCAACCACCTCTCGGCCTGCCCCTGCAGAGCTGCCAGAACCTCTGGCCCAGTGTGGCTCCTGTCCCCCAAACACACCAGCGCAAGCACGGCATGGCATCTTTTTGCCTGCGTACTCGCGTAGCCCCTTGTACGCCTACGGAGCACCGCTGGTTCCGAGGACAGAGCACTCGAAGAGGACATGGAGGAAGAAGAAGAGGAGGGGGTGGAGGAGAGAGGTGTGTCACAACCAGTAGTAGCATTTTGGAGGCGTGGTGGCGGAACAACCTCCAACACTACTGCACCTTGTCCTGCATCCCTCCCAGCTACCAATAGAGTGACCCAATGGGCCGTGAAAGAAAGATAACGTCCCTGTCCATGCCTGCTGGACCATGAGTCAGCGGTAATATGCACCTTACCGCTGACCGCCCTGTCCAGCGAGGCATGGACATTGCCTTCCACATGCCAGTAGAGAGACGGAATTGCCTTCCGTGAGAAAAAGTGGCGTTTGGGAACCTGCCACTGAGGAACCGCACATTGAACAAACTCACGGAAGGGGGCCGAGTCTATCAACTGAAAAGGCAGCAGTTGAAGTGCTAGCAATTTAGCCAAGCTAGCATTCAACCGCTGGGCATGTGGATGGCTGGGAGTATACTTCTTTCGACGGTCCAGCAGCTGGGGCAGGGAAATTTGCCTGCTACAATCGGACGTCGGTGTACTGCAAGTACTTGGTTGTGACACACCTAATTCTACACCTTCAGTCCTCTCAGAGCAGCTTTCAGAGAGGACTGAAGATATAGTGGGGATGGAGATCCCAGCTGATGAGGAGCAAGGAGAGGTCCGCTTTGTTCTTTGGTGTGGGTCTTTTATGTGTGCTTGCCAACAAGCTGCATGGCAGGTCGACATATGTCTGCTCATGCTTGTGGTGCCCAAGCGGCTGATGTTTTGGCCACGCGAGATACGCTTGAGACAAATATTGCAAATAGCAGTGGTGCGATCTGATGCACTCGTCTCAAAAAAGGCCCACACCAAAGAACTTTTGTGATAACATGCAGAGGCAGCGCCCTGCACAGGCGGAGCTCTGCGGTGTGGTACAGTTGCTGTGCTGGCCTCTAGCTGGCCTCCAGGGGGCATCCTGCCTCGTTGGACATGTGACGCTGCATCCTCCTCCTCCTCCTCCTCTCTCCCTTCAGGCACCCACGTGGAGTCAGTGACCTCATCATCCCCTCCCTCTTCACCACTAGAGCAAACCTGGCAGTAAGCTGCAGCTGGTGGAACACTACTGCCAGATTGCTGTCCTTCAGCATCCCCTTTCTCTGCGCGCACACTACTGACTTCCTCAAGCTGGGTATCATCATCCGAGCCTTCGAATCGTTGGGCATCCTCCTGGAGCATGTACCCAACACTGTGCTCAAACAGTTCGGGGGACTCCTCAGGAGGACATGGTGGGTCTAGGGAAGGGGTGGCTGATGATGCCATTGAGTACGCGTTGGCAGCTGCTCTGCCAGTACCCTGAGCCTGGGTGAGAGAGGATGAGGAGGATGAGGAGGGCTTGGTCATCCATTCTACCAAGCCTTCGGCATGATGCGGCTCCACATGTCCAGCTGCCGAAAACAAAGACAAGCGTGTCCCATGGCCACGCGCTGATGACGATGCACGACCACGTCCACGGCCAGCACTGTTGTCTCTAGAAACAGAGCCTGCCTGCCCTGTGTTCTTGCCTCGGCACGCTCTGCCTCTCCTTGGCGGTCTTCCAGCCATTGTAGTCGGTAGTGTATATAGTATAAAAAATAGAACTCCTATGTGTGCTCACAACACACTGTAGGTCCTATGGGTGCTGACACTAACACACTATAGGTACTATGTGTGCTGCTGACAAGAAAATATAGGAGCTCTGTTTGCTGCCACTAACACACTAGAAGTCCTATGGGTGCTGCTGAGAAGAAAATATAGGAGCTCTGTGTGATGCCACTAACACACTAGAAGTCCTATGGGTGCTGCTGAGAAGAAAATATAGGAGCTCTGTGTGATGCCACTAACACACTAGAAGTCCTATGGGTGCTGCTGAGAAGAAAATATAGGAGCTCTGTTTGCTGCCACTAACACACTAGAAGTCCTATGGGTGCTGCTGAGAAGAAAATATAGGAGCTCTGTTTGCTGCCACTAACACACTAGAAGTCCTATGGGTGCTGCTGAGAAGAAAATATAGGAGCTCTGTTTGCTGCCACTAACACACTAGAAGTCCTATGGGTGCTGCTGAGAAGAAAATATAGGAGCTCTGTGTGATGCCACTAACACACTAGAAGTCCTATGGGTGCTGCTGAGAAGAAAATATAGGAGCTCTGTTTGCTGCCACTAACACACTAGAAGTCCTATGGGTGCTGCTGAGAAGAAAATATAGGAGCTCTGTTTGCTGCCACTAACACACTAGAAGTCCTATGGGTGCTGCTGAGAAGAAAATATAGGAGCTCTGTTTGCTGCCACTAACACACTAGAAGTCCTATGGGTGCTGCTGAGAAGAAAATATAGGAGCTCTGTGTGATGCCACTAACACACTAGAAGTCCTATGGGTGCTGCTGAGAAGAAAATATAGGAGCTCTGTTTGCTGCCACTAACACACTAGAAGTCCTATGGGTGCTGCTGAGAAGAAAATATAGGAGCTCTGTTTGCTGCCACTAACACACTAGAAGTCCTATGGGTGCTGCTGAGAAGAAAATATAGGAGCTCTGTTTGCTGCCACTAACACACTAGAAGTCCTATGGGTGCTGCTGAGAAGAAAATATAGGAGCTCTGTGTGATGCCACTAACACACTAGAAGTCCTATGGGTGCTGCTGAGAAGAAAATATAGGAGCTCTGTTTGCTGCCACTAACACACTAGAAGTCCTATGGGTGCTGCTGAGAAGAAAATATAGGAGCTCTGTTTGCTGCCACTAACACACTAGAAGTCCTATGGGTGCTGCTGAGAAGAAAATATAGGAGCTCTGTTTGCTGCCACTAACACACTAGAAGTCCTATGGGTGCTGCTGAGAAGAAAATATAGGAGCTCTGTGTGATGCCACTAACACACTAGAAGTCCTATGGGTGCTGCTGAGAAGAAAATATAGGAGCTCTGTTTGCTGCCACTAACACACTAGAAGTCCTATGGGTGCTGCTGAGAAGAAAATATAGGAGCTCTGTGTGATGCCACTAACACACTAGAAGTCCTATGGGTGCTGCTGAGAAGAAAATATAGGAGCTCTGTTTGCTGCCACTAACACACTAGAAGTCCTATGGGTGCTGCTGAGAAGAAAATATAGGAGCTCTGTTTGATGCCACTAACACACTAGAAGTCCTATGGGTGCTGCTGAGAAGAAAATATAGGAGCTCTGTTTGCTGCCACTAACACACTAGAAGTCCTATGGGTGCTGCTGAGAAGAAAATATAGGAGCTCTGTTTGCTGCCACTAACACACTAGAAGTCCTATGGGTGCTGCTGAGAAGAAAATATAGGAGCTCTGTTTGCTGCCACTAACACACTAGAAGTCCTATGGGTGCTGCTGAGAAGAAAATATAGGAGCTCTGTTTGCTGCCACTAACACACTAGAAGTCCTATGGGTGCTGCTGAGAAGAAAATATAGGAGCTCTGTGTGATGCCACTAACACACTAGAAGTCCTATGGGTGCTGCTGAGAAGAAAATATAGGAGCTCTGTTTGCTGCCACTAACACACTAGAAGTCCTATGGGTGCTGCTGAGAAGAAAATATAGGAGCTCTGTTTGCTGCCACTAACACACTAGAAGTCCTATGGGTGCTGCTGAGAAGAAAATATAGGAGCTCTGTTTGCTGCCACTAACACACTAGAAGTCCTATGGGTGCTGCTGAGAAGAAAATATAGGAGCTCTGTGTGATGCCACTAACACACTAGAAGTCCTATGGGTGCTGCTGAGAAGAAAATATAGGAGCTCTGTTTGCTGCCACTAACACACTAGAAGTCCTATGGGTGCTGTTGGGGTGCAATGCTGTGCTAACAGCACTGCGGTTGGTACTACTGCAATACTGTACTAACAGTAAGCACGCACCAGACTAATCCCCAGCAGCAGCTAATAACACACTAACTGTGCAATCAGCAGCAATGAACGATCAATGACTTAGGTAGCAATGGTTTAGCAAAGAAATAGCCAATGGTTTAGCAAAGAAGAGCAAATCTTTCAGTATCAAGCAAAGACAGAATCAGCAGACTAATCTCTCCTAAAGCCGGAACTCATGTGACCGGGGCCGATGGCGTGGCGGCCTTTTAAATGGTGGGGCGTGTACTAAAGCCCCTGAGCTGTAATTGGCTACAGGCGTCCTGCCTGTAGCCAATTATTGCTCTCCGAGTTTCGGGCGCTGTGATTGGCCAAGCATGCGGGGTCACAGTGCATGCTTGGCCAATCATCAGCCAGCAATGCACTGCGCCGGCCGCGCCGGCCGCAATGCATTGCGGGGCCGCTCGCATCACACGAATGTGATGCGAACGGCCCAAATA
Source organism: Rana muscosa (assembly GCA_029206835.1). NCBI lineage: Eukaryota > Metazoa > Chordata > Amphibia > Anura > Ranidae > Rana > Rana muscosa. The sequence continues at coordinate 121,594,471 of CM055118.1, forward strand.
GTTCTGGGCTCGACGAGCGAGCGAACGCCCGATGCTCGATTCGAACATGGGTTCGAATCGAGCACCGGGCCCATCCCTAGAGAGGTAGTCCTCTTAAAAGACGGACCCCTAGACCTCTTTTTAATTGGTAAGAGAGTACTTTTACCACTGGAAATCTTCTGGATATATTTATCCAGGTCTTCGCCAAAAAGGCGTTCTCCATGAAATGGGAAGCTAACTAAGAGCTTCTTACAGGGAGCCTCAGCAGACCAGTTCTTGAGCCACAGAAGCCTACGCATATGTACCAAAGACAGCGTGAGGCGGGAGGCCTTATGGATAGAATCCTTGATGGCGTCAACCGCAAAGCATAATGCTCTAGGCAGATCAGCCAGAGCCTGAGCCTGCTGGTCTGGCAAATCCCTCAGGACCATTTTCATTTGATCCTTTAAAGCTTGGCAGACCCCAATAGCTGCCACTGCTGGCTGTGTAACAGCCCCTGCTGTGGAAAAAGCAGATTTTAATAAAGATTCCAATTTTTTTATCTACTGGATCTTTGAACATTTGAACATTATCTACTGGACATGTCAGTGATTTGTTCACAGAAGAAATGGCTGCGTCCACCGTAGGAACATTCCATCTCTGGGTGAATTTTTCCTCCATGGGATAGATCACCTGAAATTTCTTAGGTGGAACAAATAGTTTATCAGGATGTTCCCAGTCCTGGTATATAAGTCCTTCCAATAATGGATGAATTGGAAAGGAGCAATTAATCTGGGGAGCTTTTAGCGACCCCAACGAGGAGACAGCAGTAGTTGATGGTTCAACAAGAGGCATTTTAAATGCAGATCGAACCATGTCAGTTAGGGTCTGGACCCACAATCTTTCAGTCTGTGATGCTGAAAATGGTTCATCTACTGTCGATTCCTCAAAAACAGAGTTAACCTCCTCCTGATCCCCTTCAGGAAGGTCAGTCCGTTCCTGGGACTGTTGCTCTGCCAACAGGCACTCTAATGGAGGGGATGGAGATCTGGCGCGCTTTCTTTCCTGTAGAGAAGAAGCGATCAATGCTGCCAATCTCTGCTCCAATCCCTCCAGAGTTGAGGCAAAAACCTCCTCTGTTATATATGCAGGAGCAGGTGGACTGAGGACAGCCGCAGTACCTGGCACTCCCGGGGGTTCCTTATGGGTATTAACCTCTGATTTCTCAGGGGAGGAAGGTGCAGATGACTGCTCCATATCCTCAGAGCCCGATGGAGACCCCCTACACTTCCTGAGAGGTATATCTCTGAGTTTTTTAGGCGGCATATTCCTTAGTTCTAAGCTGAGGTATTCCAGCCGCAATACACCCCTTTACTGAAATAGTCTAATGCAATTTGCTGCTATGTACATCAGTGGGTGTCTACTAATGCGTCTTTCTGGGGATGCCTGTATCAACCGCCCGCTGTAAGCCCCTATACCATGCTACCAGCTCCTTTTCATGCTCTGTGTCCATAGCAAGCAGCATGGACTGAGTCCTTTTATCTTGCTGGGACGCCCGCACATGCGCAGAAGCGCTGGGCGCACAGAGCGCGTCATCCGCCAGGCTCCGCCCCTTTTTTGAAGCTAAATCTTATAAAAAGAAAGCGTGTGTGCGCGCGCGCGCGTGCACGTGTGCGCTCTTGGCGCCATGTAGGGAGAGGAGCCAGGGTCCCTGTTTCACCAGGACTCGGGGATGGAAGGAAACTACTTGGCAGCATGACAGAGGAATGCAGCTTCCCTGATAGAGAGCTCACTCATCTGCCTGGACTTTCACCATGGAAGGAATAGTCCCAAGAAAAAAAGACGTTCCACAGCGGCCTCTAGTGGACAAACACAGGTACCGCACTTTTGTCTTTTTTTTTTTTTTTTTTAAAACCTCCTTTATGAAAAACATTTCTAGGTTTACAGTTTTTTAAAACTTCCTTTATGAAAAGACATTTCTAGGATTTCTTAGGCATATACAGCTATTAGCGGGAATACCTTTAGGTAACAGGCAGAAAGACATATTAGGCTTGGGGGTCCCCTCAATAGAACCACTTACCTTTTCCCCGCCGCAGGACTTTGTTTGGTCCACAGAAGCCCAAACTTCACCTCTCACGGCAGGCATTGTACTAGACCTTCAGGGACCGGGTTCCCAAGGATTCCACTTCCCTGGACCTGTATAGCACCCTGCACAGATAGCCTCTTGGTTTTGGGTATGACCAGAGCTCTGGATCCCAGGGTCCAGCCCTCCTAAGAGAGGCATTACAGGCAAAACCCTGCTCTTCTCTGCAAGGCCCGGGTACCGACCGTTTAGCTATGAAGCTTTTTTGGTCGGATCCGGAATAGCTTGCTAAGGCCCAGAGAACCTGTACACAAGCCCAGATGAATACATGTTAACCTTGGCCAACACCTTAGACACTGGCAAAAAACTGAGGTGCTCCCGGATGGGAGGGGCTTATATAGGGGAGGGTACTTCCTGTTTTGGAAGTTGCCAGTGCCAGCACCTGAAGGTAATTCTATATAACCCACATAGTAATGACTATGCCGCTCTGTGTCCCGTGATGTATGAACAAGAAATATTTTTTTTTTTAATCTACAGTCTTTCTGTTTCAGAAACTATACTGTATAATGTTTTAGGCTTGAAATGCATATTTTAACACAATTGCAAAAAATGAAAGAAGTGCTCCGGATACAAAGTTTTTTTCATTATATGCTCCTTTCTAGTTTGGTACTGGTAAGGTTTATGAAATTTTTGATTTTAAAATATCTACATCGAAGTTTATTGTAAAGAAACTGGGTTTCCAAATAACATTTTATTAAAAATAGTATGCTAGTTTAAATTAAAAGAACAGCAATGTATACTGTATTATGCACCTTTAAAATAAGAGATAAAAAAATTATATTATTCATATTCTGAGTTATCCCTTTAGTAAATCAGCCCAATGGAAAGCACGTATGTACTTGGGATTCCTGCCTTACTCTTCTTCCTTTATAACTTGCAGACCTCGGCAGCTGGAGGAATCACATTTGTACGGACCAGCAAGAAGGTGGCATAAAGCAGAAAGCCCAGGATGCATGCCAAAGCAGTTTTTTAGAAACAAATAAACTTCAATTTCCTAATTATCGACTCTTGCTTTTCTTTTGAAAGGAATAATCCATGAGGACCCCTTCACATTTGTCTGTTTGTTCATGCCATAAATCTAATAAAGTGGTTAAAGTTGAGTTGCCCTTTAAAATGTAACTCCAGCCAGCCAAAATAAGTTTTATATTAGAGCTCTTTAGGCCTCATTCACACAGATGTATCTATCCATACACTTGCGCAAAGAGCCACCTTTGCTTGCACAGGATGCATAGGTGTTCCATGCAAGGCCATTTTAATAGCATTGTGGGCCCCTGGGCAAAGTAATGTACTGGGGCCCCCACAAGCCTGCACTACCGCTCATCAAACGCAACCCAATGAAATAAAAGGGTCTGCGCTGCAAGTTCCCCACAACTGCAGGGCAGTGTATAGAGGCCAGTAAAAGGTAGGATGGTGTATAGAGGTCAGAAATAGGTAGGGCGGTGTGTAGAGGTCAGTAAAAGGTAGGGCGGTGTGTAGAGGTCAGTAATAGGTAGGGCGGTGTGTAGAGGTCAGTAATAGGTAGGGCGGTGTGTAGAGGTCAGCAATAGGTCGGGCAGTGTGTAGAGGTCAGTTATAGGTAAGATGATGTGTAGAGGTCAGTAATAGGTAGGGCGGTGTGTAGAGGTCAGCAATAGGTAAGGTGGTGTGTAGAGGTCAGTAATAGGTAGGGCAGTGTGTAGAGGTCAGTTATAGGTAAGATGATGTGTAGAGGTCAGTAATAGGTAGGGCAGTGTGTAGAGGTCAGTTATAGGTAAGATGATGTGTAGAGGTCAGTAATAGGTAGGGCGGTGTGTAGAGGTCAGCAATAGGTAAGGTGGTGTGTAGAGGTCAGTAATAGGTAGGGCAGTGTGTAGAGGTCAGTTATAGGTAAGATGATGTGTAGAGGTCAGTAATAGGTAGGGCGGTGTGTAGAGGTCAGTAATAGGTAGGGCGGTGTGTAGAGGACATAACAACATGGCCTGGGGAATGCCCAGGGAAAAACCAAGCCTACTTACCGACCAGCTCGCTGACAACCAATTAACCTGTCTAACAGTATGCGTTAAAAACAGGGGTTTGTCCGCACGCATTTGCAAACGCATGCGTGAGCCTCAGAGCCACGCCAAGGCCCCCTGGAGTCTGTGGTCCTACACTAACATTGAGTGTCCCCACAATGGAGGCACATGCATTCTGATGGTTAGATGAGGGCAGGTGGACTGAAGGGGAGCCACCCCTCCTTAAAGGTACAGGAGCACACCAAACACCCAGCGTAGCACAATGGCAGCAAAGGTGTTGGTGCACTGCTGGACCAATACAAGCACCATAGGTGAAAACAAAAACATGTCCACCGCCCCCATCTATAGCTGGCTATCACGGTAAGTAGCATTGGAAGGCTAAAGCAGATAACAACATGGCCTGGGGAATGCCCAGGGAAAAACCAAGCCTACTTACCGACCAGCTCGCTGACAACCAATTAACCTGTCTAACAGTATGCGTTAAAAACAGGGGTTTGTCTGCACGCATTTGCAAACGCATGCGTGAGCCACAGAGCCACGCCAAGGCCCCCTGGAGTCTGTGGTCCTACACTAACATTGGGTGTCCCCACAATGGAGGCACATGCATTCTGATGGTTAGATGAGGGCTGGTGGACTGAAGGGGAGCCACCCCTCCTTAAAGGTACAGGAGCACACCAAACACCCAGCGTAGCACAATGGCAGCAAAGGTGTTGGTGCACTGCTGGACCAATACAAGCACCATAGGTGAAAACAAAAACATGTCCACCGCCCCCATCTATAGCTGGCTATCACGGTAAGTAGCATTGGAAGGCTAAAGCAGATAACAACATGGCCTGGGGAATGCCCAGGGAAAAACCAAGCCTACTTACCGACCAGCTCGCTGACAACCAATTAACCTGTCTAACAGTATGCGTTAAAAACAGGGGTTTGTCCGCACGCATTTGCAAACGCATGCGTGAGCCACAGAGCCACGCCAAGGCCCCCTGGAGTCTGTGGTCCTACACTGACATTGAGTGTCCCTACAATGGAGGCACATGCATTCTGATGGTTAGATGAGGGCAGGTGGACTGAAGGGGAGCCACCCCTCCTTAAAGGTACAGGAGCACACCAAACACCCAGCGTAGCACAATGGCAGCAAAGGTGTTGGTGCACTGCTGGACCAATACAAGCACCATAGGTGAAAACAAAAACATGTCCACCGCCCCCATCTATAGCTGGCTATCACGGTAAGTAGCATTGGAAGGCTAAAGCAGATAACAACATGGCCTGGGGAATGCCCAGGGAAAAACCAAGCCTACTTACCGACCAGCTCGCTGACAACCAATTAACCTGTCTAACAGTATGCGTTAAAAACAGGGGTTTGTCCGCACGCATTTGCAAACGCATGCGTGAGCCACAGAGCCATGCCAAGGCCCCCTGGAGTCTGTGGTCCTACACTAACATTGAGTGTCCCCACAATGGAGGCACATGCATTCTGATGGTTAGATGAGGGCTGGTGGACTGAAGGGGAGCCACCCCTCCTTAAAGGTACAGGAGCACACCAAACACCCAGCGTAGCACAATGGCAGCAAAGGTGTTGGTGCACTGCTGGACCAATACAAGCACCATAGGTGAAAACAAAAACATGTCCACCGCCCCCATCTATAGCTGGCTATCACGGTAAGTAGCATTGGAAGGCTAAAGCAGATAACAACATGGCCTGGGGAATGCCCAGGGAAAACCAAGCCTACTTACCGACCAGCTCGCTGACAACCAATTAACCTGTCTAACAGTATGCGTTAAAAACAGGGGTTTGTCCGCACGCATTTGCAAACGCATGCGTGAGCCACAGAGCCACGCCAAGGCCCCCTGGAGTCTGTGGTCCTACACTAACATTGAGTGTCCCCACAATGGAGGCACATGCATTCTGATGGTTAGATGAGGGCAGGTGGACTGAAGGGGAGCCACCCCTCCTTAAAGGTACAGGAGCACACCAAACACCCAGCGTAGCACAATGGCAGCAAAGGTGCTGGTGCACTGCTGGACCAATACAAGCACCATAGGTGAAAACAAAAACATGTCCACCGCCCCCATCTATAGCTGGCTATCACGATAAGTAGCATTGGAAGGCTAAAGCAGATAACAACATGGCCTGGGGAATGCCCAGGGAAAAACCAAGCCTACTTACCGACCAGCTCGCTGACAACCAATTAACCTGTCTAACAGTATGCGTTAAAAACAGGGGTTTGTCCGCACGCATTTGCAAACGCATGCGTGAGCCACAGAGCCACGCCAAGGCCCCCTGGAGTCTGTGGTCCTACACTAACATTGAGTGTCCCCACAATGGAGGCACATGCATTCTGATGGTTAGATGAGGGCAGGTGGACTGAAGGGGAGCCACCCCTCCTTAAAGGTACAGGAGCACACCAAACACCCAGCGTAGCACAATGGCAGCAAAGGTGTTGGTGCACTGCTGGACCAATACAAGCACCATAGGTGAAAACAAAAACATGTCCACCGCCCCCATCTGTGGTGTGTAGAGGTCAGTATTAGGTAAGGTGGTGTGTAGAGGTCAGTAATAGGTAGGGCGGTGTGTAGAGGTCACCATGTATCGTCGTGCACACAGTCCCATTGGTGTCTATTGGGACACAGCTGCTGAACTGGCACAGCCACTTGTCCCAGTTTGACAGCTGTGTGGGTGTGTGTCCCCATACACAGACAGCAGGGACATGCACAGATGTCCAATTGAGAGCAACAGCTGTGTTCATGCTGCCGCTGCATCCTAATGGACATCAATGGGACTGCCTACATGAAGATGCATGGAACACCTGTGCTTCCTTGTGTGGGTAAACACGGCCCTCATATGGGACATGCATTGATTCGCCCTGAGTGAATGAGGCATTAAGCCCCCTTCCCTCTTGCAAAATAGGGCTGTTAGCGATTACATGCGGGAGATCCAGCAGGGTTTCCCATCAATTAGATGCCAATGAAACCCCATTGGAAGTAATGGGAGGTGGACAGCTCTTATAGCTATTCACGGCTGCTCGCTTGCAGTTGCTCATGGAGTGATTACCTGTGAATGATTGGCTCTGGACACAAACAGGTAATAGCTGATGCTGGGTCTCCATAGAAAGCTCACAGCTTCATTCACAAATGTGCACCTGTGTTAATGAGTCCTTATTGAAACATTTGTTGAGTGTTTCAGAACAGGTCCTCTTAAAATATCATGGACAAATATAAAGATTTGCCTGCGTCGCCCCCCCCCCCCCTTAAAAAAATTAAAATTAGGCACCGGAGACACTTTGCAGTTATCGGCGTGTAAATAATTCCAGACTGCATAATAAGACTCTCGTGGATAGAATCCATTGCTGTATTACAAATACAAAGAGATGAAAGATGTGATCCTCTGGCTCTTCCTCAACTGGCCTTTACTGGAAAAGGCTTCTTCTTTTCCCAAATATGCACATTACCATCTGCCTGCAGCTTATTAAATGCCACTAAGCTGCCCTTGGAGTGACTGTCCCTCCGCCGCAGGACACTGTAATATCGATGACCCTATAATATAGTCATTAACATGCCATCCTGTTGGCAAAGGCAGTTACAGCAGTGGAGAGAGAACAGTCTACTGATACAGAATAGGGAATATCTTTGAGGTTAGAGCAAGTACAATGTTACCCCAACGGGTTATGGAAGTCAACAAGGTTCGCCGAACAGCCATTATTATACTGAGCCTCAATTATAACGAGATGGGCACAGAAAAATACTGTACTGAATACAAAATAGAGAATTTAGTTATGTTTGTACGATAATCCTAACAGCTTCTTTGTGTCCTCAATACTATTCAATAGGCAGGTAGGCTGCTAAAACTTAAACACATGCTTAACCTCCCTGGCGGTATGATTATGTCAGATTTTTGATGCTCAAAGCGGTACAATTGTTTTGCATGGATTTTTGGCGTTTTATATTGTAGGCCTGTAATTCTTAGGAATAACTCACTTAAATCTGTCAAAACAAGAGTCTAGTAGACATCCCGGGCATTGATAAAGTTTTAAACACAAAATCATAAATTATAATATAATAAATAACTATAAATAATTATAACAAATAATAATATAATAATAATAATAAAGATTATTTAATAATGTAAACAAATCAAAAACACTGAAATTTGCTCAGTTGCAGAATTGTCGCTGTCATTACTTTCAGTGTTTGATGACGAATTTCCCCACAAATCACTATCGCTCAATTCTGCAAGTGATTCTAATTTATGCTCTCTATTTTCCCGTCGGGATTCCCGGCGTTTTTTTCCTGCAAGATTTACTAATGCTCTATGGGAAACACTGCAAGGCAGTGCCCATAGAGCATACACACGGCCGGGAAAGCTCCATAGCAGTTTTCCTGCCGGGTTCTCAACTTTCCCCTCGGTTTTCACGGCGGACTTTTTTCCGGCGTGAAAACTGAGCGTGTGTACAGGGCTTTAATGCGTGTTTAATGCGGTATATTTCAGTGCATTAGTGCACGTTTAACGCAGTATATTTCAGTGCTTTATTGCAGGTTTACCACAGTATATTGCAGTGTTATTGCATGTTTAATGCAGTATATTTCAGTGCGTTGGTGCACATTTACTGCAGTATATTGCAGTGCGTTAGTGCACGATTAGCACAGTATATTTCAGTACGTTATTGCAGGTTTACCGCAGTATATTGCAATGTGTTACTGTACGTTTAATGCAGTATTTTTCAGTGCATTATTGCACGTTTAACACAGTATATTTCAGTGCTCTATTGCAGGTTTACCTCAGTATATTGCAGTGCATGTTTAACCTCCCTGGCGGCATGATTCTGTCTGGAATTATGTACCAAAAGCGGTACAATTATTTTGCATGGAAATTTGGCGTCTTATATTGTAAGCCTGCGATTCTTAGTAATTACTTACTTAAACCTGACCAAACAAGAGTCTAGTAGACATCCCGGGTATGATAAAGTTTGAAACACAAAATCATAAATTATAATAAATAACTATAAATAATTATTCAATAATGTAATCAAATCAAAAACACTGAAATTTGCTCAGTTGCAGAATTGTCGCTGTCATTAGATTTTTTGTTTGATGATGAATTTCCCCACAAATCGCTATCGCTCAATTCTGCGAGTGATTCTAATTTAGTGTCGCTATTTTTTAGCTGGTCTAAAGCCACTTTTGACATAAAGGGACACTTTTTGGTTGCTATGGACAATCTCCAGTTTCCAGGCAGAAAGAACAGTTTTTATTATATAAAAGTGCATGCAGGGCACTGGGCAGACCACTAGGGACAAAGGGGATGTGTAATTATTACATACAGTACTGTAATCAGTAAGATTACAGTATACTGTATGTATATGTAGCGGGGTCTCTAAATTTAGGTGGGGTACACCTGGGTGGAAGTCCAGGTGTGTAAGTATGGGAGTAATGGACCATTTGTATTCGTGGAGGATTGGGCGGTGTAATAATCTCCTTGGCCGGTGGGTGGTGAGTGACCGCAGGCTCACGGTAGATTCACTGCCATAGTGCTGTCCTTTTTGTCCCTTCTCGGAGATGGTACGGTGAGGGCAGAATTGAGCGATAGCGATTTGTGGGGAAATTCATCATCAAACAAAAAATCTAATGACAGCGACAATTCTGCAACTGAGCAAATTTCAGTGTTTTTGATTTGATTACATTATTGAATAATTATTTATAGTTATTTATTATATTATAATTTATGATTTTGTGTTTCAAACTTTATCATACCCGGGATGTCTACTAGACTCTTGTTTGGTCAGGTTTAAGTAAGTAATTACTAAGAATAATAAAAGATGTGGAAATGTGTACGTGGATGCTCCTCATCACCAAAGCAGAGACTAGTGCGCAGTCCACCGCAGCTTCCAGAGTGGCTTAAGCAGGCCATACACGGTCGAATTTCGAACAAATTTTCTTTTCAAAATCAGAAAGTTCTTTTTTTTTGTGATCCGATGATGCCACCATTGATTTTCGAAATTCGGCCGACCAAACCTTCATGTTGCCGGGAATATTCATTTCTCTCCGGGAATATTCTTTTCTTGCACATGCGCATTTTTTTTTCTATTACATTTCTCGCACGATTCTCCCATCATTGATCAGAAAATCGTTAGTTTTTCAAAAAATTTCCAACATGTCGGATTCCTCAAATTCGATTGCCGCACAAAAATCGGCTGTTGCTGCAGCCCACTAACGGTGCGAAATTCGTACAAAAAAAAATCTGTGATACGATTTTCTAAAGAAAATTATTTCGAAATTCGGACCGTGTATGGCCGCCTTTAGTCTGCCTCCTTGTCCACAGCTATTCCTGCCATAGCCCCAGCATCAGGTTAGCTGAGTTATTTGAACACAGCGCTAGCCACTTGCTCCTTGACGATGCACAGCCATTATTTGATTCAGATCTTTTTACTGTGGTTAAGGAAGGTACGAACAAAAGCCTACAGAGAGGGGAGAACACTGGTAAACTACAAATTGGAAGTCATGTTCCACCAGACGCAGCGTATTGCCAAGTTGGCTCCAGTGGTGATGAGGATGGAGGAGATGATGATGAAGAGGTCACTGATGAGACTTGGGTGCCCAATAGAGCAGAGGAGGAAAGTGAGGGTAAGGCCCAATCCCAACGAATTAGCCCTCATGGAAGAGTAGAGAGCAGCCACCCTATTCCACCAAATTGTGGAGCTGTTATCTCCCAGCCCACTTTCCACAGCTCAGTTGTCTGTGCCTTTTTTACCACATGTGCAACTGATCGCACTGTTGCAATTTGCAAACTTTGCCTCAAGTAGATCAAGTGTGGCAAAAGCACCAGCCATTTGAGCACCACATGCTTGACAAGGCATTTAAACTCCCACCAGTCAGCCTGTTGGCAAGAGCACCTAAAAGCCAAACAAAAGGGATGTAATTCTGCTCCTTCCCACTCCTCACCTTTCCGGTCTACCCCCACTATCCCCCATGACCTCTTGGAAGTGCCCACTGATAGGGATGATGGTATAGCGAAGGGTGTCACCGGTCCTTGCAGCACATCTGCCATAAGCACACCACCAGCTGTAGACTATAGCAGGCAAATTCCTCTGCCCCATTTGCTTCAGGTAAAAAAATACAGTCACTGCCACGCACATGCTCAGCGTCTAAATTCAAGCTTGTCAAAGCTGCTGGCTTTACAACTCCTGCCTTTCCGTCTGGTGGATTCTGCCCCCTTCCTCCATACAGCTACTGATGATGATGCAAGATTTGTCAGCCCCACCCCCTCCTCCATGTCCTCCTAAGCTGAATTGTCCTATGAAACCACCACTACCCCCTAAGTGTTCAAGGGGCTATTCAATAAGATAGGATAAAAGGTGCCATGCAGTGCTTCAGCTGGTCTGTGTAGGGGACAGAAGCCACACTGGAGCAAAGATTCTTGCAGCTCTGCAGGGGCAGGCCCAGAAGTGATTCATGTCACACCAGATGGAGCCAGGAATGGTGGTGTGCGATAATGGCACAAACCTCCTGTCCGAGACAGGGAAAGTTGACACATGTGCCATGCCATGTCCTCAATTTGGTGGTGCAGCGTTTCTTAAATAGGTACCATGGGTTGGAAGATCTGCTAAATCAGGCTAGAGGAGTCTGTAGCCATTTCAGGCGGTCATACACAGCCAGTGCTCGGTTGGCTAAAATTCAGCTGGAATTCCACCAAGTTTATGTAACACCTTTCCAGACTCTGGTAGGTAGTTTTAAGGCTTCTTTTGGTAAGAGGAGCGGTGAAGAAGGGGTCCGCCTCAGTGATGGATTTCACATTTTTTTAGTCCTTGGCGCCCAGGGCTGTCAGCTTCCATATCCCATTGGCACCGTCTGTATCATATGGTGGGAGATTATCTAGGGGCCAAAACAGACATGGAGAGCATTCCAGTTGATGATCCACTGAGGTTCTGGGTCATGAGAATAGACCACTGGCCAGAACTTGACCAGTATGCAATTGAGCTGCTAAGCTTCCCTGTATCCTGCATCCTTTTCGAACGTGCATTCAGTACTGCCGGAGGTTTTGTGACAGATAAGAGAGCGTGTCTGTCCACAGACTCCTTGGACCGGCTGAAATTTATCAAAATGAATCAGTCCAGGATTAGCAGCAACTATCAATTCCCTGATGCTGATGTCGCTGATTAAGTGCTTTCTGGATCTGGAATCTCTGAAAGACTGTCTAGACGGCTTGACAGGTGCATATCATTTACATTTTTGACAGCAAGGCCAATTCTTGCTTTCATCAAGAGAACCTCTGTAGGGTTACGGTTTGAAGGCGCCACCGACACCCAAAGAGCAATTGTTCCGCACCTGTAGGAGCACCTCTATAGTGTTACAGTGTGAAGGCATGACCCACATCCAAAGACCAATTTTTACACCACTGTTTGGCCGGGGCATATCACTTCAATTTTTCACAGCAAGGCCAATTCTTGCTTACATCAAGCGTACCTCTATCGGATTACAGTGTGAAGGCACCGCCAATACCCAAAGCCCAATTTTTCCGCACCTATTACTTCTATCCAAAATCTGGGAAAGAGACACCAGAATTTATCTAAAAATTCTCTAATCTTGTTTCGAGTGCAGTAAATTGTGGCCTCATCATATAGACTAGCTCCCTAAGCTGTTGTTTACAAAATAAAGAAAGCTTGCAGGAAAAATTTAATTTTTTTGGCTTTATAAATGTCATTATTGCTGCAGCAGGCTCTCTACACGGTACAGATGTGCCACTTTACAGGCAGACTAAGGCCCCTTTCACACTGGGGCGGGCATATGCGTATGACGGTATAGCGGCGCGATTTTCAGCGCCCTATACCGTCGTGTTTACCACGATATTCGGCCGCTAGCGGTGCGGTTTTAACCCCCCGCTAGCGGCCGAAAAAGGGTTAATACCGCCCGCAAACTTCGGCTATAGCCGCAGTTTGCGGGCGGTATTACCGCGGTGTCCCATTGATTTTAATGGGAAGGAGCGGTAAAGGAGCGGTATACACACTGCTCCTTCACCGCTCCAAAGATGCGGCTTGTAGGAGATTTTTTTGTCTCCTGCCAGCGCACCGCCTCAGTGTGAAAGCCCTCAGGGCTTTCACATTGAGAATGCTGGGGCAGGAGTATTTCAGGCGTTATTTATGCGCTATTTTTAGCGCAAAAACGCCTGAAATACGCCTCAGTGTGAAAGGGGCCTAAGGGGACCCCCCAGGCTCTATATTTAAAGTATTTTTTCATTTTTATTGTTATTTTTCATTTTTATGGTTTCACGTTAACTACTTAAGCACCGGACCATTTTGTTGCTAAAGGACCAGGTCCCTTTTTGCGATTCGGCACTGTGTCGTTTTAACTGACAATTGCGCAGTCGTGCGACGTGGCTCCCAAACAAAATTTATGTCCTTTTTTTCCCACAAATAGAGCTTTCTTTTGGTGGTATTTGATCACCTCTGCGATTTTTATTTTTTGCGCTATAAACAAAAATAAAGCAACAATTTTGAAAAAAATTCAATATTTTTTACTTTTTGCTATAATAAATATCCCCAAAAAATATATAATTTTTTTTCAACATATTTTTTGTAAAAAAAATCGCAATAAGCATTTATTGATTGGTTTGCGCAAAAGTTATAGCGTCTACAAAATAGGGGATAGTTTTATGGCATTTTTATTAATATTTTTTTTTACTAGTAATGGCGGCAATCAGCGATTTTTATCGTGACTGCGACATTATGGCAGACACATCGGACACTTTTGACACTACTTTGGGACCATTGTCATTATTACAGCGATCAGTGCTATAAAAATGCACTGATTACTGTGAAAATGACACTGGCAGTTTAGGGGTTAACCTGTAGTGGGCGCTAAAGGGGTTAAGTGTGACCTAATGTGTGATTCTTACTGTAGGGGGGTGTGGCTTGGCGTGTGACGTCACAGATCGTCGTTCCCTATGACAGGGAACAGACGATCAGTGACAGGCTCACTAGGAAGCACGGGGAGAGGTTTGTTTACACTTACCTCTCCCCATTCTTCAGCTATGTGACCCGATTACGGGACACCGGCGGCGATCGGGTCCGCGGGTCCCGCGGGCGTGGTCACGGAGTACCCGACTGAGTCGCGAGCACGCCAAAAATGGCAGTACTAAGAAACTTTTCATACCCACCAATCAAATGACAACTTCATACTTGAAAACTGCCCAGGACAGTCACGTTTTCGATTTAGTTATCCCGCTTCTGCTGTGTCCTGAAATAAGAGCATAAGGTTCGCTAAACTGCCTGATGCAAATGCGCTGGCTCAGGGTTGCTTTTTACAGTTTGTACACTGCCCCAGACCTCCCTCTTCGCCAACTGAAATGTCATCTGTGCACGCTGGGGAGTGGGGCTGGATAGCTTTCCAAGGCAATGCTCTAGTGGGGACTTTCTTACAGCTCCTCCATGGGCAGAAGGAGGTGGAGGGCAGGGTGGGGTTTGTGGCAGACTTCTCTCCCCCCACCCCCCAGGCACAGATAGCTGCTCTGACTTATCCAGATGCTAAAAATGGGAAGTGTCTGTTTATACAACCTGGGGCACTATTTGGCACACTGAAAATAAGAATTGTGTGATGTACTGCAAGCAGTGCAGGGACTAATGCACCGTATGCATGTAGGAGAGGAGGAGCGGACAGCGCCAGCGTTGACCCCAGAAGAGGAGATAAGGGGGCCGCTCTGTGCAATATCCTTGCCCAGAGCAGGTAAGTATATGCTCTTTTTTATTTTAGGAAACATACACAGAGTCTTTAGTATTACTTTAATCACAAACTGCTGTACTGGTATTGTTGAAACATTTGTTCTTACTTTGAAAATGTGTGTATAGCCTCAGTCCATCTATAAAGCTGCAGCTGCTGTTTTTGGCTCTTCATAACAGCCAGCAGGGCGACAGAATGATTTTGAAAGAATTAAATTCTTCTATTGCATATGCTTTCATGAACACAGACTATAGACATAGAGCAAACCTTGTCTGATCCTACTGTAGCACACCAACCCCAGACTTTACCTGCTTTTTCTCCTGCTGGGCTCCTTCGCAGGAAAAGAATGAGGCACACCGCACCACAAGCCCGTACCCTCCTGAATAGGGAGGTTGAGCGGTGTTAGTTTCTCGGGCCTGCTTGCGACTGGTGTAAAAAGCCCTCCAGTGCTGACCTCGTTTCTGCAGTAATCAGAACAAGTCTTTAATTCTCCCCAGTAAGCAACTGTCCACACCAACTGAAAGGTCCAACACTTGTTTATTCCTTCTTGCACAATAAACAGTCTCTTTTAGAGCAGACGGGTTGAGACAAACACGGGTCAGATAAGGTGGGAGGAGGTCCAGGCACAAACTTAAATTTGGGTTTCTCCTGTTCTGAATAGCACTAACAGGCTTGGCGCACGGTCGCTACCACCAACCATGAAGGGGTCCCTGCCACAGACCAGGTGAATAGGGCCTCTGCCACAGGCCCGGTTGTTGGGTCTCTGCCACGGCCAGATTCACGATGAATTACCTTCTAGAAGTAATGACCCCTGTCAGGGAAAAGGACATCCATCCGGAGAGTTACCAGAGGCCCCACTGTCACCAGCGATACTGCACCGGGTCTTTGGGAAGGGTCACCTCCCTGGCCTCCTCGTCCTAGATTCGGGCACCCACTTCCGGGGGGCACCCTAGGATCCCTCGATCCCTTGTGGGACCCAGTCGAAGGTACTGGGCCCCGGGCCTCTCTCGAAGTACCTCACCCCAGACTGAAGGTGTCTGAGATGGAACAGCAGCTCCGTCTCTGGGCCTAGAGCACCCAGAGACAACCCGACAGGCCTCCGGGCCTAGGTCACCCGGAGGCGACAAACCCACACCCAGGCTTAAGGTGCCTGAGCGTGGAACCGACGACCTCTCTGGAAGATAGCCGCCCCCTTTTTTATCCCCTCCCGACAGGCACAGCAGGTTCCCCGCCCCACCATAATGCTGCCGAGATTGGACAAAAAGGACACAACCTCGTACTGCAGTTCAACCCGGACCCACGGCAACAGCGCCACCTATAGGCCCCAGTGAACTTAACCACCATTACTATCTCCCAGGGATATAAATGGTCCTTGAGACCTAACAATTGGTACATCTGAGCCTGACTACCACTCAGATGCTTCCCCCTAAATGTAACCACCCGCTACACTACCTTAAAGTAGAAATTCAACAAAATACCGGTAGTGGGAAAATGTACCAACCAGCAACTGCTAAGACCACCTACACCTTGGTCAGAAGTACTGTATGTAATATTTATAAAGCACAGCTTACAGAAAAAAGCATTCTGGACAGTGTAATGTACAGAAATGCTTACAAAGTGAAGCAGTCAGGCTTATGTAATGTACAGCATAGATGTAATAATAATGCACACAGTGCAGCAGCAGGAGTATGTAATGAGCAACCCAAATTGCAGAGCAGAGCCATCTAGAGTGTGAAGAGTGCATCTGGACTGTGCAGAGTGGTCATTGCAGGGTCCCTTGGAGGTAATTGCCCCCTTATGGTGGTGGTTAGTAGTAAATGCCCCTTTTCGTGGGCAGTTGTGAGCTCCCCTTTAAGTTGCTGATCTTTGTCGAGTTCTCCCTTACATTGGTGGCTGATGCAGAGTTCCTCCTTAAGTTGGTGGTCAGTGATGAGCCTCCCCTTTCCTTGGTGGTCAGCGGCGAGTGCCCCCTCCCCTTGGTAGTTAATGGTGGTCAGTGGAAAAGGGCCTCCTTTTATCGGTGGCCAGTATTGAGTATTCTTTTAGGTTAGCCATACACTGGTTGAATCCTGGACAAACCCTGATAAACTGGCTGAAAATTGATTCATGGGTAACCCTGACACCACCCTCCTGCTCAAGTGAAATATCAAAGACACCAGGTGGAAAGTCGTCAGCTGAACAGTGGCTGCATCCAATTATATGAAGCCACTGTTTGGGTATTCTTTGTTTTTCATTATTATGATTACAATTGCACTATTTTTTAACATCTGACAGAATGAGTGCAATCTTAATTTACTGTATATACTCGAGTATAAGCCGACCCGAGTATAAGCCGAGGTACCTAATGTTGCCACAAAAAACTGGGAAAACGTACTGACTCGAGTATAAGCCGAGGGTCAACAATGCCTCACTGTTCCCATCCTTACTGTGCCCATCCTCACTGTTCCCATCCTCACTGTTCCTCACTGTTCCCATCCTCACTGTTCCTATCCTCACTGTTCCTATCCTCACTGTTCCTATCCTTACTGTTCCCATCCTCACTGTTCCCATCCTCACTGTTCCTCACTGTTCCCATCCTCACTGTTCCTATCCTCACTGTTCCTATCCTCACTGTTCCTATCCTTACTGTTCCCATCCTCACTGTTCCCATCCTCACTGTTCCTCACTGTTCCCATCCTCACTGTTCCTATCCTCACTGTTCCTATCCTCACTGTTCCTATCCTTACTGTTCCCATCCTCACTGTTCCTCACCATTCCTATCCTCACTGTTCCTATCCTCACTGTTCCTATCCTTACTGTTCCCATCCTCACTGTTCCTCACCATTCCTATCCTCACCATTCCTATCCTCACTGTTCCTATCCTCACTGTTCCTCACTGTTCCTCACTGTTCCTCACTGTTCCCTAGCTCACTGTTTAAATTTAATATTGTAAATAGTACCTGAAAAAAAGTTGAGAGGCTGCGGCGTCCATCGTTTAAATCTCGCGGTCTCTTCCTGGTCCCTTCCGTCATAGGCGATTCTCAGCAGACACTCTCCGCCTATCACGAACGTTGTCTCATCCTCAGTTTCCCAGCAGACATCTGTGATTGGCGGAACACCGAACACAGTGTCTGCTGGGATGGGTGAGGATGAGAGAACGTTCGTGATAGGCGGAGAGTATCTGCTGAAAATCGCCTATCACGGAAGGGACCAGGAAGAGACCGCGAGATTTAAACGATGGACGCCGCAGCCTCTCAACTTTTTTTCAGGTGCTATTTACAATGTTAAATTTCGCTGACTCGAGTATAAGCCGAGGGGGGGGACTTTCAGCCCCAAAAAAGGGCTGAAAATCTCGGCTTATACTCAAGTATATACGGTAGTTTATACTTTACAATTACTGTCCATAATGTAGATGCTCTACAATCATGGCTCATGAAATGTCATACAGTGAAGTAAAGACAGCATTAAAAATAATGAATGACATAACTTTGTGGAAAAGAGTGTGGACTGTTGTATTAATGGTGGTGAAGTCTGATGTAAAGTGAAAGAATAGTGATGTTGGTGGTCAGTGACTCAGTGGAGAAGTGTCCCCCAACATTGGTGATTTCTGGCAAGCACTACCTTCCTTGGTGATCAGTGTCTGTACCTGCTCCCTGTACCATGCCAAATGCAGCCCTTAGCATAAATGCATTGAAGTGTGTGTGTGACAAAAAAAAAACAACACTTTTCATTGGACACAAGTAATAAACGCTCAGTACTGAAATTAAAGCCAGTCTTTGATTTGATTTGATATTATAGGTCCTTACACAGCTCTGTCATGTTATTAAAAAGACATTAAAATTAGGTGACGCAAATGTTTAAAAACAATTGCAGCACTGTAAAATACATGTACAATTCTTGCCTACTTACCATTTCTGACTTCACTGACTTCCAGAGTTGCAGTCCAGCTGTCTGGGGATTTTAAGTTCCTGGACCACTGGAGGGGCTGCGGGATCACCAGAGGTAAGTACATCAGGATCAGAGGGAGGGGAGGTGGGGAGGGTGTCCGATACATTTTTGTGTATAGATGAACTAACACATTAAGTTTTTGTTGCTGTGTGATTGCCTGGGGAGGAAATTTACCCTCACTAACTGTGTGGCCACTGAGTACACTATACTCCGGTGAAACTCCATAGAATGGGTAGACTTCCAGACCCGCTGTGCTGCCGTTGCCAGCAACACGACGGGGACCTTATACACCTTCTGTGGCGGTGTCCAAAGTTGCATAGATACTGGAGAGAGGTGGTGAGGACACTGAACTCTGTGTTCCAAATTGAGGTCCCTCTTGATCCCATGTGCTGTATATTGGGGGTGCTGGGTGTGGTGATCCCTGAGGAACTGATCAGGGTGGCAGCCTCTAGAGCGCTGTTCCAAGCTAGGAAGCTAATTTTAATGGGATGGAAATCAGCGGCACCTCCCGCCCACTCTTCATGGATTACCCATATGGGGAATACACTCATTATGGAGAAATATATTTACCAACATAGGGGGTGCCAAGGCAGGTTTGAGCGGATATGGTCACGATGGCTGGACACACCGGGTCTAAGCCCAAAAGAGCTAGTGATGACCAGACTTTTGCAATGTTTGTAAGGGATATTGAAATATGTACTGTATGTATGCCTGGTATGACATGTTAAGGGTAGGGATGAGCTTCGAGTTCGAGTCGAACTCATGTTCGACTCGAACATTGCCTGTTCGCCCGTTCGCCGAACAGCGAACAAATTGGGGTGTTCGCGGCAAATTCGAAAAATCTATGGGAGAAATCTAAAGTGCTAATTATAAAGGCTTATATGCAAGTTATTGTCCTAAAAAGTGTTTGGGGACCGGGGTCCTGCCCCAGGGGACATGTATCAATGCAAAAAGAAGTTTTAAAAACGGCCGTTTTTTCGGGAGCAGTGATTTTAATAATGCTTAAAATGAAAAAATAAAAGTGAAATATTCCTTTAAATTTCGTACCTGGGGGGTGTGTATGATATGCATGTGAAGTGGCGCATGTTTCCCGTGCTTAGAACTGTCCCTGCAAAAAATGTGATTTTTGAAAGAAAAAAATGCATTTAAAACTGACTCGCGGCTATTAATGAATTGTCGGCTCCCGGCAATACATACAAAAGTCATTGATAAAAAAAAAAAAAAAGCGTGGGGGTTCCCCAGAATTCAATTACCAGGCCCTTCAGGTCTGGAATGGATATTAAGGGGAACCCCGCCACAAATTTTAAAAAAAATTGACGTGGGGTTCCCCCAAATATCCATTCCAGGCCCTTCAGATCTGGCATGGATTTTAAGGGGAACTCCACCCCAAATTTAAAAAAAAAATGGCGTGGAGTCCCCCTAAAAATCCATACCAGACCCCTTATCCGAGCACGCAACCTGGCCGGCCGCAGGGGAAAAGGGGGGGACGAGAGAGCGCCCCCCCCTCCCTCCTGAACCGTACCAAGCCACATGCCCTCAACATGGGGAGGATGTCCCCATGTTGATGGGGACAAGGGCCTCATCCCCACAACCCTTGCCCGGTGGTTGTGGGGGTCTGCGGGCGGGGGGCTTATCGGAATCTGGAAGACCCCTTTAACAAAGGGGACCCCCAGATCCCGGCCCCCCCCCTATGTGAATTGGTAAGGGGTACATTGTACCCCTACCATTTCACGAAGAAAGCGTAAAAAAATGTTTAAAAAAACACACAAACACCTTGAAAAAGTCCTTTATTTAAAAAAAAACAAAAAAAACATTCCAGCGGTGAAATCCAGTGTCCCGCGGCGATCCCGATGTCCAGCGCTGTCCTTCATTGGTTGTGCCTGAGCGGACCTGATGGGGAACTCCCTCTCAGTATTTTAAATGTATAGACCCGCCCCTTCTAAAGTTCCCCATCAGGTCTGCTCACCGGACCAGATGCGGAACATGAGAAGGGGCGGGTCTATACATGTATTACCAAAGTGAGAGCAGTTCCCCATCAGGTCCGCCCCCTCGGTATGTCAGGCCCACCTACGTCATTGGCTTGAGCGGGGAACTTCCTTCACTGTGTAATTTAAATTTACATAGTGAAAGAAGTTCCCCGCTCAAGCCAATGACGTAGGCGGGTCCGACATACCGAGGGGGCGGACCTGATGGGGAACTGCTCTCACTTTGGTAATACATGTATAGACCCGCCCCTTCTCATGTTCCGCATCTGGTCCGGTGAGCGGACCTGATGGGGAACTTAAGAAGGGGCGGGTCTATACATTTAAAATACTGAGAGGGAGTTCCCCATCAGGTCCGCTCAGGCACAACCAATGAAGGACAGCGCTGGACATCGGGATCGCCGCGGGACACTGGATTTCACCGCTGGAATGTTTTTTTTTTTTTTTTTTTTAAATAAAGGACTTTTTCAAGGTGTTTGTGTGTTTTTTTAAACATTTTTTTACGCTTTCTTCGTGAAATGGTAGGGGTACAATGTACCCCTTACCAATTCACATAGGGGGGGGGGCGGGATCTGGGGGTCCCCTTTGTTAAAGGGGTCTTCCAGATTCCGATAAGCCCCTCGCCTGCAGACCCCCACAACCACCGGGCAAGGGTTGTGGGGATGAGGCCCTTGTCCCCATCAACATGGGGACATCCTCCCCATGTTGAGGGCATGTGGCCTGGTACGGTTCAGGAGGGAGGGGGGGCCGCTCTCTCGTCCCCCCCTTTTCCCCTGCGGCCGGCCAGGTTGCGTGCTCGGATAAGGGGTCTGGTATGTATTTTTAGGGGGACTCCACGCCATTTTTTTTTTAAATTTGGGGTGGAGTTCCCCTTAAAATCCATGCCAGATCTGAAGGGCCTGGAATGGATATTTGGGGGAACCCCACGTCAATTTTTTTTAAAATTTGCGGCGGGGTTCCCCTTAATATCCATTCCAGACCTGAAGGGCCTGGTAATTGAATTCTGGGGAACCCCCACGCTTTTTTTTATTTTTTATCAATGACTTTTGTATGTATTGCCGGGAGCCGACAATTCATTAATAGCCGCGAGTCAGTTTTAAATGCATTTTTTTCTTTCAAAAATGACATTTTTTGCAGGGACAGTTCTAAGCACGGGAAACATGCGCCACTTCACATGCATATCATACACACCCCCCAGGTACGAAATTTAAAGGAATATTTCACTTTTATTTTTTCATTTTAAGCATTATTAAAATCACTGCTCCCGAAAAAACGGCCGTTTTTAAAACTTCTTTTTGCATTGATACATGTCCCCTGGGGCAGGACCCGGGTCCCCAAACACTTTTTAGGACAATAACTTGCATATTAGCCTTTATAATTAGCACTTTAGATTTCGAACGTTCGAGTCCATTGTATTTAATAGGGTTCTAAAGTTTACACGAACATTTTGTCTGTTCGCAGGTTCTGGTGCGAACCGAACAGGGGGGTGTTCGGCTCATCCCTGGTTAAGGGTCTGGGGGGGGGGGATGGAGTAGTTTATGGAAGACCATGCTTAATCGATACATGAAAGGCAAATGTGTATATTTGTATGATGAGCAGTTGACGGAGTCGATTATATGCTTGTACATTGGAAATTGTTGTTGTTTATCTATTTGTTCAATAAACACCCTTTTGATTTAAAAAAAAAAAAAACTGTGTGGCCACTAAGACAAGAAGCAAGGGGAATTCCCCTCAATAAAAAAATCAGAAGGGAATTAAATGTTGACATAGGTTTCAACAAGCACAGTAAAGCCTTCCTAAAACAGAAAGTGTCAATATGTTTCATTCCACATAGCCTTAAAATAAGAGGATTATTCCTCACTTCAAAATAGTGGGAAGAACCATGCAAATCATTGCTTTACACCCCATTGGCCAAGGGCTTCAAGGACCGTTGCAAGGCACTAATCACTAAATTGCCAAGCAACTCGCTTATCCAATACAAACATACAATGCCTTGAAAAAGTATTAATACCCCTTGAAATTTTCCACATATTATCATGTTACAATACAACTATTTTTTCTCACCGATGGAAAAAAGACAGATGGGGCTCATACACGATCGGTTTGTCCGATGAAAAAGGTCCATTGGACTGTTTTCATCGGTAAAACCGATCGTGTGTACAGGGCATAACAGGTTTTCTTGCCCTGTATTTGGCTCCACCCATCTTCCCATCAGCTCTGACTAGCTTTCCTATCCCTGTTGAAGAAAAGCATCCCCACAACATGATGCTGCCACCACCATGTTTCACGGTGGGGAGAATGTGAATTGGGTAATGTGCAGTGTTAGTTTTCCACCACACATAGCGTTTTGCTTTTAGGCCAAAAAGTACAATTTTGGTCTCATCTGACCAGAGCACCTTCTTCCACATGTTTGCTGTGTCCCCCACATGGCTTCTCGCAAACTGCAATTGGGACTTCTTATGGCTTTCTTTCAACAATGGCTTTCTTCTTGCCTCTTCTATAAAAGCCAGATTTGTGGAGCACATGACTAATAGTTGTCCTGTGGATAGATTCTCCCACCTGAGCTGTGGATCTCTGCAGCTCCTCCAGAATTACCATGGGCCTCTTGGCTGTTTCTCTGATTAATGCTCTCCTTGCCTGGGCTGTCAGGTTAGGTGGACGGCCAAGTCTTGGTAAGTTAGCAGTTGTGTCATACTCTTTCCATTTTCGGATGATGGATTGAACAGTGCTCCATGAGAAGTTTAAAGCTTGGGATTTTTTTTATAACCTAACACTGCTTTAAACTTCTCCACAACTTTATCCCTAACCTGTCTGGTGTGTTCCTTGGCCTTCATGATGCTATTTGTTCACTAAGGTTCTCTAACAAACCTCTGAGGGCTTCAAAGAACAGCTGTATTTACAGTATTACATTTTTGAAAATATTTTATTATATCTTTTCATGCGACAACACTGAAGAAATGACACTTTTCTACAATGTAAATAATGAGTGTACAGCTTGTATAACAGTGTAAATTTACTATCCCGTCAAAATAACTCAACACACAGCCATTAATGTCTAAACTGCTGGCAACAAAAGTGAGTACACCCCTAAGTGAAAATGTCCAAATTGGGCCCAATTAGCCATTTTCCCTCCCGGGTGTCATGTGACTTTTTAGTGTTAAAAGGTCTTAGGTGTGAAGGGGGAGCAGGTGTGTTAAATTTGGTGTTATCGCTCTCACTCTCTCATACTGGTCGCTGGAAGTTCAATATGGCACCTCGTAGCAAAGAACTCTCTGAGGATCTGAAAAAAAGAATTGTTGCTCTACATAAAGATGGCCTAGGCTATAAGACAATTGCCAAGACCCTGAAACTGAGCTGCAGCACGGTGGCCAAGACCATACAGCAGTTTACCAGGACAGGTTCCACTCAGAACAGGCCTCACCATGGTCGACCAAAGAAGTTGAAGTTCCTCCCCTCCCTCTCAACCTTTTTTTTTTTTTTCCTCTTTCTCTTCTTTCCTCTCTTTCCCTCTCCCTAGGTCGAATGGATGTTGGAATGAAAGTGCATGTACGTTAGTAGTATATATTTGTAGGAGAATGCTACGGCATTCTGTTTTTAGGATAGAGTAGATAATAGATAGTGACCTAGATCTGTTTATTTTGTTTACTGAACAATGAGAATGAATTATCGTATATTGAAAATAATTTTGTAAAAGTGTTGGTATCTAAAGAAAATTAATAACAAAAAAAAAAAAAAAGAGAAGTTGATTGCACGTGCTGAGCATCATATCCAGAGGTTGTCTTTGGGAAATAGACGGATGAGTGCTGCCAGAATTGCTGCAGGGGTTGAAGGGGTGGTGGGTCAGCCTGTCAGTGCTCAGACCATACGCCGCACACTGCATCAAATTTGTCTGCATGGCGGTCATCCCAGAAGGAAGCCTCTTTTAACCTCCCTGGCGGTATTCCCGAGTCTGGCTCGGGGTTAAATTTCAGCACCAAAAGCGGTAACCCCGAGCCAGACTCGGGCTGCGTCGCAGTGATCCAGGCAGGAGTTACTTACCTCGTCCCCTGGATCCTGCGATGCTTCCCCGCTGTGTGATCGAGCCGTCATCTCGCTCGATTCACACACTGCCGAATGCCGCCGAGCTCCGTTCCCTGCGACGTTACGACGCACGGGGACGGAGATCGGCGCCAAATTCAAAAAAGTTAAAACACAATACACATACAGGACACTGTAATCTTACAGATTACAGTACTGTATGTAATAATTACACACCCCCATTGTCCCTAGTGGTCTGCCCAGTGTCCTGCATGCACTTTTATATAATAAAAACTTTTTTTTTCTGCCTGGAAACTGGAGATTGTCCATAGCAACCAAAAAGTGTCCCTTTATGTCAAAAGTGGTTTTAGACCAGCTAGAAAACAGCGATAATAAATTAGAATCACTTGCAGAATTAAGCGATAGCGATTTGTGGGGAAAGTCATCATCAAACACTGAAAAACACTTTTATTATTATTATATTATTATTTGTTATAATTATTTTATAGTTATTTATTTTATTATAATGTATAATTTTGTTTTTTGAACTTTATCATACCCGGGATGTCTACTAGACTTTGGTTTGGACAGATTTAAGTGAGTTATTCCTAAGAATTACAGGCCTGCAATATAAAACGCCAAATTTCCATGCAGAATAATGGTACCGCTTTCAGCACCTAAAATCTGACAGAATCATACCGCCAGGGAGGTTAAAGATGATGCACAAGAAATCCCGCAAACAGTTTGCTGAAGACAAGCAGACTAAAGACATGGATTACTGGAACCATGTCCTGTTGTCTGATGAGACCAAGATAAACTTATTTGGTTCAGATGGTGTCAAGCGTGTGTGGCGGCAATCAGGTGAGCAGTACAAACACAAGTGTGTCTTGCCTACAATCAAGCATGGTGGTTGGAGTGTCATGGTCTGGGGCTGCATGAGTGATGCAGGCACTGGAGAGCTACAGTTCATTGAGGGAACCATGAATACCAACATGTACTGTGACATACTGAAGTAGAGCATGAGCCCCTCCCTTCCGAGACTGGGCCGCAGAGAAGTATTCCAACATGATAATGACCCCAAACACACCTCCAAGATGAGCACTGCCTTGCTAAATAAGCTGAGGGTAAAGGTGATGGACTGGCCAAGCATGTTTCCAGACCTAAACCCTATTAACCATCTGTGGGGCATCCTCAAACGGAAGGTGGAGGAGCGCAAGGTCTCTAACATCCACCATCTTTGTGATGTCGTCATGGAGGAGTGGAAGAGGACTCCAGTGGCAACCTGTGAAGCTCTGGTGAACACCATGCCCAAGAGGGTTAAGGCAGAGCTGGAAAATAATGGTGGCCACACAAAATATTGACACTTTGGGCCCAATTTGGACATTTTCACTTAGGGGTGTACATACTTTTGTTGCCTGCGGTATAGACATTAATGGCTGTGTGTTGAGTTATTTAGAGAGGACGGCAAATTTACACTGTTATACAAGCTGTATACTCACTACTTTACATTGTAGCAAAGTGTCGTTTCTTCAGTGTTGTCATATGAAAAGATATAATAAAATATTTACAAAAATGTGAGGGGTGTACTCACTGTTGTGAGATACTGTATACCGAGATTAAATTACACACAGGTAGACTCTAATTACTAATTAGGTGACTTCTGAAGGCAATTGGTTGCACTAGATTTTAGTTAGGGGTATCAGAGTAAAGGGGGCTGAATACAAATGCACGCCACACCTTTCAGATATTTATTTGTAAAAAAAATTGAAAACCATTTATCATTTTTCTTCCACTTCACAACCATGTGCCACTTTGTGTTGGTCTATTACATAAAATCCCAATAAAATACATTTACGTTTTTGGTTGTAACATGACAAAATGTGGAAAATGTCAAGGGGTATGAATTCTTTTTCAAGGCACTGTATACACAGTATAAGACATTCAAGAGAACAGTAACAAACTATAGAATGACAAATTTAGAGTTGTCCTCAGACAAGAGGTGAGGAAAAAAAACCTCCACTAGAGACATTAAGTAACAAAGGCATCATCTATGATAACCACATTACATTACAGTCTATGCAAAGCCTAAATGTATAATTTTTTTTATTTTGTATATAGCAGGGAAAGCTTACTATCTTTACCAGGTTGTTGTTTTTTAATACTAGGGAGATCTCCCTTCACTTTCTGTCCAAGAATTGCAGAAATTTGTTAGAGGAGATCCCTCCAAAGTTAGCAGAATTCCAGATTTTCCCGAAACATTTAGCATTTTCCCTCCCTTTAGCCCTGTACACGCGATCGGATAACCTATGGATTTTCGTCCAATGGATTTGTCCATCAGATATCCGATGAAACTGTTTTCCATCAGTCTTGCCCACACACCATCAGTCAAAAAACCGACCGTTCCAAACGCGGTGACGTAAAACACTCCGATGAGCCGAGAAAAATGAAGTTTAATGCTTCTGAGCATGCGTCGACTTGATTCTGAGCATGCGTGGGTTTTTGATCCGATGGACTTGCCCATAGACGATCAGAGTTTTCGATCGGTTTTTTATCCATCGGAAAATTTTAAAACAAGTTCTATTTTTTACAACCGATGGAAAAAAGACCGATGGGTACTATACACGATCGGTTGGTCTGATGAAAACCATCCATCGGACGGTTTTCATCAGTCAAACCGATCGTGTGTACGGGGCTTTACTATCTCTGTGACAAGGGCCACCAGGTCAAACAGAGGGTTAAATCATCCCAGCAGGAACAGAGCACAGTAACAACTTGATGAAAAGCCAAACTATTATAAAAAATGCTTTTACATACATCTGTGTAATAAAAAAAATCATGTAAAATCAAATATCTTTTTTGCGTCATTTTACTGACAATATCTTATTCTTTATGGATACAGTAATATAATTTTTTTTTACAATTTAGTAACAAGGCTTCAACTTCAATAGCCTATAAAATATTATACAAAGAACTCTTTACATTGTTGCAAACCCAGTTCCTTTTCCGAAACATTGAGTACTATTTCCGTAATTAAATCACATACAATAGTTAGATAGAAAGATGCACTTGCGCATAAAAATGAATCGATTTCTTGGCAGGTTCAAAGTTCCATAATATTATTACTTTTTCTTTTTTTTTTTTCTTTTTTTTAACGTTTTTTTGTAATACTTAATTACAAGGCTAAGTCCAAATACTGCTTCAGGAGGCTGTAGAATGATATCACTGCCACAAACCAACTGCGAAATGAAACAAAATATAACAAAATGTACATGAAGAATAATTTTTTTTCCAGTAAATCCAGAGGTAAAACAAATAAAAATAAAATAAAGAAACACTGTAATTAAGATTACAAGAGAAAAAAAAAATATCAAAAAAATATAAGATTCCTTTTCTTGGCAGTATTTTGAGTTTTGTTAGTGTTGGTAAAATAATGCTGTTCATTGATGCCGTACAGTCCGCGTCAAAGGCTTGTTATTCTGCGCTTGAGAGCAGGCTGCCGTTTGCACGTTTAAACATGAGCAAGTGTACGAAGGCACACCGAGGATAAGGGGCTAGCTGATATTAGAAGATGGTGGTCTCGTACTTGGTGCTGATCCCCCGTTTTGTTTCCTGTCCTGGTTCAACGATCCAAGGCAGATTAGCAAGAGTCTTTTGATCTGGTTGATCTATCTGTTGGAAGGAATGATTATAAAATATGATTGCTATCACAATGCAAAGCTTGCGTAAACACCTGGTCAAATTTAAAACCAAATTCTGGGAACAAATATGGATCCGGTAAACCCATAGGAGTGAACTAAAGTTATAACATCTCACACTTTCTTTGGTTGGAGTAATTCCCAATTTTTCTCTCTTTATTATTCTCAGGGAAGTTCCTTTTGAGGGCTTGTTAACACCAGGAACATTGATCTGGGTTGATCAGTTAGATCAACTCAAGCTCAACACAAGGACACTGAGAGGACAATTGTTCTCTATGTGCCCTCTTCACATCACACAAGTGAACAAGTGTTGGTGTGCTTCGCATGGAACTGTATTTGTACGTAATGCAACACACAATAGGGTTGATATACTAAAGCCCAGTACACACGACCGGTTTTCCTGCCTGGAAAACTTCCAAGAGAGCTTTTGGCCGGGAAAACCGGACGTGTGCATGCTTCCTCGCAGTTTTCCCGACATGAAAACAGCCGGGAATCCCGGCGGGAAAATAGAGAACCTGCACTCTATTTTCCCGTCGGGATTCCCGGCGTTTTTTTTCCCGACAGATTTACTAATACTGCTTTTCTATGGGAAACTCTGCAAGGCAGTGTCGATGGAGCATACACACGGTCGGGATTCCCAGCCAAAGCTCTCATGGCAGTTTTCCTGCCGGGAAACCCGGCCGTGTGTAGGAGGAAAAAGCTACCGAGCAGGTTCTCGGCTTTCCCTTTGGTTTTCCCGGCGGACTTTTTACCCCTGGGAAAACCGAGCGTGTGCACAGGGCTTAAGGGCCAGTTCACACCAGATGCAGTTCCGTGCGCTTTTTTTCTCCACTAAAAATGCATGCACAGTGTTTTCCATGTATTCCAATGGCTCTAGTTCACACCATGCAGTAAGTTTTCGGTCAGTTTCCGGAATGAAAACTGACTGCATGGTGTGAACTGGAGCCGTTGGAATACAAAGAAAACACTGTGCATGCATTTTGTGCAGAAAAAAAGTGCACGGAACTGCATCTGGTGTTAACTGGCCCTAAAGGAAAATAGACTGTGCACTATGCTAAATGCAGTTGCACTCTGCAAGTGTAGTTGCTCCAAAGCTTAGTAAATGAGGTAAAGCTTCACTTCACAAAGAATACCCAATCACATTCAAGGAAAAAAAAAAGAATTTTTGCTTGCATATGATTGGATGATGGAAGTCAGCAGAGCCCCCCCCCCCCCCCTTAACTAAGCTGAGGAGGAACTGCACTTGCAAAAGTGCACAGTCTATTTTCCTTAAGTAAATCAGCCCCTATGTGTTAGAATGCATTGCAATGCACTGTTGTGCATAAAGTTGCATGACATTTTTTGTTTACTTCAAATAAAGTAAAAAAAAAAGTGAAAACATAAATACTGTGATGCATTCTTACAACGCATCACGACACAGGTGCAAAATGCACATCAGTACATACACGTTATGCACACTATTACATTGCACCTCTTGAAGAGAACTGGCCCTTAAAACGGGGAGGCGCATGCTTCTAGCTCTGAAAACATGCTGTTACAGAAAAGCAAGTGCTGGTCTAAAATAATGATTAAGAACCAATGTGTGTGGTTCCCTGTAATGAGATAACCTTGACAGCCAATCATGATGTGGCAAATTAGTCAGAGTTAGGCCTCGTTCATACGGGCATACTACAACATACATCCGTGTGAGGGTCGTGTTTGTTCTGTGCATCCCAATGTAGACAGTCCCATTCATGTCAATTGGGATGCAGTAGCTGCATGGACACAGCTGCTGCTCCCAATTTGACATTTATGCAGATGCACGGCTCCGAACATACAGGGGGTTATTTACTAAAACTGGAGTGCAAAATCTGGTGCAGCTCTACGTAGAAACCAATCAGCTTCCAGGTTTTATTGTCAAAGCTTAATTGAACAAGCTGAAGTTAGAAGCTGATTGGCTACCATGCACAGCTGCACTAGATTCTGAGTGCTCCAGTTTTAGTAAATCTCCCTCACAGTGACTGCGTTGCTTCCCAATTGACATTAATGGGACTGCCTGCATGGGGATGCATGGAACACCTGTGCATCCATGTGCAGGCAAACACTGCCCTTGAATGGGTGTATATTGTAGTTCACCTGCGTGAATGAGGGCTTATTTTCAAGTTAACAGACGCATACTGACACTGCTAAATTTTGTCTGGGCATCTAGGCTTTACTGACCTCTGGTTGATGTTTCAGTTTTTGGTAGATCCTGGATATAGACATATAACAGTTCCTTCTATCTCTCAAGAGATCTCTGAGTTGAGTTCCTAGGTCTGCACACCTGCTGTAGCCATTATGAGGGCCACACTACATGTTTTTATATTAGAGGGAATGTAAAAAAGGAACACACAAAGGTTGGCGGGAACACTCAAAATTCTCAGGAAGACAAAAAAGAAGTTGGGGATTACGTCAGGGAGATCTCACTGTTGGAGTATGCAAGTCATATAGGAAGCCAGAGACAAGCTTGGCTCCACCAATGACTAAAAAATCACATTTAGGTGGACTGATCTTTCAAACCCACAGAAAAGGAAAATGCCAACTGAAAATGGAGCTTCCAAAGTTTATTTTCAGAAACATTATGACGCATAGGTCAAAATGGCAACATTTCGGGGTTTCGCAGAGTCCACTTCCTTCCTACTTCATGGCAACTCACTCCACTGAGTCACTGCAAGCACCACCTTCTACCATTGGTCCAGCACCATAAAGTATGGCTTGTTTTACCTAATCTTTTAAACCTGTCATTCTGGGTAAAGTTTTGTTACTTACCGTTGCCTTTCGGATACTGACTCTAGGTTTTGGGATAGGTTTGGTTGGCTTGCTGTCAAAGCTCTCTGGAAGTGTTGAGGAATGTCCGCCTTTCCTGGCCTGCAATGCGAGCTGATAAGCTACTTCAAACGCTTGTCCTAAAGTCAGGATGATCTCATAGGCTAAATTCTGCAGTGAAAGAAAACAGTCCATATTATTCCATTTTTTTATCATAGGGCACATACTGTACATAGCTTTCTGCCTGGAGAGTGACCATGCAGCTGCCATCTCTGGACTGTTACCACACTGTTACTGCATAAAATAAAAAAGCAATCTTTAACTTTTTACTCAAAAGGTCTTAACCTCCCTGGCGGTATGATTCTGTCTGGAATTATGTACCAAAAGCGGTACAATTATTTTGCATGGAAATTTGGTGTTATGTATTGTAGGCCTGCAGGTCTTAGTAATTACTTACTTAAACCTGACCAAACAAGAGTCTAGTAGACATCCCGGGTATGATAAAGTTTGAAACACAAAATCATAAATTATAATATAATAAATAACTATAAATAATTATAACAAATAGTAATGTAATTATAATAAAAATTATTCAATAATGTAATTAAATCAAAAACACTGAAATTTGCTCAGTTGCAGAATTGTCGCTGTCATTGGATTTAGTGTTTAATGACGAATTTCCCCACAAATCGCTATCGCTCAATTCTGCAAGTGATTCTAATTTATTATCGCTGTTTTCTAGCTGGTCTAAAACCACTTTTGACATAAAGGGACACTTTTTGTTTGCTATGGACAATCTCCAGTTTCCAGGCAGAAAGAACAGTTTTTATAATATAAAACTGCATGCAGGGCACTGAACAAACCACTAGGGACAAAGGGGATGTGTAATTATTTGATACAGTACTGTAATCAGTAAGATTACAGTATACTGTATGTATATTGCGTGTTTCACTTTTTGAATTTGGCACCGAACTCCATCCCCGTGCGCCGCAACGTCGCAAGAACGGAGCTCGGCACTCAGCAGTGTGAATCGAGCGAGGAGACAGCTCGCACACACTGCGGGAGGACATTGCGGGATCCAGAGAACAAGGTAAGCCACTTCCCTGTATCCTGCATTGCAATCCCGAGTCTGGCTCGGGGTTACCGCTCTTAGCATGAAAAACTCCCCCCGAGCCTGACTCGGGATTACCGCTAAGGGGGTTAAAGTGGCACTCTGGGGTTGATTTACTAAAACTGGTGTTTTTGTTCTTGGGTATAGATACACATTAAATTATACAAATTTAGGCAGCAAGAACTTTATTCAAGATGCCAGCAATGGCAGCCCACCTTTTTTTCCTGTGAGTGGGGTTGATTTACTAAAGCCGAAGAGTGCAAAATAATAAAAATGTAAAATACTACAGCTTATTAGTCCTTAGATGTGGTGTCTGCATTAAAGTGTTTCTAAACCCACAACAGTAAAATCAGTCTGTATATGCAGTAAAGCATGCTTGTTATACTCACTGTGGAACCTAAGGGATTAATTGTGTAAAAAGGCTGCTTGATCTTGTATGCACAGATCTTCCCCTACCTGCACTGTCCCCCTGGACAAGTCTGGATAAGACAGAGACTTTGCAGTCACTCTGCACATGCTCAGTTTGGTGTGTATTGCTAGAGAGGTTTTCTTTTTCTTGGGAGAGTGCATGTGATCAGCACAGGGCCAATCAGCACTGTCCAGACAGAGGGTCATTGGACAGCTCAGTGCAGTATGAAAATTCCACCTACAAGCTTCACCAAGAACTGATAGAAATCACAAGACTGCTATATACTGCTGATGAGAAAAGGTATTTAGCAATTTAACTTTACTAAAATAATTCCATTTTTATGTTCTGTGTACTGTGGGAGACCAGATATAGTGAATGCAATGTCTTGGGTTCTAGTAATTTTCCTTTTTTCAGCCGCTTTACCTTAATTTCCCCCTGCAGACTTTGCCAGTAACATTTCCTGTCCTAGGTTGACAAAGCTCACTCACTGAACTGTATCTACAGAGGCGCAGCATTGTCACCTTGGGGCAGGAAGTGCATTAGGACTACAGAACACCTCCCCAAATTAACATAGGGGCTATATTCTGCAGTTCACAAAAGAGAACTGTGAACGCTGTTAACATTGTTTAAGATCCCATTTCTGTACACAGGAAGTTAAAAAGACACGGGCAGGATTAATAGGTAAGTTTCTGTACTTGCAGAAAATGTTCTAATCCTAAAACAATACAAAACAAATGCAGCCACCGTATCTAAGGACTGGTAATCTGCAATATATTACATTAATATTCTTTGCAGATCCAAAGCAAACATTAGCTGGCAACTCGATAGCTTCTTCATTAGAGAACTTTATTGTTGCAGTACAGCAATGGCAAAATCCACAAGATGTTAACGCGTTTTGGCTGAAGCCATCCTCATAGCATACCATATAGCATTGGTATACTATGAAGAAGGCTTTGGCAAAAACTAAGAACTGACACTTTCTGTGAAAATACTATCTATCCCAGTCTCTCAGTCTAGTGTTCGTCAGATGAAATCTGCACAGTAATTCGATCTGAAATAGACACAAGCAGGCAGAGAATGAAAGAGATTTGTTTTAGCACTCCCACATTTGTGATGCAGAAATGGCAAAGCATGGATTGAATGCTGCGTGACCTGCAAACTGCATGTCCATTTAGCTAATAGGGACAAGCTAGGTGAATGAATACATGGGCAAAGGGGAATCAATCAGCCATGACACTAAAAACTGCAGCCATGACATGTGAGCCCATCAGTACAAGGTAAGGCAAACAAACAACACAGGGAATATAACTAAACTAAACCTAGCTAAAACAACAATTTTTTTTTATAGTGTACAATGCCTTTAACCCCATTCCCGATTGTAATATGATGGCTGGGCGGGAGCACCAATTTTCCTGGGAGGACGTCATACGTCAAGGGGGGATATGATCAACATGTACAAATACATAAGTGATCCCATAAAGTGAAATTGGTGGTGAGTTATTCACTTTATGGTCATCCCAGAGGACAAGGGGGCACTCTTTCTGTCTAGAGGAAAAAAGATTACATCTCCAAATACGGAAAGGTTTCTTCACAGTAAGAGCTGTGAAAATGTGGAATAGACCCCCTCCAGAGGTGGTTCTGGCCAGCTCAATAGATTGCTTTAACCACTTAAGCCCCGGACCATTTCGGGCCATTAGGACCAGGCCTGTTTTTGGGATTCGGCACTGCGCTGCTTTAACTGTAAATTGTGCGGACATGCAATGTTGTACCCAAATGAAATTTGCGTCCTTTTCTTCCCACAAATAGAGCTTTCTTTTAATGGTATTTGATTGCCTCTGCGATTTTTATTTTTTGCGATATAAACGGAAAAAGACCGAAAATTTTGAAAAAAAATGATATTTTCTACTTTTTGTTATAAGAAAAATCGAATAAACTCAATTTTAGTCAGACATTTAGGCCAAAATGTATTCAGCCACATGTCTTTAGTAAAAAAAATGTCAATAAACGTATATTTATTGGTTTGCGCAAAAGTTATAGCGTTTACAAACTAGGGTACATTTTCTGAAATTTACACAGCTTTAAATTTATGACTGCCTATCTCATTTCTTGAGGTGCTAAAATGGCAGGGCAGTACAAAACCCCCCCAAATGACCCCATTTTGGAAAGTAGACACCCCAAGGAAATTGCTGAGAGGCATGTTGAGCCCATTGAATATTTTTTTTTTTTGTCCCAAGTGATTGAATAATGACAAAAAAAAAAAAAAAAAAAAAAAAATTACAAAAAGTTGTCACTAAATGATATATTGCTCACACATGCCATGGTTATATGTGGAATTGCACCCCAACATACATTTTGCTGCTTCTCCTGAGTACGGGGATACCACATGTGTGGGACTTTTTAGGAGCCTGGCCACGTACGGGACCCCGGAAACCAAGCACCGCCTTCAGGATTTCTAAGGGCGCAAATTTTTGATTTCATTCCTCACTACCTATCACAGTTTCGAAGGCCATAAAATGCCAAAATAGCACAAAACCCCCCCAAATGACCCCATTTTAGAAAGTAGACACCCCAAGGAAATTGCTGAGAGGCCTGTTGAGCCCGTTGAATATTTTTTTTTTTTGTCCCAAGTGATTGAATAATGACAAAAAATAAAAATAAAAAATAAATTACAAAAAGTTGTCACTAAATGATATATTGCTCACACATGCCATGGTTATATGTGGAATTGCACCCCAAAATACATTTTGCTGCTTCTCCTGAGTACAGGGATACCACATGTGTGGGACTTTTTAGGAGCCTAGCCGCGTACGGGACCCCGAAAACCAAGCACCGCCTTCAGGATTTCTAGGCACAAATTTTTGATTTCACTCCTCACTACCTATCACAGTTTCTAAGGCCATAAAATGCCAAAATAGCACAAAACCCCCCCAAATGACCCCATTTTGGAAAGTAGACACCCCAAGCTATTTGCTGAGGAGGCATGGTGAGTATTTTACAGCTCTCATTTGTTTTTGAAAATGAAGAAAGAAAATTTTTTTTTTTTTTTTTTTTTTTTTCAATTTTCAAAACTTTGTGACAAAAAGCGAGATCTGCAAAATACTCACAATACCTCTCAGCAAATAGCTTGGGGTGTCTACTTTCCAAAATGGGGTCATTTGGGGGGGTTTTGTGCCATCTGGGCATTCCATGGCCTCCGAAACTGTGATAGGCAGTGAGAAGTAAAATCAAAAATTTACACCCTTAGAAAGCCTGAAGGCGGTGCTTTGTTTTTGGGGTCCCGTACGCGGCTAGGCTCCCAAAAAGTCTCACACATGTGGTATCCCTGTACTCAGGAGAAGCAACAGAATTTATTTTGGGGTGTAATTCCACATATGCCCATGGCATGTTTGAGCAATATATCATTTAGTGACAACTTTGTGCAAAAAAAAAAAAAAAAAAAAAAAATTGTCTTTTTTCCGCAACTTGTGTCAACATATAAAATATTCCATGGACTCGACATGCCTCTCAGTATATAGCTTGGGGTGTCTACTTTCCAAAATGGGGTCATTTGGGGGGGTTTTGAACTGTTCTGGCATTTTATACACAACATTAGGAAGCTTACATCCACTCTTCTAACCACTTGCAGACAAAGCCCTTTTTGACACTTTTTGTTTACATGAAAACATATTTTTTTTTTGCAAGAAAATTATGTTGAACCCCCAAACATTATATATATTTTTAAAGCAAAGGCCCTACAGATTAAAATGGTGGGTGTTGCATTTTTTTTTTTCTACACAGTATTTGCGCAGCGATTTTTCAAACGCATTTTTTGGGGAAAAAATACACTTTTTTTAATTTTAATGCACTAAAACACACTATATTGCCCAAATGTTTGATGAAATAATAAAGATGATCTTAGGCCGAGTACATAGATACCAAACACGACATGCTTTAAAATTTCGCACAAACGCGCATTGGCGACAAACTACATACATTTTTAAAAGCCTTTAAAAGCCTTTACAGATTACCCCGTTAGATTTACAGAGGAGGTCTACTGCTAAAATGACTGCCCTCGATCTGACCTTCGCGGTGATACCTCACATGCATGGTGCAATTGCTGTTTACATATGACGCCAGACCGACGCTTGCGTTCGCCATTGGGCAAGAGCAGGGCAGGACAGGGGTGCTTTTTTTTTTTTTTTTTTTTTTTTTTATTATTAATTTTGCTTTTTTATTTTATTTTTAAATTGTTCCTTACATATATTTTTTTTTTTATAATTTTTATTGTTATCTCAGGGAATGTAAATATCCCCTATGATAGCAATAGGTAGTGACAGGTACTCTTTTTTTGAAAAAACTGGGGTCTTCTAGACCCTAGATCTTTCCTCTGCCCTCAAAGCATCTGACCACACCAAGATCGGTGTGATAAAATGCTTTCCCAATTTCCCAATGGCGCTTTTTATATCCGGGGGGGGACATTCCCTCCCACTGCTTGTAAAAGCAGTCCAGAGGCTAATTAGCCGCTGTGATTGCTATTACATGAAAGCCGGCCGCTGGCTGAAAAGAATGATACCAAGATGATGCCTAAACCCGCAGGCATCAATCTGGTATAACCATTCAAAGTCCAGCAACATACCAGTACGTTGCTGGTCCTTGTTGGACATGTATTGTAATCTTTTTTTTTCATGCAGCCTGTTGGCTGAACGAAAAAAGAGATTGATTGGTGGGTATGCCCACCATTAGAATACCGCCCTTCATCCACCCACTTCTAATGATGGGCATACATGCACCATTTATATATGCCGAAGCATGGGGGCATCCTCCCGCAAAAAAGTTATGCCGCACACACATGGTCAAACGTTTCCACGGGCAAGCCTCCGTCGGAATTTCGACCGTATGTATGCGGCATTAGGAGCAAAATTGCTCCTCCGCCCTGCTGCCCCTGCTGCCCCCATGCTTCGGCATATATGCTTTTTTTTTTTTAACTGTGGTGGTGAAATCACCTCCTACAGCACTGGAGTCGCAGGGATCAGGCCTGTCTCTGCGAACGCTGCAGTTATGTGTGTTGTGTTTTGTAAGTGACAGTGATCGATCGATACTGCACTTGGGTGGCCTGGGCTGGACGGAGGGGCAAAACGCAGGTGCTAGCAGGTATCTGTGCTGATCCCGCTAACACTGCGTTTTTGGGAACCCTAAACCGCTGGTATAGATCTGATCAGATCAGATATTGATCTGTTCAGATACTATACCACTAAGGGGGGTGTATGCTTTACGCGTGGGTGTTAGCGTTACTGGCACTAACCTGACGCTGCCTGGGGTGTGACGCAGACCCTCTCTGACGCTAAAACCTAATTGATATCACCCACCGGGCGATCAGGGGGTTAAACCTTTATTGGGTTATATACGGCGGGTGCCCTGACACTATAAAAAGCAAACTAACTAACCAGCGTCACCCGTAACACTTATATGGTGATCACTGGTGAAAGGGTTAACTAGGGGCAATTAGGGGGTTAAAACCTTTATTAGATCATATTTGGGGGTACCTGACGCTATAAAAACCTGCGGCGAACCTAAAAAAAATGACTGGCTACCGATTGGCATCACCGACACGAAGACAGCGATCAGAAAAACGATCGCTTAGTGACAGTGGTGATAGGGGGTGAAAGGGTTACCTGGGGGGCGATCAAGGGGGTTAAACCTTTATTAGATAATATATTGGGGTACCCGACGCTATAAAAACCTGCGGCGAACCTAAAAAAAATTACTGGCTACCGATCGCCATCACTGATGCTAAGACAGCCATCAGAAAAATGATCGCATAGCGACAGCGGTGATAGGGGGTGAAAGGGTTACCTGGGGGGCGATCAAGGGGGTTTAACCTTTATTAGATAATATATTGGGGTACCTGACGCTATAAAAACCTGCGGCGAACCTAAAAAAAATTACTGGCTACCGATCGCCATCACTGATGCTAAGACAGCATCAGAAAAACGATCGATTAGCGACAGCGGTGATAGGGGGTGAAAGGGTTACCTGGGGGGCGATCAAGGGGGTTAAACCTTTATTAGATAATATATTGGGGTACCCGACGCTATAAAAACCTGCGGCGAACCTAAAAAAAATTACTGGCTACCGATCGCCATCACTGATGCTAAGACAGCCATCAGAAAAATGATCGCATAGCGACAGCGGTGATAGGGGGTGAAAGGGTTACCTGGGGGGCGATCAAGGGGGTTTAACCTTTATTAGATAATATATTGGGGTACCTGACGCTATAAAAACCTGCGGCGAACCTAAAAAAAATTACTGGCTACCGATCGCCATCACTGATGCTAAGACAGCATCAGAAAAACGATCGATTAGCGACAGCGGTGATAGGGGGTGAAAGGGTTACCTGGGGGGCGATCAAGGGGGTTGAACCTTTATTAGATAATATATTGGGGTACCCGACGCTATAAAAACCTGCGGCGAACCTAAAAAAAATTACTGGCTACCGATCGCCATCACTGATGCTAAGACAGCCATCAGAAAAATTATCGCATAGCGACAGCGGTGATAGGGGGTGAAAGGGTTATCTGGGGGGTGATCAGGGGGTTAAACCTTTATTAGGGGGGGTTAGGGGGCTACACTGGACCTAAAACTAAACTTTAGTGACACTTTCACAGTCACAAATGTCACTGATTGCAGTGATCACTAAATAAATGGTCACTGCAATCAGTGACACTGTGACTGGGGGCTGGGGGGTGATCTGGGGGGTGATCTGGGGGGGTCTGGGGGTCCTGGGGGGGGCGATTAGTGTTCCTATGTGTCCTGGTGTCAGTGTAGTGTTGTGCTCACTGACCTGATGTCTTCTCTTGTACGGCGCTCGGTATATGTGAGCGCCGCACAGGAGATGACATCACTTCCTCCTGCCTCCTCTGTCTGAAACAGACAGAGGAGGCATTTCCATTCGCCGGGAGCGATCGCGAGGGGGGGGCCGGAATCGAAAGGCCGCCCCCTCATCTGGGATCGCTCCCGGTGAAGTAACGACCGCTCACGGCACAGAAGGGGGGTCCGGATGGACCCCCCAACTGTACAAAGGCAGTCACGTAGATCTACGTGATTCTGCCTGTCCGTGCCATTCTGCCGACGTAAATCGGCGGTGGGCGGTCGTTAAGTGGTTAAAAAAGGCCTGGATTCTTTCCTAAATGTACATAATATAACTGAGTACTAACATTTATAGGTAAAGTTGATCCAGGGAAAATCCGATTGCCTCTCGGGGGATCAGGAAGGAATTTTTTGCCCCTGCGGTAACAAATTGGAGCATGCTCTGCTGGGGTTTTTCACCTTCCTCTGGATCAACTGTGGGTGAAGGATTGTGTATATGGGATTGTATGATTGTTTTTTTATTTTTTTATTGGCTGAACTAGATGGACCTGTGTCTTTTTTCAACCTGACTAACTATGTATTTATGTAAAATATATGGAGTTTCACTTTTTGAATTAAATTACTGAAACAAATTAACTTTTTAATGATATTCAAAATTTATGAGATGCATCTGTATATAGTTATAGGTTTTGCTGGGGTAAAAAAACTATATATATATATATATATATATATATATATATATATATATATATATATATATATATATATGTATTGTGACAGCAGGTAAAATCACCAGGTTGCATCCAGGATGGTAGGTATGTATGCCCTAGATCAGGGGTCTCAAACTCAAATTACCTGAGGGCCACAGGATGAGTTTTCATATCCCAAGGGGGCCGCATGCAAATTTTCAAGCTTCAAAAAGAACATTAAACTAGCATATATAGAGGTAGTTACTGCTTGCTACCAGTCACTGCTTACGGCTAGATGCTTGGCAGTCTTTGCTCTGCAGCGTCTAACAGGACCCACAGTTCTGTAGCCAGCTCTCAGCAGGACCCACAGCTTGTGGGTCCTGCTGGGAGCTGGCTGTGGACCTGTGGGTACTGCTGGGAGCTGGCTGTGGACCTGTGGGTACTGTTGGCCACTGACCTATGGGATCCCACAGGTCAGCGTCCAGCAGGACCCCACAGGTCAGCATCCAGCAGGACCTCACAGGTCAGCGGCTAGCAGGACCCCACAGGTCAGCAGACAGCAGGACCCACAGTTCTGCAGCCAGCTCCCAGCAGGACCTACAGCTTGTGGGTCTTGCTGGGAGCTGGCTGTGGACCTGTGGGTCCTTCTGGCCTGTATACCATATCCAGCAGGAACCGCAGGTCAGCAGGACCCATAGGCCATGGCCAGAGGCCAGCAGGATGCCACAGGTCAGCGGCCAGCAGGACGCCACAGGTCAGCTGCCAGCAGGACCCCACAGGTCAGCTGCCAGCAGGACCCCACAGGTCAGCAGCCAGCAGGACCCCACGGGTCAGAGGCCAGCTCCTAGCAGGATCCACAGGCCATGAGTACTTGGGCAGCTTCCAGTGTTGAGGGCTATTTTGAGGTTCCTGGATGTGCATTGGGGCAGGGTAAATGAGGTGTATGGGGGATAGATGGGATGATCATGTGAAGGTCAGCTGGGGGTGTCAGGGTCTCTCACTGTGACCTCGGCGATGGGCCGATGGCAGCTGCCAGCTCAGGCTCAGCAGGACAGGTCCTCCTCCTTGCACGCCGAGCCAATGAGTCAGACTCAGCCACGACGGTGTCCAAGAAGATCCCACTGGGAGTTGTAGTTTGGCTGTAGTCAGTGGCGTCACTAGGGTTGGTGTCACCTGGTGTGGTAAAACATGGTGTCACCCCCCCCCCCGTCTAGGCTGCACAGCACCATGCAGACAGTGCACGGTCATGGGGTGCACGCCATACCAGCCCCTGTAAATGATAGTATAGGGTGGTATAGTGGCAGGTTAGGGTAGTATAGGGTGGTATAGTGGCAGGTTGGGGTGGTATAGGGCAGGTTATGGTGGTATAGGGCAGGTTGGGGTGGTTTAAGGCAAGTTAGGGTGGCATAGGGCAGGTTGGGGTGGTATGGGGAAAGTTAGGGTGGCATAGGGCAGGTTGGGGTGGCACAGGGCAGGCTAGGGGGGTACAGGGCAGGCTAGGGTGGTAAAGGGCAGGCTACGGTGACACAGGGTAGGCTGGGGTGGCACAGGGCAGGCTGGGGTGGCACATGGTAGGTTGGGATGGTACAGGGCAGGCTGAGGTGGCACAGGGTAGATTGGGGTGGCACAGGGTAGGTTGAGGTGGTACTGGGAAGGTTGGGGTGGCACAGGGCAGGTTGGGGTGGTAGAGAGCATCTTAGAACTCTATGTAGTGACAGTGTGCAGAGTAACTTACATAGCATGCCTCATGCCTGCAGATGAAGACCCGGGCGGGTGGGCGGGGCTGCTGTGTCTGTCCTTGCCTCTATCTGCTTCAGCTGCAGCATCAATGGGGATGACAGCTGCTCGTGTCATCAGAAGCAGCCAATGAAATCTGCAGATACAACACGGTAGCCTACTGGGTGGGAGGTTCAGCCACTCACTGCACAGCAGCGTGTTGGGGGAGGGCGGCACAGCCACTCATAGCATGGCAGCCAATTGAGTGGGAGACTCCGCAACTGATAGCGCCGCAGCCTATTGGATGGGAGGCTCGGCCACTCACAGCACGACAGCCTAATGGATGGGAGGCTCAGCTGCTCCCAGCGCAGCAGCCTATTGGGTGGGAGGATCAGCTTCTCACAGTGCAGCTTCCTATTGGTTGAGAGGATTGAGTCTGTGGGAGGAGTGGAGAAGGCAGCCACATCCCCAGCCCCTCCCGCATCCCTATAGCAATGCCAATGGCTGTAGTTAGGCTGGCGGCGCTCGCTGCTCTCCAGACTCCACCTGCCGGGTGCAGGGAGCTTGAGCGCACAGCCGTAGACTACAATTACCAGAAGCAACAGCGGCGGACGTCACGTGATGTCACAGACGTCAGCTAGCCCGACTTCCTCCGAGTAAACCAGGAAGAGAAAAAAAAAATCGTAAGCAGGCGGCCATTGCTTACCAGTAAATGTATCAATATCAATCAGACCTGCGGGCCAATTGTAACCGCTCCGTGGGCCGTAAATGGCCCGCGGGCCGGTACTTTGAGACCCCTGCCCTAGATTCAGGCTTTATGCAGATTCATACCACTAGGGGGAGTGCTGGGAGTCTTGCGGGGGAAGATTTAATGAGCCCAGCTGAATCAAGTGGCTCATTGAGGCCTCTACAAGAACTCCCAGCATACTAAGGAAGAGGCTCCATCCTGGAACCAGTTCTGTGTTGTGCAAGACTGGGGAGTGTGTTTCTGTCCTGTGCGGTGAGACAAAGCCTGTGTGGCTAAAACCTTTAAAAAACAGGGAGATAGGGGCTGGGGCAGCACAAGGCTGCACCTAGTTGTCAGACAGGGAACCTATGTGTGTAGTAAGCCGTCAAGCTGACCAGGATTTCTTTTTGTATGTTTCTTTTTGTTTTGCTGTTTTTCCCCTGTAAATAGTTTAAAATAAACCGCACCTTTTGTTTTTGCAACTATAAACTCTGTCTGCTGTGCCTGTTTTTGTGTGGTGAACCCATCCAGAGGGTCACACACACCTGCTGCCAAGCTAACCCCCTCACAGTTGGTGGAGAACCAGTGGCAGTTTTTTTAAAGCCAGCATGGAGGAGATATTGAAACAGCTGGCTCTAGCAAATGCCAATCAGCAGCAGACAAATGCAGGTTTGCAAAAGAGCCTTGCAGCTCAACAACAGAGTTTTGCATCCCAGCAGCAAGCTCATCAACAGAGCCTTGCAGCCCAGCAGCAGACAAATGCAACTTTGCAACAGAGCCTCGCAGCCCAGCAGCAAGCTCAGCAACAAGCCCAGCAGCAATCTGAGGCCCGCTATATAGACCTGTTACAGAAGCAAGAGCAGAGACTACAACAAATGGGAACGTTAATGCAGCAACATCCGCAGACCAGTGAGGCAAGTCGTTCCACTAATACCGCGTCCTTTGGGGTGAGTCATTTATTGACAAAAATGACTGGAGAAGATGATCCAGAGGTGTTTTTGACCACGTTTGAAAGGACTGCTGAAAGAGAAAAGTGGCCTAAGGAGCAGTGGGCTGGACTGGTGGCTCCTCTGTTAACTGGTGAATCGCAGAAAGCTTACTATGACCTAGAGCCTGACCAAGCAAAAGACTATGTGATGCTAAAAACTGAAATATTGGCACGGCTGGGTGTCACCCTGGCTGTCCGGGCTCAGCGTGTGCATAACTGGACTTTCCGGCCTGGAAAACCCCCCAGGTCTCAAATGTATGATCTCATTCACCTGAGCAGGAAGTGGCTACAGCCAGAGACTTTGTCCG
Organism: Rana muscosa; assembly: GCA_029206835.1. Taxonomy (NCBI): domain Eukaryota; kingdom Metazoa; phylum Chordata; class Amphibia; order Anura; family Ranidae; genus Rana; species Rana muscosa. The sequence goes on from CM055118.1 coordinate 121,638,469, forward strand.
CACCAAAGATTGTGGAACGTGTTGTGATGGATCGTTTCTTAAGAGCTCTTCCTACTGCCATCCAAAAGTGGGTAAGCCATGGTAAGCCATGGAGACCCAGAAACGGCCGATAAACTTGTGGATCGTGTAGAGAAGTACTTGGCTACAGAAAACCTGACTGCCTCTTCCAGAGACTCACGGACTTTCCACCCTAAGACCAGACCATCCCCAGTGGCAGGTAAGATGATTCCAAGGGCTGAGGGTGGAGAGAGTGAGAGGGTGGGAGTTCTACCCAAGGTTTGGCGAGAACAGCCTGGGAAGTCAGGGGTTCAAGAGGCAGCAAGAAGGATTGTTTGTTACCGCTGCCGACAAGAGGGACATATTGCAGAAAATTGCCCGGTTGTGGATGAACCCATGCAATGTGACTTTCTAACGGACAGACGTCAGTCGCTGTTTGCGACAGTCGCATGCACTGCCATTCGGGGAACTGAGAAACATTTATGCAAAATGTGTGTTAGTGGCAGAAATTTTGTTGTGTTGCTGGATTCAGGTAGCCTTGTGACACTGATAAAGGCTGAATTAGTTACTACAGAGGTTTCTGGGAATAGCAAGGTAGCGGTTATTTGTGTGCACGGGGACACCCAAGAGTATCCGGTGACTACAGTGTGTTTTGAGACCCCCAAAGGTACCCTCTCTCATTGGGTGGGATTAGTGTCTCACTTGCCTCATGATGCCATTGTGGGAAGGGATTTTCCAAAGTTCTGGGAACTATGGGATTGTCCTGAGCCCCCCACTGGTGCCCCTATATACCAGGAATGTGATAGCCAGAATTCCTCTGAGAGTGGTGAGGACTCTCCAGAATTTCCCTTGTCGGTATTGGCAGGGGAGACTCGAGAAACTGGGGAGGAACCAACATCCTCAGACGAAAACATGCCGTCTGTGGAGTTTTCTGATCTCGAGGTTCACAAGGAAAATTTTGCCACGGAACAGTTAAAATACCCCACCCTAATAAAGGCACGGGAAAACGTAGTGGAAATAGATGGCGAGTTAGTGAACCCAGATGAGACCTGCACTTACCCATACTTCATCGTGGAAAAGGACCTACTCTATCGGGTGGCTAAAAGGGCAGAAGAAACCATTGAGCAGCTTGTGGTGCCCAAACCTTAAAGGAAGTTGGTGTTAGAGTTGGCCCATGGGCACATTCTTGGAGGTCATCTGGGGACAGAGAAAACCAGAGAGAGAGTATTGCAGAGATTCTATTGGCCTGGGGTCATGAAGGAAACAGAAAATTATTGTTCCTCCTGCCCTGTGTGTCAGAAGTCGGCACCGATGCCACATTTCCGTAACCCGCTGGTACCTCTTCCCATCATTGAGGATCGCAATGGATTTGGTAGGTCCGATAATGAAGTCCACTAGGGGGCACCAGTACATCTTGGTTATAATGAACTATGACACCCGTTATCCGGAAGCGATTCCTCTCTGAAATACCTTGGCCAAAACCATAGCCAAAGAGCTATCTCTTGTTTTTAGCCGTGTGGGTATTTGTAAAGAACTGCTTACGGACCAAGGTACACCCTTTATGTCCCGGGTTATGAAAGAGTTGTGTAAGTTGTTCAAAGTGACACAATTGCGTACATCTGTGTATCACCCCCAAACAGATGGGTTGGTTGAAAGATTCAACAAAACCCTAAAACAAATGTTAAAGAAAGTGGTGGATAGAGATGGAAAGGATTGGGACTGTCTAATTCCCTATTTAATGTTTGCTATTAGGGAGGTACCCCAATCCTCTACGGGTTTCTCACCCTTTGAGTTACTTTATGGAAGACACCCCAGAGGGCTGTTGGATATCGCCAAGGAAACCTGGGAAAGTGAGAGTTCTCCCCACAGGAGTGTGATTGAGCATGTCGCCCTGATGCAAGATAGAATTGCACAGGTAATGCCAATCGTGAAGGAACATTTGGCCCAAGCGCAGTTGGCACAACAGAGAGTGTACAACCGTGGAGGCAAGACCCGTACCTTTTCCCCGGGGGATAGGGTATTGGTACTTGTCCCTACGGCTGAAAGCAAATTCCTCGCCACATGGCAAGGCCCCTATGAGATATTGGAAAAAGTGAGCGAAGTGAATTACAAGGTCAGACAACCAGGAAGGCGAAAGCCCGAACAGATCTATCACGTTAATCTGTTGAAAGCCTGGAGGGATAGGGAATCCCTAGTCGCGGAAACTTTGTCACCAGCTCACTCTGATTGCGTGATTCCTGAGGTTGGAATAGAAGTCACCTTGTCAAACTCCCAACAACAGGAGGTTAAGGAGTTTGTGCTTCGCAACAAGGAGGTTTTCTCTGAGCTGCCGGGACAAATATCTGGGGTAGAGCATGATATTATTACCCCACCCGGTGAAAGGGTGAAACTAAAACCCTATCGGATCCCGGAGGCCCGACGGGAGGCAATACGTGAGGAAGTACAGAAAATGCTTAAGTTAGGGGTGATAGAGGAGTCCCAAAGTGATTGGTCAAGTCCCATTGTGTTAGTGCCTAAACCGGATGGGAGCTGCCGATTTTGTAACGATTTTCGACAACTGAACAAAGTTACAAAATTTGACACCTACCCCATGCCACGTATAGATAAGTTGATCGACCGGCTGGGAACAGCCCGATACATGACAACTCTTGATCTCACAAAAGGGTATTGCCAAATTCCCCTGGCCAAGTCGGCCAAGGAGAAAACCGCATTTGTAACCCCAGACGGGGCGTTCCAATATAAAAGAATGCCGTTTGGGTTACAGAATGCGCCTGCCACATTCCAGCGGAAAATGGACCAGATACTGAGGCCCCCCAATACTCAGAAGTATGCTGCGGCTTACCTGGATGATGTAATTATCTATAGCACAGATTGGGCCTCACATCTGCCAAAAGTACAAGCAGTCCTAGACTCTATCCGGGAAGCTGGGTTTACGGCCAACCCCAAGAAGTGTACCATTGGGCAGGAGGAGGCCAAATATCTTGGGTACACCATTGGGAGGGGAGTAATAAAACCCCAAGTCAACAAAGTTGAGGCCATACAGAATTGGCCACGTCCCAACAGCAAGAAGCAGGTACAAGCCTTTCTGGGAATCGCTGGTTATTATCGGCGATTCATTCCCCACTTTGCTTCCCAGGCTGTGCCCCTAACCAACCTGACAAAAGGGAAAGAGTCGGTCATGGTTAAATGGACCCCAGAGGCTGAGGCAGCATTCCAATTTTTAAAAAAAGCCTTATGTAGCCAGCCAGTGTTGTACTCACCAGACTTCTCTAGGGACTTTGTCGTACAAAGTGATGCATCAGACGTAGGGTTAGGAGCAGTACTGTCCCAGGTCTGGAACGGGGAAGAGCACCCAGTCATTTATCTCAGCAGGAAATTGAAGTCCCATGAGGTAAATTATGCCACGATTGAGAAGGAGTGTTTAGCGGTGAAGTGGGCTCTAGATTCCCTTCGGTACTATCTGCTAGGTAGGCACTTTGACATGATTACTGATCACGCTCCTTTAAAGTGGATGGCTCAAAACAAAGAGACAAATAGAAGAGTGAATAGGTGGTTCCTGGCCCTACAGGAATTCAACTTTACAGTAAAGCATCGCCCTGGCGTTCAAATGGGGAATGTGGATGCTTTGTCTCGAGTACATGCATGCCTGATTGCTTGTGTTCCAACCCCAAGGTTAAAACAAGAGGGGGGGGTATGTGACAGCAGGCAGGTAAAATCACCAGGTTGCATCCAGGATGGTAGGTATGTATGCCCTAGATTCAGGCTTTATGCAGATTCATACCACTAGGGGGAGTGCTGGGAGTCTTGGGGGGGAAGAGTTAATGAGCCCAGCTGAATCAAGTGGCTCATTGAGGCCTCTACAAGAACTCCCAGCACACTAAAGGAGAGGCTCCATCCTGGAACCAGTTCTGTGTTGTGCAAGACTGGGGAGTGTGTTTCTGTCCTGTGCGGTGAGACAAAGCCTGTGTGGCTAAAACCTTTAAAAAAACAGGGAGATAGGGGCTGGGGCAGCACAAGGCTGCACCTAGTTGTCAGACAGGGAACCTACGTGTGTAGTAAGCGGTCAAGCTGACCAGGATTTCTTTTTGTATGTTTCTTTTTGTTTTGCTGTTTTTCCCCTGTAAATAGTTTAAAATAAACCGCACCTTTTGTTTTTGCAACTATAAACTCTGTCTGCTGTGCCTGTTTTTGTGTGGTGAACCCATCCAGGGGGTCACACACACCCGCTGCCGAGCTAACCCCCTCACAATATATATATATATACATTTTGTGTGGGTATAGCGTTGCATTACCGTGCAATTGCCAATTAAAGTAGTGCAGTGCTAAATAGCAAAAAATGGCCTGGTCATGAAGGGAGTAAAATCTTCCGGAGGTCTAGTGGTTAAAGTGTCTTCTGCAGCTTTATCAGGTAATCCATAATACCAGGGGATGCCTGAGAGCCTCTCATCACTCTTATTCCCAGAGCTGTGAAAATGTGGAATAGACTCCCCCCAGAGGTGGTTCTGGCCAGCTCAGTAGATTGCTTTATAAAAGGCCTGGATTCTTTCATAAATGTACATAATATAACTGAGTACTAACATTTATAGGTAAAGTTGATACAGGGAAAATCTGATTGCCTCCTAGGGGATCAGGAAGGAATTTTTTCCCCCTGCTATGGCAAATTGGCTCATGGTGGGGTTTTTCACCTTCCTCTGGATCAACTGTGGGTATAGGATTGTGTATATGGGATTATATATATATTTTTTGGTTGAACTGGATGGACTTGTGTCTTTTTTCAACACGACTAACTATGGAACTATGTCACCAGAAAAAAAAACAACTATTTTTTATTTTCTACAAACTATCACCAGTCAGTATCCCTGATCACTGCCACACAAGTTATTTGATGACGCTGTACTTCACTGGTGACAGTATGTAAACAGTTTTTTCAAAAAAATGTGACAAAAAAATTTTGTTTTTTTTTCAAAATTTTCAGTCTTTTTTCGTTTATTTAGCAAAAAAAAAACTAAAAAACTGTGGTGATTAAATACCCCCAAAAGAAAGCTCTATTTGTGTGAAAAAAAGATCAAATGTCATATGGGTACAGTGTTGCATGACTGCGCAATTGTCATTCAAAGTGTGACAGCTCTGAAAGCTGAAAATTGGCCTTGGCAGAAAGGGGGTAAAAGTGTCTGGTTTCGAGGTGGTTAAGGGTTTAAGACCTGGCAATGGTGTAGTGGGGGGGGGGGGGGGGCAATATTCCCTCTAAGAGGCCCTGCAGGCAGAACAAAGTGGGAATCAGTTTTGTGAACAGAAGTTGTGGCTCTTAGCCCTGACCACATCCAAGCAGTGTAGGGCAATTTCCTCTTTGCTGTGCTTTCTGCGTTTTTACGGCGATTTTGCCGCAATTTGCCTTTTGTGTTTTTTTTTTTACATTCACTGTATATAGCTGGTCGCTAAGAAGCGGGTCGGGTAGCCGGCCATCGCGTCCTTAACAACCAATGAGTCATCAGCTGTCAGCGGGCTTCCCCGCTGACAGCTGAATGTAAAAAATTACCGGCTAAAAAAATTCAGAAAAAAAATGGCGTTGGGTCCCCCCCCCCCCAAAGACCATCAATACCAACAAACAAAAAAATCAATACCAGACCCTTATCCGAACATGCAGCCCAGTAGGTCAGGAAAGGGAGGGGATGAGCGAGCGCCCCCCCTCCTGAACCATGCCAGGCCGCATGTCCTCAACATGGGGGAGTGGGTGCTTTCCAATGACGTCACTCGGAGAGCCCACCCCTTGTGACGTCACATGGAACTATGTCCTGTGGTCTGATGAGAACAATATAAACTTATTTGGTTCACATGGTGTTAAGTGTGTGTGGCAGAAACCAGGTGAGGTGTACTAAGGCAAGTATGTCTTGACTACAGTCAAGCATGGTGGTGGGAGTGTCATTGTCTGGGGCTGCATGAGTGCTGCCGGCATTGGGGAGCTACAGTTCATTGAGGGAACCATGAATGCCAACATGTACTGTGACATACTGAAGCAGAGCACAACCCCCCCTTCGGAGACTGGGCCGTAGGGCAGTATTTCAACATGATAACGACCCCACCCCAAACACACCTCCAAGATGACCACTGCCTTGCTAAAGAAGCTGAGGGTAAAGGTGATGAACTGGCCAAGCATGTCTCCAGGCCTAAACCTTATTGAGCATCTGTAGGGCATCCTTAAACAGAAGGTGGAGGAGCGCAAGGTCTCTAACATCAACCAGCTCCATCATGGAGGAGTGAAAGTGGACTCCAGTGGCAACCTGTGATGCTCTGGTGAACTCCATGCCCAGAAGGGTTAAGGCAGTGCTGGAAAATAATGGTGGCCATACAAAATATTGACACTTAGTGCCCAATTTGGACATTTTTACTTAGGGGTGTACTCATTTTCGTTGCCAGCGGTTTAGACATTAATGGCTTTGTGTTGAGTTATTTTGAGGGGACAGCTAATTTACACTGTCATACAAGCTGTACACTCACTACTTTACATTGTAGCAAAGTATAACTTCTTCAGTGTTGTCACATGAAAAGATTGAATAAAATATTTACAAAAATGTGAGGGGTGTACTCATTTTTGTGAGATACTGTGTGTGTGTATACTGTATATATATATATATATATTTATTTTATATACATTTTTAAACCCAATTCTTTTGAACTCACCACATCAAACGCCGTGAACACATGACAATAATGGAGATTAGATTTCAAGTCTTTTGTGATATATGCAAACGTAGAGAGGTCTTCTGGATCCTGTGCAGCACATGATATATTGCGGATTTCGTGTTCGGCAATAATTGCCTGTATGAAGAAGAAAATTATGAGAAATCAAATTAAATGGAATCAAATTAAGGACTGTACTGTAAATAAAATAATTCTACAAAAAATGACTGTTATACTGCAGTGCATAATATTATAAATCATACTTGCTATGTGTTTAAGTCTTTATGCACATATTCTGTAATTTTCCACCTTTTTTTCCTTCTCCTGTAAACTCTTTGTCCTGTTTCTCTTTAAAGTGGTTCCAAAGGCAGAAGGTTTTTTACCCTAATGCATTCTATGCATAAAAATTTTAAAAACCTTCTGGGGGTGCGTGGAGACCTGCAGGAACTGGAAGGATAGCTTGCTGAGGTGCCCCAATGCCCTAAGGCAACACACATGTGTACTGTAACACATGGCAATGCACCATAGTGTGTAGTCACACACATTTTTCAGCATGTTTTTGGGATGTTTTGGTTCATTGGAACCCAACTGATTTCAACTGGCTGCTATAAAGGGTTAGTCCACCTTTACAAAAAAAAAAAATACCTATGCAGGTAAGAAGAGCCTGTAGAATATATAAAAATAAAAATAACCGTGCAGCTTTGATTAAAGTCAGATCTTGCCATTTAGGTACATTTTGAACTAAATATAGATGAAAATGTTATTTTTTCATGGACTGTATATTATGTATGTTTTTTGTGTTTTTCTAGCTGTTCAAACAATATATCCCCTGAGGAAGCCAACACAGGCGAAACACGTCGATCCGAGTCCCCTCCTGCATTGATACATTAATTTACAATGTTTATTGCAACGTGAAAGTTGTGCTATGATTGTTTATGTGCATGTTAGACATATAGGAGGGAAACTTTACCTTCAGGGATGTTTCCTTGGTCTGAACTAAATGTGTGGGTACATATTCATGTTTTTTATTCTAATGCTATTCATTCTGAGAGGAGGTTTTTTGGCACTTTTAAAGTCCCACATATACATTGTCGTTTTTCAGTTACTATAGGGATGTGGTGCGGATTTCTCAGACAAGCCTATTTTTGTAAAAAGACCTTTTGAAGTCTGTCCCAGAGATGGCGTTACCCCATCCAGGCTTGTTTCTAGGACATTGCTAAGACACTCCCAGCTGTTACTGCTCACCCCCACCACCCTTGCACATGCGTGGTCCACTATCTCCAGCATGTCTGAGCTCAGAGCTACTACGACAGGGGATACACAGCACAGACAAGGGGTTTGAATCAGATTGGAGTGTCTTAGTAACCACCCAGCAACAAGGTTCTTAAAGGGCCTACACCTATGGCAAGGGTATTTCTAGTTTTGGTCAAAGCTGCACAGTTTGTTTTTACCTGCAATCGCTTCTTACCTGCATAGTCAGTTTTTTGGTAAAGGTGAATTAACCCTTAAATTCAACGCATATTTACACATGACATAACGTGCATCAACATGTACAATAACGCACCACATAAATGTAAATGGGCCCTAAGTGAGCTTATTCAGCACATGCTCAAGTTGGTGGATTGATACACTACAACAATGTCTGAATAAGAAACAGACGCTCTGTGAGCAGGCCCTGTTCTTTGTTTTGATTTTCAGATCTGACTGAAGTGTGCCTTCAATGTTTGGATCATTTAGGACCAAACCAGAGAACATGGTGGAACAATGCGTTTTCTATGCTTTTGTACAATAATTGAGTTAAGTGTGTTCAAGTAGTGTTCTTTTCTCTATACTGCCTCAGCATTGTTCACAAACAGCTTTTTGCCAACTTAAGCACACTTATGCCACCATTGATGGAAAGTTTAAAGCTAAACTCTAGGCAGCTTTTAAAAAAAAGGAAAGCAGATATGTATTTGTGAACCGATTCTAAACCACAAGATGAAAATCAAGGTTTACAGGTATGGTGCCCTGTTTTGAGAAAAAGACAATTTACTATCTACTGTATAACTAGGAGTGTACAGCTGTGCATGCTCTTAGTTTAAAGACTGCACTTCCACCACTAAACATACAAAGCAAAGCAAAAGGTTAAAGTGGTTGTAGACCCTTACATATACCCATCAAAGTTTTGAGCCTCAGGTGATACACAGAAATGAAACAAGTCTTCCTACATACATTGTACCTGTTTATCTGCAGCCCTCTCTCCTCTACAGGCTCCTAAAACATACCTTTGTAGCGCTGTGTTGCTACGAGTTACTAACATCCACGCATATTCACCCTGCTGCCAGACATCCATACGTCATACTAGTAGACAATGAAAAGTCTTTTGCTTTGTTTTGTTGTTTTTATTTGGGGGATTGAACTTGGTTGGGCTTAGGGATATGGGATGCCCATAGAACAAATTGGTATTTGCCATGTTAGAGCGGATCCAGCTTTACATGGACAAATGGTTTACTCATTATCTTTACAGATGATATAGCGGTTTATACGTAACACTCCTCAGATGGGATAAAATGGCGGACCTAATCCTGACAGACTTTTCACCTCAGAACTTTCCTGCGTCTGAACTCTCCCTGCAGATTTTTACCTCAGGACACTTCTCTTCCTGCACATCACTTTCCTGTCACAGATTAGTACTCCTGTCCCGCCATCTTCAGCCCACTAGGCCTCACTCTGAGTAAGTCCTAGTAGTTTCAATTGATGATCCTGAATAGGTCAGGGGCCTGCAGTACCCCTTTTTGTGGCTGTGGACATTACTTGAGGAAAATATTTAATGGTGGACTACTGATCCCAGTGGTCCCGACTTGCAAATACTGCGCCCTCAGGCTGCATCGATTTGACACAAACACCACTGGTCTCTCCTCTGGCTCTACACCCAGCTCCTGTTTCAGGACACCTTTCCATGACCGTGTAAGGCAGGGCTTGACAAATTTGCTTGGAATCTAGGAGCCAGCTAAAAAAGTTAGGAGCCAGGTTTTTTTTTTTTTTTAACGATCGATGCGTGCAAAAGCGAACGCATACGTGAGTAGCGCCCGCATATGAAAGCGGTGTTCAAACCACACATGTGAGGTATCGCCGCGATCGGTAGAGCGAGAGCAATAATTCTAGCACTAGACATCTTCTGTAACTCAAAACATGCAACCTGTAGAATTTTTTAAATGTCGCCTATGGAGATTTTAAAGGGTAAAAGTTTGTCGCCATTCCATGAGCGGACGCAATTTTGAAGCGTGACATGTTGGGTATCAATTTACTCGGCATAACATTATCTTTCACAATATAAAAAAACATTTGGCTAACTTTACTGTTGTCTTATTTTTTAATTAAAAAAAGTGTATTTTTTCCTTAAAAAAGTGCGCTTGTAAGACCACTGCACAAATACGTTGTGACAGAAAGTATTGCAACAACCGCGATTTTATTCTCTAGGGTGTTAGAATAAAAAATATATATAATGTTTGGGGGTTAACTTCTAAGTAAAGGGAAGGAGATGGGTGGGCAGTGAAACAGGCAAGCATTGCTGGTTGTCTTGTCATACCAACGGCCACCACAAGAGTACGCCAGAGTACAGAATGTATCATAGGCCTGCAGAAGGCTGCAAAGCCGCGGCCTCAATTACCGGCCAGCGCGGCCCGACGAGATTGCGCGATCGCGCGCGCGCGGGGGGGGGGGGATGTGCACGGAGACACAGGAAACCTCAGCTGTGCTACCTCAGGCGCCAGGTCGCTAATTCTAGTCGCATTGGGGACCAGGCGCCCGGGTTTTGTCGAACCCTGGTGTAAGGAAAATCTCCCTCCCAGCTCACCCTGGCGTGCCTTTTCCAGATCTCCACTGTGCCTCACTCACTGACTCCTGCCCTGTGTCCTTCCTGAAGGATTTACCCGGACCAAGCGGACCAACTGCTCTCCAGCTTCTGTTCCAGGACACCTCTCCATGACTGTGTAAGGAGAGGCTCCCTCCCAGCTCTCGAGCTCTTCCGCCGGATCTACACCCCCCAGATGGGGGGTGTCTCTCCAGCACGCAGTCTAGCACTCCATCCTTCAGTTTACCCGGCCGACAACTCCTTCCCAGCAGGCTGACTGAGGGAATATATAGCAGGCCCGCCCCTGCCAATCCTAGTTGGGGATTGGTCAGAGCTCCTACATACACCCCATGTTACTCCAACTCTCAGCCTTGCCCCCTTTCCAGAACATTCTCCCTGGAAAAAGGGGAGGCGTCTAAAAGCTGAAGTACATGTCAGTCACACCCACTGCTACACTAAACCACTCCCTGTCTCCAGATCAAAAACAAACAGGCCCAGCTAGCAGCATAGACCTGCTTAAATTTTGTTGCACTGGCAGCTAACACAAAAAAACTCACATCTAGCACCTACCTATGGTAGAGGGTGCTACACTCACCCCCACCAATTTTCTAGCAAAAACATCTGCAGATTTTTACATGTAGGAGAGAAATGTCAGAATTGGGATTTTAAAAGCAAAAAAGAGGGTGAATGTACATGTATTACAGAGATGTACTGCATATGTTTTTTTTTTTAATCAGTCATTGCCCAAAATCAGGTATGTGTGTCGGGAGTTCCGACTTCACTCGCATGATCAAAAAGTCAGCATGACAACTGGAATCCGATTGGTGGCTGTTAACACTTTTCATACACCAGTCTTACTGGACTAAGGCAAAACATGCTTCATGGTAGTAACATTCATTTTGGTACTGCTGCAATTTCCGTTCTAACAATGATGAATGGCATTTGGAAGGCTGAATAATCTGGTGAATTGAAGCAGTGAATCTGTGTCTCTGGAGGCAGCAGGGCTCTGACTCACCCGCCTGCTTCCAGCACAAGGCAGGTTTCCTACTCTCTGTCGCACAAAAGGCATTTGTATTCTGCCTGTAATCGTCTCGCTGTGACGTTCCCGCACCTTGAGTGGTTTAGCGGAGCATTTACGCAATGACAAATTATTTCATATTCCCTTTATGCAACATGCCCCACTGCAGTGTTTTGATGTTTAATGAAGCAAACTGGAGATCGGGGATGTTATGGTAATGCTTTTATCTCATTGTGAATGATAATATAACGGTGCAAGACAGGGGCCTGCATTGTGCGCCATCTAATGTGCCTGCTTCCCGGTCTGTTAAATTTCAATCCAAAGCAAGCATAAAATAAAATTAGTTTTTCTTGCAGTAATGTATATGTTTGAGAATCATTAAATCTAAACTTCAGGCAAACAGAAAAATACACAGATAACATGAGTGATTGTGTGCACATTCCCATACTACACAGATGTGAAGAGGGAGTTCATCTCTACATCACCCTGCTCCAGTGGCCGCTGGTGCTCAATATTTTTTTTTGGGGGGGGGTGTCAAACCAGTGCAAACCCCCTCCCCTCCGTGGGAGATAGACAGGAATGCGGTGGCAATCAGAGGCCTCCTTACCTTAGGAAGGAGGCAGATCAGGCAGACATGGATCCGGGCTGCTGCTCCTCGCTCCAGGGCCATCGCTTCTCCTCCAGGCCAAACAGGAAGTGGGTCTGACTGAGACCCGATTGGCTGGGAGTCCTAAAATTCCCTGGCCAATCGGGTCTCAGGAACTGCTTCCTGATTGGCCGGGGGGGGGGGGAGAATCGGGAAGACAATAGCAAATATTAATTCGCTATTGATACACAAGTGGGTGGGCTCGGGGTGCAGTGCTCTGCGCCCCGAGCCCACCCCTTTCTGAAGCCAATCAGAGCCTCATGTGCTTAAAAAAAAACCCCATTGAAATCCATGCGTCCAGCACTGCATGTAGATTAGGGGGCAGGATGGATGGATAGGGGAGGCAGTGCCTGGGTGCTACCTATGGACGGCCAGCCACTTCTCTGCTCTTTCCTTCTATCAGCATGCCTGCTGTTAGCACATGAGCACTTCAGCACAGCTGACTGGCTCCTTGTTCTGCTTCCTCATCCCCTAATCTGAGGCAGATACCAACTCAACATCAGGTACTTGCACTGCTTGCATTAAAAAATATATTTTTTATGTATTTATGAATACTTATATTTGCCTGGAGATCAGCTTTAAATCATCTTTCATCTTTGCAGTGTGACTAGGTCGTTAGCAATTTTTCCCCAAAATTCACTGTCCTGGGTTCAAATCTCACCTGGGGCACTAACTGCGTAATGTATGCATGTTCTTTCTGCTTAGCTGTTAGGTCCCCATGCAATCCCAAAACATACTGGTAGCGGAATTGGCTTCCTCCTAAAACTGGTTCCAGTATAGTATTGACCTAAAGGGGTTGATTTACTAAAGGCAAATAGACTGTGCACGTCTGCAACATCTGCAAGTGCAGTTGCCCCGGAGCTCAGTAAATGAGGTAAACCTTCACTTTGCAAAGAATACCCAATCACATGCAAGGAAAATAAATATGCTTGCACATAATTGGATGATTGAAGTCAGCAGAGCTTCTGCTCATTTACTAAGCTCTGGTGCAACTGCACTTGCAGAATGCAACTAGACTTTGCAAAGTGACCAGTCTATTTGCCTTTAGTAAATCCACCTTAAAGTGTCACTAAACCCAGTAAATCAATACATTATGTATTACATGCTGTTCATACTCACTCAGTCGCTATGAGATTTGTTTCCTGTATTCTGCAAAAGTCCTGGTAGATCCTGTTGTTCTCTATCTCCCCCTTTTGATCATGTCCCCCAATGCAGTTGGGGATTTTGCAGAGCATGCTCAAATTTCTGTGAGTTTCTATGCTGAGCATTCTCCCCATATCACATCTGAGCAGCACATGTGGGTGTATACACAGTGGTAAATGACAGCCCACTACCTCCTTCCTCCTCCATGTTCACTAACCAGCTAAACACAATGGGGGTGGGATATTACATCTTTACTGATGGAGGATTCTCCCCCCTGTTGTTCTAAGACACAGGCTGGAGGCACGTGACACAACCTGTGACTGGCAGATATTCACCCACACTATGTTATTGTTAAAAAATAAAAAAGATTTGATTTCAAACCTACTGTATATTTGTATGGTTTAAAACAGTTTATTGATATTAAATATCATGAGAACACCCATGCGATCCGATTCCAGTGCGGGGGAAAAAAGTCCCTGCACCTTTTCAGAAGCGGAAATCAACCATGGCAGCCTACTATCAGCAATGAAAGAACTACTTCTGAGCACTGGAGGAAGCATTTAGGCAGACAGCCACATATTCATAGTAAATCTACCTTGGTTAATGACATGCTGCAGTTATTCTACACAGTAACATCCCTGCACCTGTCTTTGTGATAATTCATAAAAACTGTGTATAATAGCTGTGATAACCAATCATGTTCTGAATTTATCTTGCTAAAACTTCCCTGTGTCTTTGAGTTAGATTGGTTGCTGGAAAGCATTATATTTATAACGTAAATTATTTTGAACCATTTGTGTCTAAGGTAGTTGTTCTTAACCTTTTTAACATTGGGGAACCTTTTACAAAACTTTCAGGGAACTCCATTACACTGGTCAGTAGGAAGAAATCTCCTTATATTAGTGGTCACTGAGAAGAATGCTCATTATATTGTTGGTCAGTGGAACAATGCACCTTACAGTATTGGTCAGTGGGAAGAATGCCACCCCCTGCAGACAGCTGAAAAAAACATTGGTGTCAGTGGTTCCTTAGAGGCATAAATTGCTCATTGCCCAAGGAACCCCTAACAACCCTTGAAGGAACCCTAGCTGAGAAATTCTGGTCTAAGAATTGTGTAGACGGGTGTCATCAAATGCAATTTTTTTTCATTTGCATGCTAGGCTGTGTTTGACCTGCTTTGCCTGCTATGCAAACACATTTAAAAAAATCCTGCCATTTCCAAACAACACAAAGCGGAGCCTGTTAAACGCAAATTCAGTCAACACTGATGCCCACACTGCACCATTAAAGTAAATCGGAATCTGGTGCCTTTTTGCACAGACACTGAAAATAGAATGCTGTCAATGTTGCCCACAGCCAGCGTGGACAAATTATGGCAGAATTCTCAAGCCAGTCTGTCTAATTTAGTAGTTGGAGGCAATTTTTTTAATTTAAGGAACATGCACATCCACTGACAACAAAAGAGCAAGGCCTAGGGCTGCAACTAATGATTATTTTCATAATCGATTAGTTGGCCGATTATTGTTTCGATTAATCGATTAATCGGTTAATAACCGTAAAAAAAAAAGGTAATTTTGCTGCATTTTTAAATTTTGACATTGCCGCATGTGAGAGAAAAAAACATTTTTGGAGTACATCACAGGTCACAGAAAAGGTCTTAAACCACTGGGTTATGCTTCACCTCCCAGGTGATTGGCAAATTAAAAAGCTTGACTCCATCCAGCATAACTCTTTCCACTCCTAGCATTGCCCCAGTTTGTCAACAAGCAATAGCAATTGAAACCAGAAGGGAGAGACCCGTGTCCTGTGATGTACTCTAAGAATGGGAAAAAAAGTAAAAAATCCCATTTTCTTTCTCTCGTACATTTGACCATTGGGACATCCAAAAGCAATCCCCTAAAGGGTTGGCAATAGCAAACAACACCTGATACACCCAACAGGAGCAATCCTCAACATAACAGGAAGGTAAATAACTGAGAAGGCCGTTCTGTAGGACTGCGCAACCGAGGCCGTGTACACTCAGGTTCAAACATTCACCAGGAAATGAATGACTAGGTGGCCTTCTAATGGGCCTGGGAAATCAAGGCTGGGTGTTGAAACGCCCACAATGCTTCAACACCTCTGGTGAACTGTACCTTCACAGGTGGGAGAGGGACCCTACCTTTCAGGACATAAGCCTGAGAGATAATTTGTGGAATCCACCTAGCAATTATGGATCTAGGGGTAGCCTGTCCCTTCCAGGTAGCCTTCCTGCAACACAAACAAAGCATCAGATTGACGAATTAAAGCGATGGCTGAAAGGAATACTCACACATCCCTAACTACACACAGGCAGTGGAGAGCAATCTCCTTAGAATGTTTGGGGCTAAACAAAGGAACGGCAACACAATGTCCTGGTTTAAATAAAATGCAGAGACCACCTTAGGCAGGAAAACACTGTCTTTGAGAAGTACAATAATAGGTTCCTTAAGCCGTAAGCTCAGACACTCCCCTAGAGAGAGAGAAATATCCAGATTAGATTCAAACTGTGGCCTCTTAAAGAATGACAACACCAGATTGAGGTCCTACAGAATTAGCATGGAGTGCACTGGTAGTACAATGTGAGCCATCCCTTGTGCAAAGGCTCTGACAAAAGAGTGGGAGGCTATCAGAATTTGAAGAGGCTGATGTACGGTTGAGGCCTATACTGCTTGCAGCTGTGCAGTATATGTATTACTCGAATGGTGCTTTGTTGTACAAAGGCCAAATTCCAAAATGGCACCTGTGCATGGGCAGTGTGTCCTTTCAGCCAGGTGGGTCATACATAAGTAGTGTCACAGCAGAGCCACACGCAAGCCAGCTGGATGCATGTGAGCATACGGCACCATAGGGGGGAAAAGCGGCATCCTATGACCTAATATGGGTGGCACACACAGCACCAACATGCATACCGAAAAGTACCTTCCAGCATCACCCATCAAACCAATCATTACACTGCACCTCACAGGCACAGCAGAGAAACTACTGACCTCAATCCCCTAAATGCACAGAGGCAGGAGACAGCACAAGGGACATCCCACAAAGCAGAGCCAACAAACCATTTAAGCTTGACCTCATGCACCTGTTCAGGCATACCCTGTAGGGTCTTCAGGGACAGGGTACTGCCTCAGCAAACATTGGCCCCGGACTTGTACAGCACCCCACAAACTAACGTACTCAATGCAACTGCCTACCAAGGTGAGCGTCCTATATGGAATCCAGCACCAATGCAGCTTATAGGCCTTCCCCCATTCTTCCTCTCAGGGTTCGGGGCAGTATTTCTGGGATATAACCATCTGTAGGGACCAAAACTAAAAAATCCACTGCTAGAGCAACAAGGCTCAGCAGACAAACACAGTTGTAGTAAAATTATTTTGAGGAGAAAGACTATCTCAGGAGAAGGAGACAGGTCCAACACCTACAGACACAAGCAAAAAACTGAGGCATTGCTGGGAGTGTGAGGGGTTATGCTAGGCAGTGTCAAGTGTTGCTTTTTGCCAATGTGCAATCACCTTGAGCTGTTGAGATGAAGCAAATTCCAATAGTCTATGAATTAACTCTCTCGAGTCCTGTGACTCACAATTGGGGGAAAAACTATTCTACATACCCATAATTGTCAGAAAGTAGTGTTGCACATATCTCTTCAAAACAGTGAATATTCACTGCCCACTAGAAAGGTGAGTACTCTAAATTTTTCTTTACATAGGGCTGACAATTGCATTTTGTTATCCTAGCAAAGGGTTACATTGAGATTTTATAAATCCACAATTCAGTATGATAGTAAGATACTGGAATTTTGAGTGAAAGCAAAGAACAGAGTCCTCACCTTATTTGCTGCATCCATGAATTTCACTCCTTTGTAAGAAACCGTTAGGATAATTGTGGGGACTTTCTTCATTTGCTCTGTTGATTTCTGCAAAATATAAATTACACTAATACATGTTGGTTTATTTTTCATTCAGGGATTTTTGCATGCCAAAAATAAAGACTACATCAACTGTAGGCAAGCAGTAGATTATCAGGGGTCAGTTCACCTAAAAATGTTTTGTAATTGTAGACTAGAGTCATGTAGCTTTTAAGGTCTTTTTTTTCATTCTAGAATTAAAGAGTACGTTTAGCCAAATAGTTCTGGATAAAGTAGGGAAGGGTAAAACTCCGGCTAGGTTTTTTTTCCCCTCTCGATGTACCATTGGGGAACTTTATCTTCACTTCATGTCCCAGAGACACAACAGAAAGTTAGAGGAAATCACCCAAAATTGGAGGAATTCCGCTGTTAGACAGTTGTCTCTGGGACAGGTATCCCTTACCTCCTGTTCTGGAAACAACTCTAAAATGTTAGATTTACCCTCACTTTATTTCTTGGTGACAATGGTAGCCAGTACAAATAGCGGAATGAATCTCCCCAATGTGTACACAGACAAGAATTTTTTTTCAAAATTAAATAAATGAAAAAAAACCTAACCCTTTACCACCCTATCCAAAATGTAAAAAAAAAAGTTTTGCCTAGAGATACATTTTAAGTTCCATGAGGTGAACAACACAGCTGTAATAGTAGAAAATACAATTTGCATTCAGTTGAACATTAGCTTTAAAATGTCAAATTGCATGTCACAGAGGCCAAGTAGCATATCCATTAACCTCCCTGGCGGTATTCCCGAGTGTGGCTCGGGGTGAGATTTCAGTACCTAAAGCAGTAACCCCGAGCCACACTCGGGATTGCCTCGCTGGATCCTGGAAGAGGTGACTTACCTTGTCTCTGGGATCCCGCGATGTATTCCCGCCGTGTACGGCGGCCGGATCTTCCGCCCGATGCACTGTGTGCCCTGGATTCCCTTCCCTGCGAGCGTCGCGACGCAGGGGGGCGGAACCGGTGGCAAATTCAAATGTATAGAACACAAAACACACTGATACAATGTAATCCTATTGGATTACAATAAAAAATTAAATAAATTGACCTTAGATTGCCCCCCAGTGCTTTCTCCAGTGCCCTTGTCTGCAGTTTTACTGTACTTAGTATCTGGAAACTGCACAGCGACCATGGCATCCAAAAAACGCGCCTCCACCTCAAAGTCGCTATATGACCTGCTGGAAGTCAGCGACAGCGACTCAGAATGGGTTGCAGAGGAGTTGAGTGACAGCGATTCATGGGGAAGCTCTTCATCGGACGCAGAAAGTGATTTTAGCGACGATCCTGCGACTGTGCCCAGCGATGTGCGGACTTGGTGTTCAATTGATTGCGGTACGGAGCACGCAGCGCCCCCCAGATTTCCATTTACAGGAGCACCTGGGATCAAAGTGGAAGTTGAGGACAATAACCCCTTGGCATACCTCGAGCTCTTTCTGACGGATGAAGTTATTTCCAAAATTGTTTTGGAGACGAATCGCTATCAGGAGCAACAAGCTGCTACCCATCATCGCTTTTCAAGGAGCAGAAAATGGGAGCCAGTAACCAGAGAGGACATATGGAACTTTTTGGGTCTTATAATTCTACAGGGAGTGGTGGGGAAACCCCTGCAGAAGTGGTATTGGACCACCAACAAATTGCTGGCCACGCCTTTTTTTGGCACAGTTATGTCCGAATATAAATTTTCTCTTATCATTAAATATTTGCATTTTGCAAATAATGATGACTTTGATGAGAGTTCTCATCCAGCTCCTAAGCTGAAAAAAATTTGGGAGATTTACCAACTTATTCTTACGAATTTCCAGCAGACCTATGTGCCGGACAGAGATATAAGTATCGACAAAAGTCTTATGGCCTACAAAGGTAGACTAAGCTGGATACAGTTCATAGCATCAAAGCAAGCTCGTTTTGGCATGAAGTGATTTATGCTGTGTGAATCCAGCTCTGGGTACATCTGGAATTCGGTCCTGTACACCGGGAAAGGGACCAAATTCAGCGATCGATTCAGAAGTTTTGGAATGGCAACCGCTTCGGTTCTCTCTTTGATTGAGCCATTGCTGAATCAGGGCTACTGTGTCACCACAGACAATTTTTACACGTCCCCAGAACTCTTTGAGTTCCTTATCCTGAACAAAACGGATGCCTATGGGACCGTTAGGCCTAACCGGCGTGACATGCCGCCAACCTTTGCCCAAAAAAAGCTTGGGGCAGGAGAAATAGTTGCCTGGCAGAAAGGCAAAATGATGGCACTGAAATGGCAGGACAAAAAAAACGCGTGCCTTCTGAGTACCATCCACAACACCTCTACTGTAATGGTACATACCAAAGGTGGAAAAGATGTCATGAAGCCACAGGTCGTGTTGGACTACAACAACACCATGGGAGGTGTGGACAGGGCTGACCAGGCAATGACCTTTTATCCTGCGATGAGAAAGCAACAGAAGAAATATTATAAAAAAATCTTCAGGTATCTTCTGGAACAGTGCCTGTGGAATGTTTTCATTCTTCTGAAAAAAAATAGTGACAGGCCTATGATCCATGCGGACTTTGTGTGGAAGGTTGCCAAACTAATTTTTCTAAAGCACCAGACGCCAACGACTGTAAGCAGATCTGGACGTCGGGCTGCCGGCGTTGTGAACCCGGAACGCCTGACTGGTCGTCACTTTATGGACCACATTCCACCTACTGAAAGGAAGTCAGCACCCACAAGGATGTGTGTGGTTTGCTGCTCCAAGCGTGACGACACCGAAAGGAAAATCCGTAAAGAAACGCGGTTCTATTGTCCCGATTGCGACGTAGGACTTTGTGCTGTACCTTGTTTTAAAATTTTCCATACCCGAGATGTTTACTGACGCAATATGACTTCTAATATTGCACCCTTGTTTGACCAAAAAAAAATTCAGTGTTTTTGATTATATTATTTACTAAAATTTATTGAATAAAAAGTATTATTATTATTAAATTATTATTTGTTATTATTTATTATATTATAATTTATGATTTTGTGTTTCAAACTTTATAATACCCGAGATGTCTACTATTCCTAAGAATTACAGGCCTACAATGTAAAACGCCAAATTTCCATGCAAAATAATGGTACCGCTTTCAGCACCTAAAATCTTCCAGAATCATACCGCCAGGGAGGTTAAATAAGTACTGTGTTTAACACAAAATATAAATAAAAATCTTGGGAACAAGACCAAGGAAAGAAAATAAACCAAGAAGAGAGGGCAGGATGCCAATGAAGAGATAATGAGTACCTCACCGCTGCCAAATCAGCAAGTCCAGAGCTTAAAGCCATTGAGGCTTCGACATTTCACATTGCCTTTCCCAGCATAAGGCCTACAAAGGGTTACGTCCTAAAGTCCGATTCCTGGTTGGCATCATCCCCAATTCCCCCCACCTCCCCTTCTTTTAAATACCCCTTCACCCTTAATTCTTTTGTAACTTTTACATGCATACATTTTTCTGTGGGTCTTCAGTCAAGTTATATGTTGTCATGCGTACTCTTCTTCTTCCGGTGGTGGGCAGTTATAATACTGCAGCGAAGGGCTTATTTTAACAGGGCAATTAACTTTTCTATTTGTATCTGAAGAAGAAGTTGGGCAGTCGTTGCATATTGTGCAGGCTATTTAAACTTTATTTTATAAAACTTTTTTAATTCCTCCAATTTACCCCCAAGGGATGAGAAAAGATCCTCCATTAGCCTATTGCCATATCACTTTTAGATGGGTGTTTGTGTTTTTCTTTTGAGGTGCATTTTTGAGGAATTTTTGAAGTGTCTGGAATAGGATCTAAGTTGAACCACATGGTGCAGTGTTCATTTGCATATATTGTTATATGTTTCTTTTGGTTAACCAAGGATATAGTAACAAGTCTGCATTAATAAATTCCTAACATAGCATCATAAGCATCACTAGTATTATTTTCATTTTTTTTAATCTTATCATAAAAAGCAGTCCTTGAACATAAGTCAGGTGAATTTCTCTGCTGCTGGCAGGACAAAGGGTTTCCTCTGCCTCCCCATCCCAGTGAAAAGACTGAAACACTAACTTTACAGCAAGTCACAAGGTATAGCACTGATCTGTGGCATTGATGAATATAGCTAAAAACTGCACAGACACCAGGATTTACATGATTGTGTCTTCTCTAAAGCTGACCATACATTTTTTTTCCCCACCAGTGGGATACATGAAAATAAAAATTACCTGACTCCCATCCATACATTCAATGTGGATGGGGGAATTATTCCTGCCGTGCTATTGTGTCCTGATAGTGGGGAGCCTTTCCCACCATCAGAACACACTGATCAGTGTTGCCAGCTATAGTCGTGATATTGATCATTTAGGAAAAACCCAACAGACTGGTTGTACAAAAGTCGATCGGTAGATCAACTTCTGTACAACCAGCTTGCCCATACATGGATCAAAATTCAGTCAGTCTCTGCCGGCCTTAACCACTTCACAACTACGCTATAGTCGAATGACGGCTACAGTGCGTTCACATCACATGACATCCTCTCGTGATCGCACCCACTGCAGCACGCAGGCAGCACGCTCTGTGAATGCTGTCTCCTTAGGACACAGCTGATCACAGATCGGGGTAAAGGGCCAATCACAGCGGTCCTTTACCACATGATCAGCTGTGTCCAATCACAGCTGATCACAATGTAAACACAAGCCAGTTATCAACATTCCTTTGCTCACGCTGACAGCATGAGGAGAGGAGAAGCGATAACCAACTTGTGTGAAAAGGACATCTACACTGATAATCAGGGCACTGATTATTAGTGTCCTGATTATCAGTGCAGTCCCAACAGTGCCCACCAGTGCTGCCTATCAGTGCCCACCAGTGCTGCCAATCAGTGCCCACCAGTGCTGTCAATCAGTGCCCATCAGTGCCTTCTCATCAGTGTCATCTATCAGTGCCCATCAGTGCCACCTACCAGTGCCTATCAGTGTCCATCAGTGCCGCCTATCAGTGCCACCTATCAGTGAGCTTCAGTGCTGCCTATCAGTGCCCTTCAGAGCATCCTATCAGTGCCCATCAGTTCAGCCTAACAGTGGCAATCAGTGCTGCCTCATCAGTGCCCATCAGTGCAGTCTAATCAGCAAACATCAGTGAAGGAGAAAAATTACCTGTTTGCTAAATTTTAAAAAAATTATGAAAAAAATATTTAAAAAAAAATATTTGGGCTTGTTTTGTTTATTTAACAAAAACAAAAAACCCAGTGATGATTAAATACCACCAAAAGAAAGCTCTAGTTGTGTAAAAAAAATGATAAAATTTCATATGGGTACAGTGTAGCATGACCACGCTATTGTCATTCAAAGTATGACAAAGCTGAAAGCTGAAAATTGTTTTCAAATTTCTTTTTTATTTATCTTTTTTCAAATACAAAAAACTTTACATTTATACAAAATTTGCTTACAAATACATTGTTCACATTAATTATTTGATATACCGAATCTTTCATTTTCCATTTCGTTCATCTTTCCCCTTCGTATCTCTCCTTATTTTCCATTTAAATATATTCCTTCATTCCTTCCGAGAGCTGAAATTCATCCCATTTTTGCCAAATTTCTGGCATTTGACTATTTATATATCCTTCTTCTCTTATCTGTCTTTCCATATATTGTATTTAGTTAATTTCACATATCCATTCTACTGTATTTGGGCTTTTATTTACTCTCCATTTGCGCAATATTATTGTTCTAGCTGCCGTTATCATATGATGTAAAATATCAAGGATAACAAGGAAATGTCTATGTTTAAGTTCGTCTTTACTCCCGACACTTTCCAATATATCTCATAAACTTTTTCCCCCAAATTTCTCACAAGTTGACAACTGTACCAAATGTGGTCCATGGTCCCCCTTTCGACCCTACATCTCCAACATATATCTGTTTGTCCATTTATATTATTAGCGCTACTGGACTCCAATACCATCTCATTGCTATTTTATAATTTCTTTCTTGGTACTTGGTCGCTATAGATGTTTTATGAATTATTATAAATATTTTCTCCCATTCTAATTCTGATATTGACCTCCCTATTTCCTTTTCCCATTTTTTCATTCCTGTTAGTTCTCTAAGGGGTCCAGCCGGGAGTAATAGACTGTATATCTTAGCTAATTTTTTTAGATGATTTTTGTTCATCTATTAAGATTTGCTCAAATTTAGTTTTGGGTCTGTTTATTAAGGGTATTTCTACATTTGTTACAATGTATGTTTTTAATTGGTGGTTCTGCAGCCATTTGTGTTTATGTTCGGGTCCCAGATCTTGCATTTTTGGTATTTTCCCTTCCACTAGGATCTGGGCCACCCTTGCTTTCTCCAGTATATTCCATTTTAAGTATTTTGTGGTTGCTAAGGCTGGTGGAAATTCTGGGTTGGAGAACAATGGGATCGTTGGACCCATCATAGTGGATAGGTTGCCCTTTTTTAATTCTGCGTCCCATATTTTTAATGTGGCTCTTGCAAATATTGTTAATTTTTTGTTTTCAGGTCTTAAATGGGGTTTTATCCAGGGGAGCTCTTTGAGTTGAATACCTATAATGTCTTCTTCTAATTTAACCCATTGTTTATCCACCATATTTTGATACCAGTCTACTATCCTAATCAAGGAGGCTGCTTGTAAATATTTTGAGAAGTCCGGTAGTGCTAATCCTTCCTTTCTCTTTGTTCTAAATAAAGTCTCCTTTTTAATTTGTGGAATTTTATGGGCCCAAATAAAGCTCCCTATTGCTCTTCTTAGTTCATTCATGATTTTCTTTGAAACAGCTAACGGAACGGTTTGAAATATGTATAACATTTTGGGTAGTATATCCATTTTTATTATATTGATTCTTCCTATCCATGAATGTGTTGTTCTTTCATATTTTTGTAGTTGTTTTATTACTTTTCGGATTGTCGCGTTGTAATTCAATTCTTGTAGCTTATTCAGGTCTTTCGGGATATAGATTCCCAGATATTTAATTGCTACCTTCTGCCATTTGAACAGAAAGTCTTTTTGTAATAATGTCTGTATTTTTTCTGTTAGTGATACGTTTAGCATTTCAAATTTATCATAATTAACTTTAAAATTACTCAATTCCCCAAATCTTTTAAATTCTCTTATTAAGTTAGGTATTGTTATAATGGGGTTAGTCACATATATTAATAAATCATCTGCATAGACTGCTGTTTTATATTCTTTATCTTTAATATTAATTCCTTGTATTTTTTCTAATTGCTTGTATGAGATGTTCCATCACTAGTACGTATAGTAAAGAAGATAGTGGGCACCCCTGCCTAGTTCCATTTGATATTTCTATATATTCTGATAGCATTCCGTTCGTTCTTACTTTGGCCCGTGAATTAGAGTACAAGGCAATAATCCTACTGACCATCTTTGGGCCCATTCCTATCTGGACCAATGTTTCCTCTAAGAACTGCCATCCCACTCTATCAAATGCTTTTTCAGCATCAATAGATAGTAAGCATGTTGGGATGGCAGTTCTCTGGGCATATTCCATTAATATACAAGTTTTCATTATATTATTCCTTGTTTCTTGACCTTTCGTAAAGCCCGTTTGGTCTAGGTTTATGTATTCTGGTAATATGGATGTTAATCTATTGGAGATAATCTTTGAATATAACTTTACATCGATGTTAGTCAAAGAGATTGGACGGTAGTTGTTACATAATGTGTGATCTTTCTCAGGTTTTGGTATTAATACAATGTGAGCTTCCATACTTTGTGTTGTGAAAGTTTGTGTTCTGGATATAGAGTTAAATGTTTTTTTGAGAATAGGTATTATTAGATCTTGAAATGCTTTGTAAAATCTTGAGGTATATCCGTCTGGTCCAGGGCTTTTGGATTTTCTCTAATGAGATTTCTTTTTCCAGATCCTCCGTTATTTCTTTTGGAAACACCGGTAGAGCTGTATCTTTTATATATTTACGAATCTTTTCCCCTTTCTTATCTTGTTCTTTATTTTCCTGTTGGTTGTTCAAGTTTTATAGTTTGGAGTAATATGTATGAAAAGTTTTGGATATTTCCGTTGGGTCATATGCCAATTCCCCATTTGTTTTTAAAATTTTAACTATGGACGTCATAGGTCGTTGGGTTTTTAAGGTTCTGGCTAACAATTTTCCTGTTTTGTTGCCTTGTTGATACCATTGTGTTTTATTCTTATCCCTCAACCGAAGGGAACCTTCATCAAGCAGGTATTGTAGCTGCATTTGTTTTTCTTTTAATGATAATTTGTCTTCTATTTTAAGACTCTGCTTATGCTTACTTTCTAATATTATAATTTCTGTCATTAATTGAGACTGCTTCTGGTCTTTTTCCTTTTTCAGCCTAGATCCGTGCTTGATAAATATTCCCCGCAGCACACATTTAAGTGTTTCCCATTGTATAGGAATAGAGGTATCATCCTTTTCATGAATGACCAAAAATTCTTTCACAACCTGTCTTATATCGTTTTCACATTCTTTGTTCTTTATTAAATTATCATTCAGTCTCCACATCCCTATTGGTTTTTTATAATCCACTATGTTGAGATCCAGGTATATTGGAGCATGGTCTGACCAAGAAAAATTCCCAATATTTGTTGATGGAGTCATCATTAGACAGGACTGATTGATAAAAAAATAGTCTATTTTATGATATGAGTTGTGTATATTTGAATAATATGTATAATTTTTTTCTGTCTGATGTTGAGCCCTCCATATATCTATCATTTGGTGTCCTCCCAATAACTGTTTAAATTCTTTTAGTTGACTATTTTTCCTATGAGAATGAGTACTAGTTGTATCTATTTTTGAATCCATTATAAAATTAAAGTCTCCACCCATAATTACTGTTCCTTCTGCTTTTTCCATCGCTTCCACAAAGGATTTTATTCCCCATTTAATTTGTTCGTAATTTGGTACATAAAAGTTTACAATTGTAAATATTTTCCCATATATCATTACCCTTATAATCAAGGATCTACCATCTTTACCTTTCCAGCTTTGTACAATTTGATGAGGTATATCTTTGTGAAATGCGATAGAGACACCTCTTGTTTTAGAGTAGGGAAATGTATCATGGACCCAGGTAACATAGTTTCTATTGTTTATTTTTGGGATGTGATCTGAGTGAAAGTGTGTTTCTTGGAACAGAATAATTCAGATTTTTTGTTTATGGAATGAATTTAGGATCTGGGATCCCTTAAAGGGTGAATTAAGGCCTCTTGCATTGAAGGAACTAATTTTGACTCCTCCCATAGTATTGATACCAGGGGGAGTATTCTGAATCTATGTCGGAGAGAATAGACAGGGGAAACCTGAAGAGGGAGAAGACAGAAGGAAAAAAAAACAAACAAAAAAAAACAACAAGCACACCCTACCACTCGTATCACTTGACACTCTCACCACACTAAATTTCCCGCTACTAAATTGACTTTAGCAAGTCTGTCTTACTTTCGTAAGTTCCCTATCTGAGGGTAAACCGGGGCTGCTGTTCCCTATCTGCCGCTCCTCGAGACTAACATGCCACATTCAGGATTTTCCTTTTAAAACATTTTATTGGACGATTTTCTTCTTAATCTTTGCTTGTTTTACCTTTCATTCAGTTACAAATTTGTATGCCATTAATTAATCAATATTTTCAATTCAGAGACATTACTATTCCTTATATCAACTTTCAAAGAAAAGAGAGGAAGGGAGACAGAGAGGTGGGGAAAAAAAAACGTTACTCTCTCTACCTTTCCTGTTCCTCTCCTCTCCCACTCCAAGAAATAAGCGGGGGCCAGATGCCGGGGGGGGGGGAGGGAGAGAAAAAAAATCCTATTTCCTTCCCTCCCCTTCCTTCTATAACACTTGTGTCAATAGTGTACTATGTGTTTTATTTATCTCTCAGTGCGACTAAATTAGGGAACTCTAAGTTCCGTTTAAACCTTTTATGTGAGAGAAAAAAAAAATAGAAAATTGAGAAAAATTATATCTGGGCCCATACACATGTGGGCCTTTGTAATTCGTGTTATATCTAATTATATACTGTAATGTGTTCTATTACTATGTGATTAGTGACCATTGTTCACCCCTATACGTTGTCCCCCATCCCCCCACCCCATCCCCGCCACACAGATTCCTGTATGGTTTGACAAATTTTATGGTTTCCTAAATGTTCCCATATCCATCCTAGGTCAGTCTGGTAGTTCTATTTTCTGGAGTCCGAGAGTCCCCAAAAATTCCGGCAAATCCTCCAGTTCCCTGAAAGATATTGTTTTTCCTTTGTGTTGGACCTGTAGTTGAAAAGGAAATTTCCATCTATACTGGATGTTTTTCTTTTATAGTTGTTCCAGGAGAGGCTTTAATGCTCTCCTTCTATCAAGTGTGTATTTAGATAAGTCCTGGAAAAACATCAGTTGTGTACCCTCGTATTGTATGTTCTTTTTTTGGCGTACAGCTGTCATAATTTTGTCTTTTGTTTGAGCATAATGCATTCTGCATATTACATCTCATGGTCTACTGGTATCTGTCTTTCTCTGTCCCATTATTCTATGTACTCGGTCGATTAATGTTTCAGTTGGATCCTGTAATAATTCATTAAATAAATTAGGCAATATACTTGACAAGTCGATTGAGCTCATATTTTCAGTTAGGCCTCTAATACGTATGTTATTCCTCCTGTTTCTATTTTCTTGCTCATCGAGGGCATTTATATTGCATTTTAATCGTTTTTCTTACTCTGTTAATCGTTTTTCTGTTTGTTTCAGTTTTTGTTCCATATTTGTCATTCTTGTGTCCATTAAGCTTATTTTCTCTTGAGTATCTTGCATTGATGTTTTTAGATCATGTATTTCCATTTTATATGACGTTTCCAACAGGTGTACATATTGATCCATATCCCTCCTGGTGGGGAGAGATCGAATGTATGTTTGTAAATCCCATTTTTCTTTTTCCTCCTGTTGTGTATTCGATCTAGTTGTGTCTATTATGTCTATTGGTGAGCTGTTCCTAGGGTGGTTAATCTCTTCCTCCCCAGATGTTCCCAAGTTTGTGATTGATTCCGCCATATTCAACAACTCCTGTGATGTTTGCGATATTTGTGATGTTTGAAGTTGCTGAAAATAGGACACAGCTGATCACAGATCAGGGTAAAGGGCCAATCACAGTGGTCCTTTACCACATGATCAGCTGTGTCCAATCACAGCTGATCACGATGTAAACACAAGCCAGTTATCAACATTCCTTTGTTCACACTGACAGCATGAGGAGAGGAGAAGCGATAACCAACTTGTGTGAAAAGGACATCTACACTGATAATAAGGGCACTGATTATTAGTGTCCTGATTATCAGTGCAGTCCCAACAGTGCTGTCTATCAGTGCCCACCAGTGCTGCCTATCAGTGCCCACCAGTGCTGCCAATCAGTGCCCACCAGTGCTGCCAATCAGTGCTCACCAGTGCTATTAATCAGTGCCCATCAGTGCCTTATCATCAGTGTCATCTATCAGTGCCCATCAGTGCCACCTACCAGTGCCTATCAGTGTCCATCAGTGCCGCCTATCAGTGCCACCTATCAGTGCTCTTCAGAGCTGCCTATAAGTGCCCTTCAGAGCCTCCTATCAGTGCCCATCAGTGCAGCCTAACAGTGCCAATCGGTGCTGCCTCATCAGTGCCCATCAGTGCAGCCTATCAGTGCTCATCAGTACAGCCTAATCAGCGAACATCAGTGAAGGAGAAAAATTACCTGTTTGCAAAATTTTAAACAAACTATGAAAAAAACATTAAAAAAAAATATTTGGCCTTGTTTTGTTTATTTAACAAAAACAAAAAACCCAGTGGTGATTAAATACCACCAAAAGAAAGCTCTATTTGTGTAAAAAAAATGATAAAAATTTCATATGGGTACAGTGTAGCATGTCCGCGCAATTGTCATTCAAAGTATGACAGAGCTGAAAGCTGAAAATTGGCCTGGGCAGGAAGGGGGTAAAAGAGCCCAGAAGCCAGCATTCAAAGAAGTATAATCTCCCTTAACAGAGATTCATAGTATGCTGACCACACAGACCAAACCAATAAGTATGACCTCTTAAACTTTATAATTCCATAAGGTTTTTATTGAATTGTTCCATTGATGAGAATACAGATTGAAACTTGGTGACACACCGCATGTTATATGTATATTAATGTTACAGAACATAGGAATATAACAAACTGGATTATGATGAGCATTTCAAAACATTGCATTCATTTACTGACACGGTACACAGAATTGGTAGGGAAAATGTTGCAGTAGTGCAAAACAAGAACAGTGTAGACCAGTGCGTCATTAAAAAAAAATGCAAATCTAAACCCATCATTGCAATCAAGCCAATGGCTGGATTCTAAAAAAAAAAGTGTACAAAATACTACCATTCAGCTTAAAAACTCAGAGAAAAAGGGGAAGAAGATGGTAGTCCCCTCATGTAAGGTAGTCCTCTGTATCTCGGAGGGGAAGTGCCAGCCTAAAACCGCTTGTAGGAAAAAGCGAAAAAGGAAGAAGGCAAGAGCAAAGAATGAGAAGCAGTCAAAATAGAAGAAAGTACGAAGTGAGGGGGAGAAGGGCAGACAAACAAAAATAAATAATCAAGGGGGAGAAAGAGATGGGGGGGTAGAATGGGAGCTGGGGGAAAAGAGGGGCGGGGGAAAATGCGGTAGAACGGGACATATCCAGTTCATTATATAGCGAATGAAAAAATTATGAGTCAACCAGAGTTTCGACTTCCCATTATAAGCGGATAGCAGAATTCGACCCCTTCCCGCGATGTGGAAATCTAGTGGTGTCTCCTTATTATTATTATTATTATACAGGATTTATATAGTGCCAACAGTTTATGCAGCACTTTACAATAAAAAGAGGGCCAGTACAATTACAATACAGTTCAATACAGTTTAATACAGAAGGAATAGGAGGGCCCTGCATGTGGAGCTTCCAATCTAATACCCTATTGTCCTGTGGGTACAGATAGACATGACACAAGCTCCACTAAGGTCAAACTGAGCACCCTTGGGGGTCAAAGTATCAGTATTCCCCAGACTTTGGATATTGGAACCAGCCAGCCCAGGTTTTAGTGTATGCTGATAAACGATCTTGTTAGATGTGAACAAGCTCTTCCATTTCTACAATCTTGTTTAAGCGTAAAAATTAAGTCTTTTAGAGAAGGGTTAGGAAATCTCCAAAAGCATTAGTATGCACATGCAAGCCACGTTAATCATATGTGTAGCCAGTGATTTGCGGTAACGATGCATAACAGTGGAATGTCAGAGCAAATATTGGAGTGGGGAGAAATCTAAAGGATACATAGTAATTTTCACGACAAGACTGTGGATGTTTTGCCAGAAAGGTTGTAGAATCGGGCAATACCACCATATTTGAAGCATTATAAGCCATTGTCTTGTCCGCACTGCCAACGCTTGTTCAGAACCTGTGGAAAGATTTTTCGGAGACCCGAGGGAGTTCTGTACCAATGGGAGAATACTTTAAAATTATGTTCCTGGATAGAAAGATTCTGTGACCCTATATGGATAGGTATACAAACTTTCTAATTCAGACAAAGAAGTACTCAGCTCTTTGTCCCATTTGGCAGTCATCTTGGAAAGAAAATATGAGCCAGTTAATATGGAATACATTTTGTAAATCAGATGTCCTTGCAGAGAGAGGGAGGGGAATATGTAAAGTTTTTGTAAAAGGAATAATAGTCTACAATGTAGTGCCCTTACCTTGGAGTCATTAAGGAAATTACAGATCTGGAAAAAGACCCACAGAGGCAGTAGCTGTTGTTGCGTTAAATGTTGGAGGTCAGCTCAGGGGCAAAGGGTATCCTGACCAAAAAAATTACTAGCCCTGAGTGAGGGTGGGGCTTTTTAAAATTATACCACAAATAACAGCCTTGTAGGTCCAGGGGGAACTCTGAGTTATTCAGGAAAGGGGTCAAGGGACCCAGGGCTGTGGAGATACAGGCTGAGCTTCGTAGTTCACAAAAACAATGCAAAGTCGGTCCAATCAAGGGATGAGACTCCAGGTGGCTTTAAATACTCAGTATACTGGTAAGCCAGGGTATGGAGGTCAAGGTATTCTTAGTCATAGGCTGCTCAAAACAATACAGTCTTTTGTTTAGGCATGTAAGCGCCAGCCCATTAATTTGGTTAAGAGACATGCTTTATGAAATCGTTTGAGGTCGGGACCCCAAGGCCACCTTTGTGCCTAAAGTTGAAGAGATGTGTCAAACAGAAATTTGGTATCCAGCCTTTACAGATAAAGGTACTGAATACATTTTGCAGTGTTGTAAAAAAAGTTGTGGATAATCAAATAGAAACGGCTTGCCATACATAAAAAAATCCTTGGCAAAATATTCATTTTTAAAGTAAAGGCTCTGCAGAACCAGCAGATAATGGCTTTATCCCATTGCCTCAGGCAAGGAGAGGCAGAAAGTTTCACGTGTACGGTTCTGTAAGGGTGGCAGGAAGCTGGAACCCAAGAAAAGTAATGGCCCCCAAGTTTCGAACAAATGGAAACTCGGCCTGGCATGACCAAAGTGTGTGGGAAGTTCACGTTCAGTGCGTAAGATTTTCTGAGATTTATTTTAAAGTTGGAAAGAGAAACAAACAGCTTTAGTTCTTTGAGAAGATTGGGCAATGTGGTCAGGGGGTTGGAAAGAAATAATAGAATGTCATCATTGAAAGCTGCAAGCGTATATTCCCTATCGCCAATGTAGATACCTCCTATTTCCCTATGAGCCTGGACCCAGCGAAGAAAAGGTTCTAAAGTTAGAACAATAATGATCGTGGATAGTGGACACCCATCTAGTTTTCATTTCGGATGGGGAAGACGTCCAACAGGTGGCCGTTAACTTTCACCCTGGCCTGGGGACAAAAGTAGAGGCTGTGGATACTTGTACGCATAAAGTCTCCCAAGCGAAGAGAGGCAAGAACTGCCTACAAATAATCCCAGGCCATAATGCCGAATGCCTTTTCTGCATCCATGGGGAGAAAAAAGCCTTTGGTGTTGGAGTGGGTCAACCAATGATGGATATTGATAGATATGATAGTGTTGTCATGGGGTCCTTTCCCAGAATAAATCCGACCGGATCTAGTAAGATAAGTGATGGCAATAGGGGAAGCAAGCAGTTTAAGAGCACTTTTACATACAGTATAATTTGATATCCACATTTAAGACGGATATAGGGCAGTAGTTTTGAACTTGAGTAGCGTCCTTTCCTTTCTTGTGTAGAACAGTGATATGGGCTTCAAGCATTTGTAGGGGAGTGGTTGGGATTTGGGCTAAGAATTTGAAAGGCTGTAGGTAATAAGGATTAAGGATGTCAGAGAAGCTTTTATAATATTGAAAGGGAAACCCGTCCGTGCTTTGGCTTTTTCCTGGTTTCATTTTGTTTTAAAGCTTAAAGTAATTCACTTGTAGAAACGGGCTCTTTCAGTTCTTTGGCATGGAGAAATT
This sequence comes from Rana muscosa, assembly GCA_029206835.1. Taxonomy (NCBI): domain Eukaryota; kingdom Metazoa; phylum Chordata; class Amphibia; order Anura; family Ranidae; genus Rana; species Rana muscosa. Next base: position 121,671,172 of record CM055118.1, read on the forward strand.
GAAGGCATACCATCAGATATTAAACAGTGCCAGTCCAAAGGACAAGAGTCCCCTGATTTCTCAGAGTGTAAATTATATAATCATTCGTAGTACTTAGTAAACTAAATAGCTACTGTATATCCTCCGTTTTATGATCGCTCTTACCAGTCTTGTTATGTATGTTGTAACAGCCATGTTAGCTCTTCTGCCTTGTGACAGTCTAGCTAGTAGTTTTCCACTTTTGTTGGTCTGTTTGTAAAATAATTTGGAAACCAGGGCAAATTTACGTTTGGTTTGGTCGTTTAATTCCTCTAGAAGGTGATTTCTTGCCTGAACCAGGAACTTTACCCCTGAAAACTTGTCAAAGTTTTTCTCAACAAATGAAAACTTCCACTGTTTAAACTATTTTTACTTTATCTGAATAATGCAGACTCCGGGCTGCCAAAAAATAGAATAAATTCAAGAAAAAAACGTATAAAAAGAAAATTTAAATGAAGAAAAAAGCACTTAGCAGTGAACAAAGACAATGGCAGTTCTGAATGGAGCTGCATCTTTAATGCACAAGGACTAATCAAGATCATTGTCAGAATTAATCTTTGAAAAGAAAAACAGAACCCTCCAGAGGTTTATATTATGGGATAAGATAGAGTCACCTGCAATACCTCTTGTCGGCTGACACCGAATCTTGTTTCTATTCAATCTTTGCCTTTAATAAACCCACCAGATGCTTTCCCTCAAAGGAGTGAAAAATGAAAGTTGAGTGTACAGTAGTATAATGAAAATCAATGCATTTATAGTCCTTTGAAAGAGGCAGGGAAGGAAAGGACCTATGCTTCAACCCCGCTCGGGAATTGTTTTAAGGTTCATTGATTTTTTTTTCTCGATGCAGTGGATCATTGTCCCATTTCTCAAAGTCACCAGCACGGTGTGCATTATCTACATTTCAGTATATCCATAACGCTGTCAAGAGCTAGTGTACTCCATAAGGCACTCAGGGTCCGATTTATAACTCATGCCCTCCTAGACCAACGGTCTTATGCAATCCCCAGTCTACTGGCTACCCTTAGTATTAAACAAGATCAAATGTCATAGCCACACAAAGCACGCAGAGGCTCAAGGTACAGAAGCTGAAAGGGAAATTATTTTGTAACCTCTGCTTTATTATTCTGCTCTGCTAGCAGTCAGGGTATGCAGACCTTAAGTGGGTGCAATATAACAGTACACTGTATTACCAACAAAAATGCACAAACTATGGAGGGACCATCAGAATCTGTAAATTCTAAAGCTGACCTCGCTTGGCAGAGCCAGAGCTGGTGGGACAGGACAAGGAGCCTATTCTCTCAAATAAGTAACCCTTGACAGCAGTGCCAAGTGCATTCTTGCCCTCACTGACATCTATCACTGCAGCATGCCTACTGTCACTGACATCAAAGCTCTAACATTCCCACTCCTGCATTGTATGCTACATGCTGCTGATCCTGCATCCTACACTCCATGTTGTATGTTACATACTCTTGACCACCACACTCTATACAATATGTTGTATGTTATTTATTCCTAACTTCTGCACTCTTTAAGCCTTGCTATACATTACATACGTTGGGCCCCCCAAACTATGGTGAATGTCCTCAGTGCTCACTAGACAATGTATACGTTGCCTAAGTAAATGTGGCTAGCAAAGCGACTAAGTGGTTAAAACTTTTGCCATCAGGAATTCTGGGCTCAGAACCCACCAGGATCTGAATGTTGTCTTGTCTTGGATTCCCTTTATAAGTTTTAGTTTCTTTACAGAACCCAAAAGATATCCTGGCTTCCACTTAAATTGGCAATTAATTCGTCAAATAGTACCTATAATAGGTAGGTACACACTGCATATAACTATGTACATAGTAGATAGTAACTATTGACGGTGGCCCCATTCATTCCTGAAGAAGGGACATACTCCACTAGACTGTTGAAGGCCACCATAACCATGACTTACCTTTGGAATGAATGGGATAGGTAAGTATGTAACATTACAGGCTGCACTCAACTGTACTAAAACTACAGTTGTCCTTTAAAGCTTATAGAGGAATTTCACCCAAACGTGGAAGTACTCCTTGTTTCCCTCCTCCCCCCATCTCTTTTTTTTTTGGGAGGGGGACGTGTACCTGTTTTTTCCAGGTACCTGCTCCCACTTCCTGTCGTTTTACGATAGAGATTCAAGCAAAAGTTCAGCCCCCCTCCTTCCCCCGCAGCCTTCTGGGAGACTGCGGGACCATTCACAAAGTGCAGCTCACACATGCGCAGTGGGAAGATGGCTGTGAAGCAACAAGGCTTCACTGCAGGTTCCCCTTAGTTAGGGTGCCAGTGCCTGGACCTGAAGCCCATTGAAGAATTGGCTCAGGTGAGGACATCGCTGGATCACTGGACAAGAAAGTGTCTTTATATTAAAAGCCAGCAGCTACAGTATTTGTATTTTTTTTGGGGGGGGGGGACTGGAGCCCCTCTTTAAAGACATAAATAAATGCAGATATGTATTTATTAATAAATGATCTAATTTTTTAATGCAACTAGTGTAAGTATCTAAATTTGACTTGATTGCAGCCTCTTGCAGTCTCCTGCTGTATAAATAAAGAGAGAGCAGAGTGAGCGCAGGGATGATCTCAGAAGTCTGCTGCTGCTGTTTTACTGGTATAGTCACCATCCTGGGGGTGGAGAGAGAAAACTACTATTCCTTTCTGTAGGTGGTTCATCCAGCGGAGCTGTGTAAATCTTAGGACTGGATATTTCATCTGTGTACCTAGCTGTCTGTCTAGACTTCAGCTTTAACATTCCTTCTTGACAGAGACCATTGTGATTGGTCTAGGTACACTGTGAAGTACAGCAAAAAATGCCAGTGCTTTATAAATAAATCAAATTACTCTCAAACTATGGCACATTGGTACGGTTCAATGACTGGCATAGTGGCATGTCTTACAGAACAAACGTCCTGTACCATGGCTGAATAACATTTCTGAGATCGACTTGTACCACATTATTTGGTACACTAGTTTTCAGTTTCTGAAAAATGACTTGGCTATTTTCGTCAAAGGGTTTTGCAATCAACAATTTCAGTACAGGTATTTTCTGCATAAATAACTTATTCTGTGTGAATTTTAGACACCTAAAGAAATAATTTATTACACCTGAAAAGGTATTTACCCCAAAAGTGAACCCATAGGGGTTGATTTACTAAAGGCAAATGCACTTTGCACTACAAGTGCACTGCAAGTGTACTTGGAAGTGCAATCGCTGTAGATCTGAGGGGAAGATCTGAAATGAGGGGAAGCTCTGCTGATTTTATTATCCAATCATATGCAAGCAAAAATGCTGTTTTTTTTTGTTTTTAGATGTCCGCCTCAGATCTACAGCGACTGCACTTCAAAGTGCACTTGTAGTGCAAAATGGATTAGCCTTTAGTAAATAAACCCCATAGAGTGTAAAGCACAAATTCACTTTAACCCTTACCCGTAAGTCTATCCTTCAACCTGATCCCTACTGTTAACCCTTAAAGAACTAAAGGAGATTAGTAAAAATTGCTAGCGGGTAGGTTCTGTAAATTAAAAGGCAATAGCACAAATAATAAATGGGGTTCTAAAGAGTTAATCCAAGAGATTCAATTCTGACAGCTACACATAATGCCTGGGTGATCTAACATACATGTGCGACGCTTAGTTGGCAGTTTATCTAAAGCTGCCGTGAAAAAAAATGACAGAACAAGAGAAGTGAGGATGTAATCGCTGCCGTGATCCTTGCTGGTTCTTCATTAATTATGTATTCTGTTTAGGAAATAATTTATGCCCCTTGGAACTTTGCTGTGCTGGTGCTTTTCGAGAGCCTGACTGAAGTGGCATATTGATGCAGCAATAAAAGTATATGGTGTAAAAGATGCAGACAGTGGGCATAGGGTGTGGACAGGACCACACACAGCATTTTAATTGTTAAAGTTCCTCTCCATTCTTTTAACACCCCATTCCCTCTAACTAATTGTTGCAGTTGATTGAAACTAATTCTGAAAGCTCCAAATACTTCCTACAACATAGTGAGTCCTTTTTTTGTTGTCAACATGACTGCTTGCTAACTTCACATAACTGTTCAGTGGCTGGGTCATCTTAGGCTCCGAAACTCCAGAATATGTATTCATGTTTTCATATCCTTGCTCCTATGTATTGCGACAGTGCTGTGCCCTACCATTGGATTGAAATGAAAAGTAAATAAATGCAGCGCCGTGAAAAAATGTCAATCCTAAAAATAGACATATACTGTATGTAGAATGTGGCCTGTGAAGCAGTGATAAATGAATATAAGTGTAACCAAAGAAAATTAGTGTGGCCTATGAAGCCGTAACAACCATAGATAATTGGGGTGGACTAGAATGCACACACCATGAGTGATTGGGGTGGACTGAGATGCATGGTGGACTTGGGTTGAAATGGGCAAAAGTAACAGGGATCTTAAAGATGCATGTTGAGGGGCTCCAGAAGATCCCCTCTGGAGAAACTGCTCTTTGGGGTTTCTCTTGGTTTTGTAACTCCCAGAAAGGTGTCTGGAGTCCAGAGTCTTTGAAGAGCTTTGGGAAGGAAGAAACCTCTAACCCGGTGTCCAGATTTTACTGGGGAAAAAAGAATGCGTGTGTCGGTGTGAACAGCCTTTATAATCTAGGGTCTGGCAATAGTTCAGGGCTCCACCCAGGAGACAGGAGGCCCCCTTCCCAGGTCAGGGTGTAAGCCCCATGCAGTAGGGAGCTGAGATTGCTGCCAATAATGCATGAGAGAGGTAAGCAGATGGCATGTGAAAACAGTGGTACTGTAAACTGGTCTAAAGACCAGCCTACAGGTCTGAATTTGAGGCCTGAGCAGTGGCGCTGTGGAAGTGAGCAAGGAGGCTAAAGGAAACACCTGTGTGTTATACAGCATTAAAGGAGGAATGTTGAACACCTGTGTGGGTAACCTTTACATAATGTTTGGAAGTGGTGTTGGAAAACCCCTGTGAGGGCAACTGTTTATTTTGTGGAGCTTTTTATTTTTGTTTAAAAAAAAAAAGTGGGCCAACAAGCTCTGAAACAAAGTTCCTGTCTGGCGTGAACTCACTGGAAAGTGCTACTAAAATTGAGCGAATTCCCAGTATAATTTGTGATTTTATACAGTATGCACAGTACTTCCCATTACATATCGAGGCACTACATATCGAATCTCTGCTTCATGCTTTTACTCTTCCCTCTCAAATTTTTCTTGAAAAAAAGTCTCTCCCTGTGTGGCATATATCTTACACACTTATAACAGTTGTTAATTGGAAGACATACTAATGCACTGGGCCAATGAGAACTCCTTCTAGTGGTTAATCCCTTTATTGAGGGTTACATCGATATCGCTTTTTACCAGCGAGTACTGATACTTTCCGTCAAGTACTCGCCAATACCAAGTACCGATACTTTGCGGTGCAATTTGCATCGATACAAAAAAAATTGGTGCAAATCGCACTGCAAGGAATTGCATGCGATTTGAACAGAAATGCTGTGGGATTCCTGTTCGAATCGCATGCGATTTCCTCACTGCTCCTCTGTGTGTATATAGAAAGGGGTTAAAGCGCCATCTACTGGGCAGTTTAAAAAATGTTAGAACTCACAGTACATATCTGGCCACATGCAAAATAATCTGCATAGGTGTCCCGGTCCGCCGATGGTAGCAAATCAGGGCCGCTGGTGGTGCTCACAGTGCTGGAGGAGAAGTTCTGAGACCTTGTGGGTATAGGGCGGAAGTGATATCAGCTTGGGGGCAGACCGCCTATACATCTCCTCCAGCCCTGTGAGCACCTCCAGCGACCCTGATTTGCTACCATCAGCGGACCGGGACACCTATGTAGATTATTTTGCATGTGGCCAGATACAGTTAGGTCCATATATATTTGGACACAGGCACAATTTTAGTTTTTTCAGGTATTTACCAAAACATATTCAAGCTATAGTTATATAATGGATATGGGCTAAGAGTGCACACTCTCAGGTTTAATTTGAGGGTATGTACATCCAAATCGGAGGAAGGGTTAAGAATAGCCATCCCCCCTTTTTCAAGGGACCAAAAGTAATTGGACAGTTGAATCAAAAGCTGTTTCATGGCCAGGTGTGTGCTACTCCTTCGTTATTTCTTCATCAATTGAGCAGGTAGAAGGTCTGGAGTTGATTCTAAGTGTGTTATTTGCATTTGGAATCTATTGCTGTGAACCGGGCCGGCGCTAGCAATAGGCAAGTCAGGCGGCTGCCTAGGGTGCCAGGGTAGGAGGGGTGGCAAAATCCGGATCCCCAGCCACTCGCTGAGGATTCTAATTTGTAAAATACCTACGGGGCCAGTGTCACCATCTACAAGACAGCATAGGCGCCAGGCTAGGGGGCGGTAAAACGCACCTGTGAAGACATCCCCTGACTCTGTGCACAAACAATTCCAATTTCCGCCTCTCCATCCCCCATTCCGCCAGCCTGCTTTTTTAGAGCTCTGTTCCCAGCCTGCAATGCCGCCCTAGCAGCGGCAGTGAGAAGAGGAGGGGAGAGAGAGAGCCGGGACACAGAGCAGGCGGCCGGAGTACTGCATGATACATGGAAGCGGCCCGAGATAGAAGTCCTGCATGTTAGGTCCGGGCTTGCCGCGATTTCCCCTCCCTCTTCCTGGACTGTCAGGGATCTGTGGTGGGAGGACAGGCAGCAGCGCCGCTCTCCTCGAGGTGAGGCCACCACCGCCGCTGTCTCAGACAGTGGGAGAACAGGCAAAACAAGTGCATTGTATTTTGTACAGAGGGAAACAGGTGTGCGGGGGTACAGAGGGGAACTAATGTGTGTGGGGGGGTACAGAGGGGGACTAATGTGTGTGGGGGGGGGGTACAGAGAGGAACTAATGTGTGTGTGTGTGGGGGGGGTACAGAGGGGAACTGATTTGGGGGGTACAGAGGGGAACTAATGTGCGTGGGGGGGTACAGAGGGGAACTAATGTGTGTGGGGGGTACAGAGGGGAACTAATGTGTGTGGGGGGGTACAGAGGGGAACTAATGTGTGTGGGGGGGTACAGAGGGGAACTAATGTGTGTGTGTGGGGGGGGGGTACAGAGGGGAACTGATTTGGGGGGTACAGAGGGGAACTGATTTGGGGGGTACAGAGGAGAACTAATGTGCGTGGGGGTACAGAGGGGAACAAATGTGTGTGGGGGGAACTAATGTGTGTGGGGGGTACAGAGGGGAATAATGTGTGCGGGGGGGTACAAAGGGGAACTAATGTGTGTGGGGGGGTACAGAGGGGAACTAATGTGTGTCAGGGGGGTACAGAGGGGAACTAATGTGTGTGTGGGGGGTACAGAGGGGAACTAATGTGTGGGGAGTACAGAGGTGAACTAATGTGTGTGGGGGGTACAGATGGGAACTAATGTGTGTGGGGGTACAGAGGGGAACTAATGTGTGTGGGGGGGTACAGAGGGGAACTAATGTGTGAGGTGGTATAGAGGGGAACTAATGTGTGTGGGGGGGTACAGAGGGGAACTAATGTGTGTGGGGGGGGTACAGAGGGGAACAAATGTGTGTGGGGGGGGTACAGAGGGGAACTAATGTGTGTGGGGGGTACAGAGGGGAACTAATGTGTGTGTGTGGGGGGTACAGAGGGGAACTAATGTGTGTGGGGGGTACAGAGGGGAACTAATGTGTGTGCTGGGGGGGGGTACTGAGGGGAAATAATGTGTGGGGGTGTACAGAGGGGAACTAATGTGTGGGGGGGGTACAGAGGGGAACTAATGTGTGTGTGTGGGGGGGGGGGGGTACAGAGGGGAACTAATGTGTGTGGGGGGTACAGAGGGGAACTAATATGTGAGGGGGGGTACAGAGGGGAACTAATGTGTGTGGGGGGGTACAGAGGGGAACTAATGTGTGTGGGGGTGGGTACAGAGGGGAACTAATGTGTGTGGGGGGGTACAGAGGGGAACTAATGTGTGTGGGGGGTACAGAGGGGAACTAATGTGTGGGGGGGTACAGAGGGGAACCAATGTGTGTGGGGGGGTACAGAGGGGAACCAATGTGTGTGGGGGGGTACAGAGGGGAGCTAATGTGTGTGGGGGGGTACAGAGGGGAACTAATGTGTGTGGGGGGGTACAGAGGGTAACTAATGTGTGTGGGGGGGTACAGAGGGGAACTAATGTGTGGGGGGGTACATAGGGGAACTAATGTGTGTGTGGGGTACAGAGGGGAACTAATGTGTGTGTGGGGGGGGTACAGAGGGGAACTAATGTGTGTGGGGGGGGTACAGAGGGGAACTAATGTGTGTGGGGGGGTACAGAGGGGAACTAATGTGTGTGGGGGGGTACAGAGGGGAACTAATGTGTGTGTGGGGGGGGGTACAGAGGGGAACTAATGTGTGTGGGGGGTACAGAGGGGAACTAATGTGTGTGGGGGGTACAGAGGGAAACTAATGTGTGTGTGTGGGGGGTACAGAGGGGAACTAATGTGTGTGTGGGGGTACAGAGGGGAACTAATGTGTGTGGGGGGGTACAGAGGGGAACTAATGTGTGTGGGGGGTACAGAGGGGAACTAATGTGTGTGGAGGGGGGGTACAGAGGGGAACTAATGTGTGTGGGGGGTGTACAGAGGGGAACTAATGTGTGTGGGGGGGTACAGAGGGGAACTAATGTGTGGGGGGGTACAGAGGGGAACTAATGTGTGTGTGTGTGGGGGGGGGTACAGAGGGGAACTAATGTGTGTGGGGGGGTACAGAGGGGAACTAATGTGTGTGGGGGGGTACAGAGGGGAACTAATGTGTGTGGGGGGTACAGAGGGGAACTAATGTGTGTGGGGGAGTACAGAGGGGAACTAATGTGTGTGGGGGAGTACAGAGGGGATCTTATGTGTGGGGGGGTACAGAGGGGAACTAATGTGTGTGGGGGGGTACAGAGGGGAACTTATGTGTGGGGGGGGGTACAGAGGGGAACTAATGTGTGTGGGGAGGTACAGAGGGAAACTAATGTGTGTGGGGGGGTACAGAGGGGAACTTATGTGTGGGGGGGTACAGAGGGGAACTAATTTGTGTGGGGGGTACAGAGGGAAACTAATGTGTGTGGGGGGGTACAGAGGGGAACTAATGTGTGTGGGGGGGTACAGAGGGTAACTAATGTGTGTGGTTGGGGTACAGAGGGGAACTAATGTGTGTGGGGGGTACAGAGGGGAACTAATGTGTGTGGGGGGGTACAGAGGGAACTAATGTGTGTGGGGGGGGGGGGGTACAGAGGGGAACTAATGTGTGTGGGGGGGTACAGAGGGGAACTAATGTGTGTGTGCGGGGTACAGAGGGGAACTAATGTGTGTGGGGGGTACAGAGGGGAACTAATGTGTGTGGGGGGGGGGGTACAGAGGGGAACTAATGTGTGTGGGGGGGTACAGAGGAGAACTAATGTGTGTGGGGGGGTACAGAGGGGAACTAATGTGTGGGGGGGTACAGAGGGGAACTAATGTGTGTGGGGGGGTACAGAGGGGAACTAATGTGTGTGTGTGGGGGGGTACAGAGGGGAACTAATGTGTGTGGGGGGGCACAGAGGGGAACTAATTTGGGGGGGGTATTTGAGGTGTGGAGGTTCAGGTTCAGCTTTGTAAAAATATAATAAATGCAAATATTTTTGCAGGTAAAAAAATGTGCATTTATTATTATTTTTACTAGGAGCCCGTAAAGCATTGTCAGTGTATCTGTCTGCTTATACAGACAGGCAGTTGCATAGTTGGCCTGTCTGTATAGTACCCTAGCTGGTCTGTATAGTACCCTAGCCTATCTGTATAGTACCCTAGCCTGTCCGTATAGTAAAAAGGGGAAAAGTGCTGCGCAAATGAAATTAAAAAGTGACCTGTGGTGAATAAAAATGAGTGCAAATCCCAGTCACAATAAATAATATCCTAACTCTAAATAAACAACAATAAAGGTCCGTATAGTACCCTAGCCCACCGTTTACATGGACAGGGCAAAGGGGGTGGAGTCAGGGGTGATCCAATGGGGGGGGCAAAATGAGGTTTCGTCTAGGGTGTCAAAAATCCTTGCACCAGCCCTGGCTGCGAACCTGTATACATCATGTGTTCAAAGGAGCTGTTCATGCAAGTGAAACAGGCCATTGTAAGGCCTTCAGCTACTGTGGTCAGTGGGAATTTGTTTAAAACCATTGCACTAATAACTACTGTAAATATACATTATATTCTCCTTAGCAATTATTAGCATCTATCAAAAACAGAAATATATGTTTTAGTTTGAATAACCCTTAAGTTCTGCAAATCTATGGCATCTTGAAACATCACAAATTAACCTTCCAACTGAAGAACACACATTTCCAGGTGCCTGCAAGCATCTTCATTGTTTTTCTGGAGTGCCTACAAACTTCAGACTAGACATCAGGCGCAGCCCCTATTTCCACCCATTGGTCACTAAAAGTGATTGATGGCCTCATCAGCCAATAGAATAGCATACAGGATGATGGGTCTGATCAGAATGCAATCTGGGTTAAAATTTAATAGTAGAGAGCCATAGGTTCTAGGGTATAACTATACACTCTGGGTGCTACTTTACCATCTTTGAAAACTTTGCAGGAACATTTTAAGGCAGGCCATAAAAAGAAATGCTATTAACACTAAAATTGACTTCACATCCAGGAATAAAATGGTAGCAAACAGAAGTTACAACTTTGTGGGATACATACAGTATATACTGTGTATATACAATTTCTTGTACATTAACACACATAGTCTAAATATTATTAGCAGCATTTTTAAGCAAACTTTTTTCCCTTTAAATTTTTATATTTTATTTTGTTCTAAAACATGGATAATACACATATAGAAATCAGTGGGAGCATTCAGTGGCAGACCAGGAGACAAAGTTCTACCAAATGTCAGGTTGTTTTGTAAATGCTCTACTGCTGAGATAATAACAAACTGTAACTTTGTGACACATGTCAACTTTTGCCTTCCTACTAATAATAAAATGACAGCATCTAATGAATGTGATATATATATATATATATATATATATATATATATATATATTTCTTTTTTTTTGCAGTCTTATTCTGTCATCAAAGCTTACCCTCATTTTCGAACACGCATCTTGTGTTGACTCTGTCCCCCTCAATTCCTTTATCAGCATTGATCCTAAATACTAAAATAAAAATGTATTCAGATTTGTGGTGGAAACACAGACAGCACACACAATGGGACAAAAATGTCACCACAATTACATTTGTTTCTAGATGTGTTGTATGATGTCAAAAATAATGACAACCAAAGAACGGAACTGAAGAAAATTCACTATTTGACAACAATAGCACTATAAATAACATTAGGCAATAACAATATATCACAGCATAGTGGCTTTAAAAATGTTAATCGACCCTGCCATAAAGCAAGTCAACTACAGCTCATTTCAAGCTAGCGAGTTTCCTTGCTCCATAGAAAACAATTATGCAGGGAAAAGTTTTTAGAACAGTTTACTGTGTGTTTGCATTAAAAGTTTAAAGAACCAGTCAATAAAGTTATATATCAACTGACAATAGTTAATATGGCAAAAAAGCCAAATACGTCAGAGACAAAACCATAGACTAATGACAACAGTTCTAGTAATTTGCCACGATCATCATGCGTTTACCCCATTTGCGTAACATATAAAAGTAAACTACAGCTATGTGATCTTCTATCCTGTGATCCTGCTTTCAAGGTATATAAAAATATTATTTTTAAATAATAGCTAGTTTTACGTGACCACATTACACAAATAGTTATGATCACCATGTAACCAAAATATATACTTTTTAAAGTGTCATAATTCCTGGCATTGCAACTATGATAACAAAATATATACTTTCAATTATAGATTGGCAAATTTTAAAATACACATTTCAAAACATTTAAAAACCACCTACACTGATTTTTTTGCCCAAAGATCCTGGATAAAAGATCTCAAACTTGTTGTTTCAAAGTTGTGAAATTTTAGTTTATATGGTACAGCGATGGGGGTCGACATCATTCCACTTTCCTGTTTGGCCATTTTGAAAGTTAACAGGAAGAGGAAGTCTTACAGATGATTTGTAACCAAACCTTGGCATGTATAACAATTTTTGAGATATATAACAATGTCCATTGTATATGAAATGGGCATTGTACTGATGGTCATATACAAAAAAAAATAAAGGACAACTCCTGATTTTTGTTGTTTTTCCTAACACGCAACAAAGTGAAGTAAATATAAGTGCACTGTATACCTTTATCATCTCAGACCAGGAACACTGGGGGTGAGGTACGGGTTTTAAAATGGGTCCATATTTTCCCCCAAATGGCATGCTCTAAACAAAGAGAAACATACTAGACATTTTCTGAAACTGGACAAACAAAGGAATCCTTTTTTTGATGGATCAAGCAAAATTTGTGTAGTAAATCAACAGTCACCCTAGAGGATATAAATAGCCTTAAAGCACCATGCCCCTTTCCATAGTCAACATGCATTGCTAATGGGATGCAATCTCAGCTTCATGCTATGTTACATGGCTATTCTATTAAGTGGCAAATAAAGCATTAAAATGGACATAATTTTGCTTTGACATGTTTCTTTTTACGTTAATATAAAATAATGAAGTGATAAGTGAATGAATGTTGTTTAGCAAGTCTCAGTTTACAACAAGGCTGGAATTGGTCTGGCCATGTGGATTCTCTTAAATAGCAGATAGTGAAATGTTTATATTAATGAATGAATATCCTTTAGCACTTTAAGGATAGATGCAGTTCTTGTCTTACACTTATTTTTTGAATGTTAGTAAATCTTGTATGCATTTTAGTGCCTAGTATCTTGGACAGCAGAAATGAAAAAGGGGTGGTGCTTTAAAGAACACCATTTTTAATTCAAGTGCAAAACAATGACAAAGGAAAGTACTTATTTCTCTGGATTCTTGATAGATTTATTTACCACAACCTGCAATCATTAGCGATCGGAATTTTAAATTGGATTTAGGCTCAATTTTCGAATCTTCCAGAGAAATAACATAAAGTTAATTTGTTCTTTCACTGCTTAGAGACAGAGCAGTGGAAGGTTGAGATAGCAATAACTTCACCCTGTGTTTGTCTCACTCAAATTATTTTTGTTCTAATCCCAAATTGGTCTTGAAAGTTAATGTGAAAATGGTGTTTTTTTGTTTTGTTTTGTTCGTATTCAATGAGGATTATCATAAAAATTGATGTCACATTACTTTTTTTCTAAGACAGTGGACAGAATAATTTCACATAGCAAATATCAAATAAGAGGTCCACAGCGAATTATGACTTTCAAATAAAGCTATGGTTTACTATATAAACATATTACATAGCTGCTATAACGGGAATTAAATACAGTTAAGATTTTTCTATAAACTAAGAAAAAAGGTAATCTGTTAGGATTACATCTTCTTTTACGTTTAAGGTGGACCATGCACCTCAGTAACAAGGTCCACTTATTCAAGGTGCCCCCTCCACCTCCCTAAAATGTAGAAAGTGCATAAAAAATCCTTTTGGGGCGAAAAAAAACATGCAAAATATATTTACCTTTCTCCATATTTTCCTCCCACAACACCTAGGCAAGGGTGACATTATCCTGATTCAGACCAGATCCTGGAGAATGTTAAGTAGCTCAAACTGCAAGAAAATGATTTTCCACAGGATGTTACCGATGGCACCAACAGGGTTGGTGTCACCTGGTGCAGGAAAACATGGTGTCCCCCCCCCATGGGCTCTCCCCTGTCTAGCCCCCCCATCAGGCTCTCTCCTGTCCAGCACCAAACACCCCCAGTCGGGCTCTTTCCTGTCTAGCACCCCCCTTGTTGGGCTCTCTCCTGTCTAGCATACCCCCAACCCCCATCGGGCTCTCTCCTTTCTGACAAAACCCCTTCCCCCCTCATGGGGTGACACCATCGTGGTCGGACAGCCGTGTGTGATCCACACCCCCTGTCACCCCATGCACTTTGAAAATCGTGTGCATATCATGCTTGTGCATATTGAGAATATTTCCCTCCACAGATTGTTTTTTGAATTTTTATGCAGGGTTTAGAGAAGGGGGAGGGGTGCTACATTAAATAGGTGGACCTTGCGGAAGTGCTTTACAGTAAAAATCTAAAGTGTCAATTTTTGCACGTCTGATACTTCAGTTTTGGCTATGAGTCAAATGACCACTTGGCTTAATATAGAATTTGGGTGCTTATATATTTTTTCCAAGATCGCTACACTTTAGTTCCTAGGTCTCCCTAGATGTTACGGCCATTACAAGGGATAGCCTTTAACTCCCTGTTAATTCCTTATGTAGCTTTCACTCCTCCATCAGCCTAAGGAGGTATAAAGGCCATCATACACATCACAGAGTTGTCCAATGTGTAGGCACGCATGGAGCACCGTAAGGGATCTAAATCTGCTGATGTAAGGATCATATTGTGTGAACATTTGTCTTTTTGGAAAGAGATGGGATGCACTGCGGACACCTTTGGTGTTGACTTGCCAGAGTAGAACAACAACGATGGCCAAAGTCTCCCAAAGTGGAGCTTCTTTTCTTGACAAGCCTCAGGTGGTAGACCACAGATTGCATGATGGAGTTGTTAAAACCAAAGTGGTGGTCTGTGGTTTAAGTTGTAAACAAAGCTGGTGAAACAGCCCCAAGTGGCCAATTACCAAAAGTATCAGTCTTAGGTGGACTGTCCATTTAAAGTGATGTGATCATCAATTAGTATGATTTGGCATACTGTGAGAAATGTAAAAACTGGTTCACTAGAAAAAAGTTGTTGCTGCAATCCACAGAATATTCTGTCATTCTGTAGGGTTGATTTTGAAAGTGAATATCTGATTGTTTTCTGATAATCATAGTGGATTTTCTGTGAGCCAGTTCTTTAAAATGACCCAGAGTGTTCATGGTTACCCAACAGCCTTTGCTTCATTCCGGGCATGTAAGTAATGTTTACTAATCTCAGTTAATGCAGAGATGTGCTGGCGCCACAAACGCCTTCCCAGAATGAACGCAATGAGTATGACCTCTATGAGTGAAGATCTGAAGGCGCTAATACAGCATAACAAGGGAAAGGATCAACAATTCTTCAAGAAGGACAGGGAACTCAAAGGGCACAAGGGGAGGAGGGAATAGGAGGGGTTAAGTGCATTCCAGAGTCCTGGGTAGGAGAAGACTAAAGATAGAGTGCCAACATCATAAAAATATAATGTATAGGCATGGGGTACGCACCCCTGTGCCAGCGTTGTGAGAGTCGCAGTTCCACAGTGTCTGGACGACTGCAAGTTCTTTAAACCTGGTATAGGAAGTTAGATAACCTGATTGGACAGTTCACTAAACAAATTCAGGATGTACAAAGGTTAAAAAAAAACAAGTATATGTCTGTTTATAGGACAACGCTGTGTAGTTACAGTAAATGTAACAGTCCACATATCTAACAGTACTCTTTTAAACTGCAGCAGGACCCTTGTTCTGGTGTTATTTTAAGTGCTCGGTCTGCTGTAATTAGATAGGAGTCAGTAATGCGCAGTCCCGTGAGATCTGACATTGCCCAGACAACTTACTGACCTTATGCTAATAGCAGAAGCTGTCTTCTATCCCAGAAGTGTGCATAACAGTGCCTAACAACAAAGCCCCATACTAAAGGGGATGGGCAGTTGTCAATTGAGACTGTTATGGATCTGGGAGACAGTGTCAGCCAACGGACTGAATAAAAACAGTTGAACCTCAATTGACTTCTCAACTCTGTTGCTTAGCTCCTGAGTCATCCTCAGACAAGGTAAATACAAAAAAAAAAAAAAATTGGCAAATGTAAGACCCCTTTTACACTGAGGAGTTTTTCAGGTGGTTTAGCGCTAAAAATTGCGCCTAAATACCGCCTGAAAACTCCTGCCCCTGCAGTCTCAATGTGAAAGCCCCAGGGCTTTCACACTGAGGCGGTGCGCTAGCAGGACCACTCCAAAAGTCTTGCTAGCAGCATCTTTGGAGCGGTGAGAGGAGCGGTGTGTTTACCGCTCCTTCCCATTGAAGGTAATGGGAAACCGCGGTAATACCGCCGGCAATGCGCTTCTGCAGAGGCGCATTGCCGGTGGTATTAATCCTTTTTCAGCCGCTAGCGGGGGTTAATACCGCACCGCTAGCGGCTGAATACCGCTGTAATTCCGACGGTATAGCGCCGCTAAAAATAGCGGCGCTATACCGCCACCACCCCAGTGTGAAAGAGGCCTTAGTCTTTCATAACTAACCCCATAGAATTGTAATTTTAAATTGAATACTAAAATTCCGACATAAATCAAATCATGGCTGCTTCTTTTTGAATACAATGAGAGAAATAGAGAACTATTGGATGTCGTGGGTCTTGCCATGCTATTTGATTTCATCAGCAAGTGGTACTGCTTGTGAAAAGGCTATTGTAGCTGTGACAAAGCACCGGTGTGCGGGGCGAAACATGTCAGAGGACATGGCTGGAGTGGCATTGGCCGATGCCACACTCATTCACATATTCATGCACTGGGTCGGTAAGCGGTGTTCCTTCCTTTCTTCCAATGATGCTTCTACACCCCTGAATGGTGCATACCTGCCTGCTCCCTTCACTGAAACCAGCAGGGAGATCTTTGTCTTAGCTTAGAGCAGCACTGCAAGTTATACCTGGATCACTACAGAACGCAGAGGGTGGGGATCTGATGCCACACACACTGCACAGCATAGAGCAAGGAGCTGAGTGTAAACAGAGACATGAATGGAAAGAATGGACATATCCCCCTCTACACAGTCTCATAGGGAAACATGCACAGCCAATGCTTTCGATCACCTGCTGTGTACTGGAGGAGTGGTGCTTTGGATACAGGCAAGTACACACTATAGATTGATATGTTTTGTTAATTTTTCTTTAGCTGCATTGTTAAGTGAAACATTTTTGCAGAGTGATATTCATAGACAGCATTAAAGTCCCCCTCATATTATTTTCCCTTCTGATCAAATATTCTTTGTATAGTGTTAAGTTGTTTTCACTATTGATGAATGCGCTTTACCTTTTATGGTTGTTTTGCAATTGCCATGACTGACCTGAAATAAATTCTCCTACGACAATACTGCATATGTGTATAGTATTGTTGTTTGTACCCATAGTAAGGCCAATAAATTAGTCTACATTTTGCATTAGTTAACCTACCTAAACACACTGACAGTAACACTGACACTAATTAAATGAACTTTTTTCTAATCTTACCTAAAACAAACTGACCCTGACCTCCCACCCTGGCTGTGACCTTTGACTCCGACAATGACTTTGAACTTGACACTGAGGGCCAGTTCACACAGGGATATCACAGAAGAGTGCAAGTTCCAATGGGGAATGGGCTGCAAAACCCACTGGACCATGGAAAAAGTAGTACTTGCACTACTTTTTTAAAATGCACTGCACCAAGTCACATGGTAGTGTCGTACCATGCGATTTGGTGCCTGAAAATGCACTGTGTTTGCGATAATCTGCATTTGGGATGCCATTAACAAAACACTGGCACCCCCATGCAGATCACAAGAGCAGAGCATTTATCTGCGCATGGAGTGTGCCATTCCCACACCTAGATCAAGCCATTTTATCTTTGTTTTTATTTATTTTCTACACGCTGACTTTTTTTTTACATTCTTCTCCATTGACTAGGAAAAAAAGATGCATGTTTTTCTCTATCCATTCGGAAGAGAAAGACAGAAAAGGGGTGGGTTTTAATGAGTGATCACTCTGATAGCCAATCACAGTCTATCACAGTGATCATGTGTTTGACAGGCAGCCCTCCTGTATGACACCAGAAGCTATTAGTGACAGCTTGGTCTCAGTCCCGGGAGGGCGCTATTGAGTGCACTCCCAGCACACAAAAAAGGAAAAAAAAGCCTGAAAAAATTAAACAAATGCAACCAACACATCTAAGGACTGCAATACATTACATTTCTGGTGGCCTAAATACACTTTAAGGCACCTTGAAAGATGCTTAAAGTGTAAGTAAACCCTGACAATGAACTTCTCTTATTTCTTCCCTCTTGGTCTGGTAGTATGCTATTGCAAACATTGTGTTATAGTATGTGTTGGATAACAGCAAAAAAATGATGTGTTGATCCTGCCAGAAATCCAGTGAGCTGATAAATTCCTGTGCTGTCTGACTCTGCTATTAGCAATTCGAATGGTTTCAAGTTTTTTTTTCTGTGGATTACCTCCTGTCTCCTGTCCATGTTGAGAAGGGAAGGTGTTCTGTAGGGGGATGAGGATAGGGGGAGGTGTTCTGTAGTCCTGTCCTCCTATGGTTACAACACAGCTCAGATACAGTACAGCAAGTTAGTGTTATCACCCTATGACAGGAAGTGTGTTACTGGCAGGACCACCAGATAAAAATAAAGAAAAGAGCCTAAAAAAAATAGAAAAATTATGCAGCCAACACATCTAAGCTGCAATATATTACAAGTCTTCTTGTTTTTAGACACTATCTAATGCATTAAAAATGCCCTCTTTAACAATTATAGTATTGAATTTTAGCATGGCTTAAGAGGTATTAATACTTAAGCAGTATTGCAGCTTGGTGAATACGGCTAAGACCAATTTGCTTATTAGGTTATTAAAGAAGCTTCAGCTGACTGATTAAGATGGTACTGGCAGGAGGATATTATGACTAAAAATACAGAATATATATTGTACAAGAAAAAAATCAACTCTTGCAGATAAACCTGACTTAATTTATTGAATTTTCTCTTAGTTCATAAAAAAACCTTTTCTGAGAGGCTGCCACTGCCGGCTTCTCTTTCTGCAAATGCTAACTGCCTGGCCATCATGCTGGTCTCTGGCTTTAAAACTTTGGCTCACCAACCTAGAAAAGGTACGCAGATATACGTCTGCTTTTCTCAATTTACTAATCAATCTGCTTGTTCTGGGTATTCAGTATTATGAGTCAGAATAAAAGCCAGTGACCTAGCATGTTTAGAAGGTGGTAAGCATTGGCAGCCTCCATATCTCTCTTCACTTTAATAATAATATGTTCCTTATTATTAGCCCATTTATTGCACCCAAAGATTGTTAAAGCAAAAGCAGTAAATAGGTTACACTAAATAACCCAAGTCATTAAAAAAAAAAAAAAAAACCCTTTTGTATTGTCAGGCGCTAAACTCATGAAAGATGAAATCTGATTGGTTGAGGGCAACAGACATTAGAGCATATCTATAACCTTAAATATAAAACAAAGTAACCGTCTCATTGCATAGCACACAGGCTCCGGGGTTACCGGTATGTCCTATCTATCATCCCAATCAACCATGCAGTCCTATCCTATGCAAATATTATCCTTTGACAAAATCAGTACAGATACTCCTCTGTTAATGACTTACCTGTTTAACGACTACTCGGACTTACAACCAGCTCTCCCCACCCGAACGACAAGCTATACATCATTGTATTGTACAGTACAGTACAGAATTTTTGTTTGTCTTTTGTACTTATGCAAATGAAAACAACGTAATTGAGCTGGAGTTGTGTGTTTAGACCTTTTTTTCACAATACAGTACAGTACAGTAGTTAAGAATGTTTCAAATATTGATTACTTGTGAGGGGCACCTGTATTGCATACTGCCAGGTACACTCTCTAACCCCTATATCAACACTCAAGTTGATCATACACTATACAATCTAATTGTACAATCTCTGTGCACTCTCTTAAATTTACCAAAACTGTAATATAACTGTAATATAAGGACAAACCTAAACAGTCCATTTAATTAGTCTTGCTCCAATGATTAAGCCCACTAGGGGGCGAAACACATCTGAGGGACCTCTCCTGTGGGTGGACAGTAGGGCCGAAGCCATCTAACATTACCTTTAGTTTTTTTTAGTTTTGATCACAGTGAGTTGGTATCCTGTGTGCAATCGGTTGCAATTTTTCTGTAGCATATTGTAGCCTGACAAACTGTTTTATACAACTTGCACCAGTTCATTACATGTCATGCTGGCTGATATCAGTCATAGGAGCATTAGAGCAGTACTTTTTTGTTTGTGTACTTGTTCATTTAATTTGTTTAAAATCAGGTAAGCCCTGGCACTACATAGCTGATCTTAAGGAGATTATACAATCTAAATGTATAGTCTATGGCCATATTAAGGCCTAAAAACTGGACACTTGGGCGCCAAACAATGTATTGTGTGAGACCTGGAGGATTGTGATGTGCCTATACCAAGTACTGGGTTTTTCATTGGGGCTGCAATGCAGATTCAGGTGGTGGACAGGAATTATTTACTCCATATTTAAATTTAGGCGCCAAGTTTGTTTTAAAGCTAAAATAGATTACAAGAGACACATTGTGGAGGAGAGAAAGAAAATCCCCAAAAGTTTCTCAAATATATTAGTAGCAAATAAGCATGGTCAGAACATATCGGACCCATCAGTAGAAGTTGGTCACAAGTGACAGGGAAAAGGCAACTATATTAAATGTATTGTCCTGCTCAGTTTAAAAAGGAGGGGTTTACTATAAGCAATATTAATAACAGGATATTGAATGTACCCCTGTGGCTGACAGCCGACCGTTCAAAAAAGACTAGAAGAGCGTAATGTGAGACATTTACCAGAACAAGATGGCTTACACCTGAGAGTCCTCAAAGAACTTAGCCATGTTATAGCCAGACTGTTATAGCTAATTTTTTTATAGAAAGTTTACTGGCTGGAATGGTACCAGCTGATTGGCGAAAATGTGACACCGATATTTAAAAAAGGGCTGAGGTGCAGTATATACCTGGAAACTACAGACCATTCAGCCTAACATCAATAGTATCTAATCTATTGGAGGGAATGATAAGGGACCATTTCCAAGAATTTGCTGATGAAAAGAGTATCATTAGTAATAATCAGCCTGAATTTATGAAGAATTATACTTGCCAGAGCATCCTTTAACATTCTATGAGGAGTTAAGTTGTAATGTGGATAGAGGAAGGCAAGTGGACATAGTGTATCTGGATTTTGCTAAAGTATTTGTAGTACCCCATAACGTGTAATTTACAAATTAAGGTCTTCTGGCATTGATGACGATGTTTCAGGGGCCAAAAACCCAAAATCTATGTATTACTATGTTTGTCATTGTGTCTGACTGTATACAGTTTTCATATACATTCATCATTTTTGTTTCTTACCTGAAGCTCCTGCCACTAAAAGCACTTCTTGTTGCAGTCTAACAGTGCTATGCTTCTACCTCTCAATAGCGTTGTAAGTCTACCATATGTGCTCCTTCAGTTGACTACCGGGCTGCTTATTAGGTCTATCAGATTGGGCAGCCCAAAAGTGAAATGAAGAAGCTCGAACTGTCACCTGACAACCTTGATGCTAAGTGCAAGGCAGTGGCTTAGCAGTGTTACCCATGCAACAGAAAGTACTGTTACTGGCAGGAACTTCAGATGAGAAACTTTGCAGATATTTAGAAAAAAAAAGAAAAGAAAACTGTTTACAGTGAGGCTGGCCTGGTAAAGCTGACAAGCTGGCCTGGTGGAGACTGATAATAGTGAAATGGTTAATGTACACCTTACCATTACTATACTCATTCAAGATTCATAGAAGGTTCAAAGTATTTAAAGCTGAACTCCAAGAAAACTGCTAAATACATATATGCCAAGAGTTACCTGACAGAATATTTGTAATTCTGTCCATTCACTTTTGTGATACAAATATCTCTGCCACACAGCACTGCCAGTAGGTGACACCACTTTCTCTGTTAGGTTTGAGAAATACAATGGTGTCACCTCCTTACCACCAAGCTGCTGATTGAACAATGAAGGAGCAGCAGTACATAAAGTAATTTACTGTCAGCACACATGCATCAGAACCTAATTGGTTTATAGTATTGCATCTCATCCTCCTCGCCTATAGGGGAAAATGTTGGTATCAAAGCACATTCAGGTACTTCGGCTAGTTGTATGTAAAAACAAAATGTAACTATTTAAAAAAAATACGTCATTGCATTAAATTGTGTTTTTTTTAATTTTTCTGTCTGGAGTTCTGCTTTAAAATAACTGGATGCCAATGAAATTGTATGGGGTAGCAAGTCCCCAAATAGCCATTGCTAGCTGTATCAGTAATTAATTCTAAAACGGAAACGGACATGAAAGAAAGAGAGTGAACTCAGTTTGTAAGTTCATCTCCTCCAGCGACAAATGGACATTCACATCCACTTGTCCTAGTACAGCACATTATTTACATTGGAGAAAGCCTGCCATTCATTGGATATGAAAGCCTATTTATGGCTGAGGCTAACATCTGCAGCTGTAGATAGAACAGGCTTTGAGTAACTAGGTCAGTTCCTCATAATATAATGTTATTTCACGTGAACACTGTGCTGAGTTCATGGGATTCTCACGTCTACTGACAATACTTTGAAACTGTAGAATGCAGAAAATAATTAAATCCCAGAAAACTGTATGTATTTCTATAGGAGTTACCTATCTAGGTCTTATACTGGGCTGCTTTTAAGCTATATTGGTGGGAATTAATTGACAAAGCCTCTGATCTTAAAATTATACTGGCCAAAAATATTTGCCTGCAACAGAAGAGTTTAAATAGCTAATAGTAGATGGTCACATTAAACTGAACTTGTTCTTTAGGCTTCATGCACACAGGGCGTTTTTACAGCTGCTTTTGCCAGCGTCAGATGTTTTTTTTTTTTTGCAGCTTAAAAACACCTTTCCATGTTATTCTATGGCCTCATGCACACACTGGCTTTTGGAAGCTGTAAGTGTCATAGGCATTTTTCAAGCTTTTTGGTTTTGGTTTTCAAGAACCGGAGGGAGAAGACATCAGCGGAGGACGGAAAGAACCGGAGAGGGGAGAAGACATCACCGGAGGAGGGAGAAGAACCAGAGAGGGGAGAAGACATCACCGGAGAGGGGAGAAGACCGGAGGGAGAAGACATGTTGGAGCTGCTTTAAAAAGGGTCTATGTCAAAAACCTGTGTACTGTTTTTTTTAATTTGTGAAACTTTTTTGGGTGAATGAGTAGGGGTACAATGTACCACTTAATCATTCACATAGGGTGGAAGGCCCCGGACCTGGAGGCCCCCTCCTTAAAGGGGGCTTCTAGATTCCGATAAGCCCCCTGCCCGCTGACTCCCACAACCACCACCCAGGGTTGTGGGGAAGAGGCCCTTGTCCCCATCAACATGGAGACAAGGTTCTTTGGGGTAGGGGGACGCAGAGCCCCCCCTGCCCCAAAGCACCCACCCCCAATGTTGAGGGTGTGTGGCCTGGTACGGTCCAGGAGGGAGGGTGCCCCCCCTTTCCTGACCTGCCGGGCCGCATGCTCTGATAAGGGTCTGGTATGGATTTGGGGAGGGGACCCCATGCCGTTTTTTTGGCATGGGGTGCTCCCCTCAAAATCCATACCAGACCAAAGGGTTTAGTATGGTCTTGAGGGGAACCCCCACACCATTTTTATTTTAATTTTGGCGAGGGGTTCCCCTTCAAGATCTTCAGAGCACAAATGCGCACCACAAGTCAGATCATCATAATCCAACTTGGATGTGAGTTCTATGTAAATCAATGGGCTCTCATAGGAAACCATTGATTTTGAATAGCCACTTTTTCCTGATGTTGGTAGTGGCTTTGCAGCTTGCTTTTTCTAATGCCCTGTGTGCATGTGGACTTAAAGTTAAAGATGTTTTGTAGCTTCTCCAAGCCATTTCATTAGTTTCAGTGAATTTTAGAAAGATACACAGACACCTTAATCAGATCACCATGAAATGTCTAGATGTTAATTGTTCAAGAACAGGAATCGGATGTGTGAAAGTTGTGGAACCACTTGTGACGGATGGAGCGACAGATCCCAGCCACCTTTACCAACTTGTGACAAATGGTTGGTCAAACTCACACTGCGCTGTCACTGATATGTGACAATCACAACTACACTCTGCACAAAGATTTTCCAGCTATTAGGACCGCAATCTAGGCGCCAGAAGACTGAAAGTGATGGTCGCTGGCTATTGTTAACTGCGCAGTTAACGCTTTACATGCCAAATTAATCACTGCCACCAGATATTTTTATTGTAAAATATAAAACGTTCACACTAACAAGTATGACTTTTAATAAATGTCTGTAATACCCCCTGTCACCACAGACAGGAATATCCTGAGATTTACCATATAGTAGCCCTCTTCAAAGGGGCAGGGATTCTTTAAGTTCTAAGTTAGTTACTTTAGAGCCGGTTCACACAGGGGCAACACGACTTCAACGTGACTTCCAGAAGCAACTTCAGACACGACTTGAGCATGAATCACAGCGAGACTTGGAGGAGACTTCAGCAGACTTGGAGGAGACTTCAGCGCGACTTGTGGTCATTAACAACACGACTTGAAGTAAATTCCTTGTGGCTTCTGGGTAAATTCCTTTCTGCTTCCTGTAAAGTTGCCTTCAAAATGAACAGTGATCAGACTTCTAAGAGACTTCCATTGAAAACAATGGGTACAAGTTGCCTACAGGTCGCCTAGAAGTCTGATTGAAGTAGTACAGGAACCTTTTTTGAAGTCTGAGCGACTGCAGTCGTGTACATTAAAACATCTCCATTCATTTCAATTAGTTTTAAATATAGCGCGACTTGGGGCAACTCGGGGCGACCTGAAGTCTGTCCGGAGTCTGTCCGGAGTCTCCCCTGTGTGAACCGGCTCTTAGAGAGTATATTAATATTTTTCAAAATATTGTTTAATAATAGAAAAGGTAAAATGGTGCAAACAAAATATTTACAAAAAAAGAGTATTACAAGGAAAAAAAAGACAATAGTGCAATAAAAAATCAAAATCCAGTCATTGAGCATAAGATGGATCAGTGGTTCTCATAAATCTTGGCTGATGCTCCTTCTTGATGGTAAAAATAGAGCTCCAACTTTCTGTTAAAAAAAATAAAAATAGAGCTCCAGACTGATGAAGCCTCGCTTTTCTGGTCTCTGGTTTCTGCAGACAGAAATGAGCTGACCAATGAGAAGGTCTGAGAAGTGACAGATGGGATGTCACAGTCTTTACGAGTATTCAGATACCCTGCCTTCAAATACATTTTCTACATGTATTAATATTTTGGAATACCTACAGGTTGCATTTTGGTAACATTTATTATACTGTCCAGCAGGAAATTACCATTTGAATGAATGCAAATATGATGGGTATCGGATGGCTATTTCACCTAAGAGAGGTAATGTTTTGAGTTTGCCTGCAGTAATCCAGTACCTTCTAATATAGTGGTGTTTGGGCTCAAATGCTGCTAATTAATTGATATAGATAAATATGTCCTTATTCTGGCAGTATTGTTATTATCTTAGTTATGACATGTAATGAAATTTTGATTCTCCAAGAAGAGGTAGACAGAAATGTATATTCGCTAATTACTCCAGCCAAACTATTTACGACGGGTGATTAGCCAGGATTATTATCTGTTTAAGATTAGCAATTACTTGAGGCTGGGCTTGATGTTTTTATGACGGCTATTGAAGTGAGACTGAGATGTGAATTGTGTTAATTTCTGTCAGGGGGTTTATGATGCCTAAATCAAAGAGTTATCTGTTTGCCATGCTTTGGTTTTAATGTTGGTTAATTTGGTTATAAGGTTTTGCTGTATATCAGCATGCTGATAAGGATGTTTGGAATGCAGTCAAGAGGTTGTTATTATAGGATATGCACATCCTGGGATTGTGGAAAGGAAATCACTGCTGTTATGTGTCTCCTATTGCTACAAATGGTGATGGCTGACTTAGGCATTTTAAACAACATGGCTGCCCTGTGTCATTTCACACAGTTTTTGGGGTGTCCAGTACTCATTTCATCACACCACCCTGTTCTACAGTAGTTACATAATCCTGTCCTTGGTGTGAGGAAGTCTGCATAAGTGTTAGTTCCTCAATTTGCCTGGCTAAAGGTGAGGTAGAGATGCTAAAACTTATCAACATCTACATATCTAAGGTGTCTGCTCTGGAGAAGCTATAAAACATCTTTTAACATTATAGGAAAGTCCATCTAAATGTGACTAACTACTACTAGATATAAAATGAGTTGGATAAATTAGAGCTTTCACTGACAAGAGCGTAAAATATTTTACTTTTAGTTCTCCTGCTGCCCACACCTCCTAATGCCTCTCTGTTGATGAGAAATTGTCCCCCAAAGTCTGCTGGGGAACCGACACTTCCAGGAATGTCAGTCACCTGTGTATATGCTGTCTGGCTCTTCCTCACAACTTCAACACCACTATAGGACACTGTTGTGACAACAAGGTTGGCAGGAGGAATCACGAGGACACAGGAGATCATCACTAACGGAAGTGCTACATTCCCAACAGATTTATGGGGACAATTCCTCAATGGAGAGACACTTGGCAGCATGGGTAAAAGAACAGGAAGAAGAGACAACATGGCTACAATATTAAAATCTAACTGTAAAATTCTGACTAAATTAGGTAAATCTATAGGAATTTTTGTAATGTTCTTAACAACGAAAGAGCCTTGGGGACATCCTAAAAAAATAATTCAGATTTTTAAACTCAAGTGTAATAACTTTAAAACTCAGAACTGACTTTTTGATGAAAGCATTATGATTTGTAATCTCAGAATTCTGACTAAAAACATAAAATTCTAAATTTGAATAATTTAATTCTGACTGTGAAACTCTGAATTGTGCCTTTGAAATTCAGAATTCGGATTTTTATTCTCAGAATTCTGACTTTAATAACACAAATCTGAGCTTTCATTAGCTTAGAATTCTAAAATAAAATCAGAAAACCAAGTTTTAACCAAGTTTTAAGCTTAGAATTCTAACTTCCAACTTCTTCTTCTAACTAAGAGTTTTGGCTTTTAATTACAGAATTCTGACTTACAGACACAAAAATTTGACTTTAATCTTAGAATTCTAATTTTTAATCTCAAAAGAAGGTCAAAATTATGAGATAATAAAGTCAGAATTATGACTTTAATCAATAAATTTGATTAAAATAAAATCCTGATTTTAAAAACAGAATTCTGACATTAATGTCAACATTTTGTTTCATAAATGTATTTCCGAAAGGCCCCTGGGTTCCTCCATATTACAATCAGGCAAACAGAATTAAAAACATGTAGAACTTGTGTGTAGCCATTTCCACTCTGAGAAGGTCTGAAAATTGCCAGCATATTTATTACAAAGGTAAAGACATTTAAAGATTTTACCGGAAGCCTCTTAAAAACAATATCCTTCTTTCAATTAGATCATCTTTTTTAATAACCTCCTCAAGCACCCTAAGCATACCCAGCCCACTCATGTACACATGGCTGCTCCTTTACATATGAATGGAAAGTTGGCTTCTTGTCACAAATATAAGTAGGCTGGATGTTAAAAAAAAAAAGTCACTCAGTCAAAATATTAAATAAAATTAAACATAACTTATAAGCAATGAAGTCAACAATTATTACTCAGCGATATTTTAATCTCAGAGCTGCGTAGTCAGAGAAGGCAACAAATATGAGCTACGTGTGATGGCCATATTATCCGGTTTAGGAAAACAGCTAAATTCTATTTGCTAGCTGTCTTATGGAAAGTGGTAACCAAGAATGATTTTGGCTATTCATTGTGACAGACCAACGATAAGTAGATGCTGCTTTAGCTCTCAATGATAATGAGATGCTACAGGCTTCTATGGTTATTTAAATAGTTTATCATATTTTTCACGTTCTCTGCTGAAAATAAAGAGAGAAAGTATCTGAGAACCACACTTTACCATAAAATAATATTATGATTTATTATTTTAAAAATTCTACTTAAATCTTTTTGTATTTAAAAAGGGCACATAAAACCCATTCTAAGTTTGGAAAAAGGACAGTGTTTTTAGGTGCATTCTTGCCTCTAACCAGATACATAAGCAGATATATATATATTTCCATGTTTTGCTACTGCATGAGCTGTGGGAACCATCTATCCAAACTAGGTGTAGGCGCTTATGCTCTCTGTTCTGCTGTATTATTTTGCTTGTCAGCACATGAAATAATGTGAATACAGCAATAAAAATCGAACCCCTTTTCCCACTCAAAAAATAAATAAAAAATGATTGTCTGTATGTAAGTAATAACTCAACATTTGGCAGTACTGTATTTAAAATTTTCTGTAGGGAAAAAATAAAAATGATGATAATATTTGAATCATTTTCTAATCAGCAGTAGATATCCATCAGGTTCCTGGAATGAAAGACAGCATGTACTCGCCCCCCGGTGGCCCATTTCTCCTCTATTCTAGTTCTGCAAATTTAGAGAGCCTTTTGACATTGGACACTTTCAGAAATGTTGGATGCCTGTGTCTCATACCGTGTATTGGCTCTTTATTTCAAACCCTATGTCACTGCTATTGTCCTGCCAGTGACATAGGTGGTTAAAGTAAGGAACCAGCATGAGGCAGGGGGACACAGGCATCTAACATTCCTGGAAGTGTTGAATTCCCGAAAAAAAGTCTTTCAGTGTCTGCAGAAGCAGAATGGAAATGACTAAGAAAAAAAATGCGTCAACAGAGAGGTGGGTATATGCTGTCTTTTAATGATAAAAAACACTTAAAGGCTTGACAGAGTCTATTTAAGAAGCAGATAGCGACTATAGTTCACTTTAGGCTGGATTCGCACCTAACAGCACATTTTGAAGGCCGTTGTAATGCACATCAATGCACATTGTAAATGCACAATGCTCTTGTGTCCTGGAAGTGCACCTATTCATTTTAAATAGTTCTCCAAAAAGCACCCACGCAGTAAATAATGCACCCTTAATGCACCAAAAGGCACACACCAGAAAACACACGTGCTGTTTAGCAAAAAAGGGTCAGGCACATTTTGTGGTGCATGGTAGTGTCTCAACCAACAGGAAATAAATATAACACTGTACTACAATGTGCATTAGCAACATGCCTACCAATGCTTAACAACATGCTCACATAGGTTTAAGAGGGCCCATAAGCTTTTTTTTTTTGGTACAGGGTATTTTAACACTTGCATCAGCAATGTAACCAGCCCGGTATACAATGTCTAGCATAAAGGAATGTACAAAAAAGAAAGAAAAACTTTTTTTAAACAATCTTAATGCAAAAAAGAAGTCACCAAAGGAAAGGTTAAAGCTTTTGTATAAAGATTTTGTCATATGGAGCTTAAAGTCTCAGTGGTTTCTCTGCCCTGCATCAATATATTTAAAGAGAAGGTTTCCACCCATGTTCGTTCTTAGTGCACCAATGTGCCCAGGAGATAAAAAATGTATAAATAATATTCTGTGGTCAAGGAAAAAAAAATCCATTAACAAAGCTGCTCACACCACAGTGAATGCAAAACACTAATCTTAAAGTACTGTATATATAAATAGATGTGCGGTGTTGTATGCATAAAATAAATAAATACATAAATAAATATACCAATAAATAAATATACTAATAAATAAATCATTTTTAAATTATTATTTATTTTAAGTACAAGATACATGGGCTTTCTTCCTGCAGCTCCTATGTCCACCTTGAGTGTACCACAAATCAGACTGTGGAGTTTTTTTTTACAAAAACTGGAGCAAACTGTATGCTGTCACCCAAAGCAATCAATCAGGTTTCATCTTTCATAACTTGGGAAAGTGAAGGAAAGAATCTAATTGGTTGGCACCAATCCCACTTTTGTGTCATTAACCAGAGTGTTTAGCCTTAGCTGGATAGGATATGCTCAGTGTCATACCCATTTGTAATTGAACCCTATTGACAAGACTATCCATAGACTTGCACTAAAGTTGATGGAGTAAAGTAAGGCATGGATATATAAGGAAAGTTTTAACTAAACTGTGCAATAGTGTTGGATCTGTGGGTACAGGTTCTCATTTAACAGTCTCTGAGAGTATGTTTGGCACCAGATGTCTACCTGTTGGCCACCTCCTGAACACTGCATCAATATGCACATACAGGCTTGTATAACCCTGGCTATAAGCTAGCGAGAATATCTGCATATCCAACTGCCAGTTGAGGCCTATGGCCACCTTGGAGTACAATAATATAAAATTCCAGCATGCATAAGGCTAGACCCATCCACATGGGGCCAAAGAAGGGTCCTTAGCATTAAGTAAGCTCCAACCAGACTGACTTAGTGTAGCAATACATATTTGTTACATGTGTACGCTGTGCTTCCTGAATAATAGTACAGCACAGCTTTTATACGAATGTGGGTCTATGGATCAGTTCAGAACTATAATGGTTCACTACATACAATACAATATATAAGCTTATCTTGGTATTCTCTCAGCAGTTGCTCTGCAATGGTGCTGACTGCACTGTCTGACATAAAGCTACTAAGGAGCACCTACAAACCTCTACATGAAATCCCACCATTACTTTATGACATAGCAATCAAGCAAGCCAGTATGTATAGGACATATAAAAACATTACAATAATAAACGTTGTACTCGCTAAAAGTTCTCCAATGTTATATAAGACTTACCAGGCAGACCGAGTACTGCAATCAACTTGTTCTGAGACAAATGTAAGGTCTGTTCGTGTTTATCCTCTTTTGAAAATGATGGCTCCCTGGCTGACAAGCTGTCGTACTGACCTGTATCAATACACAGCCAGTGGAGTCGGATCTACTAATCTGCACACTTGTCTCAGGGGTATGAAAGTTGATAGAATAGCATGGCAGCCCAGTAATTTGTATTTTTATAAGAGGAGTGGTGAACAATGGCAGCCCCCTTATTTTTATATATACAGGTGTATTTAAATACCAGTAGAACAATAAAAAAGGGGGCAACCTTCAAAAGCAAACCTGTAAAATTGGGATTAATGATAAAACCAAGAGTCAGTCATCATAAGGAAAGACACTGCTGTAATACTTACATATGCTTTATAATCACATGCTTGGAAGATTAGTTTTTCGGGGTGATGCTGCCAGTACTGGAAGGGTATGGAGCCCGTGGTTTCATTAGGGGCTCGCAGGCTGATGGAAGGTTC
This sequence comes from Rana muscosa, assembly GCA_029206835.1. Taxonomy (NCBI): domain Eukaryota; kingdom Metazoa; phylum Chordata; class Amphibia; order Anura; family Ranidae; genus Rana; species Rana muscosa. Next base: position 121,702,144 of record CM055118.1, read on the forward strand.
TCCCCAATCTCCTGTCTGAAAATCATATTTACTCTAAAAGTAACAAGTGTCAGTTTAGTAGATTGTACAAGAGATACTTAGTGCACACGGAACACCATGGACACTACGTACATACTCCCGAAACGGAACAGAGACAATCTTCGAACAACACGAAGACATTCATCAAAACTAAAGAAAGGTGATAAGTTATGCATACAGTAGAAAATCATTGGGTGATAGACTTGCTTTAATAATCTGACTGTAGGAAGTCACCACAAACCTAATAACTCAAGGCTGTAAACTTCAGTTTGTCAGTGTCATGATTTATTAAAAACAAACTAACCAAACTAACTTAGGTAATGTCTGAAAAATGGCCAGGAATATTTCCCAAGAGCTGACAGGGGATAGGGGATATTTCAGAGTGGCTGCCGTATAACTTGGTATTTTAATCTTGACTTTTTATAAACTGGCACTGGAACCCCAACATTACATCCCATATTAGAATGTGCTACCTTTCGAAAAGTCTCCTGCACTGCATTTCAGGTAATGCCAGGTAAATAGATTGTTTGGAAGACTTTTGGGTCTCAACCCAAAGAAGTTCATCAGCAGTGCTTATGGCAACTGGTGTTCCCTGCTACCAACCCCATGAGGTGTATAAGTCTGAATTAGTGATATGTTTGTTTATTTCATGTAAGGCCTGAGCAATGTAGAGAGGTGGTCACATGTTTCTTCATGCCAGGAAGCACTAGGCATTTCCCAGCCACTTCAACTAAACAAAAGTGATGGTTGGCAAAGATGAATATAAGTAGGACAGAGAGTGGACTTTAAAGAAACTCAGTTAGCCCATTTAGGCGGTCTTTTAGTTATGGTGGTTATATTTGTGTTAGTGACACTTTCTAACCTCTCCTAAGGTGCTGGACAACTATTGGCCAACAATTCTAATTTTGTAATCATTCTCCAATTTTCATCTATCATTCCCCTGTGTTTTACAGTGCTTGTTGAATTATGATAATTGGTCTTTATACAAGAGATCTGCTTGGAGCACAAAAGGACATGTAGTTTGGGTGCTTTTTATTTGGGGATCCAACACTTGATACCAGGATGCATAGTCATCAAGATTTGCAATACATTGTACTGAGTGCTTTAAATTTGATTCAATGTATACACAATGAAGATGTTCAGCGATCCTATAATACAGGGGGAGATGTGGCTGCCCTGTTTCTTGAGGTCTCACGCAAATGGATGCTTTAGGGAGGAAAAATGCACTAGTGTAAAATTCCGGCATTTTTCTGCACCTAGTGATCCAAAGGTGGCCCATACAGCTGGCCATTGGGTGAATGGCTATACGTACTTGTACTCGGATAATGGCAGGTGCTTTTGTGGATCAGCGTAAGCATGCATGTGTGCGCATGACATATTCACTGAACATGAAAATTCCGTATTCAGGGAATAGGTTCTATGCACGTGCACCTGTTCATACCAATAAACAAAAGCATCAGCCTATATCTGGGTACAAACACATACACCCATTCACTTATATGGCCAGCTGTCTGTGCCTCCACAGAGTGAGGGGTCAGTAGTGAGTAATGCAACATTCTGAGGTCAGTAGCATGTAATACACAATGTAGGGGTCAGTAGTATGTAACACAGAGTTCAGAGTTCAGGAGTAAATATTGCAGAGTGCAACAGACCAGTAGTTAGTAATGCAGCAGAGTGCAAGAGTCAGTAGTATGTGACACACTGGTCACAGGTCAGGAGTAACTACCACACATCTTCCCCCAACAAGCAAAAATACCTCCCTCCCAGTACAAACATTTACTTTCTTAAAATAAAATTGTCCACAGCACAAATTCTCCCCTCCCTCTGTTAAATTCACTCACCAGATCTCAGACCTCCCACCCTTTCCAGATCTCCCCCTGGCTGTGTCATGTCAGAGCTTCAGAGCAGCCTAGAACTTCCTTCAGCTTTGCATTGCCTATTTCTGATTTCTCATTTGAGACCTGAGAAGTGGCTACCACTTCTGACAGAGGTGCAGCATGAAGGGTTTGTTATCTACCCATAACATGGCCATGATTAACAGATAGATTGCAATCGACCTGTTGCCAACCCCCTTTCTATTGTTAAGTGGCTATTATAGGAGAACTGCAGGAAAACAGCCAAATACGCAGCAATTTATATACACTATATTGCCAAAAGTATTGGGACGCCTGCCTTTATACACATGCACATTAAGGGCATCCCAGTCTTAGTCCGTAGGGTTCAATATTGAGTTGGCCCACCCTTTGCAGCTATAACAACTTCGACTCTTCTGGGAAGGCTGTCCACAAGGTTTAGGATTGTGTCTATAAGAATGTTTGACCATTCTTCCAGAAGCTTGAGGTCAGGCACTGAGGTGAGGATGAGAAGGCTTGTTTTGTAGTCTTCGCTCTAATTCATCCCAAAGATGTTCTTGGGTTGAGGTGAGGACTCTGTGCAGGCCAGTCAAGTTCCTCCACCCCAAACTCACTCATCCATGTCTTTATGGACCTTGCTTTTTGCACTGGTCCAAATCATTTGGTGGAGGGGGATTATGGTGTGGGGTTGTTTTTCAGGGGTTGGGCTTGGCCCCTTAGTTCCAGTGAAGGGAACTCTTAAAGTGATACTAAAGGTTTGTTTTGAAAAATAAATAAATAACAAACATGTCATACTTACCTTCACTGTGCAGCTCGTTTTGCACAGTGTGGCCCCCGAACATCCTCTTCTGGGGTCCCTCGGTGGCTCTCGCGGCTCCTCCCTGCATTAGATAACCCCTAGGAGAAGCGCTCTCCCGAGGCTGTAAAGGCTCATGTTTTTTTACCTTGATGCATAGGATGCATTAAGGTGAAAAAACACGAGCCTTTACAACCCCTTTAGGGCGTCAGCATACCAAGACATTTTGGGCACTTTCATGCTCCCAACTTTTTGGGAATAGTTTGAGGATGGCCCCTCCCTGTTCCAACATGACTGCGCACCAGTGCACAAAGCAAAGTCCATAAAGACATGAATGAGTGAGTTTAGGGTGGAGGAACTTGACTGGCCTGCACAGAGTCCTGACCTCAACCCCATAGAACAACATTTGGAATGAATTGGAGCGGAGACTGTGAACCAGGCCTTCACGTCCACATCAGTGTCTGACCTCACAAATGCGCTTCTGCAAGAATGGTCAAACATTCCCATAGACACCTTCCCAAACCTTGTGGACAGCCTTCCCAGAAGAGTTGAAGCTGTTATAGCTGCAAAGGGTGGGCCAACTCAATATTGAACCCTATAGACTAAGACTGGGATGCCATTATACTTTTGGTAATATAGTGTATGTGAATCAATTTGTAATTCTATGGCATGCCATACTGCACAGCAAAAAAGATCACTGTTTTTAGGATTACCTGGTTGCTAATTAGACAGAGGTTATGATGATGATGATTTATTGTCCAGGTTCTCTTTGACTAAGCCTGTTCAGGCTGAAACGCATTGGGGCAGAGTCTTGATAGGGTGTACGTTGTATACTTTAGGGAATAAATCTACCTGTGCTTGGGACCTCCTGGAGTGCAGATGTGTTCTTTTGATTTTCATTATACTGTAGATTTACATACACAGCAGGAAAATGCTCAGTAGTGCACCCTACCAGGAGGTAGATTGTGCATGGCTACAGTAAGTGTCCGCTTTCTTTTCCCTTATTGTCCAGTTTGCAGGACCCCACGCCAAAACTAATTTAAAAAAAATGGTGCGAGGCCACCCCCCCAAGATCTGTACCAGACCCTTATTCGAGCAAAGCACCTTGCCCCAATGTTGATAAGAACAACGGCCTCTTTCCCACAACCCTGGTCCAGTGGTTGTGTTGTGGTGCGGTGGGTGACTTATCGGAATCTGGAAGCATGAATCAAGGAGGCCCCCAGATCCTGCGCCCCCCCCAAATGTGAGTGAGTATGAGGTACATAAAGTCCTTATTTTAGAAAAAAAAGTTCCCTGATGTAGATTCATCTGCAATTGTCGTCCAGCGATGTCCATGACCGTCAATGACATCATAAGGGGTAGGGCCACTCTGTGACGTCATTGACATGTTGTTGACATGTTCATATTTGGTCAATGATGTCTTAAGGGGGTGGGACCACCCAGTGAGGTCATTGACCAAACATGGGCATGTCCATATAGAGTCGATGATGTCACAAGGGGGCCCACCCCCTTGTGACATAACTTACCTCACCCCCTTTGTTTTTTTTTAAGCAGAGGGGGAAAACCGAGCTGGCGGTAAGCAGCTGGTGCAGTCAGGTGTCAGTGATTTATTTCCTGCGGGTTGGCGGCTGTCGTTCACAGTGATTGGCATTGACTTATATCATTGGATGACGTCATTGACGTTGGATCTACACCAGGGGACATATTTTTTTTTTTAATTGAAGGACTTGTTAAAAAAATAAAAAATAAATAAATTTGACATTGTTTTGGTTAATGAGTAGGGGTATAGGGGGCTTCTAGATTCTAATAAGTCACCTCCCGCACCCCCACAACCACTGGGCCAGGGTTGTGGGAGAGGGGCCCTTGTTCTAGTCAACATGGGGACAAGGTGCTTTGCAGGGGGGGGGGAATTCCCTGGCAAAGTACCCATTATTTTGAAGGCATGTGGCCTGGTACGGTTCAGGGGGGGGGGGGGGTATTGCACACTTATCACTGCTTTCCTGCCATGCCAGGCTGCATGCTTGGATAATGCTTTGTTATGGATTTTGGGGGGTTTTTCATGCAATTTTTTTTATTTTCGGTGTGGGGTCCTCCTTAAAATCCATATCAGATCTGAAGGACCTGGTATGTACTGTGGGAGAACCTCAATGCAATTTTTTGTATTTTTACTGACAGGCTCATTTGTTTACATTCTGCTGTTAGCCAGAATCCCCCGACTGACAGCAGAGATGAGTCACTGGTTGTTAGGACGTCAGCGGGTGCCGGCTCTTTAACAACCAATGATCCATCATTGCTGGCTGATGGCAGGGATGAGTCAAAACGCAGTAATATAAAAAAATCCAAAATGCATGAAAAAGGCAACAACTACACTACATAATCGCACTGAAAATCGGATCAATTTGCAGCCGCACTAGTGAACCTAGTCTAAATACCGGTACACATGCTGTGTATTTAGCTATTCTTACTGGAGTACTGCTTTAATTCACCTAAGCATTTGACTAAATCTGTAGCAAATTGTATCCCAAAATGGTTTCAGAAAATCAGCACTTAATACACTTCAGCACATGTCTGTGCAGAATCTTTACTGTGGGACTTCAATAAACCTCTCTAATGAAGCTGATAATGGGGGTTTCCCTGCATTGAAATCTCAAGGCGCGCACTACGTCTCCCTCATCATTAGCGTTGCACGGGAAGCGATCAGGCACCCAGAAGCAAGGCGCATTTCACTGTGTGGGAAATAATTACATGGTAGTGCGATCAGGGCAGGAGAAGTTTATCTCATTTACACATAAATGCAAACAAAATGACAATGGAAGCCATTAATTATATATCTGCAGTCTCCTGAACACAGGAGACAAAAATATTTCACTGGCACAAAATATGTATGAAAGGGACACCCATGGAAGCACAGTAGACATTGCGGTCATTGGGTGATTTTTATTGGGATGACTAAAGTAAGGCCTGCGAAGCAACATGATATCCTGAATTTGTATGTGTTGAACTTTCAGTGCCTGGATGAGAAATAATAAAAGCAAACCTGTGCTATGTCCATACAGAGGAAAGCAACAGGTTTTACCTAATCCCCCCACCCCCTACCCAACAACACATTCTCACTTTTGCTTTAATCACCACTGTTCTCTGTTTAGCTTTTAGGAGTAAAGAAAAAAAGCTTTGCTCTAGTTGGAGCTTACACAGGGCTGAAGAGAATCCTTATCCCCATGTGACAGTGCTTGGCCAATCACTAAGGGAGTGTTTCATTATACCCAAAAATATTGTTTTTGTTTTGTTTTTTTGCTACTGGCAGCTGAACAGAGTGTAGGGGAGTGAAGGAAAGGTAGATATGTTGCGCTGAGAAGGGGGTATTAAAGAAAATCCGCTGCTTTGGACTGTATGGGAAAAGCACAGGTTTGATTTAAGATGAGCTTTTTTAAACCAGTCAAATGAAAACAAAGAGCACTGAAGCCAAAGAATCAGAACAGCAGCCCAGGCAACTGGCATCCTTTAGAATGCAGTTAACAACGGCAGTCTCTGATCTAGCTGCGATAACTATTAAAGTGGTATTACATACCTCCCAACTTTTCAACATTCAGATGCAGGACACTTGGGGATCAGGGCCGTCAAAAAAGTTTACTTTACATCCGGGGGGTTGCTGCCGCGGGACGCCAAAAAACTTTTTCACATCTGTCACTGTCATTCTAGTTGTTGAGCGGTGCCAGTTGGCAGGTATGGTATTAAAGCTTTGTTTTTGTTTTTTAAATAACAAACATGTTATACTTACCTGTTCTATGCAGTGGTTTTGCACAGGGCAGCGCCAATCCTCTTCTTTTCGGGTCCCCGCGACGGTGATCCTGGCTCCCCCCCCTCGAGCAGTGCCCCCAGAGAAAGCAGCACCGTTACGTGCTCGCCCCTGAGCTGCTGCACTAGGCATCCATAAGACACATAGAGACATAGAGCCACGGCTCGGCCCCTCCCCTTCGCTCTCTCCTCATTGGTTTACTGGCTGTGACTGACAGCAGTACGAGCCAATGGGCTCCCGTTGCGGTCTCAGCCAATGAGAAGGGAGAGTCCCGCGACAGCTGAGGCTATCGTGAACAACCATGGATCGGGGGAGCTCACACAGAAGGTTTTTTACCTTCATGCATAGAATGCATAGAATAGCCTTTAGAGCCACTTTCAAGTGATTGTAAAGTCTCGTTTTTTTTCCTGCTGGAGGATCCGGGCTGCACAGAGCAGCCTGGATCCTCCACTTCTCGGGTCCCTCTTCTGTGATCCTGGGCCCTCTCTCCTGTTCAGTGCCCCCACAGCAAGCAGCTTGCTATGGGGGCACCCGAGCCGAGTCACAGCTCCATGTGACCATTTAGACATGGAGCCCCGGTCTAGCCCCACCCCCTCTCCCCTGATTGTCTAGCTAACTTTGATTGACAGCAGTGGCAGCCAATGCATTAAAATAAAAAAACTGTTGCCTTTACAACCACTTTAAGGCACCCAAAACGGTGCTTAAATTGCATGGAAGCCCTGAAAATAATCGATTTTTTGCTCATTTATGGTGCGCTTAACATACAAATGAAAGGGGCTTAATCAATAAGTATAAAAAAAATCTACTGATCCTGACAGAAATCTAGTGCTGTCCAGTAAACTGTGCAGTGTTATCTTAAGCTGTGTCCTGGACAACAGGTCCCTCTTTCCCCATGTTATGCAAAACAGGATAAGTAGAGTGTAGTTTGTAGTTCTGTCTTAGGATGACAGCTATGCTGTTTCATAGATACAGTATAGTGAGTAAACACTGTCAACCTCATAAAGGAAGAGTTTGATTAGAAGGATCCCCAGGTGAATATAAATGGAAAAACAGAATGGAACCACCACAGTCATCACATCTATATGTAATCTATACATCTAGGCCAGGGGTCTCCAAAGTTTTTAAACAAAGGGCTTACTGTCCTTCAGGCTTTAGAGAGCCAGACTGTGGCCAGTGGGTGTAGAAAATGCCCCAGCATCAGTGGAAGTAAACAGTGCCCCATCATTGGTTTAAGTAGGAGGAATAATACCCCATTGTTGGTATCAGTGGGAGCAATAGTGTCCCATTGTTGGTATTAGTGGGAAGAAGGGTGCCCAATTGTTGGTGTTGGTGGGAGGAATAGGGCCCCATCCGGCTTCCGGGTTGCAGGTTGGAGACCACTGATCTAGGCAGAGCTTCAGACAAGGGTTGTAACCCTACCCTACTCTATCAAAAACGTAAAAAAAAAGGCAGCACTTAGGATTGGAAGGAACTTTTCATGCCTAGCAAATGTTTGGGTAAGTTGGCAAAATAAAAATGCCCCCCTCCCACTGGATAAAAGTTATGCACATCCTTTAGCTATCTTGAAACATGATATTATCATGACGTCATATTTCTTTCATGTACCCAGGTGCTGAGTGAAGACCATCATAAATGGAAGGCCAAAGCAGGGCTAACACATAGGCAAGAGAGGTGCACCTCTGGTAGTAATGCGGGGGGTAGGATCGATCCGCTACTACTGCTGATTACGCATCTTTACATCTAGCTCCTGCTGAAGTACATGAACAGCACTCTCAACACCTCTGTGTGTGAATAAAACCTAAATATGTTGGTTGCCGTATTCATTCATAAATGTAATAATATTTTTGAATGCATTTTTGTTAATGCTAACGTACCAACAAAATATTTGTCTCACATAATTAGATTTGCAGTCAACCTGCAATTGTTACAATTATTATTTCGTTAACCCCTTACTGACATTTAGTTAACCCAAAATAGGTCTTATTAACTCCTGCTTAGCCAACTGGCCTTGACTGGGTGAAGGAAATGTTGTTGGACTGGCATAAAATATTCATACTCTAGTCCAGTGATATGCAATTAGCGGACCTCCAGCTGTTGCGCAACTACAAGTCCCATGAGGCATAGCAAGACCCTGACAGCCACAAGCATGGCACCCAGGGGCAGAGGCATGATGGGACTTGTAGTTTTGCAACAGCTGGAGGTCCGCTAATTGCATATCCCTGCTCTAGTCAATTGCATCATGACTAATTAAAATTGCCCCAAAGTGGTAAAACAGCAGGACTAACAGTCTGCAGAATTTCTACATTATATATGCCTTTATCTTAACTATATTTTACAGGCGCTAGAGGCTGATCATTCTACTGTTTTATATGGTGCTATGCATTAACTTCCCATTTAATTGTCATTTACTGGAGCCTGTTGAAAAATATCCTCAGGAAAGTAATGTTAGGCTTTAGAGGTGAAACCGTAATATCTAATCAGCTGAGCTCTGTAATGGTCATTGCCACAAAGAATATGATATTTCTTCAGTCCATTGCTAAATGACACTTAGGATACATTTTAGCCTTGTCATAAAATCAGCTTTTAATAATATGAACTCGCCTCCATAGTTCTACTTATATTTCTTGACTTTTTATATTAAGACCTCTTCAAGACACTTTTAATAACCTGCTTTACGGTCTACATAAAGTTGAATTCAGTGGGGACTGGGGAAGGATAAATTAGAGCTTTTAAAGTCAGTAGTAGTTATTTTAAAAGCTATTTAGTCCATAGAGTTAATAAAAGCATGGTTTGCTTTTTGGGTGATTTTGGAAGCTGACATTTAAATCAAGCACCTGTGAATTTAAAGTGTATCTAAACCCAAGAACAAAAAGGTAATAACTTGTAGGTTACTAGTCCTTAAAGGGGTTGTAAAGGTTCCTTTTTTTTAATAACAAACATGTTATACTTACCTCCACTGCACAGCTCGTTTTGCACAGAGTGGCCCCGATCCTCGTCTTCTGGGGTCCCTCGGCGGCTGTCTCGGCTCCTCCTGCTATCAATTATCCAACGAAGAGCCGAGAAGAGCCGAAAAGCCCGGGCTGAGAAGCCAGCGTGTTCACGACGCAGGACTTTTGAGGGCTCAGGTAAGTAAACGGGGGGCTGGGGGGGGCCTGTAAGCATCGGATGTTTTTTCACCTTAATGCATAGGATGCATTAAGGTGAAAAAACGCAAAGCTTTACAACCCCTTTAAATGTGTTTTTGTACCAGACTTTTACTGCAATATTTTTTCTGGCAATCCTGCCAGTAACACATCTCCTATTGCATAGTTGCCAACATTGCAAAAAAATAATTTTGGACACTTTGTTGCATGTAGGCGGAGCCTTGCTATAATTAGGGTGCGGGGCATTCATTTGTAGGCGTGCCATAGCATAAGAGAAAAATGCGGCACGAGAAGCGCGCCGCGGCGAAAAATGGGTGTGGTTCACGCAGACCAGTGGGTGTGGCTTAAATGGGCGTGGCTCGAAAGGGGTGTGGTTAGAGTCTGAGATGAATGCGTTGTGGAGGGAGAAAGAAAGAAAGAGGGAGAGAAAGAACGAGAGAAAGAGGGAGAGAAAGAGAGAAAGAAAGAGAGAAAGAGAGAAAGAAAGAAAGAAAGAAAGAAAGAAAGAGGGATGGAGGGACAGCAGGCCCAGATCCTACACCACAATAGAAATATGTGTATTCCAGAAAGTTTAACAAATTAGCAGATAAAGATACTCCAAACACCTGGTGTTAGCGCTTCAATCATCCCGGCACCATGGTTGTTACGGTGTCAGGATGATTGAAGCGCATTATTTATATTATTACATTGTAATATAGAATGAAATGATTCAACTCACCATAATGCAGAATCAGTGGAAGCCCTGAGCGTGTCACCTGCCACATCGCCTGCCAACAGATGCCATCAGGTGTCCCCAGCAGAGTCCCTCCTTACATCAGGTGTCCCCAGCAGAGTCCCTTCTTACATCAGGCCTCCCCAGCAGAGTCCCTTCTTAAATCAGGCATCCCCAGCATAGTCCCTCCTTACATCAGATGTCCCAAGCGGAGCCCCTCCATACATCAGGTGTCCCCAGCGGAGCCCCTCCTTACATCAGGTGTCCCCAGCGGAGCCCCTCCTTGCATCAGGTGTCCCCAGCGGAGACCCTCCTTACATCAGATGTCCCCAGCGGAGCCCCTCTATACATCAGTTGTCCCCAGCGGAGCCTCCTTACATCAGGTGTCCCCAGCGGAGCCCCTCCTTACATCAGGTGTCCCCAGCGGAGCCCCTCCTTACATCAGGCATTCCCAGTGGAGCCCCTCCTTACATCAGGCGTCCCCAGCGAAGCCCCTCCTTATATTAGGTGTCCCCAGCGTAGTCCCTCCTTACATCAGGTGTCCCCAGCGAAGTCCCTCCTTACATCAGGTGTCCGCAGCGGAGCCCCTCCTTACATCAGGTGTCCCCAGCGGAGCCCCTCCTTACATCAGGCATTCCCAGCGGAGCCCCTCCTTACATCAGGTGTCCCCAGCGGAGCCCCTCCTTACATCAGGCATTCCCAGCGGAGCCCCTCCTTACATCAGGCATTCCCAGCGGAGCCCCTCCTTACATCAGGCGTTCCCAGCGAAGCCCCTCCTTACATCAGGTGTCCCCAGCGGAGTCCCTCCCTACATCAGGTGTCCCCAGCGGAGTCCCTCCTTACATCAGGTGTCCGCAGCGGAGCCCCTCCTTACCTCAGGCGTCCCCAGATGAGCCCCTCCTTACATCAAGTGTCCCCAGCGGAGCCCCTCCTTACATCAGGTGTCCCCAGCGGAGCCCCTCCTTACATCAGGTGTCCCCAGCGGAGCCCCTCCTTACATCAGGTGTCCCAAGTGGAGCCCCTCCTTACATAAGGTGTCCCCAGCGGAGTCCCTCCTTACATCAGGTGTCCCCAGCGGAGCCCCTCCTTACATCAGGTGTCCCCAGCGGAGCCCCTCCTTACATCAGGTGTCCCCAGCGGAGTCCCTCCTTACATCAGGTGTCCCCAGTGGAGCCCCTCCTTACATTAGGTGTCCCCAGCTGAGCCCCTCCTTACATTAGGTGTCCCCAGCAGAGCCCCTCCTTACATTAGGTGTCCCCAGCGGAGCCCCTCCTTACATCAGGCGTCCCCCTCTAGGAGCCCCCCTTAATCAGCGTCCCCCCATTGGAGCCCTCCCCCCTTACAACAGGCTTCCCCCCTTACATCAGGCTTCCTCCCCATTGGAGCCTCTCCAGTTACATCGGGTATAGCAGCTCTGTGTCGGCCCGCCGCCGCTAGAGGTCCGCGGCTGGCAAAGACATTGTCTCCGCCGGCCGCCATTTTTAAGAAGACCAGAAGTCATGTGGCTACAATAGAAATTAAGCTACTGCTGCGGCCCCACCCCCGCCCTGTCTGTGATCTGTTATGGAAAGGAGCGGGGCGGGGAGTGGGCGGCGCCGCATCGGCTTAATTTTTAGTGTAGCCACGTGGCCGGCTCCCCCGCCATTATGGTGTAGCATGAAGATAAATAGAGGCGGAGCCGGCTGTGTGGCTACACTAGAGATTAAGCCACTGCGGGGCCGCCCACTCCCCGCCCCGCTCCTTTCCATAACAGATCACAGACAGGGCGGGGCGGGGCTGCAGCAGCAGCTTAATTTCTATTGTAGCCACACGACTTCTGGTAAACCAGAAAACCGGATTTCCCGGGACGCAAGAAATTCGGGAAAAGGGTCTGAATCCCGGGAATGTCCCGGGAAATTCGGGACAGTTGGCAACTATGCTATTCTAGGGTGACAAGATTCACTCACTCCACTGTATATGAAGGGGCAGCGTTGTCACCTTAGCAAAGGACTACAGGACTCCTTCCTCTTTCCTTTTCACCATAACACGGGGGGGGGGTGTTCTGTTGTTCCTGGAGCTAGCTGTGGACAATATAACTGATAGGAGTGCAGCACAGACATAGAGCACAGAAAGTTATTAGCTAACAAGATACAGGCAGGATCAGCAAGGATTTTTTTCACATATTAAACAGATATAACAAAACGCTTTCAACTGTTTATTTAACAAACCAAACAGGACGAAAATAAAAGAAGTGCATTGTTAAAGAATATGTTACCCCAACATTTCATATTCCTGATATGTGCCTGCTGTACCATGTACTTATATGAGAAAGTATCCTGTTCTCTTTGTATTGCTTCCCTTGTGTGAAATCCCTGGTGTTCCTGCCAGTCACTCTGCTTTCCTATTAAAAACTGACACACTAAGCAAGGAGAGCACAGCGTGGTCAGTTCTCTAGCTGTGCTGGGAACTCGGCCTGCTCTCCTCCAATTATCAGACTTTATCATCTTGACACGTTCCCCCTCCCCATACGCTTTAAGGATTAGATACTTTTTACTGTATTTTTTTTGTCCAGAGAATGAAAGAAAAGATATTACATACACGTCAGTTCTCTTTAATAAAAAGAAAGCAATCGCACACAAATTGTATTGTCTTTACTTTATTCTCAGGGTGACAGTCAATGTGCTCAGGTAGTGTATTTCAACTATACTGCACTGGACAATGACAATGGTTTGCAAATCTTGACTACGTCATTGGTGAAGGAAATCTGGCAAATCTTTCCTTGTGGATCTAAAGCTTGATCGATGGCCATACATGGATCAAAATGCTGCCTTTCAATCCATGTGTAACCATTCCTGTTAGAACGAAATCAAACATTAAATCCATTTTTAACTTTGCTCGCTGGCTGTAGGAAAGAATACAAATCATCTATGGCCAGCTTTGGATGTCACTTTTATCCCTCAAGAATTCCCCGGAATTCAAAGAACTTTTGAAGGCCAGTTGAGGAAGTGTAGACCCAAACCGTTTGTATATGTGCTAAAATTTTGAATCTGATAAAAGCAATCTGGTATAGCGCAAAGGACTAATCTGTTGTACCTCCTAACAATTACAGATTTGCCAATATTTTAAGAGGAAGGTTTGTCAAATGTGGGTGTAAAATATATGTATGTGTGGGAAATATATAAATATGGCCAAAGTGGTGGAGAAGTTTGGGCATGTGGACATTAAAAATTTAAATATGCCAAAGGTGAGGATTAGTAAGTGGGTGTGAAATATGTAAATGTGTCAAAGGGGAGGGAAAGTTTGAAAAAGAGGCTCTGAGTGTAAAATATGGAGGAGGGAACGTGTTGACGTCACCACGCTGTCTTACTAGGAGGGCGGGTGCTTGTTGTTAGCCGGCCGGCTCTATTTTTATATGCGATTTTTAAACCTACCAATGTAAGTGCAATACTTTTTTCTTACAATTAAAAAGTCAGACAATATTACGCTATGGCTAATCTTTCTTTTTGGGTCCTTTTCTGAATGAGCCGATCACGGACTTTACAGTGGTGCAGGTGTGCGAAAATCATTGCAACCATCTATCCAGTGTTAATCGTTCTTAAGTTCTTCTGTGCAAGTAAAGGCCTTGGCTGGGCTATAGCCACATGCCTGGCTTTGCTTGCTATCTGGTAAGCAAGTTTTTCTTATGGTGGCGGTGCACTTCTTGATGTGAATCACTGTGGTGTCATTGCCATAAGGATTTATCCCACCAATTTCAACTATGGAAACATACTATCATGATATTCAATTAAACATCCTGGTGCATCAATTGGGACTATTCTAGCGCGGCTTCTCTCATTCATTTAACCTGAGTGTAAAATATATAAATATGCAGAGAGGTGAGAAGGAGCTGGGGTCAGTAGACATGAAATATGTAAATTCATCAGAGGATAACAAGGATCTGGGCACGACAGTCCTATTGTGTCCTTATTTTTACCTTGGGACCTAAAGTCTAGATAAATAAACATCAACTCTTCAATGGCACTATGGATTGGTCAAAGCATACCCAAGATGTATTTCTTCAAATACCATTAAATTCTATCATCTAGAGTTGAATACACAAGCATAACAAAAGCTTATGTCATTATGCAAGTGTTTTACCTGAGCCATCTGTCTTTCAAGTTTTGACCTTGGTATATCATCAAAATAATTATCATTTCTTCTTCTCCGTCCATCCCCTTGCATCATAATGTGGGAAAAATCGAGTGATCCACCAGTCGGATACAGCTTTGCGGATTTTGTGACTGAAAAGGAAAAGAAGAATATATTAGTATTATACATTTGGGGTAGATGACTGACATATTTGTAGAACTGGTCATGGTGGCCCATGAAGGAAGGTAAAAATTACTGCAGGTCAAACCAACACTTTTTGCACAAAAACAGTAGTGGGATTTAATAAATTAGGAGGGAAACTATACAGGGTTTGGTTCAATTTTGTTATTTATGAAATGTGTGAGTTTTTAAACTATTGTTTGATATCTGTTATTTCTTTTTACTATATACATACAATTTTTGTTTACATTTTTTTTTTTACTGTATACTAGGTGAAGGATTCCCAGAGCATTGTCAATAATCTAAGAGCAGAGCACAGTCTGCATTTATTTCCTATTCAGGTTACAAAATAGTTCATATTTACATGAGTAAAAGAAAAACATGTTTAACAACTTGCTGACCATCCGCCGCAGTTTTACTGTGGCAGAATGGCACGGCTGGGCGAAGCGACATTACCTTACGTCGCTTTGTCTTTTGGCCACTAGGGGCGCACCGCCAGAGGCACGCATGCACAGCATGCCCCGTAGCCGATGCAAGTGCCCGGCGGGCGTGATGTCCGCCGGGCACCCAAGATCGCTCGTGACAGAGCGAGAACCAGGATCTGTGTGTGTAAACACACAGATCCCGGTTCTCTTTGGGAAGAAGCGACTGATCATGTGTTCATAAAAAGTATGAACACCGATCTCTCTCTTCCGCTAGTAGGTCCCATCCCCTCTACAGTTAGAACACAGTGAGGGAACACATTTAACCCCTTGATCGCCCCCTAGTGTAAACCCCTTGCCTGCCAGTGACATTTATAGAGTAACCAGTGCATTTTTATAGCACTAATCGCTGTATAAATGTGAATGGTCTCAAAAATGTGTCAAAAGTGTCCGATGTGTCCGCAATATTGCAATCCCGATAAAAATCGCAGATCGCCGCCATTACTAGAAAAAAAAAATGCCATAAAACTACCCCCTATTTTGTAGACGCAATAATTTTTGCACAAAACAATCAATATACGCTTATTGCGATTTTTTTTTTTCACCAAAAATATGTAGAAGAATACATATCGGCCTAAATAGAGGAAAAAAAAATTTTTTGATAAAAAAAAAATGTAGGATATTTATTATAGCAAAAAGTAAAAGATAATTGTGTTTTTTTTTCAAAATTGACACTCTTCTTTTGTTTATAGGGCAAAAAAAAACAAAAACGCAGAGGTGATCAAATACCACCAAAATAAATATCTATTTGTGGGGAAAAAAGGACGTAAATTTTGTTTTGGTACAGCGTCGCACAACCGCGCAATTGTCAGTTAAAGCGACACAGTGCCAAATTGTAAAACGTGCTCTGGTCAGGAAGGGGGTAAAATCTTCCGGGGCTGAAGCGGTTAAAACATGTTGTAGTCCACTGACTATAATAAATAAATGTAAAGTATACAATACAAAAGGTATACATTTCATTTAAGATTTTCCCATAAATGTTTCCACTATTTACAAAATTTTAAAGTTACTAATTGCTACAGTAATAAAATGACATGGAGGGAAAGAAATCTCACTCTGTATTGCCCTGGGGCTCCATTTATGATAAAAACGGTTAAAAAAGCAGGTGTTATTGTCAGGACAGACTGGGCTATAAAGGTTACCCATGCCTCACAACTTTCTGAGATGAAAAAGATGGACGCTTATATCATAAGATTTAAGCCCCGTACACACTTTCTAGTACAGAGCTTTCCAGAGCCAATCATTAAGTTCATCCAATATTATCGTATCGTACATGCAAAAAAAAAAATTTTCGGACGATACCAGATCGTACGATTTTCGTTTAAGCAGTACAATTGTCTTTCGAAAATGCAATACAAATACACTAAAACACATTACATCACTTCCGAATTTTTATTCTGTCGTACGAGAATTTTCGTGGATTTAGTAAACTCTTCAGGTTCGATCTGAGATTAGCATGCAAAAAAAAAAGACAATCCTTCGTCCAATAATCTCATTGTAGGTACTAGGCATAAGTGTAGTATAACACTTCTGGTAGTTGAATAGTAGAATGTCTATAAAAGTCAATGAATCAAACCACAAAAACCAGGAAGGGGGAAAAGCACTGCCTATCAATAAAATTTAGGCTCCCCAAAATGCACTTCAGAGCTGCAGTCATGGATGCTTCCTGTCTATGTTGCAGCTCCAGAGCTCAAAACTTCAAACCAAGAGAGAATTGAGCTGAGGACAAGGGCGAACTGGCTGAGGGAAAAGAGGGCCTTTCCCCCCTAGGCTGGTATGGTGCCCCTAAGTGGGGATATTTCACTATTCAGGTTTCACAAAGTGGAACCTGAAGTCAGAGACTTTTATAGTTACCTGCTCCCTGTTTAGATCTGCGAACACAGCTTCTAGCATAAGGAGGTCTTCCACCATCAATCTTCTTTGCAGCTCTGAGATGTTATATGACTGCATACCTCCCACCCGTCCCAGATTTGCCGGGACCATCCCGGGATTTGATTTAAAACCCGGCGTTCCACAACTATGGGGCTAAATCAGTGCCAGAACAATTTCCAGCAATCGCTCCACTAACCCTCCCAAAATGGGCATGCTAGAGCGGGCACCTGACACGCCTACCCCCATCTCTTGCCCCACATGCTCTCCTTACCGCCAGTCTGTATAATCACTCACTGCAAATTGACTGAACCCGCCTCCTCCCCGGCTCTGAAGATTTCATGTACACAGGCCAAGAGGAGGAGCTGGGGAGGAGGGACACCGCAACGCCTGAATCCACACTGATCTTAGGTCTATGCAAGAGGGGAGAACACAGTGAATAGGAAGAGGGAGAAAACAGTGACTGGGAAGGGGGAGAAGACAGTGACTGGGAAGGGGAGAACACAGTGGCCAGGAAAGAAGGGTAGGTCGCAGGTAACAAAGTTTCATGCGAGGAGTGATTTGAGGGCAGGACATGTGCTGGGGGGCCCTTTGGAAGAGAAGAGAACTTGTGCTAGAAGGGGGGGGGTTGAATGTATAGTCTGACCTCCCTCAACCCCCCCTTTCTAGCACAAGTCCTCTCCGCTCCCAGAGTGCTCCCCAGCACATATTCTCCTACCCCCCCCCCAAGAGATGCCAGAGGGGGCAATCATGGCAACTGGGACCCCGGAAACCCCACAAGAGATGCTGCCTGCACAAAGGCACTCCTTACAGGCAGGTTAGTGGAGCCACGTGCCAGAACTTGTTCTGGCAACTGGCTCTGGGACGCAGGTTTGTGGGACAATAGGATTTCATTAGGGAGAGGATTTGTGCTAGGAGAGGGGATTGGGTGGAAAGAGGATTTGTGGTGGGGGGATTTGTTCTGAGATGAGGAGTTGTGCTGGAAGGGGTGATGTTTGAAGAAGATTTGTGCTGGGAGGAGGAATTTGGGTGAGAAGATTTGTCCTAGAAGTGAGGAAAGGATTAACGCTGGGAGGAGGGATTTGTGCCAGAAGGGGGGATTTGTGCTTGGAGAGAATTTTTCTAGGAGGAGGAATTGGGGGGGGGGGGGATTACGATTCTGGGAGGGGGTATTAGGGATAACGAGTATTTGTGCTGGGAGGATTTGTAGAGGGTTATTCGGTAGGGGAGGATTTGTACTGGAATGGGGGTTGTGCTAAGGGGGAGATCTTATTTTGGAAGGGGCAATTTGGGTGAATAGTATTTATGTTGGGAGGGGAAATTGAGGGGAATAGAGATTTGTGCTGGGATGGAGAAGAAGGGGAATTGTGCTGGGAGGGGGGATTTGGGGGTGGAGTAGGATTTGTGCTGAGGAAGGGGAAAAAGATTTGTGCTGGGAGGGGGTGATTTGTTCTGTAAGGGGAGAGAGGATTTTTGCTGGGGGGGATAAAGATTTGCTCTGGGAGGGGCGGGTGTTCTTTTTTTTTTTGCCGGGAAGGAGTGGAAATTTTTGTTGAAAGGGTAAAGTTGGAGATACACTGTATTGTACATTGCATACTTCTCACCAAAGTGTTAATTGTCTTGGCTACTAGATTCTAAGCAGTCATTGACTGAAGTTCTTATGTAAGGTAGGTCGCAGACAAAGTGTTAGCTTTCTGTCTATTTTCAGTGAATGCAAAACCATATATAATGGAAGCTTTTCTTCTTTTTTTTTTTTTAACGATCGTGCTGAAGTTTATATGTGTCTGTGAGACTCTTGCTTGTGGCACAGCAATCAAAGCATATTTTTTGGCTACAAGTAAGCCCAGTTTTTTTTTTAAACATGCCCCTTAAGCCCTTCCCACTGTTAACAATTTGGCCACACGCACTTTTTGCTGCCACGCGCGTACTGCCTCCCATAAGTGTCCCTCATGCACAAGTAAAAAATTTGAGAGGTATGTGACTGATTGTCACAAGGAAGTTTCTTTAGCCCATAGAAAGCCCCTCACATGAAAAAGCTAGTTGGGTTGTGTTTGCCCCTGAGGAAACAGGAAACCAGGAGGTGGGCAGAACTAGGGTTGCACTGGTGAGCAGGGGTGGGGTTGCACTGTGGGCAGTGGGGAGTACTGAAAAGGTGTCCCCACATAACAGAAAGGGGGACTGCAGCCCTGCCTATCTGTGGTTATTCAGTAATATAATGAAAAGAGCGCACGTGTGGGAATTTTCTCCTGGGCTCATGAAGTTAAGGGGCCCAAACATGGCTGCTACCCTCTTCTTTTTCCAACTGCATGTGTACATTACAATAACTACAGAATAAATCCCAATTTCTTATTCTTTCATGTCCCTTCTTACTCTCCCGTCTGAGCTTCTCGCAGGCATATAAGGACTGCAAAATGTGAAATGCAAAATTCATGATCACATAATTTAATATTTTCAAAACAACTTTGAATCTGCCCCCTCGCTAGTCTCATTGTAGGAGGCACATAGAGCGTCTCCAAGACGAAACATAAGAGTTTAGCCTCAGCTCGGAAAAGAGAAGAAAATAAATTCTCCTACTAGCTAGTAGAGCTTGAGAAACGGCTTCAGAATCCAAATGCATCAATTCTCTAAAAGAGCAAGCAAACATACTCAACGTAGAGCTAAATCTATTTATTTGAACAATAAAATAAAATAAAATACTCAGTTTGCTTCAACTTTCCAGCAAATAAACCTATTTCAGTGACAGCGCACAAGTTAGAGTCAAGCTGAAAATGTATTTTTTTTTTGAATAGAGTGTGGTATATTAGAACTCCTGTGGGGTTTACGCTGCTATCCGGGTCCTCACTATAGCGATTTACCTTCACTTTCTGTCCTCCTTACAACAGTTACACCAAAATGTTTAGAAAATCTAGAATGGGGACACAGACAGCAAGAGGAATCTGACAGGGGTTCTAGCCTTCCCTTACTCTACTAAATAAAAGCAATAAAAGTCACTATGGGATTCATTTTCTGTATTCTGCAAAAAAAAAAATGATTGATCCTGCTGCTCTCTGTCTCCCCCTTCTGTCCATGTCCCCACTGCAGTTGGGGATTTTGCAGTTGTAGTGGCAACTCTGCACATGCTCAGTTTTCAGTGTATTGTTTCCCTGAGCATTTTCTCCCTATCACATCTGAGCAGCCCATGTGGCTATACAGTCACACATGTGGGCGTATACACAGTGGTAAACGAAAGCCCTCTTCCTCCATGCCCACTAACCAGGGGCAGGATATGACATCTTGATTGATGGAAGCTTCACCTCCCTTTTATTATAAGACACAGGTTGGAGAGGCGTGACACAGCCTGTGACTGGCAGAAATCCGCCCACACCATGTCATTGCCAAAAAATATTATAGATTTATTTATTTTTACTCTGTAACCCAAAGGCTGTTTTTTTTTTTTTTGAACATGTGACCAGTAGCAGGGGATTAAAAGCTCCTCCTGTCTTCTGTGTAGACAGGCTGGGAAAGAGCTGAATCATGTGACAGCTGTATACAGATTATAAAAGAAGATACTTTTTTCAAATTAAAATAATTACAGTGCCATCATCCACATACAGAAAGAGAACAGGTAATGTAACAGTATGTGTTTAATACTTCATTAAATATATATATATATATATTTTAAAGCAAGCAATGTGAGTACCTGAGTTAGACCTGGTATCGGCCTCCTACAATCCCTGAACAGCAGGGCTGCAGTGTAAGATGGAGAAGAAGCACAAGGAGCCAATCCAATCATGTGCATACAAGAAGCATAATTTACTGTGCTGCTTCTCCTTTCACTGTCATGTTGCAGGCTGGGACAGGGCCATGATGACCTGGGCTCAGAGGAAGTGGTTTGAATGATGCTGGACATCAGAGGACATTTAGTGGCAGAAATAGGGTAAATCTTTGGATTGTTGGTGAATGTTGCAGCAAAAAATTATTTTATTTTTTAATAGCTATTCATTTTTATCTTGCTGCCTTTTTTGACTCTACCATACATCCTGATATAGCCCATTTGCTCTTTCATGGACACAAACCTTGGACACAAGCAAATAAAATATTGAATCACATAAAACACTTGCAGAAATGCAAGGAGGCTACAAAAACTGTGACATCAGTATGAGAAATGAGGGAAATGGTTCTCAATGGGATTTAAATGCAAAGGCAGCACAAAAAAACAACAATTTTCTTGTTCATACATCACGGGACACAGAGACTTAGATAATTACTTAGTGGGTTAGATAGTCACCATCAGGTGATTGGACACTGGCAACCCTAATTCCTCCCCTATATAAACCCTCCCATATGGAGAGCACCTCAGTTTTTTTGCCAGTGTCTAAGGTGGTTGGTCACGTTGAACATGTGCTAAGAAGAAAGCTCTGTTTGATGGTCTCTGCGAAGGCCTAGGAGCTATACAACCGGATCCATACCTCTGGCCAATACTAAACGCCTAAGATGGATGATACCCGGGCCTCGTGGAAAGAAGAAACAAGGTTTTCATCTGTATTGTCTCTCTTCGGAGGTCTGGGCTCTGGGATCCAGTCTTTGGTGTACTAATTTAAGTGGCACGAAAAGCTCCAGGCAGAGTCTTCTACAGGTCCAGGGAAGAGGTTCCTTTAAGTAGGGACCCAGAACCCTGAAGGTTGGCACAACATTACCCGCTGTGATGGGTGAAGGCTGGATCTGTTGGCAAGTGAAGATAATTTTTTGAATATTATCTTCTATGAGTAGTTGCATGTCTTACCTGTCTTACCTGGTTTCCCACCAGAGGGAGTAAGTCACATACCTGGTGTATACTTACATGCCGTCCAGGATTACGCTCAGTGAAGTTGGTCTGATATAAAAACCGCTCACCTCCTCCGCTGCAGGCTCTGTCACAACACATAACAGAGAGAACCCCACACAGTCTACGGGTCCCACAAAGTCCTCCAGCGGTCTTCTCTCTCCCCTCTCACTCCTGGCCGCCGCCATGATAGTCGCGCGCGCGCGTGCGTGCGCAGGGGGGTGCTTTTTTGGCTGTACAGGTGACATGGAAAGAAGGGGGAGGCGTGGTTGCACGTGCGTGCGTGCACGGCGCATCAGTGTGCAGGTGCCAAAGCAGCATGATTTAAAAGCCCAGCACGCCAGAGCCTTCTGTAAAGCGGTGGAACACAGAGCTGTGGGCTGTAAGCATCTCAGTGGATCGGATCCAGGCATACCTAAGACACCTACTCGGCATCAGGTTATGCAGTGAGCTAATATGTATGTATTGTAAGACTAAGAGCACAACAGTGGTTGCACTTGTAGGAGGGGTTCAGGGGCAGGTAAAAGAGGCACTAAGAAATCCCTGCCTAGAGCTAGGGGTTCTAGACATGCCTGCAGATTACCATCCCCCCCTGACAGACTGGTAGCAGCCTCACCTAATGTTGCAGCTCCTGTATATGTCACTGAAGACACTATGAAAGCTGCTTTAGATGGCTTGGAAGGAAGGATTGCCACATTAATCGCAACCTCCTTAAAAAGTGGCAGAAATCCTCTTTCTCTGCTCTGGGTTCCTTATCAGATGAACCCTCTGATGATGAGATATCCCTATCTGCGAATGGGAATCAGAAGCAGTCTGAGGATTCAGAAGATGAGGAGAAGATCTCTTCTACCTCTCAGGCGCTTAAGATGCAGGTGCAATATTATATAGAGATGGTGCGTACCACATACAATTTGCCCTCTGCTGAGGCCGCCATGTCCCGTTTCCTCCTTGGGATCTCGAAAATCCCCACAGGCTGCATATACCTTCCCAACTCATCCCTTGTTGGAGAAATTGATGTATGACGACTGGGTTCACCCAGATAAACAGTTTTCTCCCCCCGAGAGGTTTTTCCTCCTTTATCCAGTGAAGGAAGGATTCGCCAAGAAATGGGGGGTGCCAGCTATAGATGCTGCTTTTTCTTGTGCGAATAAAAGCCTGACCTGTCCCGTGAACAATGCTCAGGGCTTCAAAGATCCAACTGATAAGAAGCTGGAATCTTTGCTTAAAGCCTCCTTCTCTATGGCTGGTGCTGTGGTCCAACCTGCAGTTGCAGCGATTGGCATGTGCCAGTTCCTCAAGGAACAAGTGAAACAGGTGGTTAACCTCCTCCCTACAGAGGAAGTTGAGGTTTATGCAGACCTTCCTAAGGCCCTGCGTTTTGCGGTTGATGCGATTATGGACTCTGTTCAGCAAGCATCCCACCTAAATCTCCTGCTGGTACACATGCACAGGTCCCTTTGGCTAAAGCATTGGGAAGCTGAGGTTTCTTGCAAGAGATACTTGGTGGCGTTCCCATTTTATGGGGAACGCCTGTTTGGGGATGATTTGGACGAATATATCCAAAAGATTACAGGAGGCAAGTTGTTACCGGTTAAGAAAAAGAGTAAACGTCCCTCATTTAACCCCTTAACGACCGCTCACTGTATATATACGTCGGCAGAATGGCACGGACAGGCACAATCACGTACCTGTACGTGACTGCCTTCGTATAGTTGGGGGGTCCCATCGGACCCCCCTTCTATACAGTGAGCGGTGGTTATCGTTCCGGGAGCGATCCGTGATGAGGGGACGGCCATTCGTTTCCGGCCACCCCCTCGCGATCGCTCCCGGCGAATGAGAATCTTCCTCTGCCTGTGTAAAGGAGGAAGTGATGTCATCTCTCTTGCGGCGTTCACATATACCGAGCGCCGCGGAGAGAAGACATACAGGTTAGTGCACTAAACAGCACACTGACACCAGCACACATAGGCACACGATCGCCCCCCCAGATCACCCCCCAGCCCCCAGTCACAGTGTCACTGATTGCAGTGACCATTTATTTACTGATCACTGCAATCAGTGACATTTGTGACTGTAAAAGTGTCAGGGCAGTTAGCTTTAGGTCCAGTGTAGCCCCCTAACCCCCCCTAATAAAGGTTTAACCCCTTGATCCCCCCCCAGGTAACCCTTTCACCCCTAGCACCACTGTCACTAAGCGATCGTTTTTCTGATCGCTGTCTTAGTGTCGGTGGTGCCGATAGGTAGCCAGTTATTTTTTTTAGGTTCGCCACAGGTTTTTATAGCGTCAGGTACCCCCATATATTACCTAATAAAGGTTTAACCCCTTGATCGCCCCCCCTAGGTAACCCTTTCACCCCCTTTTGCCAGTGTCACTAAGCGATCGTTTTTCTGATCGCTGTATTAGTTATGCTGGTGCCGCTAGGTAGTCAGTTATTTTTTTTAGGTTCGCCGCAGGTTTTTATAGCGTCAGGTACCCCCATATATTATCTAATAAAGGTTTTAACCCCCTAATTGTCCCTAGTTAACCCTTTCACCAGTGATCACTGTATAAGTGTTACTGGTGACACTGGTTAGCCAGTTAGTTATTTTGTTATTTAGGTTCCCCGTCAGGTTTTTCTATAGCGTCAGGTACCCCCATATATTACCTAATAAAGGTTTAACCCCCTGATTGCCCCTAGTTAACCCTTTCACCAGTGATCACCATATAAGTGTTACGGGTGACGCTGGTTAGTTAGTTTGCTTTTTATAGTGTCAGGGCACCCGCCGTATATAACCTAATAAAGGTTTAACCCCCTGAACGCCCGGCGGGTGATATCAATTAGGTTTTAGCGTCAGTGAGGGTCTGCGTCGCCCCAGGCAGCGTCAGGTTAGTGCCAGTAAAGCTAACACCCACGCGTGAAGCATACACCTCCCTTAGTGGTATAGTATCTGAACAGATCAATATCTGATCTGATCAGATCTATACTAGCGTCCCCAGCAGTTTAGGGTTCCTAAAAACGCAGTGTTAGCGGGATCAGCCCAGATACCTGCTAGCACCTGCGTTTTGCCCCTCCGTCCAGCCCAGGCCACCAAAGTGCAGTATCGATCGATCACTGTCACTTGCAAAACACAACACACATAACTGCAGCATTCGCAGAGACAGGCCTGATCCCTGCAACTCCAGTGCTGTAGGAGGTGATTTCACAAACCACAGTTAAAAAAAAAAAGCATATATGCCGAAGCATGGGCGCAGCAGGGGCGGAGGAGCGATTTTGCTCCTAATGCCGCGTACATACGGTCGAAATTCCGACGGAGGCTTGCCCGTGGAAAAGTCCGACCATGTGTGTGCGGCATAACTTTTGCGGGAGGATGCCCCCATGCTTCGGCATATATAAATGGTGCATGTATGCCCATCATTAGAAGTGGGTGGATGAAGGGAGGTATTCTAATGGTGGGCATACCCACCGATCAATCTCTTTTTTTCGTTCAGCCAACAGGCTGCATGAAAAAAAAGATTACAATACATGTCCAACAAGGACCAGCAACGTACTGGTATGTTGCTGGACTTTGAATGGTTATACCAGATTGATGCCTGCGGGTTTAGGTATCATCTTGGTATCATTCTTTTCAGCCAGCGGCCGACTTTCATGTAAAAGCAATCCTAGCTACTAATTAGCCTCTGGACTGCTTTTACAAGCAGTGGGAGGGAATGTCCCCCCCCCCCCCGGATATAAAAAGCGCCATTGGGAAATTGGGAAAGCATTTTATCACACCGATCTTGGTGTGGTCAGATGCTTTGAGGGCAGAGGAAAGATCTAGGGTCTAATAGACCCCATTTTTTTTTCAAAAATAGAGTACCTGTCACTACCTATTGCTATCATAGGGGATATTTACATTCCCTGAGATAACAATAAAAATGATAAAAAATAAATAAATATGGAAGGAACAGTTTAAAAATCAAATAAAAAGGCAAAATTAATAATAAAAAAAAAAAAGCACCCCTGTCCCGCCCTGCTCTTGCACAATGGCGAACGCAAGCGTCGGTCTGGCGTCATATGTAAACAGCAATTGCATCATGCATGTGAGGTATCACTGCGAAGGTCAGATCAAGGGCAGTCATTTTAGCAGTAGACCTCCTCTGTAAATCTAACGTGGTAACCTGTAAAGGCTTTTAAAAATGTATGTAGTTTGCCGCCACTGCGCGTTTGTGCAAAATTTTAAAGCATGTCGTGTTTAGTATCTATGTACTCAGCCTAAGATCATCTTTTTTATTTCATTAAACATTTGGGCAATATAGTGTGTTTTAGTGCATTAAAATTAAAGAAAGTGTATTTTTTCCCCAAAAACTGCGTTTGAAAAATCGCTGCACAAATACTGTGTGGGAAAAAAAAATGCAACACCCGCCATTTTAATCTGTAGGGCCTTTGCTTTAAAAAAATATATAATGTTTGGGGGTTCAACATAATTTTCTTGCAAAAAAAAAAAATGTTTTCATGTAAACAAAAAGTGTCAGAAAGGGCTTTGTCTTCAAGTGGTTAGAAGAGTGGATGTAAGCTTCCTAATGTTGTGTATAAAATGCCAGGACAGTTCAAAACCCCCCCAAATGACCCCATTTTGGAAAGTAGACACCCCAAGCTATATACTGAGAGGCATGTCGAGTCCATGGAATATTTTATATGTTGACACAAGTTGCGGAAAAAAGAAAATTTTTTTTTTTGCACAAAGTTGTCACTAAATGATATATTGCTCAAACATGCCATGGGCATATGTGGAATTACACCCCAAAATACATTCTGTTGCTTCTCCTGGGTACAGAGATACCACATGTGTGAGACTTTTTGGGAGCCTAGCCGCCTTACGGGACCCCAAAAACCAAGCACCGCCTTCAGGCTTTCTAAGGGTGTAAATTTTTGACTTCACTCCTCACTGCCTATCACAGTTTCGGAGGCCATGGAATGCCCAGATGGCACAAACCCCCCCAAATGACCCCATTTTGGAAAGTAGACACCCCAAGCTTTTTGCTGAGAGGTATGGTGAGCATTTTGCAGATCTCGCTTTTTGTCACAAAGTTTTGAAAATTAAAAAAAATAAAATTTAAAAAAAATGTTTTCTTTCTTCATTTTCAAAAACAAATGAGAGCTGTAAAATACTCACCATGCCTCTCAGCAAATAGCTTGGGGTGTCTACTTTCTAAAATGGGGTCATTTGGGGGGGTTTTGTGCTATTTTGGCATTTTATGGCCTTCGAAACTGTGATAGGTAGTGAGGAGTGAAATCAAAAATTTGCGCCCTTAGAAATCCTGAAGGCGGTGCTTGGTTTTCGGGGGCCCGTACGCGGCTAGGCTCCTAAAAAGTCCCACACATGTGGTATCCCCGTACTCAGGAGAAGCGGCAACATTTATTTTGGGGTGCAATTCCACATATAACCATGGCATGTGTGAGCAATATATCATTTAGTGACAACTTTTTGTAATTTTTTCTTTTTTTTTGTCATTATTCAATGACTTGGGACAAAAAAAATATATATTCAATGGGCTCAACATGCCTCTCAGCAGTTTCCTTGGGGTGTCTACTTTCCAAAATGGGGTCATTTGGGGGGGGGTTTGTACTGCCCTGCCATTTTAGCACCAATCAAATACCATTAAAAGAAAGATCTATTTGTGGGAAGAAAAGGACGCAAATTTCGTTTGGGCACAACATTGCATGTCTGCACAATTTCCAGTTAAAACAGCGCAGTGCCAAATTGTGAAAACACCTCTGGTCATTAAGCTGCGTAATGGTCCGGTCCTTAAGTGGTTAAACGTTCTCTTTCCCCAACCCCTGGAGCTTCGACTTCCAGGTAGTGGCGACAGCCTCCCCAGTCCAATACTAGGGGAAAGTCCCAGGGCCAAGCCCAAGGGCAGAAAAGATCTTGGGGTTCAAGATCTACTAAGCAGAACCCCAAAACTTCCCTATGAAGGGGTGCCCCCGCTCGGCTGAGTGGGGGGAAGGCTGCTGCAGTTCGCAGATGCCTGGCGGGAAGAGGTTCAGGACAAATGGGTCATCTCCTCGGTATCTCTAGGCTACAGGCTAGGGTTCCGGGAACTTCCGCCATCCCGTTTTTTGAGATCAAGAATCTCCAAGAATCCAGAAAAGAGGAGGCCTTTACTTTTGGCCCTGGAGCGCCTGTTGGCCCAAGGGGTAATCATAGTAGTAGCCCCAGAGGAGCAAGGCTCAGGGTTCTACTCAAACCTCTTTATGATCCTAAAACCAAACAGGGATGTCAGGCCTATTCTGGATCTGAAAGACCTGAATCAGTTTCTGAACATTCGCTCCTTCCGCATGGAGTCTGTCCGTTCAGTGGTCTCCACCCTTCAGGGATTAGAATTCCTGGCATCAATAGACATCAGAGATGCATGTCTACATGTGCCAATATTCTCTGCTCATCAAAAGTTTCTAAGGTTTGCGGTGGATCAGCGCCAATTTCAGTTTGTGGCCCTACCATTCGGTATGGCGACTGCACCTTGAGTGTTCACAAAGGTGCTAGCCCCACCCCTGGCGAAGCTAAGGGCACAGGGAATAGCAGTAACAGCTTATCTGGACGATCTGCTACTCATAGATCAGTCCGTAGCATGCCTAGACCGCAATGTGCACAGCACAGTGGAGTATTTAGAGTACCTAGGCTGGGTCCTCAATCTAGAAAAATCCTCCTTACAGCCCCAAAGAAGGCTGGAATATTTGGGCATGGTCATATACTGTACACGATTCAAAGCAGGGTATTCTTACCCAGGTCAAAGGCCAAAGCCATAAAGGATTTGGTCAGTGTGATCAAAGCAAGGAAAAATCCTTCCATTCGTCTATGCATGAGGTTATTAGGAAAAATGGTGGCCTCATTCGAGGCTGTTCCTTACGCCCAGTTTCACTCAAGGACTTTGCAGAGCAGCATCCTGGCTGCCTGGAACAGAAAAGTTCAAGCCTTGGACCTTGCAATGCACCTGTCACCACGGGTTCAACAGAGCCTCAATTGGCGGTTGCTCCCTCAGAATCTGCTAAAAGGGAAGTACTTTAT
Organism: Rana muscosa; assembly: GCA_029206835.1. Lineage (NCBI taxonomy): Eukaryota > Metazoa > Chordata > Amphibia > Anura > Ranidae > Rana > Rana muscosa. Next base: position 121,730,927 of record CM055118.1, read on the forward strand.
TCCGGTTACTTGGAGAATCGTAACCACAGACGCCAGCCTTATAGGCTGGAAGAAGCTTCTGCCCAGGGAAAATGGTCCAGAGCCGAACAGCTCTTGCCCATCAACATTCTGGAGATTCAGGCAATTCATCTGGCCCTCAGGGTCTGGACTTATAGGTTGCAGGGTTGTCCTGTCCGGATACAGTCCGACAATGCCACAGCAGTGGCTTATATCAATCACCAAGGGGGCACCAGGAGTCTGGATGCCCAAAAAGAGGTGAATCACATTTTTTCTTGGGCAGTAAGGCATGTTCCCTGTCTGTCTGCGGTCTTCATTCCAGGGGTAGAAAATAGGCAGGCGGATTTTCTAAGTCCAGGAGAATGGTCTCTACACCCCAACATTTTTCAGGCTATATGTCGGAAATGGGGTACCCTGACAGTTTTTCAATATTCAGTTGCACGATAGGAATACACCTATTTCTTCAACACTAGGACCAGCCTAGCACCTCAGAGTTGTAGCATTTACCTTATTAGTTAATGCTTTATGTTTGATTAGTTGTGCCAATAATCCTGGATAGGTTAATTCCCTATCTCTCCCAACCCACACCTCTCTATCTTTGGATTAGCCCACCGTCAGCCATTAATAATTTGTGAATATAGGTCTCCACTAGACCCTAATCTATTCAATTACCTAAATTAACGGATTCCATGGCTGGCCGTGGGATAATTCAAAAGGGTCCGGACTGTGTTCAGTGTTGTCTTGTATTTGTTAAATGTTTGTCTTACTTGTCGGAATGTTTATGGTAATTAATTTCAAGCTTGATTGCCATTAATCTGTTTTTAAGAATTTGCACTCTTCCTTTTATGGAACTTTTTGATACAATAAATATACACTTTGTTTACGGAATAAATCAGATTTTTGATAAATTCCAGTGTGATCTAACCTTTGTTGCCAAAAATAAACCCTTACCCGGCACTCTCTATGACCGGGTACCGCTCTTTCTTTTCATATGCTATATGGTTACAGCAAGAAAACTTTAATAGGTGAATGATCCAAGATTGGTCATTTGAAGTACCTGACCATTCACTAGTGGATAGCTTGCTTCCCTTCCCCACTTCCCCCTTTTTTTCTACCGCAGATGTAGACCTGTTGGCCTCCAGGTTCAACACAAAACTGGACAACTTTGTGTCAAGGACAAGAGATCCGCTGGCACAAGGGTCGGATGCCTTAACAACTCCATGGGATCAGTATTCTCTGATTTATGCGTTCCCTCTAGTTCCGCTTCTCCCACGATTCCTCCGGAGAGTCAAGAGAAGGAAAGCCGGTGATTATGTTAGCCTCGACTTGGCCCACGTGATCCTGGTATGCGGAGATCGTGAAGATGGCAGAGGGGGACCCTTGGGTTCTTCCGCTCCATTCAGATCTACTCTCACAGGGTCCAATATTCCATCCTGCCTTACAAAGTCTGAATTTGACGGTTTGGCTGTTAAGACCCACATCCTGAAGAGTCGTGGGCTCTCGGGCCCAGTCCTATCCACTCTTGTTAACGCCAGAAAGCTGGCCTCCAGGCTCATCTACTACAGAATCTGGAAGGCATATGTTTCCTAGTGTGAATCCAGGAGGTGGCATCCTAGGGGGTATGCCATTAGCAGGATTCTTGCCTTTCTTCAATTAGACGTTGAAATGAAGCTGGCCTTGAGCACTATCAAGGGTCAGATCTCGGCCTTGTCGGTATTCTTTAAAAGATCGCTTGCCTCTCATTCACTGATCCGGGCCTTTGTCCAAGGAGCGCTGCGCTTGAATCCACTGGTTAAGCCTCCTGTATGCCCATGGGACTTAAATTTAGTTTTATCTGTTTTACAGAAACAACCTTTTGAACCATTGTACCATGCTTCTTTAGTTCTTTTGACAAAGAAACTTTTTTTTCTTGTAGCCATATCCTCAGCAAGGAGGGTATCAGAGTTGGCAGCTCTTTCTTGTAAAGAGCCATATTTGATCATTCATGAAGACAGGGTGGTGTTGCGTCCTCGCGCAGCTTTTTTACCTAAAGTGGTTTCAGGAATCCATCTGAATCAAGATGTTGTCCTAGCGTCCTTTTTTCCAGATCAGCAGTCCGCGGAAGAAGAGAAGCTACTCTCTTTAGATGTTGTAAGAGCGGTAAAAATGTATGTGCAAGCTACGGCTCAGACACGAAAGACTGATTGTCTATTTATTATGCCAGAAGGCCGGGAAATGGCCAGGCAGTGTCGAAGAGCACTATTTTAAGGTGGATTCGACAAGTCATTATTCAGGCATATGGTTTGGATAAGAAGATTCCTCCTTTTCAGGTTAAAGCGCACTCAACTAGAGCAGTTAGTGCTTCATGGGCAGTGCATCACCAGGCCTCCATGGCTCAGATCTGCAAGGCTGCTACTTGGTCTTCGGTCCATACATTCACTAGATTTTACCAAGTGGATGTAAGAGGGCATGAGGATGCCGCCTTCGGGTGCAGTGTACTGCAGGTAGCAGTGTAGGTCCTCTTGTCCGATGGCGGTCTGTGTTTCTGATCTGTGTCTCCCTCCCCTCAATTTGGGCATTGCTATGGGACATCCCACTAAGTAATTATCTAAGTCTCCGTGTCCCGTGATCTATGAACAAGAAAATAGGATTTTTTAAAACAGCTTACCTGTAAAATCCTTTTCTTGAGAGTACATCACGGGACACAGAGCTCCCGCCCCTCTTTGGGATTATACGTTGGGACACTTATTGCTTTGCTACAAAACTGAGGCGCTCTCCATATGGGAGGGGTTATATAGGGGAGGAACTCGCCTTGTAATTAGGGTTGCCAGTGTCCAATCACCTGATGGTGACTATCTAGCCCACTAAGTAATTATCTAAGTCTCTGTGTCCCGTGATGTACTCTCAAGAAAAGGATTTTACAGGTAAGCTGTTTTAAAAAATCCTATTATAACCACTACCCACTCTACTACAGTTGTTCTTGGTTTGTGTCCCCATTGAAAAGATTTCCCAACACTTGAGAAGCCTCCACAATAGGAACTCAGACAACAGGTATTTAATTATTATTAATGCTTTTTGGTGTGTAGCTAAAGCCTGTGTCACACAGCTAGTCCAGACTCTGCAGGTATCCATTCCAGACAATAATGTCAGAATCTGCCCAGATGCCTGACTGGCAGCTGGCTCAGCCCAAGCAAGCCGCTTCTGTCCCATGCACAGCCCATTGCTCCAGTGAGCACTGAAGAAGCAGAGCAGAGAGCCAGTGACTGACATTGGCTCTCTGCTCACTGTAGACCAAGAACTGAGCAATTCTTTGATTGCTAAGTTCTCAGTGTGGAGCCAGCAGGGGACAGCTGCAGCATCGGATCAATGCTGCAGCCACCTAGGTGAGTATGAATGTTTGTTTTATTTCCATATTTTTCTTTTAACTCAAGATGTATACCGTGCTTAAGCCAGAAGATAGTTCAGCTTTCTGTGGGTCTCCCCTAATCTCTGGTTGTTGTTTGCTATTGTCTGCTGCTGGGGAGTGTCCTTGGCAATAAAGTGAGAATCTATTTATATCTTCCTGGCCACTAGGAAGTTTATTGCCAGTGGTGCAGACTGGGAGACGCTATAACTTAGGGGTGACCTTGGAAAGTCAGTCTTCCCCCGGGGGCCTCCTGCCTGAGGGAAGGATGCAGTGGTATGTGTGTTACTCTTGGGCTTGCTGCCTGAGGAATATACTGTATCCATGTAATTGAATTGAGGTCTGGGTTTAATGGCCGACAGTGGGGTACTGGTGAAAGCTGGGTAGAAGCTTGGTGCTTAACTAAAGGTTAGTGACCTCTCCCCAAGGAGTTGGTAGCTGAATCCCCCAGCGAAGCGCCGCTAACGAATAATGTTTTGATAATGTGAACAGCACTGTGTGCTGTCCATTGTATCATTTGCATAGGCATTTGAGAGGTGTTTTTAACCACTGTTATGGATGCCAGCGGCCGCCCCCTCCTTGAGGTGGTACTAAACCACTGACTGCTGAAAGTAAAAAAAAACTGCTGGCAATTAAAAAAACTGGAAAAACATGACGTAGGGTCCCCCCACAATCTATTCCAGACCCTTATCCGGCAGGTCAGCGAGTGCCCCCCGCCCCCTATCCACCACCTGAACTATAACAGGCCACATGCCCTTAACATGAGCGGGTACTTTGGGGCGAGGGGGGACTCCGCTGACAGCTAATAACAAAGGATGTGACGGATCTTAACAACCTGGTTGTTTACTGTTGTTAAGGATGCTGGCAGCTGTCAGTTCCCTAAATATGCCGGGATCACTACCTATTTACCGCATGAATTATTATTTTTTTTTGGTAATTGACTTTCACTACTGTTTTATGTGGTATCTACCGAGCATTTTTGGTATATGCAGTAAGTACCGCATAAAGCGTGAGTTGATATTTTTAGGATTGCATGCGGTATCTGGGAAAACACCTAAATACTGCATGCGATCTGGTTCTGTGAATGGAGCCCATTGTGGACTACTAAAAGTGGAGTGACAAAGCAATGATAGCCTAACCACACTGTTAGATGAAACATATTGCATTTGAACACACATTTTATTAGCACTCATTTGCTTTTTCTGCATAAACACACAAACACTTATTATTTCAGTATGACATTTAGAATTTTTTTTCTAAGATCGATAAACCATTCCCCATCAGACAGGTTACAGTTTTTAGTCCATGATTGTCTCCCGATAATTAAACAAGCACTCAGTAATTATGCAAAGCGCGTAACGCAGAGATCTAATTTAGCCCAGTGTGGATTATCTTGTACCATTCTTATTAGATTTAATCGGACCACTTCATAAATCATGACATTCACCTAGGAGACAGAGAGTAATAGGACTTTTCTGTACTTTCAGCAGATGAACCAGACACAAAGGAGAACAACTGAACAATGGCAGAGAAGCAGCATCTGGAAAAGATCAATGTTTAAACTGATCATCCTTAAAATCATAAAATAATGTTAAAACATTATTATAATGCTGGCCTCTAAAAAGGCAGTTGTAGCCTTTTTTTTATGTTTTTCTAGGTATATATGAAAACTGTAAGTGCCCGTTCACACTACCGCGACTTGGGATCCGACTTGTGTCGCCCCAAGTTGCGCGACATGAGAAATTACATGTTAGTCAATGAGAGCCGTCTTTATGTACACTACTGAAGTCGCTCCGACTTCAGAAAAGGTTCCTGTACTACTTCAAGGCGACTTCTAGGCGACCTGTACTCATTGATTTCAATTGAAGTCGCCTCCAAGTCGGATCCCCCGTCTTAACTGAAGCAACTTTCCAGGAAGTGAAAATTGTTTTCTAAGGCAAACCCCTCCCTCCCACAGAGCAGATAATTATGTGATTGGCCACTGGCAAAGTCGCCTGTCCTGGAGGCGACTTGAAGTCGCGTTGTAAGTCACTCCAAGTAGCGTTGAAGTCGCGCTCAAGTCATCTCCAAGTTGCCTTGAAAAGTCGCGCTGGAAGTCGTGTTGCCCCTGTGTGAACCGGCACTAAATAGCTTTATAAATGTGTGTTAAAGTAGCATGAAAAAATGTTTCATGTTAAGTGCATGCATGGTCAATAATGTATAACACTTCAAAGTACATATTTCTTCCTCCAGAGATCATAGTACTCCCTCTGACAATACCTTCATCTGTCTTAAGCCTCGTACACACGATCGGATTTCCATCGGACAAAGCATAGGACTTTTGTTGGACAGGGCGTGAACCTGTATTGCATACAAACGGCAAAGAATTATCAGCCAACAAACACGAAACAATGTGGTTTTTCAGCTCTTTAGCGCCACCCTTAGGGCAACTTCTGCTAATGTTGTGTTATGGTTAGCATTGCCTCTGAGCATGCGTGTTTGTACTTTGGATTTTTGTCTGACGTACTTGTGTACACACGATCATAAAATCCGAAAAAGACACAATTGTTGTTGGAAAATCCGACAACAATTGTCCGATGGAGTATACAAACGGTCGGATTTTCCGACAACAGCCTACCATCTCACTTTTCCCATCGGAAAATCCGATCGCGTGCTTTACTCTCCAGGCGGATGGCGCTATATTTTCAGGCATCATCCAAGGGCAGCATCTACATCCTGGACAGAGATGCTGGCTCAGAGATGACACCATCATGTAAATCCTGGTGCCTGTGAAGTCCTTGACTGTGTTCACAAATATATGAAACAGATTAGCTCCTGCTGCAGCCTCTCACTTTGTCACTTGCTACAAAGTTATGATGTACATTCTAATTACTGGTGGAAATAAATTAAAGGAAATGCTTCATTCTGTCTAGAGCAGACTGAGGTAGTCATCTCAGCCAGGGCAAAGGCACCAGACTAGAGCTCAACAACTGCTTTTTAACCACTTTTGGACCATCCACCGTACAGGGCGTGATCTGGCACTTCTGGGTCTGGGGCGCGCACTCGCGCCACCGGCGACCTGCTCCCGCTGCGATCACACACAGCCGGAGCCCAGCAACGGGTATCGCAGACTCAATGTCCCTTGGCACTTTTTTTACTATTTTACTAATTTTGTGTAAAAACAAATGTGTGGTCAATAATTGTGCAATGTAAAGTCATCTCTTTCCTTCTGTCACCTATAGGCACAAGCCTAGTGTGCCTAATGATAAAAATTGACCCTGAAAGTATGTAATATTATTATACTGAAGGTATATATGGCACAGACATATTTGCTGACTATACGTATATGCAGGCTTGATTTCCTTCTTGGTACCTCTGCAAAATGGTTCTGCTTTGAAGATCTTCATTTCTTACTGAAGACAACAGACTCTGCATTCTCTAATGACATGGAACAACCAAAGTGCTTTACACCCTTCAGCACAGAGAATGATGACCTTGACAGATTATGGTAACTTAAAACGTAACTACACTGCATCTGAGCACCACAAACCAAAAATGCTATTTAACCCCTCCCTGCCCACGCTATAGCCGAAAGACGGCTACAGAGCGGGCTTAGTTTGCCAGGAGGGCATCCATCACAGATCAGGGTAAATGGCCAATCACAACCACCTTTTGCAATGTGATCAGCTGTGTCCAATGACAGCTGATCACAGGATGTAAACACAAGCTGGTTATCAACTTTTTTTTCCTCGCGCTGGCAGCGTGAGGAGAGAACAAAAAAGCCGATACAAGTGGCTTGTGCTTAAGGGACATGTGCACTGATAATAAGGGCAGTGATTATCAGTGTCCTGATTATCAGTGCAGTCCCACCAGTGCCCACAAATGCTGCCAATCAGTGCCCATCAGTGCTGCCTATCAGTGCCCATCAGTGCTGCCTATCAGTGCACACCTCTCAGTGCCGCTTCATCAGTGTCAATCAGTGCAACCTATCAGTGCCCATAAGTGCAGCCTCATCAGCGCACATCAGTGAAAGAGAAAAATTACCTGTTTGCAAAGTTGTATTACAAACTATGATTTATTTATTTTTTTCAAACTTTTTTCGGGCTATATCATTTGTTTAGCAAAAATAAAAAACCCAGTTCTAATTAAATACTACCAAAATAAAGCTCTATTTGTGTGAAAAAAATGATAAAAATTTAATTTGGGTACAGTGTAGCATGACCATGCAATTATCATTCAAAGCGTGACAGTGATGAAAGCTGAAAATTGGCCTGGGCAGGAAGGGGGTAAAAGTGTCCAGTAGGCAAGGGGTTAATTCATTTTAATATGCAAAGAAAACTCACCCGTCCATTTATGTCTCCATGCTTCATGAGAAATCACTTTGAAAAACACTCCTTAGCATTTCTAGCCGTGGCCATCTTGAGTAAGGGCAGATGATTCATGCAGCATTCACTTCCTGATGTTGATTGAGAAAGTTTAATTTTAAAGTGGATTTTCAGCCAAAGCTTAACTACTCTTAAAAATGCCCCCTCCCCCCTCCTAACACCTATGATGTCTAACCTCTATAAAAAATATGCATATACTTACCTATTTTTTGCCCAGTCCAGTCACATGATCCTCCGTGTCAGCCAGCAGTGGCTGGAGGAGAATAGAGAGAGACAATGGCTAGGAAAACCAGGAGTGACAACATCACTCATAGGCTCCCTTGGTGAAGATATTGTCGGTGATCTGACACTGGCTGACACAGGGGAGCCGGATCACGTGATCGGACTAAAGCGGGCTAAATATAGATAAGTATGTATATACATCTTTCTTACAGAGGTTAGACAGCATAGGTTTTAAGATGGGGGAGGTAGAATTTTTAACAACTGTATGGCTGAACTCGCATTGCACAGACATCGCATGTGATTGGCACCGCAGTGCGGGTGCCAATCACATGCAATGTCTGTGTTCGCTACAGTGTGAACCCAGGCTCACACCTCTTTCCACAATTCCTGCAACTGATTTTTTTCTGTGCATGAAACAGAGCCATAAAAATATTATACAGCATACTGGTAAAAAAAATATTCAAGTATGCTTTAAAAAAACAACAACACAAATCCACAGTTCATAGAACATTTACAATACAGTTGAACCTCGGATTATGAGCATAATCCGTTCCAGGAGTATGCTCATAATCCAAAGTACTCGCATATCAAAGCGAGTTTTCCCATTGAAGTCCTTGGAAACGAAAATAATTTGTTCCGCATTGACTTCAATGCATTGCAATACCACATGCGGCCAGAGGTGGGGGGGTGCCGGAGAGCCTCGGAAACGGCCAGAAAGGCCCGAGGACACTTCAGCTGACCTCGGAAAATGTAGGAAAGGCTCGGAAACTGAGTATTTCCGTGTCTTTCCGAGCATTGCCGAATGCTGTTCGGCTCTGCTCGGCTTCGGTGCCCCCGCACGTCAGGCCAAATGCGGTACTGCAGGCCCTATTAGGTTGAATTCTGCTCGTCTTGCGAGACAACACTCGCAAACCGAGTCAGAATTTAAATAAAAAAGTTACTCGCAAATCAAATTGCTCTCAAACCAAGTTACTCTTAAACCGAGGTTCCACTGTAGTTCCCTTGAACCCCTCCTTTTACACTGTTGGTAAATAATTTCCTTCTTACAATATACTGTACATTAACCGGTAGGTAGCACAGTCAAGAATGTAAGTGCATAAAATGTGTCACACAAGTAGATAGCTCCCTTGAAGTCCCACCTTTACATTATTTGTAGCTAAATCATTTCCTTCCTGCTACACACATTGTACCGGTAGGTAGCATAGAGAGGAACGTAAGTGTGTATAATGCGTCACAGAAGAAGATGGCACAATAGGCTGTAAAGCAGTTTGTGAAGGTCATTGAAACTCATTATGTGGGAGTATAGCTGCTCCACCGTCATGTATAATGCAGAACTTTCTGCCGGATCGTTGAGAGATTCATTGAAACCTACAAGATTCAAACTCTTCATACTTGCAAAACACTCCACATAGCTCCATATGTAATCATTTGTCAGCCAGACTTATTTCTTATGAGTGACACGTAAAGAGCTAATATACAACAGAAGAACACAACCCAACAGGGGTTAGTTATACTGGAAAAAAACGTATTAATAAGTAACAGTTTAGCCTCAGGCCATTTAAAACTTATTGTGAGCACATGATAGGTGCTTAAAGATATGCTGAAATTAATTAAACAGAATAGAAGAGTAACCTTCATCTTCTTCTGGTTACTTATCTTTAGTACCAAGGACATAAGATATTAACTTTTTTAGGGGGAAACAGTTTTCTGGTTCCATTACTAACTCAAATGTTGAAAGAACCCCTTTTCATGGCATGCTGAAGGCAAAAGTGATTTCTTTCTATTTATTAGGGTCAACTGTGCCTAACATCAATTTTTCATGATGACCCAATGATCAGATTTCCTTGCAGTAGTTGGCTTTGACACCCTCTCCCACAAGATAATGAAAGTGTCGCTGCCAGTTGGCTGGACTTTAAATTTTGGTAGGTGCCATGAGGCTGATTCACTCACTAGGTTGTGTATATCTTAAAAACCTAATGGTCAGACTTTCTTGTACTAGTTGGTCTTGTAACCCACTCCCCCAAGGTCATAATGAAGTACAAGTATTTGTGGGACTTTCGATTTAAAATAGGGCAACACTCCTACTAAACAAATTTATAAATCATCTAGAAAAAAAACAAAAAACGATATGCTCAAATATTCACTGCGTATATACATTCCAAATTCACAATCATATATACATAAGTGTACGTTCAAATGAATACAAGAAATCTTGTTTAGTGGCAGAAAAAAAAAATATATATATATATTTACACATATAATGGTATTGGAGAGATTATACCCATGTGGTAGGTGGTTTCCAATGAGTTGCAACAGTCCAAACTGTATTTAAGGGCATGGCAGCCCACTTTTATTAAAAGAAACTGAAAGTTCACAAAGACATCAGTTGCCCACTCAGGGGTTCTTCTACATCAGGGGTGCCCAACCTTTTGAAGAGCGAGGGCCACTGAAGCGACTTGGTAACCGGTCGCGGGCCAAAATTAGTGGAATGGGTGGATGACAGGTCTGTGTCCATGCTGCATATGCTGAACAGACACGGACACAGCCCACGCTACTCTATGGGCCCTCCAATTCAATCTGCCCAGATGGAATGGGATAGATCCCCTTCTGTTTTTAGCAGATCGGATTGGAGGTAAGCCAGGATAAATGGACATAGAGGGTTCGATTGGGTCCTTAGGCTGCTTTCACACTGATGCACTACATGCACCTGTGGCTTTCCTGCAGGTTAACTGCACTTTGCCATAGACTTCTATTATATCCTGCAGGTGTGGTGCAATTTATGAAAGCACACCAAACCCACATGTAATGCCGCGTACACACGATCATTTTTCCCGTCGGGAAAAATGACATTTTTTCCTTTGGACGAGAAAAACGATCGTCTGTGGGCTTTTTGCCGTTTTTCCCGACGGGAAAAACGGCATTAATCACGATGAGAAAAATTAGAACATGTTCTAATTTTTATCGTCGTTTTTCCTGACATTTCTTCCGCGGCAGTTTTCCCATAGGGAAACACTGCCGCGGAGCCCATAGACGATCGTTTTTCTCGTCATTTTAAAAAATTACGAGAAAAATGACCGTGTGTGGGGAACAAGCTGTTCCCTCGTTTAAAATGTCATTATTCACGGCGGTTTTTAAACCGCCGTGAATAATGATCGTGTGTACGCGGCATAACAGAAGTCTATGGCTCAGTGCAGGTCCTTCAGGTGCACTGCGCTGCATCTGTGGATTAGTTTGAAAGCAGCCTAGTAACCACTGCAAAACAGATATGCCCATATATGCACTGTAATTTCATTAATAAACTTATCTTTAATAACAGGCTTCCATTCAGTTGCTGTTGCTGGCCCAGGCAGAGTGCATTTGGTATCGATTGTGACAGGAGCTGGCGCTATACAGGAAGCATCAGCTTATGTGACTCTGCAGCTGCTTGCTTTCTCTACTGCCGGCTTCATTCACAACACTGATGCTCTGGGATGACGGGTCAGCAACCTGCGATCTGGGCTTGCCAAACCACCATCCCAGAGCAGGAGGTCGCGGGCCACATCAGAAGGCTCCGCGGGCCACATGTGGCCCCCGGGCCACTGGTTGGGCACCCCTGTTCTACATGAATATGAACAGTCAAACAAAAATACAGAGTGTGTTTTGGGTCATTGTCATGCTGGAATACCCATCCACAACCCATTTTCAATTCCCTGGCTGAGGGAAGGAGGGACTCAACCTAGATTTGATGGTACATGGCCCCATCCATCGTCCCTTTGATGCAGTGAAGTTGTCCTGTCCCCTTAGTAAGAAAAATACCCCCAAAGCATAATGTTTCCCCCCACCATGTTTGACGGTGGGGATGGTGTTCTTGGGGTCACAGGCAGCATTTCTCCTCCTCCAAACATGGCGAGTTGAGTTGATGCCAAAGAGCTTGATTTTGGTCTCATCTGATTACAATACTTTCACCCAGTTCTTTATTATTATTATTTACGATATATATAGCACCAACAGTTTACGCAGCGCTTTACAATGTGGAGGGGGGACAGCACAATTACAGTTCAGTTCAATACATAAGGTACAGGAGGGCCCTGCTCATAGAGGTTATATTCTAAAGGGAGGAGGTGGTGGTACAAAAGGAAATAAATGCAGGAAATGATTTGATGGGGGTGGCTCAGGGACAGTTGTTAGGTGGGTGTGGGATAGGCTTCCCTGAATAAATGAGTTTTCAGGGATCTCCTAAAGGTGGACAGGGTAGGGGCTGATCGGACATACCGGGGCAGGGAGTTCCAGAGGATGAGAGAGGCTCTGGAGAAGTCCTGAAGGCTAGCATGGGAGGAGGTAACAAGGGAGCTAAAGAGCAGGAGGTCCTGGGAGGAGCAGAGGGGACGATTTGGGTGATATCTGCAGATGAGGTTGGTGATGTAGATGGGGGCAATGTTGTGAATGGCCTTGTATGTTGTGGTTAGCATTTTGAATTTTACACAGTGGGGTAGGGGAAGCCAATGAAGGGATTGGCAGAGAGGAGCAGCAGCAGTGAGGTATATTAGTCTAGCAGCAGAATTAATAATAGACTGAAGCGGGGATAGCCTGCGTAAGGGTAGGCCATTAAGGAGAGAGTTGCAGTAGTCAAGGCGGGAAATAATCAAGGAGTGAATAAGTTGCTTTGTGGTGTCATTAGTCAGGAAGACATTCTGGAGATGTTGCAGAGGTTAAGGCGGCAGGATTTAGCCAGTGATTGGATGTGGGGGCTGAAGGAGAGTTCAGAGTCAAGAGGTCAGAGTCAAGGATTACACCCAGCACCCTGGCAACCAATGGTTGTGTTGTTGATATTAATGGTAAAGTCGTGGGGGGGGGCCGTGAAGAGGAAATATAACAAGCTCAGTTTTAGAAAGATTGAGTTTGAGGAAGTGGTGTGACATCCATACCGATATGTCATTCAGTGGAGTGGAGAGATAGATCTGGGTGTCGTCTGCATAGAGGTGGTATTGGAAGCCATGGGAGGTTATCATCAACTGGAGTTCTCCTCTGAATCATTCAGATGTTCATTAGCAAACTTCAGATGGACCTGTACATGTGCTTTCTTGAGCAGGGGGACCTTGCGGACGCTGCAGGATTTCAGTTCTTCACAGCATAGTGTGTTATTGGTTGTTTTCTTTGTGACTATAGTGCCAGCTGCATTGAGATCACTGACAAGATTCTCCCATGTAGTTCTGGGCTGACTCCTCACCGCTCACATGATCATTGAAACTCCACAAGGTAAAATCTTGCATGGAGCCCCAGACTGAGGGAGATTGACAGTTATTTTGTGTTTCTTCATTTGCAAATGTAGCGCCCTGCTCCTGATGACCAGGTGCTATGTTTAAATTTAGTGGGTGTCTGAGCTGGTAGTTAGCTCAGACTTTGATGATTAAGGCTAAATCAGCCTCTGTTTAGGCTATGGCTGTGCTTAGAGGGATTTTCCCATTGTTTGCCTGAAGGTGGCGTTACCACCACAGGCCAGTGTTGTAAAACAGGCAGGCCAGAGTGTTTTGGGTATTTTTCCCCAGGAACAGCTCAGTGGGAGTGGTCTCCCCGCTGGGCATGCTGGGGAAGGGTACTTAAGGGGCAGACGCCATTTTTTGGGGCTCTTCGCCTTGTGGCCCTCTTGGCTCGAGGTATGTGATAGTGAAATTTCAGCCGCGGAGCCATGTTGGCCCGAGGCTGCATCTCTGCCGGGTAAGCCCTGTTGTCCTGACTGGGGCCTGCACTTTGAAGGTGATCCTGCGCTGTCTGTCTTGCAGGAGGAAGCCACTCAATGGAGGAAACCAGGGGAGGACCTGTCCTGGAGAGGACCAAGCGAAAGGCTGGTGTCTCATGGAAGGCCTGGTGACCTTATTGGAGGATGCACCGTAGCTTATGTTACTTTATAGTGACGGCTTAAAACTGTAAGGCTGGATCTCCGGGTTACTATATCCTGTGGCAGAGGATTATTGAACAGCTCATATTTATCGTCTGAAAGTCTGTGGCAGAGACTGTTGTTCTTCATTTTGTTCGTGCATCATCCCGGCTGCTAGGCTAGTGAGAAAGGCCTATCCGGGTGGGCAATACCCACTTGAAGGAGAGTGGTGAGTTGACTTTTTGAAGCTTAGAAGTTTCCCCAGTGATCTGCATCGTGTGCCTGAACCTTCCCCCGACCCTCCATCCCTCTACCTGTGCAAGTTTGTGTGAAATAAAGCCTAAGGAAAAGGATTTATAACTTGTGTGGACATTGAAGTTTCTACAGACTCTTATCCCCTAGACAACGAATGGTGAGGTAACGTGCAAGGCCCAAATCTAAACCAGCAGCTCCTACGGGGGTAGTGCTACACAAATAATCTCACCAACTGTTGTCACCCTCTCTCCAAGCTGCTTGGTGATGGTCTTGTAGCCCACTCCAGCCTTGTGTAGGTCTACAATCTTGTCCCTGAAATCCTTGGACAGCTCTTTGGTCTTGGCCATGGTGGAGAGATTGGAATCTGATTGATTGATTGCTTCTGGGGACAGGTATCTTTTATACAGGTAACAAACTGAGATTAGGAGCACTCCCTTTAAGAGAGTGCTCCTAATCTTAGCTCGTATCCTCTATAGATGACACCTGGGAGCCAGAAACCTTGTATATCGATAGGGGATCAAATACCTATTTTACACATTAAAATGCAGATCCATTTAGAACTTTATTATGCATTTTTCTGGATATTTTTGTTGTTATTCTGTCTCTCACTGTTAAAATAAACCTACCACTAAAATTATAGACTGATCCTTTTTTTGTCAGTGGGCAAACGTACATTATCAGCAGGGGATCAAATACTTTTTCCCCTCACTGTTAGTACCGGTATATAATATACTATATTCTTTACAGGTAACAATTTTTTTCAGTTTAGAGTTAGACAGGATCTCATCATTGCATTCTAATTTCCCTCCTGCCCAGGTAATAAGCACAAACACAAGATTTAGTGTGAAAATTACAGATACTTCTCATCCACAACAGCTGCACACCTATATGTTATAAAAAGGCTTTTCCACGTGTCTGAAATGCCAACATATAACACTCCTCGTCCAGTCTGACAATCCCTCTTTTCCCTGACGCACCTTAGGCATCACTGCACCAGTTCATTTTTGGCATGCTGACTACCCATTTTAAGTCTGATGTTTAATTTTTGTAAGAGCTTGTTCCCAGTGTATGGCACAAGTTAATAGATGGCACACAAACATATGTGATGTTTGGCCGATATCCCAGGAAGGGTAGGCTGCATCTGTCACTTTATGCTGGAATAAGCAGTGGTTTATGTCCTTGAACACAAATGATGCTGCTGGGCCAGAAAAGCCTTCTATGCATGGAAGGCAGTGGTAGGCAGTGAGTTTGATCTTGGGGCCCCCCAACGTCTTTTAATTGCAGCATATGAAATCATTTCTAATTTTATTTCTCCTATTTATACAGCTCTGGCATACACAGAACTGCCGCCCAGTGGATGTTTCCCCGCACATTACTCCACAAACTCTAAAGGCCTCAATGTGGTGAAATCCCAGAGGAGCAGCAGATTCTGAGATGCAGCTGGCACCAGTCATCATTCAGTGGTCCAAATAGCTTAGATCATGTACTGTCTGCATTCTAATGATGGGTTAAACAGCAAATAAAACTCTTGCCCATGTTTACATGCTTTATTGTATTAAAGCAATGATGGAACACATAGCACAGAGGCAGCACAAAGGCTTAGTGCTTGGCACTCCTTCCTTTCAACACTAGCGTTCAAATTCCAACTAGGAAAGTACTTGCAAGGAGTTTGCATGTTCTTCTTCTGCTTACATGGGTTTCCTTCCACACTCCAAAGACAGGCTGGTAGGTTAATTGGCTCCTGGTCTAATGCTTGTGTATGCATGCATGTGAGATAGGGACCTTAGAGTGTAAGCTCTTTAACTACTTCCAGTCCGGGCCTGTTCTGGCACTTTGTACACATGTAACAATCAGCATTTTTTGCTAAAAAATTACTTTTTTCAAAGCTGAGGCCCTAGAGAATAAATTGGTGGGTTTTTCTTTTTTTGTATGTCACGCAGTATTTGCACAGCGGTTTTTCAAATGCAATTGTTTTCTGAAAAAATACACCTTTTGAATTTTAATACAATAAAACACAATACATAACCCAATTTTTTTGTAAAATATAAAGGATGAAGTTACGCTGAGTAAATAGATAGTAAATAGATACCAAACATGTCTCACTTTAAAATTGTGTACGCCCGTGCAATGGCAACAAATGACTTAAATTTTACAATCCCTAGGCAACGTTTTAAAAGCCCTAACAGATTATTACCACTTTAGAGGATGTCTGGTGCTGGAATTACTACCCATGATCTGTCATTCGCGGTGATACCTCACATGTGTGGAACGACCACGTGCGTGTGGGACCAAAGCGTGCGTTCGCCTTTGTGCGCAAGCATGGGAGGACGGGGACACTTAATTTTTTTTTTTTTATAATAACAGGTAATTAATAAAAAAAAAATTACACTCATGCTTTATCTGTTTTTTATTATTTGATCATTTTTATTGCTGTCACAAGGAATGTAAACATCCTTGTAACAGCAATAGGCATGTGACAGGTCCTCTTTATGGAGAGATCTGGGGTCAGACCCCAAATTCTTCCTCTGCACTTAAAAGCATTCAAAACACCAAGATGTGTGTTTTTGAATGCTTTTGATTTTTTTTTAAATGGTGTTGAAGATTTCTGAGTAAACGGGAAGTGATGTCATGTCATCACTTCTGGCTTACTATTATGAACAGCCCATCAAAGCTGGTCCTGGCTTTGCTTGGCTGTTCGGCCAGCCGCCAAACATGCCGGCTGGTCACTCGGGTCTCCTGGTTCAACGGAAGAGCCCGAGAGAGCTGCGGAAGCCAGAGGGGGGGGGGGGGCGATGAGGGGGCTACTTGTAAAAGCAATCCAACAGATGGTTAGCCCATTCACTCAGAGGTAAGGCTATGGGCTGTACTTCTCATCACAATGGCATCCAAGGTCGCAATCAACATGAAAGGAGAAGTTCCACATAGTGTAAAACATTTCTAATTGTTTTTTTTTAAAATATAGATTGCACTTACATTTCAAAAGTAGCCTAAATCGCATAGTAAAATTGTCGGACAGCTAAAAACAAAGAAACGTCTCGCACGTACCCCAGGCGACGTCATGTGTGATAAAACGCGTACGGAGGGGGAAAGTGCTGAGGTCATCGCGTGTTCCAGGAAGTGCCGGACCGACATGTGTTTGGTTTTTTTTCACGCCAGTTCCCTTGGCAGAAAAAAATAAAATATATCATATAGAGTGTTTTTTTGTACATAGTTTAGGTGCGTTTAGGAGAGTTTTGCGATTTTTTTCTGCCAGAAAGCTCCAATAAGAAATGCAAACCAGATGTTTTTTTTTCCTGCCTCTATGCGTTGAGCTTAAAATATGCCTCTTATCATGTGTGCATGAACACAAAGGATAACACTGAGCTGCTTCAACAAGCAGAACACAAAACCCCTGTAAAAGAAGCGATTTTCAAGCAAAGGGAAAATCTACCCTCTATCAATCTTCAGCAGTTTAGCCCAAGTGCATGAGACTATGGGTGGAAGGCACATGCGCACTATCCAGTCTGCTACCTGCAGCCTGTAAAATTATATAAGAGGCTGACAGCTGCTGCACCTAGGGGCATTTGTCCCTGGGCGCATACTAGCCTAAATGTTAGTACCACTCAGTGCACCATCCAGCCGCAGCAGCTGTCAGCCTCCCATAGAGTTTAACCGGTTAACGACCGGCTCACGCACATATACGTCGGCAAAATGGCACTGCTGAGCAAAGTGACATAAATATATATGTCACTTTGAATTTCCCGCCGTGCCGGCACGCGCGCCCCTGCCGCAAGCTCCGTGACCGTGCCCGCGGGACCCGCGGACTCGATGTCTGCCGGTGTCCCGTGATCGAGTCACAGAGCTGCAGAGCGAGGAGAGGCAAGTGTAAACAAGCATCTCCCTGTTCTGCCAAGTGACACTGTAACTCATCGTATGCTCCCTCTCATCGGGAGCAGCGATCAGTGACGTGTCACTCATAGCCACACCCCCTAACAGTTAGAATCACTCCCTAGGACACACTTAACCCCTTCCTAGGCCCCTAGAGGTTAACCTATTCACTGCCAGTCACATTTATACAGTAATCAGTGCATTTTTATAGCATTGATCGCTGTATAAATGTGAATGGTCCCAAAATAGCATCAAAAGTGTCCGATATGTCCGCCATAATGTCGCTGATCGCCGCCATTACTAGTAAAAAAAATATTAATAAAAATGCTATAAAACTATCCCTATTTTTGTAGATGCTATAACTTTTGCGCAAACCAATCAATAAACGCTTATTGTGATTTTTTTTACCAAAAATATGTAGAACAGTGGTTCTCAACTCCTGTCCTCAGGACCCACTAACAGGCCAGATTTTAAGTATTAGCTTGAGGAGATGCAGACTAAAATCCTGCAATCCCTGAGCAGCAAATGATATCACCTGTGATGCATTTCAGTTATCTTGCAAACCTGGCCTGTTAGTGGGTCCTGAGGACTGGAGTTGGGAACCACTGATGTAGAAGAATACGTATCGGCCTAAATTGAGGAAAAAATTATTTTTTTTATATATTTTTGGGGGATATTTATTATAGCAAAAAGTAAAAATTATTGAATTTGATCAAATACCACCAAAAGAAAGCTCTATTTGTGAAGAAAAAGGGACGTCAATTTTGCTTGAGAACCACGTCGCACGACCGCGCAATTGTCAGTTAAAGCGACGCAGTGCCGAATCGCAAAAAGAGGCCCGGTCATTTGGCAGCCAAATGGTCCGGAGCTGAAGTGGTTAAAGGGTGTCGGCAGTGGGGCTAAACGCCCACACCTGAATGCCATAGTCTCATGCACTGAGGCTAAATGCCCTATGTGCATGAGGCCTATATAGCAAGTGAACTCATTTTCTGAATCAAACGTTGTATGACCAATTTTACTATTTTTGAAATTCCTAGGTATGTGTCCTTACATTCTCTTTTACACCTTGTCTGTAATATTTTGTGTCTGCAGATGTCTATATATTTTTCTGGCAAGGTTCTTTTTTTTGTGAGATTTAGAGCAGATTTCAATGTTAATTCAACAAGAGTATCATCTTATAACATTGCACGAGGTTTGAAAGCTGTCAGTCAGCGTGTGAGTCAGGCAAGAGACGTCTTCCAATCTCCCCCACATACCTCCTCTCACTTCATTCTTCTCACTATTCACCTCAGTGTTCCTTCTGTACAACTTCCAGTCATCTGCAATAAACCCTGCTGCCTGCCCTTTCCACATATGCATACTAAGTAAAGGTGATTTAAAGGGATACAACTAACTTTTAGGATGCTGTTATGATAATTGCAAATTAGAAGGCCAATCCACCCGAACGTGATATGTGAGGTAAAGGTGAAGCTTGCTGTCAATGAGATTTCCCTGCCATATTGTCATAAATGTAACCTCCTGCGCTCATGTGTGGTAAAAGGATTTGCTTCCTGGCTACTTGTGTAGTGCACAGCCATCTTGCTGTCCTCTCAGTATTGCGAGTATCCTTAGGCAAACTACAAAACTGCAAATAAGAGGGTGCACCGACCTAGTGCATTACCATAACTCAATTTTTTTAAAGCAATAAACAACAAGTGAATACAGTGGAACCTCGGTTTATGAATAACGCAGTTAATGAGCATTTTGAAAGACAAGCAACTTTCTTTTTTTTTTAATTCTGACTTGGTTTGCGTGTGTTGTCTCGCAAAACGAGCAGAATTCAAGCTAATGGGGTGTGCAGTACTGCATTTGGCCTGAGGTGCGGGGGCGCTGGAGCCGAGCAGAGCGGAGCCGATCAGAGCCGTTCGGAAATACTCAGTTCCCGGGTGTTTCCGAGCCTTTCCAAGGGTTTCCAAGGTCAGCCGAGCTGTCCTCAGGCCTTTCCGGGTGTTTCCGAGGCTCTCCGGCGCCCCCACCTCTGGCCACATGGGGTATTGCATGCCATTGAAGTCAATGCGGAACAAATTATTTTCGTTTCCATTGACTTCTATGGGGAAACTCGCTTTGATATGCGAGTGCTTTGGATTACGAGAATTCTCCTGGAACGGATTATGCTTGTAATCCAAGGTTCCACTGTACTCACAAACTCTTGTCATGCACAAGCATATCTAGACAAACTGATGAGACCTCCAAATCCACCACACTCCGCTGATGGCATGGGAAGGCCTCATATTGTCCAAGCACATCTGATGCGTTTCAAAGGTCAAGACGTCTTCTTCAGAGAACTGGCTCTATTGTACCACTCTCTAGCCCTTCAGCAAACAAACTGCTTCCTGCTACAGCAAATATTTCAATATTTGACTTATCAATCCAGAGCACCTGCGGCCATTTTTTGGCACCCCAGTTCCTATGTTTTCATGCATAATTAAGTCGCTTACCCTTGTTTCCACCTCAGAGGTATGGTTCTGTGGTGGTAATTCTTCCATGAAGACAACTTCTGGCCAGACTTTACCGGACAGTAGATGGGTGTACCTGGGTCTCACTGGTTTCCACCAGTTCTGTGCTGATGGGGTTCTGTCATAAGTTCCAACTTGTCAAATTCTCCAACCGAGAGTTCTGCGAATGCGCGAGCGCGCCCACGAGAGCATCTAACTCATTCACGTCGTCTTCCTATCAAAAACACCAACTACACATTGCGCCTGCGTGGCCTTTCATTAACCCATGATTACCCCCTCAATAAATCAAATACACCAACTCCACTCGCCGCCGCACAGCGCCTGCGCGCCCTTTCGTTTACAATCCCCTGTCACTTACGATATACAACATGTGTATTGCTGATGTTTCCAGCAATGCATATGTTTTATCATACACTCTACAAAGCAAATGTTTTAAGCATTTCACATGTTTTAACATACGCAATACAAAGCAGCCACTGTGCCATCAAACACAGCCACTGTACCATCATTTGCAGAACCAGATTTTGCACTCTCCAGTTTTAGTAAATCAACCCCTGCGTTCAGAGTGTTTCTTGATGGAATGCTGGGAAGAATGTGTGTAGAAAAACAAAGACAACCACAACAAGTTTTTTTTTTTTCTCAAATGTACTTATTTCTAATATGTTTCTGCAAGAATAAACCCATTCATCTACTGAGAAGCAGAATTAGCCCTAAGGCTTGTTGTATATATGAGTGCCAGATGTGATCATACAGCTGGCACTTGTATGAAAATGATGGGCACTGAAGCTATACGGAAAAACAACTTAATGTTCACTCAGAATAGAGCTTAATAGAATTCACACACACCTTAGAATACTCTTTATTTCACACAGCCCAACAGTCCTGTTTTTAGTGGGACTGTCAGATATACACACTTTAGCAGGAGTACGCAACCTAAAGAGGTGGAGATCTACCTGAACAACACGGAAAAAGTCAAAGATCACAAGCACAGTGTCGCCTCCTCAAATCTGATTTAGCCCTGGTTCACACTGGTGTGTTTGACATGCGATTAGGCATGTCAAATCGCATGTCAAAACGGCGATATTTGCCGCAAATTGCCGGCAATGGCACCGTCCTAATCGGTGCGACGCCGCATCTGCGGCGCTACCCCGATTTCAAAAAGTAGTTTCTGTACTACTTTTTGCAAATTCGGCCCACGATTTACATTGGCATCTGTGCAGAAACCTGCACAGATGTCTTTGTAATCACGGCTGAAATCGGGACTGACAGCGAGAGTGAAATTGTGTGAGTTCAGCTGAACTCGCACGGCTTCACTCCCGCAGCCCAGTGTGAACCTGGGGTAAAACCTCTAATTGCAGAACTACCTATTGCAATTGCCTGCATTGTACTGCAATCATGGGTTTAAATAAGGTGGTGAGGAGGCAACATATCGCCTCCTCCCCACTTGTCAACACACACTCGGATCGCTTTGCAGAGGATTAGCAGTGCCAGTGAATGAACCCTTAGTTGCATTTGGCAGCGGCACCCATAGGCTCATTCACACATAGAGTTGGGGGGTGGTAAAACAGCAGGATATAATAGAAGTCTATGGCTAAGCACAGCAAACCCACAGGAAAGCTGCAGGTACAATGCACTCGCGGTGTGGGTAAACCGCAGCACATCAGTGTAAAAGCAGCCCTATACTATTATGCCCAGTGTGTTGCTTCACATTGACCTCAAGATCTCTTCTTTTCTGCTGCTTGCACCACTATGGAGACCGCTAGCTGGGATCGGAGGTGGCAGTTGGTGTATTACTCTGCATGGGACAGGAGCAGGCACTATAGAGGAGGCATCGGCTTATGCGGCTCTTGCTCCCTATTACAGCTCCAACTTTACAAGTAATCCCACTGCATTGCACTCTGTTTGATGCTCTGGAATGGTGGGTCAGCAAGCCCAGACTGAGATCTACCAGTCACCTGGCTGCGATCTACTGGTAGATTGTGATCTACAGGTTGCTGACTCCCACACTATAGTGTCCATTTTCCACTGCTTGTGCTTTAAAAATGCACTTACGGTAGTTCTCTCGTGGCTTTGGGCGCTTTAACCACTTAACGACCGCCCACTGTAAATATACGTTGGCAGAATGGCACCGACAGGCAGAATCACGTACATATACGTGATTGCCTTTGTGTAGTTGGGGGGTCCGATCGGACCCCCCTTCTTTACAGTGGGTGGTCGTTTTACCTTCGGGAGCGATCCGGCATGAGGGGACGGACGTTCGATTCCGCCCCCCCCTCTCGATCGCTCCCGGCGAATGAGAGAGCTTCCCCTGCCTGCCAGGCAGGAGGAAGTGATGTCATCTCTCCTGCGGCGCTCACATATACCGAGCGCCGTACAGGAGAAGATGCAGGTTAGTACACAAAACACTACACTGACACCAGGACACATAGGCACATAAATCGGCCCCCCAGGCCCCCCCAGATCACCCCCCAGCCCCCAGTCACAGTGTCACTGATTGCAGTGACCATTTATTTAGTGATCACTGCAATCAGTGACATTTGTGACTGTAAAAGTGTCACTACATTTAGTTTTAGGTCCAGTGTAGCCCCCTAACCCCCCCTAATAAAGGTTTAACCCCCTGATCATCCCCAGATAACCCTTTCACCCCCTAGCACCGCCGTCGCTAAGCGATCATTTTTCTGATCGATGTCTTAGCGTCGGTGATGCTGATCGGTAGCCAGTAATTTTTTTTAGGTTCGCCGCAGGTTTTTATAGCGTCGGGTACCCCCATATATTACCTAATAAAGGTTTAACCCCCTTGATCGCCCCCCAGGTAACCCTTTCACTCCCTATCACCACTGTCACTAAGCGATAATTTTTCTGATCGATGTCTTAGCGTCGGCGATGCTGATCGGTAGCCAGTAATTTTTTTTAGGTTCGCCGCAGGTTTTTATAGCGTCGGGTACCCCTATATATTACCTAATAAAGGTTTAACCCCCTTGATCACCCCCAAGGTAACCCTTTCACCCCCTAGCACCGCCGTCGCTATGCGATCATTTTTCTGATCGATGTCTTAGCGTCGGTGATGCTGATCGGTAGCCAGTCATTTTTTTTAGGTTCGCCGCAGGTTTTTATAGCGTCGGGTACCCCCATATATTACCTAATAAAGGTTTAACCCCCTTGATCGCCCTCCAGGTAACCCTTTCACCCCCTATCACCACTGTCACTAAGCGATAATTTTTCTGATCGATGTCTTAGCGTCGGCGATGCTGATCGGTAGCCAGTAATTTTTTTTAGGTTCACCGCAGGTTTTTATAGCGTCGGGTACCCCCATATATTACCTAATAAAGGTTTAACCCCCTTGATCACCCCCCAGGTAACCCTTTCACCCCCTAGCACCGCCGTCGCTATGCGATCATTTTTGTGATCGATGTCTTAGCGTCGGTGATGCTGATCGGTAGCCAGTAATTTTTTTTAGGTTCGCCGCAGGTTTTTATAGCGTCAGGTACCCCCATATATTATCTAATAAAGGTTTAACCCCCTTGATCGCCCCCCAGGTAACCCTTTCACCCCCTAGCACCGCCGTCGCTATGCGATCATTTTTCTGATCGATGTCTTAGCATCGGTGATGCCGATAGGTAGCCAGTAATTTTTTTTTAGGTTCGCCGTCAGGTTTTTATATAGCGTCAGGTACCCCCATATATTATCTAATAAAGGTTTTAACCCCCTAATTGCCCCTAGTTAACCCTTTCACCAGTGATCATCATATAAGTGTTACGGGTGACGCTGGTTAGTTAGTTTGCTTTTTATAGTGTCAGGGCACCCGCCGTATATATAACCCAATAAAGGTTTAACCCCCTGATCGCCCGGCGGGTGATATCAATTAGGTTTTAGCGTCAGAGAGGGTCTGCGTCACACCCCAGGCAGCGTCAGGTTAGTGCCAGTAGCGCTAACACCCACACGTGAAGCATACACCCCCCTTAGTCGTATAGTATCTGAACAGATCAATATCTGATCTGATCAGATGTATACTAGCGTCCCCAGCAGTTTAGGGTTCCCAAAAACGCAGTGTTAGTGGGATCAGCCCAGATACCTGCTAGCACCTGCGTTTTGCCCCTCCGTCCAGCCCAGGCCACCCAAGTGCAGTATCGATCGATCACTGTCACTTACAAAACACAACACACATAACTGCAGCGTTCGCAGAGACAGGCCTGATCCCTGCGACTCCAGTGCTGTAGGAGGTGATTTCACCACCACAGTTAAAAAAAAAAAAGCATATATGCCGAAGCATTGGGGCAGCAGGGGCGGAGGAGCGATTTTGCTCCTAATGCCGCGTACATACGGTCGAAATTCCGACGGAGGCTTGCCCGTGGAAAAGTCTGACCATGTGTACGCAGCATAACTTTTGCGGGAAGATGCCCCCATGCTTCGGCATATATAAATGGTGCATGTATGCCCATCATTAGAAGTGGGTGGATGAAGGGCGGTATTCTAATGGTGGGCATACCCACCGATCAATCTTTTTTTTTCGTTCAGCCAACAGGCTGCATGAAAAAAAAGATTACAATACATGTCCAACAAGGACCAGCAACGTACTGGTATGTTGCTGGACTTAGAATGTTTATACCAGAATGATGCCTGCGGGTTTAGGTATCATCTTGGTATCATTCTTTTCAGCCAGCGGCCGGCTTTCATGTAAAAGCAATCCTAGTGGCTAATTAGCCTCTGGACTGCTTTTACAAGCAGTGGGAGGGAATGTCCCCCCCCCCGGATATAAAAAAGCGCCATTGGGAAATTGGGAAAGCATTTTATCACACCGATCTTGGTGTGGTCAGATGCTTTGAGGGCAGAGGAAAGATCTAGGGTCCAATAGACCCCAGTTTTTTCAAAAAAGAGTACCTGTCATTACCTATTGCTATCATAGGGGATATTTACATTCCCTGAGATAACAATAAAAATGATAAAAAAAAAAAATATATGGAAGCAACAGTTTAAAAATAAAATAAAAAAGCAAAATTAATAAAAAAAAAAAAAAAAAGCACCCCTGTCCTGCCCTGCTCTTGCCCAATGGCGAACGCAAGCGTCGGTCTGGCGTCATATGTAAACAGCAATTGCACCATGCATGTGAGGTATCACCGCGAAGGTCAGATCGAGGGCAGTAATTTTAGCAGTAGACCTCCTCTGTAAATCTAACGGGGTAACCTGTAAAGGCTTTTAAAGGCTTTTAAAAATGTATGTAGTTTGTCGCCAATGCGCGTTTGTGCGAAATTTTAAAGCATGTCGTGTTTGGTATCTATGTACTCGGCCTAAGATCATCTTTTTTATTTCATCAAACATTTGGGCAATATAGTGTGTTTTAGTGCATTAAAATTAAAAAAAGTGTATTTTTTCCCCAAAAAATGCGTTTGAAAAATCGCTGCGCAAATACTGTGTAGAAAAAAAAATGCAACACCCACCATTTTATTCTGTAGGGCCTTTGCTTTAAAAATATATATAATGTTTGGGGGTTCAACATAATTTTCTTGCAAAAAAAAAAAATGTTTTCATGTAAACAAAAAGTGTCAAAAGGGGCTTTGTCTTCAAGTGGTTAGAAGAGTGGATGTAAGCTTCCTAATGTTGTGTATAAAATGCCAGAACAGTTCAAAACCCCCCCAAATGACCCCATTTTGGAAAGTAGACACCCCAAGCTATATACTGAGAGACATGTCGAGTCCATGGAATATTTTATATGTTGACACAAGTTGCGGAAAAAAGAAATTTTTTTTTTTTTTTTTTGCACAAAGTTGTCACTAAATGATATATTGCTCAAACATGCCATGGGCATATGTGGAATTACACCCCAAAATACATTCTGTTGCTTCTCCTGAGTACGGGGATACCACATGTGTGAGGCTTTTTGGGAGCCTAGCCGCGTACGGGACCCCAAAAACCAATCACCGCCTTCAGGCTTTCTAAGGGTGTCAATTTTTGATTTCACTTCTCACTGCCTATCACAGTTTCGGAGGCCATGGAATGCCCAGATGGCACAAACCCCCCCAAATGACCCCATTTTCGATAGTAATCACCCCAAGCTATTTGCTGAGAGGTATTGTGAGTATTTTGCAGATCTCGCTTTTTGTCACAAAGTTTTGAAAATTGAAAAAAAAAAAGAAAAAAAAAAAAATGTTCTTTCTTCATTTTCAAAAACAAATGAGAGCTGTAAAATACTCACCATGCCTCTCAGCAAACAGCTTGGGGTGTCTACTTTCCAAAATGGGGTCATTTGGGGGGGTTTTGTGCTATTTTGGCATTTTATGGCCTTCGAAACTGTGATAGGTAGTGAGGAGTCAAATCAAAAATTTGTGCCTAGAAATCCTGAAGGCGGTGATTGGTTTTCGGGGTCCCGTACGCGGCTAGGCTCCTAAAAAGTCCCACACATGTGGTATCCCCGTACTCAGGAGAAGCAGCAAAATGTATTTTGGGGTGCAATTCCACATATAACCATGGCATGTGTGAGCAATATATCATTTAGTGACAACTTTTTGTAATTTTTTATTTTTTTTTGTCATTATTCAATCACTTGGGACAAAAAAAAAAAATATTCAATGGGCTCAACATGCCTCTCAGCAATTTCCTTGGGGTGTCTACTTTCTAAAATGGGGTCATTTGGGGTTTTTTTTTACTGCCCTGCCATTTTAGCACCTCAAGAAATGAGATAGGCAGTCATAAATTTAAAGCTGTGTAAATTCCAGAAAATGTACCCTAGTTTGTAAACGCTATAACTTTTGCGCAAACCAATAAATATACGCTTATTGACATTTTTTTTACTAAAGACATGTGGCTGAATACATTTTGGCCTAAATGTATGACTAAAATTGAGTTTATTCGATTTTTCTTATAACAAAAAGTAGAAAATATCATTTTTTTTCAAAATTTTCGTTTATATCGCAAAAAATAAAAATCGCAGAGGCAATCAAATACCATTAAAAGAAAGTTCTATTTGTGGGAAGAAAAGGACGCAAATTTCGTTTGGGTACAACATTGCATGTCCGCACAATTTACAGTTAAAGCAGTGCAGTGCAAAATTCTGAATTCACCTCTGGTCCTTTAGCTACCAAATGGTCCGGGGCTTAAGTGGTTAAAAAAAAATACAATTTATTGTTCATTTTACTTTATTTATTTTAGTTTGACACTTTTTTCCCCAAAAATACATTTTTTGATCACTTTTATTCCTATTACAAGGGATGTAAAGATCCCTTGTAATAGGAATATGGCATGACAGGTCCTCTTTACAGTGAGATATGGGGTCAATAAGACCCCATATCTCACCTCTAGGCTGGGAAGCCTGAAATAAAAAATAAAAAAAATGATCCTGGCTTTGATCGTACCGGTAAGTCGGTAGAAGCACAGGAGGGCGGCGGGAGGACGTCCCCTCTCGCCTCCCATAAGAACGATCAAGCGGCGGAACAGCCGCTATGATCATTCTTATGGTGTAGGTGTAGGGAATCGCCGGCTGAAAAAGCTGATATCTGAATGATGCCTGTAGCTGCACCCATCATTCAGATATCCCTGCACAAATTCAAGGATGTCATATGACGGCAGGCGGGCGGGAAGTGGTTAAAACGCTTTTTTTTTTTTTTAACACAAAGTTAAGCATGGCCGAGTATGGCGGAGCATGGCTGGTATGGCCGAGTATGGCCAAGTATGGCAGGGTAGTGCAGAGTAGTGCAGAGTATGGTTGGGTATTGCAGGGTATGGGCAGGGTATTGCAGGGTATGGGCAGGGTATCGCAGAGTATAGGCAGGGTATCGCAGAGTATGGGCAGGGTATCGCAGGGTATGGGCAGGGTATCGCAGAGTATAGGCAGGGTATCGCAGAGTATGGGCAGGGTATCGCAGAGTATGGGCAGGGTATCGCAGGGTATGGGCAGGGTATCGCAGAGTATAGGCAGGGTATCGCAGAGTATGGCTGGGTATCGCAGGGTATGGGCAGGGTATCGCAGAGTATAGGCAGGGTATCGCAGAGTATAGGCAGGGTATCACAGAGTATGGGCAGGGTATCGCAGAGTATAGGCAGGGTATCGCAGAGTATAGGCAGGGTATCGCAGAGTATAGGCAGGGTATGGCAGAGTATGAGCAGGGTATCGCAGAGTCTGGGCAGGGTATTGCAGTGATGGCTGAGCAGGGATGGCTGAGCAGGGATGGATGGATCTGTGACTTCACTTGTCACAGAGTAGCGCTGTGGGCACTACACATCCAGCTCACAGCGCTGCTGCCATCCGCTCTCTCCCCTCTCCTCTCACACTGTACCGATCGGTACACAGAGGGGAGAGAGGAAACCGGCGTCATCACTTTGAGCCGGTTTGTTTACAAGTGATCTCTCCATCATTTGACGGAGCGATCACGTGGTAAACGGCCGCGATTAGCGGCCATAGTTACATAGTTACATAGTTACATAGTTAGTCAGGTTGAAAAAAGACACAAGTCCATCCAGTTCAACCGTAAAAAATAAAAATAAAAAAATAAAAATAAACATATATCGTACAATCCCATATACCCAATTCTATACCCACAGTTGATCCAGAGGAAGGCAAAAAAACCCAGAAGAGCATGATCCAATTTGCTACAGCAGGGGAAAAAATTCCTTCCTGATCCCCCGAGAGGCAATCGGATATTCCCTGGATCAACTTTACCTATAAATGTCAGTACCCAGTTATATTATGTACATTTAAGAAAGAATCCAGGCCCTTCTTAAAGCAATCTACTGAGCTGGCCAGAACCACCTCTGCAGGGAGTCTATTCCACATTTTCACAGCTCTTACTGTGAAAAAACCTTTCCGTATTTGGAGGTGAAATCTCTTTTCCTCTAGACGCAAAGAGTGCCCCCTTGTCCTTTGTGTTGACCGTAAAGTGAATAACTGAACACCAAGTTCACTATATGGACCCCTTATATATTTGTACATGTTGATCATATCCCCCCTTAATCTCCTCTTCTCAAGAGAGAATAAATTCAGTTCCTCTAATCTCTCCTCATAGCTGAGCTCCTCCATGCCTCTTATCAGTTTGGTTGCCCTTCTCTGCACTTTCTCCAGTTCCCCAATATCCTTTTTGAGAACTGGGGCCCAAAACTGAACTGCATATTCCAGATGAGGTCTTACTAATGATTTGAACAGGGGCAAAATGATATCTCTCTCTCTGGAGACCATACCTCTCTTAATACAAGAAAGGACTTTGCTCGCTTTGGAAACCGCAGCTTGGCATTGCATGCCATTATTGAGCTTATGATCTACCAAAACCCCCAGATCCTTCTCCACTACGGATCCCCCCAGTTGTACTCCCCCTAGTATGTATGATGCATTCATATTATTAGCCCCCAAGTGCATAACTTTACATTTATCAACATTAAACCTCATCTGCCACATAGTCGCCCAATTAGACAGAGCATTGAGGTCGGCTTGTAATCTACCGTGATCCGTGATGCGCTGGGTCTTCCGGACCCGACGGTCACGGATATTTCCAGGAGCGCCCCAGGGGGCGCGCGGGAGCAAGATTCTGGGAGGACGTCCCTGGGACGTCCTCCCAGAATAACTAGACCGTGCTGTAGCCGTCTTTCGGCTATGGAGCGGTCGGCAAGTGGTTAAAGGAACCTATTTAGAAAATAAAAAACAAACCTTTACAACCCCTTTAAGTCCAGACATTGACTAGGCCACTCCAAAACCTTAATCTTGTTTTTTTTTTTTTTGGAGCCTATCAGAGGTGGGTTTGCTGGTGTGTTTCAGATCAATGTCCTACTGCATAACCCAACTCCGCTTGAGCTTGAGGTCACGAACTGATGGCCAGACATTCTCCTTCAAGATTTTATGGTAGAGTGCAGAACTCATTGTTCCATCAATTATGAAAAGTCATCCAGGTCCTGAAGCTGGAAAGCAGCCCCAGACCATCACACTACCATTACCATGTTTGACTGTTGGTATGATGTTCTTTTATGCAATGCCGTGTAAGTTTTACACCAGATGTAATGGGCACACACCTTCCAAAAAGTCCAACATTTGTCTCATCAGTCCACAGAATATTTGCCCAAAAGTCTTGAGGATAATCAAGATGTGTTTTGGCAAATGTGAGATGAGCCTTTGTGTTCTTTTTGGTCAGCAGTGGCTTTCGGCTAGGAACTCTAGTATACAGTGCAGTAACAAAATATTAAAAAATATTAATAAAAGTGTGTGAACAAAGCAGCAGGTAGAAAGGCTCAAAGCCTCAATACGTAAAGAAAAACAACTGTGATTTCATTAAAAAATAAATGTGTAATCAAATGAGTATCAATTGAATATAATATAAACAAAAAAAGTCTAATGATCCACCACCGAGATTAATTAGACCCACATAAAGTGCTGGTAATTCTTCTACTATTCTTCTAAAACCCCTGATGACGTCAGACGTTGCTGACGAAATGCATCGGATCCCGTGATCCATGCCACATCACTTCCGCCACTTGTTGAAACACAGGTGGAACGCTGTTGGCGTCCCTGCCATTTTACAAAATGCGATTTTACCCTCTGCTTATGTAAGTGCAAGCTGTATATTTTTTATACATTTTCTAAATGGTACTGCACTATGAGGAGCTTTTGTAGTTGTTTTTTTTTTTTTTTTTATGCCATTCCCATTCTGTGATTGTGCCTAACTCTGAGCTGCAGCTTCCTTGGACATCCGTTTGTCTTACTTTTTTTGACTACCTGTCATGGGTCTCAATTTCGTCTGGTGAGTAGGACATTTGCCTAGAAGATGGTGGAAGGAGACGCACTGGAAACATTAGCCATATATGTTTTCTACACCGTCACGTTTGATGTATAGAAGAATTACCAGCACTTTATGTTGGTCTAAGTAATCGGGGCTGGATCATTGGGCTTTTTTTTGTTTATATTATATTCACTTGATAGTCATTTAATTACACATTTCTAATTCTACCATTTGTTTGATGATCTGAATCAATTAAATGTGACAAATATGCAGAAAAATATATATATATTGTTAGACCTTTTGAGAAGAAATAATAATATATTTTTAATAAAAAAAATTATGTCATAAGCCCCATGAGAGAAAGGTGAAAAATGATTTCAACTGTTCCAAACTTTTAATAAATCACCTATCCTTAACCTCCCTGGCAGTATGATTATGTCAGATTTTTGATGCTGAAAGCGGTACAATTATTTTGCATGGAAATTTGTCGTTTTATATTGTAGGCCTGCAATTCTTAGAAATAACTCACTTAAATCTGTCCAAACAAGAGTCTAGTAGACATCGCGGGTATGATAAAGTTTGAAACACAAAATCATAAATTATAATATAATAAATAACTATAAAATAATTATAACAAATAATAATATAATAATAAAAAATGATTCAATAATGTAATCAGAATTGTCGCTGTCATTACTTTCAGTGTTTGATGATGAATTTCCCCACAAATCTCTATAGCTCAATTCTGCAAGTGATTCTAATTTATTATCGCTGTTTTCTAGCTGGTCTAAAACCACTTTTGATGTAAACGGACCCTTTTTGGTTGCAATGGACAATCTCCAGTTTCCAGGCAGAAAGAACAGTATTTATAATATAAAACTGCATGCAGGGCACTGGACAGACCACTAGGGACAAATGGGATGTTAAATTATTTGATACAGTACTGTAATCTGTAAGATTACAGTACTGTATTTATTGTGTGTTTTTACCTTTTTGAATTTGGCGCCGAGCTCTGTCCCCGTGCGGCGCAACGCTCGCAGGGAACGGAGCTCGGCACTGTGAATCGAGCGGAGACACGGCTCGCACACGCAGCGGGGAGACATCGCAGGATTCAGGAGACAAGGTATGTAAGGTGTACATGGATCCTGCGATGCGATTCCAAGTGTGGCTCGGGGTTACCGCTTTTGGTACTGAAAATTCACCCCGAGCCTCACTCGGGAATACCGCTAAGGAGGTTAAACACTATGAACAAACTAATTGCAAAGCTAGAAACCAAAGAACCAAAGATATTTACATTTTCTGGTTGGTTAGATAAAAAAACATGATACCACTAACATGAGTCGACAGACTCGACAATATAAACTCTTGACTCATTGTCCTCTAGATGAAATCCCTGTCTGTGGACAGAGACTATTGTGAAGACTCCAAGAGTTGTTTATTCAGCTAAACTGGCTAACTACTTAGTGAGACTGGCCAATGTTCATGTTAAAGTGGTTGTATACCCATTCTGATAACATTTCTGTAAATGGACAATTGCAGGTTTTAAAATGAGTTGCGCTATATGAAAGTCTCCTTACCGGCTTGCCTTTCCTGTATTCTGTATATTTTTCACTTCCAACGTCACCCGTGAATGCGCCTTATTTCCTATTTTTCCGGCAAGCAGAGACCCTGCCGGAAAATTGCAGGGTCTATGCCGGGGCTGCGTCATTTCCGAGTGTCAACGTCAGCCCCGACATCACGCGAGACTTGATCACGTCTTCTGCAATGTGAAGAGGATCTTGGACACCTTGGGTAGAGCTATTACTGCGCGTGCGCGGGATAGAGACTAATAGCTACTGCGGACGGAAGTAAAATAGAAAACGGAACCCGGAAGACCACAGTTCCTATGGCGGCGGCTAATATCGAGGATGAGCGTTTAGAATATAAAAGAAAAAAACAGTTAGACGATTTTTTGCCACACTCTTAGTGCCCATTTGACTGAAAATCGATATTTAGATTAGAATGTCGTTTAAATAGGGTATCTTTTAGAGAGTTTACTACTGCTTTAAGCAACTCAAAGAAATATCAGATTTTTATATTTTCAAGATATACCAATCATGCTTGTGAATGATATATATATATATATATATATATAGATAGATAGATAGATATATCATGACCATATCTACATGAATATATACATACACCCTGTTCCAAATTATTATGCAAATTCTATTTCAGTGTCACAAAGATTAAATATTTTCTTTTTCAGTTTAACTCATGGATAGCATTGTGTCTCAGGACTCTTTTGATCACTGAAAATAATCTCGGACACCTGTGATAATTAGATTGCCAGGTGAGCCCAATTAAAGGAAAAACAACTAAGGCCCCTTTCACACTGGGGCGGGCAGGTGCGGTGGCGGTATAGCGGCGCGATTTTCAGCGCCGCTATACCGTTGTTATTACCGCGGTATGTGGCCGCTAGGGGGGTGAATTTAACCCTCGCTAGCGGCCGAAAAAGGGTTAATACCGCCCGCAAACCACAGCTATTGCCGCGGTTTGCGGGCGGTATAACCGCGGTGTCCCATTGATTTCAATGGGCAGCTGCGGTAAAGGAGCGGTGAACACACTGCTCCTTCACCGCTGTAAAGATGCGGCTAGCAGGACTTTTGGAGCGGTCCTGCTAGCGCACCGCTTCAATGTGAAAGCCCTCGGGCTTTCACACTGAAGACTGCAGGGCACGATTTTTTCAGGCGGTATAACAGCGCTATTATTAGCGCTAAACCGCCTAAAAAACGTGCTAGTGTGAAAGGGGCCTAATAATTATCCACATTATTAAGCAGAGCACCATTTTCATGCATTATGGGGAAGAAAAAGGATCTCTCTGCTGCCGAAAAGAGTGAAATAGTTCAATGCTTTGGACGAGGTATGAAAACATTAGATATTTCACGAAAACTTAAGCGTGATCATCGCACTATTAAGAGATTTGTGGCTGATTCAGAGCACAGACGGGTTTCGTGCAGATAAAGGCACATTGAGGAAGATTTCTGCCAGATCCATGCATCGGATCAAGAGAGCAGCTGCTAAAACACCATTACATAGCAGCAAACAGATATTTGAAGCTGCTGGTGCCTCTGGAGTCCCACAGACATCAAGGTGTAGAGTCCTCCAGAGTCTTACAACTGTGCATAAACCTTCCATTAGGCCACCACTAACCAATGCTCACAAGCAGAAACAGCTGCATTGGGCAGAAAAATACATGAAGACTAATTTTCAAACAGTTCTATTCACTGATGAGTGCCGTGCAACCCTGGATGGTCCAGATGGATGGAGTAGTGGATGGTTGGTGGACGGCCACCCTGTTCCAACAAAGCTGCGACGTCAGCAAGGCGGTGCTGGAGTCATGTTTTGGGCCGGAATCATGGGAAGAGAGCTGGTCGGCCCCTTTAGGGTCCCGAAGGTGTAAAGATGACCTCTGCAAAGTATGTGGAGTTCCTGACTGACCACTTCCTTCCCTGGTACAGAAGGAAGAACTATGCTTTCTGTAATAAAATCATCTTCATGCATGACGATGCACCATCTCATGCTGCAAAGAATACCTCTGCATCAATGGCTGCTGTGGGGATAAAAGGAGAGAAAGTCATGGGGTGGCCTCCATCCTCCCCTGACCTCAATCCTATTGAGAACCTTTGGAGCATCCTCAAGCAAAAGATCTATGAGGGTGAGAGGCAGTTTACATCCAAACAGCAGCTCTGGGAGGCTATTCTGACATCTTGCAAACAAATTCAAGCAGAAACTGTCCAAGAACTCACAAATTCAATGGATGCAAGACTTGTGAAGCTGCTATCAAATAAGGGGCCCTATGTTAAAATGTAACGTGACCTGTTAAAATGTTTAAAAAGTTAAAATGTTGTTCAAAGTTTGATTGAAATAGCCTTTGATTTCAGTAAATATGCTGCAAACACAACAAATGACAATTTTCAGTTCTTTACAACCTATAAAGTGTTTTGAAACTTACAGTGCGTAATAATTTGGAACAGTGCATTGTAAGTTTTTTATTATGGAAAAAAAAAACTGTTATCATTAGGAGTTTTGTTCAATAAAATTTGAATTGTACTCTTAATAGTTGATAACATGAGAATTATGCTGACTGTTGTTTACATCAATTATTTAGGTAAATGAGAAAAATATCATTGGCATAATAATTTGGAACAGGGTGTATAGCATGTGTTTTTACCTAAATTAATAACTACTCACAGTATCTACAGGAATAACACATTTATCCATATTTACTATATTTTCCAGCGTATAAGACGACCTTTTACACAAAAAAAAAAGACCAAAACGCAGGGGTCATTTTATACGCCGGGTATAAATCGGGGGCGTCTTATATGCCAGCTGCCCCCTGGATGTCAGCCCTCCGGATGCTCGCTGAATGTGCGGTAATACTGTATACATACAGTATACACCGCTGAGCCAATCCCAGCGAGCGATGTATTCTATTAATGAATACAGAGCCTGCTTGGATTGGAGTAACAACCTCTGCCAATCCGAGCAGGCTACATACAGAAGCCTGCTCGGATTGGCTTTGAGAGTCAGAGATGTAGGCTGA
Organism: Rana muscosa; assembly: GCA_029206835.1. Classification (NCBI taxonomy): domain Eukaryota; kingdom Metazoa; phylum Chordata; class Amphibia; order Anura; family Ranidae; genus Rana; species Rana muscosa. The sequence continues at coordinate 121,766,645 of CM055118.1, forward strand.
TGATGTTACAGCCTCTGCCAATCCGAGCAGGCTTTGTATTCATTAATATAATGCATCGCTTGCCGTGATTGGCTCAGCGCGGTATACTGTATGTATGTTACCGAAGCTATTGAACATACGGTATTACCACACATCCAGCAGTCTGACAGACTGGTTGGAAGGGGGTCGTCTTATACGGCAAGTATAGAATAAAACCAACGTTTTACATGGAAGATTAGGGGGTCGTCTTATACGCCCAGCAGCCTTATACGCCGGCAAATACGGTAATAATTTTATGTGATATTGATGAGTGAAATTTTACCCTCACATTGTACTGGTTACCAGAATTTGTAAATATTATATATATATATATATATATATATATATATATATATATATATATATATATATATATATATATACCATACCATCAACATTATACAAGCAGATACACATTATGAAGATTGAACATATTACTTAGAGGATATTTCAGAACAAATATTTCTGCCCTTGGACACGCCTGGTGGATGAAAGAAATATTACCTAAATCTACAAAAAGGTAATCAATAGATCTTTCAACCAATAGAAAAGAAGTTACACATTCTGGGCTAGGCTTATTATAATCTTTATGAGCCTATTCTCAAAAATGGTATATAGGATCAATATAGAAGCCATGGGGGGAACACACTTAATCAGACACACACACTTCATTCATCAACTCATATCTCCACATTCATGAAGATTCATTCACACTAGGGATGCACCGATACCGATACTGGCATCGGTGCCGATACTAGGCATTTTCGCGAGAATCGGTACCCGTGAAAATGCTCAGATACCGAAAACCGATACCGGAAGTGACGTCACACCTCCTCCTCCCCTCCGACAGTGGGGTTCGGAGCAGTACGTGCCTTACGACGCCAGGACAAGAGGGGGAGCGAGAAAATCCACAGCACAGTGGGAACAGGCTGACACTTCTGCTCCTGGCTCTTTTTTTCATTATGCAACATTGCCACGATCCTCTCCTGCCTCTGTAAACAAGAGGGTGGGTGATGTCATGACTCCTCCCATCCTGTTCCTGCACAGAGAGAGAGCTGGCTGGATGGCTGGCTGCTATCCAATAACAGAGAGTGAGGAATCGCCAAGGTCAAGGGGCTGGACAGCATCAGCACGTGTGTTTCTGTGAGGCAGCTGTGGAAGTCGCTGGAAGCAGAACCGAGTAATGAGGAGAGCAAGTCCTGCAAACAGGTTAGTGTAGTATGTACAGGACAGTGTCAGCAGGGTACAGACCAGTCTTATACACTAGCACCATACAATATATACAGACCAGTCTGTACCCCAACACTGTACTGTATATGTTATACACTCACCAGTCTGTAGATGATGTACAGTACGGTGTCAGTGTACAGACTGGTCTGTACCTTACACCCTGTACTGCGCTTTCCTAACACTCTCCTAACACCCTGTACTGCGTCCTCCTAACACCCTCTTAACGCCCTATACTGCGCTCACCTAACACCCTCTTAACACCTTGTACTGCACCCCCCTAACACCCTCCTAACGCCCTATACTGCGCCCTCCTAACACCCTCTTAACGCCCTGTACTGCGCCCTCCTAATGTCCTGTACTGCGCCCTCCTAATGCCCTGTACTGCGCCCCCCTAATGCCCCGTACTGCGCCCTCCTAATGCCCTGTACTGCGCCCTCCTAATGCCCTGTACTGCGCCCTCTTAACGCTCTGTACTGTGCCCTCCCTGTGTTGCCTCCTTCTTCCCCCACCAGCTGTCACCTCTGCCCCCATGTCTTTCAATGACCCTCCAATCCTATTCCCCCAGCCATCACAGCCTTTTTCTTCTCAATTCTCCCACCCCACAATCCCTATTTCACCCCTTCCTCAACTACCCTGCCCTCACTTACCCCTCTATCTCCCACCCTGCCCTCATCCCAGCCTCGCCCAACTCCCTAACAACCCCCCCCCCAACCTATGCAAGAGATATCGGTAATTGGTATCTTGCAAAAAAGTATCAGTACTCGTACTCAGTGTTAAAAAAGTGGTATCGGTGCAACCCTAATTCACACCTTATACTTTGAAACTCTGATGACGCAAGACGTAATCCCTCTCTATGCAGAAGCCATTTTGGAAACCCAGGCAGCCATTTTAAAACTATGGTAACCATCATTTCAAACCCGTAGCCATTTTGGAAAGGGTAATTATGTCATATTGATTTTTACCTTATATTCAATTGTGTTATATTAAATATTGTTTTATTGATTATTATATACAGTTGGATAACTATGTCTCTCGAGTTGATAAACGCCTTGTAGATTTTTCTCTAAGCTTCAATTTTTCATTATAATTTTTATAGTTTCCATTCTATTGACATAGCAAATGTCTAATTTTATTTCACATTATTAATCACTTAGTTACCTGCAGTATAGTAACGGTTGAATTTGTGAAATACAGGCGTTCTGTCTAATCGTAATTTTTACTTGGTTATTGATTCTACAGGGAGGTTTTATCATTTCTGTGTCATTTAAAAAGTACAACACTGCCATTAGCGGGTGTTTAAATGAGTTTTCTTGATTTTATGTAACAATTGTTTTTGTCTACTAATATATATAACTATTTTGTATGAATACATGTCTGGTGAATAAATCTCCTATTTTTAGTCTGTGTTCATATTGATTGATCCTGTATCTTAAAAATATTATCCTTGAAAAATTACTCATTTATAAATTCCGTGCAGGAAAATGATCCTCATAAGCACGACATATTAATTGGAGGCACTTGCTGAGACTTACATTAATATTTTGTACAAGATCGATCATAGTTATTGTGGTGACATAAATAATATTTTGCATAAGATTATTATTTATTAATTAAAAAAAAAAAATTCCCCCAAAATGTCTGGTCAAAGTGACTCTTCTGCTGCTAGTGCTTGTCCAGAGTCAGTCCCTAGTGGTGATATTAATATCCAATCAAAATTGGCACAAATACAGGACATGTTGAAAATTGTTTCTAAAATTGAAATGGTGGACCGTTTCAGGAAAAAATTGTCTATTGAATCTGTTCTAGAGATATACATTAAAGAACTTAAAAGCCAGGCCAGTCATTTAATAAATGACATGTGGAATGTGGAAGGTCAAAACTATGAACTCACAGACAGCTTCTCTAAGAAAAACGACACAAAAAGGCGTGATGGTATAATTTTCGAATTATGGCCTGTCCTGCTGTATCTTTGTAATAAATTTCAACTTCAAAATATCCAACAAGGGAAGGATACATTAGAGTCCCAGTCCTGTTTAAAAGAAAAGGAATGTGAGCTCACTAAAAAAAATGAAGGAGGCCACTGATAAGGCAGATCGTTATCACAATTTCAGAATGAAACTGCAAGGTCAATTTGAATGGTTGCAAAAGACCAGTAAAAAAAACAGGATACAAATCACTGATTAAATGAAAAGTGTAAACAATCAAAAGAAGAGCTGGAGAGTTATAGGCAAGGAAAATTACGAAAGTTGCAGAGTAGTAGGCAGTGGAGAATTAGAAAGAGAAATAGATCAGCTAAGGTCAAGACAGGAAATTTTAATTAAACAATTAGGAGAATTAAAAAAAACAATTGAAGTTCATGCCCCAGGGTAGTGCTCAGATGCCTAACGCTAAATAATCCCAGATCTGACTCTCAATCTGAAGGTTGTGATTTAGACAGCGGAGAGGAATCAGAAAAAGAACCCATGTCCTACCTCAAGCCATCTGCAGAGCACAGGGTGGTAAGAATTGAACCACCACATAAAGGTAGGTCTAATCAGTTTTATCCAGGTTCATAGACATGCACCCCTAAACAGGATGCCTTAAAAATAATGAAATTATGGAAAAGTGCCATCCCAGTCTTTAGGAAGAAGGGATCCATGTATATCACTGACCACCTTGCGGACTATGAAAATACCCTTTTAGTTTTAGGCCTGGACGATGACCAGTCTAGGATTAATTTCTTGCCATGGGTATTTGAAACCAAATAGCATAGATTCTGTAAATCTTTAAAAGGCCTGTTTGGTACTTCATGGCAAGAAATTAAACCGGTGAATACAAAGAAAGGCCTGAACCTATAACTAAATGTGTGGCTGAAACTCATTTATCTCCTCAATTGTTACATTTTGAAACCAAGAAAAAGACATATGCTTATATAGTCAGAGGAGATATGCCACATGGTTTCCCCAGGTGGAGACCAGATACCCCACCAGTCGGGGGGGGGGCAGAGACCCCCCCTTCAGAGGGGGAGCACAAAGATCACCTCAGGAGTATCCTCCAAGGGAACTGGACCCGAGGTTTAGGAGAAACTATAGGGAGTATCTCCAAAGGGCCAGATTTAACCCTGAGGGTGGAAACCCTCACTATAATAATCAGGTATAATTTCCCCCGGGGACCTACACAGGTAAATGGGGATCCACCACACGTTAGGACACCCCAAAATCCCCGGGAAGATAGGGAGCAACTAAGGCCCCGACCACCACTCCAGAACCAAGACAGGGATATGTCTGATCAAGCTGAGTAAGAAATCCCAAGAAATTACAAAAACCGGGTCCCACAACCCAATTCTGATAGGCCCGTGAGCAACATGGAGACAAAAATAGATAGAATGATTGATATGTTAAACGGTTTCATTGCTGCGTGGAACCTAAAAAACCCTTCTTTAGGGACAAATCCTGTGGCCAGCCAAGGGCCACAGAGCCTTTGAAGCGTCCATGTTAAATTAAATCAAAGGAATGCACTGAATAAAGGCATAGGAGACAGAGGTTCTAACACCACTTTTCCCCAGGTCACAGTAATGAGGATCCTGAAATCCCTACCATGTCGATCTTGGTCATTAGATATCAATTATTCTCCTATTTTTCAGTAGTCACTTTATTCCTCTGACATAAGCAGGTCGCTCAAAACAGCCCAGTTCCAAGAAGCCACCAAAGACGGTAATTCCAGAGGAAGACCAAATCCTAAAGGCGCTAATGATGTCAGGAGGCCTAAATGGTCTGATATTCTGGTAAAAGATGAGGAGTCATCAGCATAAGGTAGTTTGATTGCCTCAAAAGAGTTGTATTGACACCCTAAAGGGGGGAGATCTTATTTGTTTTATTCCTCCCAAGTAGAAGGTTGACTGTCATGTCAAATATGTTATTACTGACAGTAAGTAGGTCACATGTAAAACTGCGATGTCCTGATGATTTTATCCTTACAGAATCGCTGCATTTAAGCTCTAAAATGATTCTGAAGAGTGCAATTCAGTTGTTAGTGTCTGGTGTCTATAGCTATAAATAAATGTCCTCATGTTAATGAGCCCTGGAGCTATACCTCCCATAGCAACAGTATCATACATTGTCTTGCCATCCAGAGTGTTCAGATAAAAGACTGATCACACAATGGACTAAAGGGGGGGCTCAGAGGAAGCCCAAAATACCAGCTTGACACTGAGATCGCAAACACAGGTCATGTTAGTAAAAAACATATATGTCTTTTCTCATGGAATCCATTTTCCTTTACAGGACTAAGATGTCCATGAGTCAATCAGCAGAACTGAGAGTCAAATGTGTGTGAGACATCCAGAGAAGGGACCGTACGGGGGAACCAGGGATACCACTGATGGCCAGTCTACCAGGACAGACCCGTCAGAATGGCCAAGACCAAAGTTGCCCGGAGTGATCCATTTCCCACCAACAAACGGATGACGGCCCTGAGATGCACACATCAATCGGAAACCCATCTTTCTCCAAAGGAATTACACCTATTGACAAGTGTCGACAGCCCTTTAAACATTTCATACCCACAGTTCTGAACCTTCTCAAACAAGACTTATCAGGCCCGAATGAGGCCATATTTCTTTATGAGTCTACCTCGATAATTGTCTCAACGGCTACGACATTTGGATTCCCTTATCGTGGGGGTTATGTTAGACCTTTTGAGAATAAATAATAATATCTTTTTATTTATTTTTTATGTCATGAGCCCCATGAGAAAAAGGTGAAGAAAGGGTCACAATGATTTGTGGCATTCATTAAGTCAAGTACTGATGTTAGATGAGATAACCTGGCTTGCAATCCAATTTCCGATTAATCCCAAAGGTGTTCAGTAGTGTTGAGGCCAGGGATCTGCTTAGATCAGTGTTTCTCAACCTTTTTTCAGTCAAGGCACCCTTCAAAATTATGGACAGTCTGGAGGCACCCCTTTCTAAAATATAAAAAACTATTCTAATAGCTTTACATTATGCAGCAACATCCACGCGTAGGACACCAACGTTAGAGGTGATTTATTCTTTCAAAGCAAATACACTTTTGCACACTTGTTTTGACTATTATTCCAATGTTTCTCTTCTCCCTCAGTTCAGTTTCTCCCCATCAGTCTGCTAATGTCACCCCAGTGCTGAGGGAGAGGGGCACAGGAAGGACAAACAAGAATGCTGTGGAGGCAACAGATATCCTCCTTATTAACTGATGACATCATGGGTAACTTAGAATGCCAGTGTCTAGTCGTGCATAATGAAAACCCCTGGCTTTGTTTAACAAAAAGGCAGGCTTGATTCACCTGCTGGTTTTGTATCCAATTTTTGATTTTTTGCCAAGGCACCCCTGAAGAAACCTCAAGGCACCCCAGGGTGCCTGGGCACCCTGGTTGAAAAAGGCTGGCTTAGATCACTCAAGTTCCTCCACACCAAACTCGGAAAACCATGTTTTTTGGAGACTGGCTTTGTGCTCAGGGGCATAGTCATGCTGGAACAGAAAAGGGCCTTGCCAGGCTGTAAACAAAAGGTCTGAAGTGCACAATTGTCTTGATATGTTGTTGCATTAACAGAACCCATCACTGGAAACACCTGAACTCAAGAATTTGGAGGGTTGTCCAGATATGATTTACCATATTTTATATATGTAGCTTCAATCTGTCTGAATCTGAAGGAGCATAAGACATTAAAGCCACTTTCAAAGCGATTGTACAATAATCTGATCGTTAGTACACAGCTTTCGAGAGCCAATCACAACAGTTCATTCATAAATGATCTGAAGGGACAAACATGAAAATGTTTCTTGTACGATACTAGAATGTATGAATTTTGTTTTACAGTATTCTTTCAAAAAAAATCAGAAGAGCAAGACCACGCATGCTCGGTAAAAAATAATACATTACAATACAATACAACACATGATATCACTTCTGAGGTTGTATTCTGTCATACGAGAATTTTCGGAACTTTAGTATCCTCTTCATTTTCTATATGAGACTAGCATGCAAGAAAAAAACAAAAAATGGATGATCATTTGTCTGACATTCTTATCGTGTCTATGGGACTGGAGGTATTCTGTAAATCCAACACTGCCAATGTCATGAAACCCATCCTCAATTACCTTATTAGTTTCTATAAATTACTATGTTTTTATGCCAAAGTCATATTTACTAAGGTTCATAAAACAGGTTAAAAAAAAAGGATTGAATTACACAGCTCATTGCAGAACTAAGGTCTGGTCAAGGAGATATAAAAGCTCTCAGCCGTGATGAAGAGGTTAAAAAGAAAGAGGGTTAACTGTGATTTTTATTTTTTCGATTAGCTACATGCCTTAAGGAAACAATATACTTTCTTCAATGTAATCATCAAATCTATTTACAGCATCAATGCTGTGCAATTTCATTTAATTAAAATTAATTAACTCATCCCTTTGGAGGCAAGTTTAGAAAGGTTAGGGTGAGGATTCTACTTAGGCCACCTAAAGGCTATGTAAAGGTTTGGTTTAAAAAAAATCAAATCAAAGGGTTAACTGTGTGCTAGTGTTTATGTGTATGGTGTGAGGCCTGGTTCACACTTGTCCGACAAACGCTCCGACATTAGGAGCTCATGTCGCATGACGTGTGAAAATCAATGAATCCCTATGAGAGCCGTCTTAACTGGTCCGACACAAGTCGGTCCGACATTAAAAATGCTCCCTGTACTACTTCTGTCCGACTTTGATCCTACTTCAGCCCATTGAATATCATTGAAGTCGGATCAAAGTAGGATCCTTGTCCTTACCATCTGACATTTGACATCCGACATGGTGATTACAGCAGCAGTAAAAGGAATTTATCTCACCCTGGGATTGTTTTGATTGGTCAAAGGACAAGTCAGACTAGCACAATGTCGGATCAAAGTAGTATCCTGTTCATGAATGTCGGATGGATGTCGGACCAATGTAGGATCAATGTAGGACTGATGTCGCAGAGCAAAGAAGGATGAAAGTCGGATGAATGTCGTGTAGTATCAGTGTGAACCCAGCCTTAGGGGCTTTTACTAAGGCCCCATGCACACGAGACGCTGTTATTTGCTGTTAAACGCGCGTTCAGAGGCAGTTGGACACTTTTTTCAACTGCTCCTGAACCCATTCAATGTTATCCTATGTGTCCATGCACACAGTCTCGTTTATTGCCGTTTTTAGGCAGTTGCGTTTAACCTCGTTTTTCCAGAAGCAAAAAAATGGGTTCAGACGCAAAAGTTTTCCACGTTTCAGACGCAAAACGCGGCTAAACGCCACTAAACGCGGCAAAACGCGGTACCGGCGTTTTGCCGCGATTTCGTTTATTAGCGTTTTTAAAGGTGACCTATTTTTTTACATTAGAAATCTCAAAAATGATGGCAAATGATGAAAAACCATCAAAAAAATATGAAAAAAAACTGTAATTGCTTGCATTGCACTGTAGACAATCCACAACTTGTGGCAGGTGACGTGGCAAGTGGACAATCCACAACTTGTGGCAGGTGATGTTGCCAGGTGACGTGGCAGGTGGAAATCCACAAATTGTGGCAGGTGACGTGGCCAGGTGACGTGGCAGGTGATGTGGCCAGGTGACGTGGCAAGTGGACAATGCACAACTTGTGGCAGGTGACGTGGCCAGGTGACGTGGCCAGGTGACGGGGCAGGTGACGTGGCAAGTGAACATTCCACAACTTGTGGCAGGTGACGTGGCAGGTGACATGGCCAGGTGACGTGGCCAGGTGATGTGGCAAGTGGACAATCCACAACTTGTGGCAGGTGACATGGCCAGGTGACGTGGCAGGTGACGTGGCAAGTGGACAATTCACAACTTGTGGCAGGTGACGTGGCAGGTGACGTGGCAAGGTGACGTGGCAAGTGGACAATGCACAACTTGTGGCAGGTGATGTGGCAGGTGACGTGGCCAGGTGACGTGGCAAGTGAACATTCCACAACTTGTGGCAGGTGACGTGGCCAGGTGATGTGGCCAGTGGACAATCCACAACTTGTGGCCAGGTGATGTGGCAGGTGACGTGGCAAGTGGACAATTCACAACTTGTGGCAGGTGACGTGGCCAGGTGACGTATCAGGTGACGTGGCAAGTGGACAATCCACAGCTTGTGGCAGATGATGTGGCAAGTGATACGCTAAATACAAGTACACTGCTGCTCTCTCAGCTGCTGGTCTCCCAAAATGGCTGAAATGGTTAAATAATAATGTTTTTTGAGCTTAGGGAGGGTCTTATGATGTTTCTTAACTAAACGCCTATAGACGCAAACGCGGTAAAACGCCGCTAAAATCGCGGCAAAACGGGCGTTTTTAAACGCCGGTTTTAGCCTTTAAAAACGTGTGTTCAGCAGAGTTTGCACCGGCGTCTCGTGTGCATGGGGCCTAAGGGAAGTGATGGATTTTATTCCCTGCTTCGCAGGGGCTTCTCCTCTTCTCGAGTGCCCCAGTGGAGAGCCACGCTCCCTCGGGGCACTTGTGCGGGCGCGCTTCCGTGTCCTGCTGCTGCGTCCATTGACACAGACAGCAGGACTCAGCCCCTCCCCTGGCTCCTGATTCATTGGATTTGATTGACAGCAGCGGGAGCCAATGGCTGTGCTGCTATCAATTTATCCAATCAGGACCCGAGACACCGGCTGGAGCTGGTGTGCTCGTCCCCGTCGCTGGAAAGACCGGGTTCAGGTAAGTAAAAGGGGGGCTCTGGGGGGCTGCTGCATCACAGGCGGTTTTTCACCTAATGTATAGAATGCATTAAGGTGAAAAACCTTGAGGGTTTACAACCCCTTTAAGTTCCTCGACACCAAGCTCATCAAACCATGTCTACAGAGCTAGCTTTGTATACACAGGGGCACAGCCAAGCTGAAACAGGAAAGGACCTTCTCTAAACTGTTAAAATGTTGGAAGCACATAGTTGTATAATATCTTTGTATGTTGCAGCATTAACAGAACCCTTCACTGGAAACACGTGAACTCAATGTCAGAGATGTCCATATAGGTTTGACCATATAGTATATATGTGGCTTCAGGGCTGGTGCAAGGAGTTTTGACACCCTAGGCGAAACTTCATTTTGCTGCCCCCCCTGGTTTCGTCCCTGACTCCATCCCCTTTGCACTGCCCATGTATACTGTGGAGGTGGCGGGGGTTGAGATTTTTACGGCGCGTCTCCACCTTTTTCTTCAGCCATGGACCGCAGGCCCGTACCTGCGCCTCTGGACCAAGCCTGAAGACAAATATTTCCTCACGCCAGCCGTGGTCCACACTCCGCAGGTATATGGACAGGCTAGGGCAGTATACAGACAGGCTAGGTCAGTAAACAGACAGGCTATGGCAGTATACAGACAGGCTAGGGCAGTATACAGACATGCTAGGGCAGTATACAGACAGGCAGCCTCACCTATGTCAGCATTGCAGAAGGTGTGCTGGGGGCGCACGGGGGAGCAGCTGCAGGCATCGGCCAATCGATCCGAGGACCAGAGCAGGAACAGAAGGGCAACAGGAGCCAGAAGGAAACCAGGGCCGACTGCATTTCTCAAAGCCGCATGTGGATCACAGGGAGAGCAGATCGGTATCCCGGGCGCTGTGTGCTGTGTAGGCCTCACCTGGTGATCGGGGGATCAGACTCCTTCTCCTGGACACTCTGCCAGGACCCTCTGTACTGGGTGACGGGAGGATGAAGATGACGGGGAGGGGGGCATACTGCAGACACGAGAAGTCCGGCATCCCAAGAGGAGGTGGAAGGGAGGACAGACAGCCGGATCTGGGCAACTTCCCTCATTTCTGGGGAGACACATGGAGAGGGGTCCTTACAGGACTGTCCATGGAGAGGGAGCTTTTAGTGACCGGAAGTCCCCTTTCCTTCTCTGTCTGTCCCGCACAGCCGAACAGTAAGGAGGAGACCTCCGGCACCCCGACTGGTGTGCGCTCTAGACCGGCTCCTACCTTGCCTATAGGTAGCGCCGGTCCTGTGTGGCCTAATCTGTCTGAATCAAGGGCAACAAAAAACAGTTGGCCTAGGGGGCAGAAAGTTTAATTCCAACCCTGTCTACATCATGAAACCCAGCCTCAATTATCTCATACGTTTCCATAGGTTGCTACATTTTCATATCAATATTATATCTACTAGGGTCCATGAAACAGGCAGAAATAATTATTGGTTTAAACAGATCCTTGCAGAACTATAGTCTGACCAAGGAGCTATAAAAGCCCTGAGTTGTGAAGAGGTTAAACAAAAACAGTTACTTTTGATTTTTTTTACCTAAATGCCTTAAGGAAACAATACACTTTGTTCAATGTAATCACGATAAAATCTATTTACAGCATCAGTGCAGTGCAATTTCATGTAATTAAAATCAATTAATCCATCCCCTTGGAGGCATTAAAAATAACAACACCTTTTAAAAAACGGAAACATAAATCTACATAAAAACTAGTCTAGATAGAATTGTATTTGAAAGAAAATAGATAAAAATACGTGGTTTTATCATTTCAATATTGTTTTTTTAGGGCCAAGAACATGAAACACAGATAGTAAAATATAAACGCATTCACTGATATTTTTTTTTAAATAGCGTAGCCTCCCTGGCGGCATGATTATGTCAGATTTTTGCATCTTAAAGCGGTACATTGTTTTGCATAGAGATTTGGCATTTTATATTGTAGGCCTACTTGACGTAATTCTTAGTAATAACACACTTAAATCTGTCCAAACAAGAGTCTAGTAGACATCCCGGGTATGATAAATTTTAAAACACAAAATCATAAATTCTAATATAATAAATAACTATAAACAATTATAAAAAATTATAATATAATAATAATAAAATTAATTTCCCCACGAATCACTATTACTCAATTCTGCAAGTGTTCTAATTTACTATCGCTGTTTTCTAGCTGGTCTAAAACCACTTTTGACGTAAAAGGGACACTTTATGGTTGCAATGGACAATCTCAAATTTTCAGGCAGAAAGAACAGTATATATAATATTAAAAGTGCATGCAGGGCACTGGACAAAGCATTAGGGACAAAAGGGAGGTGAAATGATATCATACACTAATGTAAACTGTAAGATTACAGTGTATGTACTGTATGTGTTATGAATTTTGTACTTTTTGAATTTGCCGCCGGGCTCCACCCGCATGTGTCGCGACACTCGCCGGGAACAGAGCCCATCATACAGAGCATCGGGCGGAGGACACAGCCCGCAGACACAGCAGGGGAACATCGCAGAATCCTGGGGACAAGGTAAAAAACCTGCACCAGGATCCGGAGATGCAATCCCGAGTGTGGCTCGTGGTTACCCCTAATGATACTGAAATTTAACCCCGAGCCGCACTCGGAATTACCGCCAGGGAGGTTAAGGTGTATCTAAAACCCAAACTTTACATTTTTCATGGAATGATTAAGCCTCTTTGTCGGGTCTTTTTGTACCATCTATATTGGGGAGATTTCTCTTTACTTCCTGTCCTCTACAGGTGAAACTCGAAAAATTAGAATATCGTGCAAAAGTTCATTTATTTTACTAATGCAACTTAAAAGGTAAAACTAATATATGAGATAGACTCATTACATACAATGCAAGATAGTGCAAGCCGTGATTTGTCATAATTGTCATGATTATGGCTTACAGCTCATGAAAATCCCAAATCCACAATCTCAGAAAATTAGAATATTGTGAAAAGGTGCAATATTCTAGGCTCAAAGTGTCCCACTCTAATCAGCTAATTAAGCCATACCACCTGCAAAGGGTTCCTGAGCCTTTAAATGGTCTCTCAGTCTGGTTCAGTAGGAATCACAATCATGGGAAAGACTGCTGACCTGACAGTTGTGCAGAAAACCATCATTGACACCCTCAAAATGTAATTGCAAAAGAAGTTGGATGTTCTCAAAGTGCTGTATCAAAGCACATTAATAGAAAGTTATGTGGAAGGGAAAAGTGTGGAAAAAAAAGGTGCACAAGCAGCAGGGAGTTTTACCTGTATACACAACAAGAAGTGAGAGTAAATCCACAGCAGGGTGGGGCCGAGGGGTAGGCAGAAAGCAGGCTTCAGCAAGAGGTGAAGCCTTTTGCCCCTGGTGCTAAATTACCTTTTTTTTCTGCTCCACAGTGAGAGAAATCCCCTCTTAGACAGTCATCACTGGAACAAGTGTCCCCATTGGAAAATCCCCCACCCTGCTTTTCCTGACCTGTTAACTCAAAAGTTTGGATTTTTCTTCACTAGCCTTGGCTAGGTCAGGGCTAGCGAACTATGAAATTATCACACCCTCTGGTGTACTGCAGTGTGGTGTTTTTGAGCTTTTATTACCCGGAGATGTTTGTGAGTATATTTGCATTAAAAAAGTTGGTGTTTTCAGCAATATTACTCTTATGACCCTTTGTATTTTCTCCTGAATCTTGCTGCGGAGAATTGCACTTTCCAGACAGCCAGCGGAGGACCCGGTGAAGGTAGTTACCATACCCTGGTGCAAATTATAATTCTCATCAGCAGTATATAGCAGTCTTGTGACTTCTATTAGTGTCTAGCAGAGCACTGGTAAAGCTTGTAGGAGGAGCTTTCATTGATTGTCCTATGAGGCTGCAGAACCCCTGACCCTCTGTCTGGACAGTGCTGATTGGCCCTGTGTTGATCACATGCACCCTCCCAAAAAAAAAAGAAAAAAAAACTCTCAAGCAATACACACCAAACTGAGCATTTGCAGGTTGTCCACAAGGCTCTGTTCTTTTAGGAGATGGATTGGGGACAGTGGAAGAGGGGAAGGATCAGAGAAGACAGGATCAAACAGCCTTTTTACACAATGCGGATGATCAACCCCTTAGGTTCCACAGTAAGTATAACTTTACTGCATATACAGACTGATTTTACTGTTGTGGGTCTAGTAACACTTTAAACACGAGGAACTGTGGTGTTTTATTTTCACAATTTCCTACATTGGCCCTAGTGAAGCCCTGAAATATTCCTTCGGGAGTGGACTTTTATGCCTCGTTTCCACTGCGCGGATCGGTTTGGTACGGTTCGGTACGGTACGCTATTTTGGGTGTTTCCATTATGAAAGCGTGCCATTAAACCGAACCGTACCGCACCATTCAGGGTCCTGCTTCAGACGTGGGGCCATAGAAAATGGAACGGTACGGTTAGGGCGGAGCTACTGGCGTCACACGATACATTCCACTGATTGGTGGACAGAAAATCGTCAATGCTGACGTCAAAGCAAAGCGCCAAACAAGCACCTTGTCGCCCTCAATATAAAGGAGAAGGATGCCTGCAAACAACAGCAGGGTCTGGTCATCTGAGGAACTATCTACTTTCCTAAGGATTATTGGTGATAGCGTTATTCAGAGTGAGCTTGATGGATCAGTGAGAAACGAAAAGGTGTACAAAGATATTTCTCAACGAATGGCAGTCGAGGGATTTGAACGGACATCGGGGCAGTGCAGGGCAAAGCTTAAGAAGCTTAAAGGACAATATAAAAAAATTAAGGACGACAACAGCCGTAGTGGAAACAGTCGGAGTACTTGGAGGTGGTACGACGACATGGACGCCATTTACGGACATAGGCCGGCAAACCAAGGCAGGGAGGGTGGTCTGGACTCTGCAACTGCAATTCTCGAATCCATGGTAGACCCCTTTGGTAAGTTTTCATTTTTTTTGATGCCATAGGATTTCGCTATGCTAACCTGTAAAAAAAATATATATAACCAAATGTTTTTTTCAGAAACAGCTGATGGACTCTCCAATGATGCGTCAAACTTGTCAGATGATGGACCTTCAACGTCTTTCAGCAGCACCAGTAGTATCTCATCAAGCCAACCACAGAGTACCCAACCACAGATTAGCCTACTACAAAGTACCCAACCACAGAGTACGCCCAATGCACCCCAGCACAATGGTAAGACATGATGATAATAGTGAAATGTGTGCATTTTCTTAAAATAACTAATCAGTGGGGTAGAAGAGCAGTGGGTACAGAGGTGTAAGAGGTGAGAAGGGGGTTCAGCAGTGGGGCAGATGTGCAGGGGGTACAGAGGTGTAAGAGGTGAGAAGGGGGTTCAGCAGAGGGGCAGATGTGCAGGGGGTACAGAGGTGTAAGAGGTGAGAAGGGGGTTCAGCAGTGGGGCAGAAGAGCAGTAGGGCAGATGTGCAGGGGTTACAGTTGTGGGGCAGTAGATAAATGTGATGCAGTCTGGTGTGGCAGATGAGAAAGGGGGTTACAGTATTGTTTTGACAGATGTTACCAAAAACACTAGTTTGATATTTTGTATATTATAGGTCATAGGAGACGTTTGCAGTTGGATCTGCGCACAGTCATGGAGGATATGAGGGCAGCAGAAGAAAGGCAGCTGGAAAGAATTGAGAACGAATCTGAAAGGCGGTTTCAGGCACTGCGTCAGGATGCACAGGAGGAGGCAGAAATCGCCCGTCAGCAGATGGAGCAGCTGTCTACCTTCAACCAGGCCTTCCTCGGTGTCCTAGGTCAGCTTGTTCAAGTCCTTTCAGCCAGTCGTGAACCCAGGTCACCACCCAGACCGTAGTGCCTTTCATGTAGCAAAGGACCTGTACCCATTTTTTTTTTATTCATTTTTTATTAAAAAAAAATCTTAGTTTTCTTTAACAGAATATATGGAACGATTAGTTTTTTACGAAATAAAAACCATGAGCGAATTTTTTGAGTATGTATTTTTTATTATAAAACATTATTAACAATATAGCAAAAAGGTATTAAAATTTTTAATAAATCATGGTAAAAATTTAAACATTGAGGTGCAGCATCAGAGCCTGGCGTATTTCACTGCACTCTTCTTCCATATCATGGGGTGCTATTACTGGTACTGGCTCTTCTGGAGATGTATTCCAATCCTGGTCAAAGTCTTCTCCATGACTTTCACAAAGATTGTGAAGAGCACAGCAGGTAAGCACCATGGATTTGGCAAGTTTAATGTCACTGTCATTCCTCTTCATAAGACACCTCCATCTACCCTTAAGTCTTCCAAAAGCATTTTCCACTACGACACGTGCCCTGGATGTTTTTTTGTTGTAGGTTTGCTGTTCTGTTGTCAGGCGGCCATTGTCAGGAAATGGTTTCAGGAGCCAAATTTGTAAAGGGTAGGCAGAGTCCCCAAGAACATAATACCCAACATTGACCCCACAAATGTTCTTAGTGGAACCAGGGTACAGTCCTCCCTGGCCAACCCAGTCCCAAAATGTGGACAATCGTAGAACACGAGCATCAATAGCACCAACACACTGTGGAAGGCCCCACCTGTTCTCAAAGTACTCAGCCATGTCTTTAAGCTTTTCCCTGTCCGGAAAATGCACAATTTCAGGAGCTAGCAATGTGCAGACAGCCTTACAGAAGTCCTGCACACACCGGCACACTGAAGATTTACTTACACCGAAAAGATGACCAATACTTCTATATTCACTGTTGGTAGCCAGCTTCCACAGTGCAATGGCAACTCTTTTCCTCACTGGCAAACTGGCTCTGAAGTTGGTGCTTTGCTTCTCCATCGCTGGACGTAGCTTGGTACAAAGGTATGAGAAGGTTTTCTCAGACATTCTAAAATTCTGTACCCACTGTGTGTGTGTGAATCCCGGGACGGTCACATCCCACCACTCATTGGCACGGGGGAAAGCCCAAATGACTGGTCGGCGGCGCTGATTTGCCAAAAGCAGAAGCATCTAAAAAAAAAAAAAACAGATGGTAACATATCACAAAAAAAAAACATTATACATATATAACATATGTGTCTGGTGGGTCATTGTGTGTGTGTGCATGTCAGGTAGGTGGGTCAGTGTGTATGTGTAAGTCAGGTAGGTGGGTCAGTGTGTGTATGTGTAAGTCAGGTAGGTGGGTCAGTGTGTGTTTGCATGTCAGGTAGGTGGGTCAGTGTGTGTGTGTATTTAAGGTAGGTAGTGTGTATGTCAGGTAGGTCTGAGTTAAGTCGGTCAGTTGTGCTTACCCTATAGCGCTGCCGTCTTTGTCTTTGCCGCACAAAGGTGTACTTCTCCTCCCGGCTAAACATCCAAGCTAGCAAATTTCTTTTCTTGAATGCTGTGTTTCTCATTGCCGCTCGCAACCTTCTCTCATACAGTGCGGCATGTATTTGGACTACAAAGAACCAAAAGGCCAGTAGAGAAAACACAAGCTGCTGGATAACCTCCATTATTGTTTTTGTTGTGTAGCTGGCGCTGACTGACGCTGCGTCACGTTTCTCGTCGCACTAGTGTGACATCACGCAAGGCATTTTTTCTAAAATCTGTATGGCCCCTGGCGGTCCGACTTGCAGTGGAAACGCTCACGAGAATAGACCGGACCATTCTAACCGTTCCAAACCGTACCGACCCGAACCGTTCCGCTCAGTGGAAACGTAGCATAATTTTCACACAAGATTGTTTATATTGGTCCCCTAGAGGAGCCCTGAACATTCCTTTGGGAGTGGACTTTCATTTCTATTACAGTATTGTTTAATTTATATTGTATATGGTTTAATTTTTTCATTTTATTGGTGATTTTAGTAATTGATAATATTTATATCATTTTACCGTTTGATTGCATTGTGATTTTCATGGTTAGAGGTTTTGCACACTCTTTTTGTCTATTATTTGTTTTTCCCTGTATCCGAAACACAGAGTGCAGCATTACCCCCTGGCACCGAGCTCAAAGTTACTTGGCAGTTTACTTCCATCACTAGGATAGACAGCCTTACTAGCCAATAGAGGGGCAGTGTAGGAAACCAGTGGCCATGGAAGTTGGATACTGTTTGCAATGAGAATTGCCCAGCTATTTATAAGCCCCATACACACGGTAGGACTTTTTGACAACAAACTTCAAAATTTGCAGGTTTTCAAAAAAATCCTACCGTGTGTCAGCTCCATCGGACAAACTTTTTCGTTTTTCATCGGACAAAAGTTCACTCTGCAAACGGACAAACTTTTCGGAAACAAAAGTCCTACGGTGCAAAGTCCTATCGTGTGTACAGAAATCCATCAGACTTTAGTCCAAAGTACAAACATGCATGCCCAGAACCAATGTTAAAATCAACCAACAATAGCAGAAGTTGACCAAAGGGTGTCGGTAAAGAGCAGAAAAGAGCAGAAAAACCACGTGATTTTGGGAAAGTTTGCAGAAAAAGTTCTGCCGTGTGTATGCTATGGGTGTTCCCGGCCAACGCCCTTCAAACAAAAATCCACGGAAAAGTTTGTTTGAAGTCCGATCGTGTGTATGAGGCTTTAGAAGCAGCTTAAAATATACTCTATACTCAGGTTTTTTGTATATTAACCACTTGCCATCCCCCCATAGCAGTTTTACTGCTACAGAGTGGCCACTGTGCGCAAGATCACGTAAATATATATATATATATATATATATATTGTGAGGGGGTTAGCTCGGCAGCGGGTGTGTGTGACCCCCGGGATGGGCTCCCCACACAAAACAGGCCCAGCAAACGGAGGTTGTGGTTTTCAAAATCAAAAAGGTGCGGTTTATTTTCTATTTACAGTGACAAAACACAGCAAAGCAAAAGAAACATAACCAAAATAAATCCTGGTCAAGTTGACCTCTGACTAAACATACAGGTTTCCTAACTAACAACTGGGATCAGCCTAGTGCTGTCCTAGTCCCTAAGTCCCTGGTTTTAAATGTCCAAGCAAATAGCCACACAGGCTTTGTCTCACCGCACAGGGGTTCACTCTCCCTAGACAGTCCACACAGGTCTGGTTCCAGGCATGAGCTAACATCTAATGAAGCTGGGAGTTCTTATAGAGGCCTAAATGAGCTGACAAGCTTCAGCTGGTCTCATCAACTCCCTGTCTGCACGACGCCCAGCCCTCTCCCTAGAGGTATGAGTCATCCATGAGCCCACTAGCCTTATACAACTCTCCACCTAGTTGTATAAGTCGGCGTAAAGCCTGAATCTGGGCGAAATATATCTACCCCCCTGGATGCAACCAGGTGACTTTACCTTCCTGCTGTCACATACCCCCCCCTCTTGTTTTAACCTCGGGGTTGGAACACCAGCAATCAGGCATTCATGTACTCGAGACAAAGCATCCACATTCCCCATTTGAACGCCAGGGCGATGCTTTACTGTGAAGTTGAATTCCTGGAGGGCCAGGAACCACCTATTCACTCTTCTATTTGTTTCCTTGTTTTGAGCCATCCACTTTAACGGAGCGTGATCCGTAACCATGTCAAAGTGCCTACCTAGCAGGTAGTACCGAAGGGAATCTAGAGCCCACTTCACCGCTAAACACTCCTTTTCAACGGTGGCGTAATTTACCTCATGGGACTTCAACTTCCTGCTGAGGTAAATGACTGGGTGCTCTTCCCCGTTCCAGACCTGGGACAATACTGCTCCTAACCCCACATCTGACGCATCACTTTGTACGACAAAGTCTTTAGAGAAGTCGGGTGAGTACAACACTGGCTGGCTACATAAGGCTTGTTTCAAGAATTGGAATGCTGCCTCAGCCTCGGGGGTCCATTTAATCATGACCGACCCTTTCCCCTTCGTCAGGTTGGTTAGGGGCACAGCCTTAGAAGCAAAGTGGGGAATGAATCGCCGATAATACCCAGCGATTCCCAGAAAGGCTCGTACCTGCTTCTTGCTGTTGGGACGTGGCCAACTCTGGATGGCCTCGACTTTGTTGAGTTGGGGTTTTATTACTCCCCTGCCAATGGTGTACCCAAGATATTTGGCCTTCTCCTGCCCAATGGTACACTTCTTGGGGTTAGCCGTAAACCCCGCTTCCCGAACAGAGTCCAGGACTGCTTGCACTTTTGGCAGATGTGAGGCCCAATCTGTGCTATGGACAATTACGTCATCCAGGTAAGCCGCAGCATACTTCCGATGGGGCCTCAGCATCTGGTCCATTTTCCGCTGGAATGTGGCCGGCGCATTCTGTAACCCGAACGGCATTCTTTTATATTGGAACGCCCCGTCTGGGGTTACAAATGCGGTTTTCTCTTTGGCCGACTTGGCCAGGGGGATTTGCCAATACCCTTTTGTGAGGTCAAGAGTCGTCATGTATCGGGCTGTTCCCAGCCGGTCGATCAACTCATCTATACGTGGCATGGGGTAGGTGTCAAATTTTGTAACTTTGTTCAACTGACGAAAATCGTTACAAAATCGCCAGCTCCCATCCGGTTTAGGCACCAACACGATGGGACTAGACCAATCACTTTGGGACTCCTCTATCACCCCTAAGTTCAGCATTTTCTGTACTTCCTCCCGTATTGCCTCCCGTCGAGCCTCTGGGATCCGATAGGGTTTTAACTTCACCCTTTCACCGGGCGGGGTAATGATGTCATGCTCTACCCCAGATGTTTGTCCCGGCAGCTCAGAGAATACCTCCTTGTTGCGAAGCACAAACTCCTTAACCTCCTGTTGTTGGGGTTGTGACAAGGTGGCTGCTATTCCAACCTCAGGAATCACGCAACCAGTTTGAGCTGGTGACCAAGTGTCTGCGACTAGGGACTCTCTATCCCTCCAGGCTTTCAACAGATTAACGTGATAGATCTGTTCGGGCTTTCGCCTTCCTGGTTGTCTGACCTTGTAATTCACTTCGCTCACTTTTTCCATTATCTCGTAGGGGCCTTGCCATTTGGCAAGGAATTTACTTTCAACCGTAGGGACAAGTACCAATATCCTATCCCCCGGGGAAAAGGTACGGGTCTTGGCTCCACGGTTGTACACTCTCTGCTGTGCCAACTGCGCTTGGGCCAAATGTTCCTTCACGATGGGCATTACCTGTGCAATTCGATCTTGCATCAGGGCGACATGCTCAATCACACTCCTGTGGGGAGAACTCTCACTTTCCCAAGTTTCCTTGGCAATATCCAACAGCCCTCTTGGGTGTCTCCCATACAGTAACTCAAAGGGGGAGAATCCCGTAGAGGATTGGGGCACCTCCCTAATAGCAAACATCAAATAAGGAAGAATAAATGATGGGGTGTGGCGCTGCTCTCTGACCCTAATGACAGGGTCAGTGTGTCTACTTCATAGGTAGAAGGTAAGTGTATAACAAAAAATATTAATATTAGATAAATAGATGTGAGTAGGTAAACAGTGATTAATAGTCACATATGGCTAGGCCACCCATTAACAGTTGAAAAAACACTATGTGCATAAATTCAAAAAAAAAAAAAAAAAAAAAAAAAACAAACAAAATCCCCTCAATAACCTTAGGGGCAATTACCAGTAGTAAGGGTGTCAAACTATCTCTGTGCTACTTCCAAAGAGTGCTATCAACTCACACCTAGTAGCACTAACTGGAGACCAATGAAAATTAATCATCTAAAGCACAGAGTAATAGGACACAATACACCACATTGAAATTACAAATGTGACTTGTGCAGATTGGCTCTAAGCCACAGATCCACTCCACAGCTGTAGATACCTAGCTCTGCCAGATATTAATGTATGAACCACAGTCCAGTATATATAGATGCACGATCACAAGCCAATACACATAGCAGTCCTAATCTTGGGTCTGCAAGGATAACATTCTGCTCTTCAGTTAGAGTGCAACCCCCACATTTGTCCCCACTCACCAGATCCTTTCACCCCCACAGGGGTAGACAGCATAAGGGGACAGCCGGGTCACAGATCTGGAGATGAAATATCAGCTGGGCAAGTTCTTCCCGTAGATTCCAGCTGGGCAAGTTCTTCCGATAGATTAGAAGGTTCCGTGGAAGGAAGGGTTCCCAATTACCTCATTAGTATGGACAGAAACAAAGGAAAGAGGCTCTCAGGAAATCAGAAGTCGGGTGTGGTGTGCTTCACAGGAGGTCATCAGACTGATGACCTCCTGTGAAGCACACCACACCCGACTGGAAGAACTTGCCCAGCTGATATTTCATCTCCAGATCTGTGACCCGGCTGTCCCCTTATGCTGTCTACCCCTGTGGGGGTGAAAGGATCTGGTGAGTGGGGACAAATGTGGGGGTTGCACTCTAACTGAAGAGCAGAATGTTATCCTTGCAGACCCAAGATTAGGACTGCTATGTGTATTGGCTTGTGATCGTGCATCTATATATACTGGACTGTGGTTCATACATTAATATCTGGCAGAGCTAGGTATCTACAGCTGTGGAGTGGATCTGTGGCTTAGAGCCAATCTGCACAAGTCACATTTGTAATTTCAATGTGGTGTATTGTGTCCTATTACTCTGTGCTTTAGATGATTAATTTTCATTGGTCTCCAGTTAGTGCTACTAGGTGTGAGTTGATAGCACTCTTTGGAAGTAGCACAGAGATAGTTTGACACCCTTACTACTGGTAATTGCCCCTAAGGTTATTGAGGGGATTTTGTTTGGTTTTTTTTTTTTTTTTTTTTTTTTTTTTTTTTTGAATTTATGCACATAGTGTTTTTTCCACTGTTAATGGGTGGCCTAGCCATATGTGACTATTAATCACTGTTTACCTACTCACATCTATTTATCTAATATTAATATTTTTTGTTATACACTTACCTTCTACCTATGAAGTAGACACACTGACCCTGTCATTAGGGTCAGAGAGCAGCGCCACACCCCATCATTTATTCTTCCTTAACCTTAGGACTTTGTTAAAGGTCCCAATAGGGGGGCTGCAGCTCTCAACACTAACCAACTAATTTATTCTATTATTATCACTACAATATATATATATATATATATTTTTCATATTACAGATAGGAGTCATATCCTAGCACATTACTCTAAGCGCAGGCACACAACACTTTAATTAAAACATCAAATAAGGAAGTAAACAGTCCCAATCCTTTCCATCTCTATCCACCACTTTCTTCAACATTTGTTTTAGGGTTTTGTTGAATCTTTCAACCAGCCCATCGGTTTGGGGGTGATACACAGACGTACGCAATTGCGTCACTTTGAACAATTTACACAGCTCTTTCATAACCCGGGACATAAAGGGTGTACCTTGGTCCGTAAGCAGTTCTTTACAAATACCCACCCGGCTAAAAACAAGAGATAGCTCTTTGGCTATGGTTTTGGCCGAGGTATTTCGGAGAGGGATCGCTTCTGGATAACGGGTGGCATAGTCCATTATAACTAATATGTACTGGTGCCCCCTAGCGGACTTGATTATAGGACCTACCAAATCCATGGCGATCCTCTCAAACGGGACCTCAATGATGGGTAGAGGGACCAGCGGGCTACGGAAATGTGGCATCGGGGCCAACCTCTGACACACAGGGCAGGAGGAACAATAATTTTCTACGTCCTTCATCACCCCCGGCCAATAGAATCTCTGTAATACCCTCTCTCGGGTTTTCTCTGTCCCCAGATGACCTCCAAGAATGTGCCCATGGGCCAACTCCAACACCAACTTCCTGTAAGGTTTGGGCACCACAAGCTGCTCAACGGTTTCTTCTGCCCTTTTTGCCACCCGATACAGTAGGTCCTTCTCTACGCTGAAGTATGGGTAAGTGCAGGTATTATCTGGGTTCACTAACTCGCCATCTATTTTCACTACGTTTTCCCGTGCCTTTATTAGGGCGGGGTCTTTCAACTGTTCTGTGGCAAAGTTTTCCCTGTGAACCTCAAGATCAGAAAACTCCACAGACGGTAGGTTTTCGTCTGAGGAGGTGGGCTCCTCTCCAGTTTCTTGAGTCTCCCCTGCCAATACTGATAAGGGAAATTCCGGAGAGTCCTCACCACTCTCAGGGGAGTTCTGGCTATCACATTCCTGGTACATAGGGGCACCAGTGAGGGGCTCAGGATCATCCCACAGTTCCCAGAACTTCGGAAAATCCCTTCCCACAATGGCGTCATGCGGTAACTGAGATACTAAGCCCACTGGATGAGAGAGGGTACCTTTGGGGGTCTCGAAACACACTGTAGTCACTGGATACTCTCGGGTGTCCCCATGCACACAAATAACAGCTACCTTGCTATTCCCAGAGACCTCTGTTTTAACTAACTCAGCCTTTATCAGGGTCACAAGGCTACCTGAATCCAGCAATACCACAACATTTCTACCATTAACACACATTTTGCATAAATGTTTCTCAGTTCCTCGAATGGCAGTGCATGCGACTGTCGCACACAGCGACTGACGTCTGCCCGTCAGAAAGTCACACTGCATGGGTTCCTCCACAACCGGGCAATTGGCTGCAATATGTCCCGCTTGCCGGCAGCGGTAGCAAACGATCCTTCTTGCCGCCTCTTGAGCCGCTGATTTCCCAGGCTGTTCTCGCCAAACTTGGGGTAGAGCTCCCACCCTCTCACTCTCTCCACCCTCACCCCTTGGAATCCTCTTATCCGCCCCTGGGGATGGTCTGGTCTTAGGGTGGAAAGTCCGAGTGTCTCTGGAAGAGGCCGTCAGGTTCTCTGTAGCCAAGTATTTCTCCACACGATCCACAAGACCATCGGCCGTCTCTGGGTCTCCATGGCTTACCCACTTTTGGATGGCAGTAGGAAGAGCTCTCAAAAACCGATCCATTACAACACGTTCCACAATCTTTGGTGCGGACAAAGTCTCTGGCTGTAGCCACTTTCTGCTCAGGTGAATGAGATCATACATTTGAGACCTGGGGGGTTTTCCAAGCTGGAAAGTCCAGTTATGCACACGCTGAGCCCGGACAGCCTGGGTGACACCCAGCCTTGCCAATATTTCAGCTTTTAGCATCACATAGTCTTTTGCTTGGTTAGGCTCTAGGTCATAGTAAGCTTTCTGCGATTCACCAGTTAACAGAGGAGCCACCAGTCCAGCCCACTGCTCCTCAGGCCACTTTTCTCTTTCAGCGGTCCTTTCAAATGTGGTAAAAAATACCTCTGGATCATCCTCTCCAGTCATTTTTGTCAATAAACGACTCACCCCAAAGGACGCGGTATTAGTGGGACGGCTTTCCTCACTGGTCTGCGGACGTTGCTGCATTACTGCTTCCATCTGTTGTTGTAGTCTCTGCTCTGCAACAGGTCTATGAAGCGGGCCTCAGATTGCTGCTGGGCTCGTTGCTGAGCCTCCAGACTCTGTTGCAAAGTTGCGTTTGTCTGCTGCTGGGCTGCAAGGCTCTGTTGATGAGCTTGCTGCTGGGCTGCGAAGTTCTGTTGTTGAGCTGCAAGGCTCTTTTGCAAACCTGCATTTGTCTGCTGTTGATTGGCATTTGCTAGAGCCAGCTGCTTCAGTATCTCCTCCATGCTGGCTTAAAAAAAAACTGCCTGCATTCTCCACCAACTGTGAGGGGGTTAGCTCGGCAGCGGGTGTGTGTGACCCCCGGGATGGGGGCCTTATACAACTCTCCACCTAGTTGTATAAGTCGGCGTAAAGCCTGAATCTGGGCGAAATATATCTACCCCCCTGGATGCAACCAGGTGACTTTACCTTCCTGCTGTCACAATATATATACGTGATCCTGCACTTCCGAGTAGGGGGTGTAAATTCGTGCCACCAGCGGCTCGCTCCTACTGTGATTACACACAGTGGGAGCAGATCAGCGGTTACCACTGGCTCGATGTCCGCCGGTACCCGCCAAACAGACATAGAGATAGAACTGCAATCTGCCTACTGTATGTAAATGTAGATTGACATTCTGACAGGAGGAAGGGCATGGATCCCGTGTCTATGCAAAGCCAGAACATGGATCTATATGTCTTCCCCTAGTAAAAGCACCTCCCACACTGTAGTAAAACACAGGCTAAGCTTAGTAAGCTACACAGTTAACCCTTTGATTGCCCTAGATGTTCGCCCCTTCCAAGCCAGTGTCATTAGTACAGTGACAGTGCATATTTTTAGCACTGATCACTGTATTAGTATCATTGGTCCCCAAAAAGTGACAAAAGTGTCAGTTAGTGTCCGAATGTCCACCCCAATATTGCAGTCCTGCTATGGGTCACTGATCGCCGCCATTACTATTAAAAAATAAAAATAAAATAAAATAAAAATGTATAAAAATCTTTTATAGTTTGTAGACGCTATAACTTTTGCACAAAGCAATCAATATTTATATATAATCTTGTAGCAAAATACATATTGGCCTAAATTTATGAAGACATTTGATTTTTTCACATTTTTTATTGGGTATGTATTATAGCAGAAAGTAAAAAACATTGTTTTGTTTTTTTCAAAATTGTCGGTCTTTGCAGAGGTGATCAAATACCACCAAAAGAAATCTCTATTTGTGGGAAAAAAAGAACATAAATTTTATTTGGGTACAGCAGCGCATTTGTCAGTTAAAGTAATGCAGTGCCGTATCGCAAAAAAAATGGCCTGGTCATGAAGGGCAAATCTTCTGGAGGTCAAGTGGTTAAAAACAAAAGCATCCTCAACCCAAAACTCCATGCATGTCAAAGAAACAGATTCATGTATCCCACCAACACCCCCCACCACCATCGTTTTCTCACCCATTGTTGCTTATACTTAGGGATGAGCTTTATGTTCGGGTCGAACATGAGTTCAACTCGAACATTGGCTGTTCGCCCGTTCGCCAAATAGCGAACAACTTGGGGTGTTCGCGGCAAATTCGAATGCTGCGGAACACCCTTTAAAAGTCTATGGGAGAAATCAAAAGTGCTTGTTTTAAAGGTTATTATGCAAGTTATTGTCATAAAAAGTGTTTGCAAGTTATTGTCAAAAAAAGTTTTAAAAAAGGCAGTTTTTCTGGGAGCAGTGATTTTAATAAAGCTTAAAGTGAAACAATAAAAGTGAAATATTACTTTAAATTTCGTACGTGGGGAGTGTCAATAGTATGCCCTTAAAATAGCGCATGTTTCCCGTGTTTATAACAGTCCCTGCACAAAATGACATTTCTAAAGGAAAAAAAGTAATTTTAAACTACTCGCGGCTATAATAAATTGTCGGGTCCCGGCAATACAGATAAAATTCATTGAAAAAATCTGAGCATGCAACCTGGCAGGCCGCAGGAAAAGAGGGGGGGACGAGAGAGCGCCTCCCCCTCCTGAACCGTACCAGGCAACATGCCCTTAACATGGGGAGGATGTCCCCATGTTGATGAGGACAAGGGCCTCATCCCCACAACCCTTGCCCGGTGGTTGTGGGGGTCTGCGGGCAGGGGGTTTATCAGAATCTGGAAGCCCCCATTACAAAGAGGACTCCCAGATCCTGCCCCCCCCTATGTGAATTGGTAAGGGGTACATTGTACCCCTACTATTTCACCCCAAAAAAATTGTCAAAAATGATAAAAACCAGCTTGGGACAAGTCCTTTATTAAAAAAAAATAATAAATTCCAGCGATGTAATCCAGTCTCCATCTCCAGCGATGTAATCCAGTCTCCATCTCCAGCGATGTAATCCAGTCTCCATCTCCAGCGATGTAAATCCATTATATAGCTGAGGGCGGGGCCACCCGTCAGTGCGCGGGTGACCCCTCCCCCTCTGACGCGACGGGGAAAGTCAGGGTTACCCAGTGACATGTACGGGTGACCCCGCCCCCTCTGACGCAACAGGGCTTTCCCCGTTGCGTCAGAGGGGGCGGGGTCACCCGCGCACTGACGGGTGGCCCCGCTCTCAGCTATATTAGAGCTGTCAGGCTGGAGTGCGTCATTCGTCGGGTGCCTCCTGTGGAGGCAGGATTATGTCGGTGTCGTATCCTCGCTGGAGATCGATAATGGATTTACATCGCTGGAGATCGAGACTGGATTACATCGCTGGAGATGGAGACTGGATTACATCGCTGAAATAATTTTTTTCTTTTTAATAAAGGACTTGTCCCAAGCTGCGTACTGTGGTTTTTAAAAAAATTTACACTTTTTTTTGTGAAATGGTAGGGGTACAATGTACCCCTTACCAATTCACATAGGGGGAGGTGGGATCTGGGAGTCTCCTTTGTTAAAGGGGGCTTCCAGATTCTGATAATCCCCCCACCCGCAGACCCCCACAACCACCGGGCAAGGGTTGTGGGGATGGGGCCCTTGTCCCCATCAACATGGGGACATCCTCCCCATGTTGAGGGCATGTGGCCTGGTACGGTTCAGGAGGGGGGGCGCTCTCTCGTCCCCCCTCTTTTCCTGCGGCCTGCCAGGTTGCGTGCTCGGATAAGGGTCTGGTATTGATTTTTGGGGGGAACCCCACGCCATTTTTATTTTTATTTTGGCGCGGGGTTCCCCTTATAATCCATACCAGACCTGAAGGGTCTGGTATGGATTTTGAGGGTGGCCCCTACGCCATTTTTTTTTTTATATTGGTTCAGAGTTCATCTTAATATCCATACCAGACCTGAAGGGCCTGATGTGGAATTTGGGGTGAACCCCCACGCATTTTTTTTTAAAATATTGGTTCAGGGTTCCCCTTAATATTCATACCAGACCCAAAGGGCCTGGTAATGGACTGCGGGGGGGAGGGACCCATGCCGTTTTTTTCAATGACTTTTATCTGTATTGCCGGGACCCGACAATTCATTATAGCCACGAGTAGTTTTAAGTGACTTTTTTTCCTTTAGAAATGTCATTTTGTGCAGGGACTGTTATAAACACGGGAAACATGCGCTACTTTACAGGCATACTATAGACACCCCCAGGTACGAAATTTAAAGGAATATTTCACTTTTATTGTTTTACTTTAAATATTATTAAAATCACTGCTCCCGAAAAAAATGCAGTTTTTAAAACTTTTTTTTGCATTGATACATGTCCCCTGGGGCAGGACCTAGGTCCCCAAACACTTTTTATGACAATAACTTGCATATTAACCTTTAAAATTATCACTTTTGATTTTTCATGTTCGTGTCCCATAGATTTTAACGGTGTTCGCATTTTCGAACAAATTTTTTGCCTGTTCGCATGTTCTGCTGCGAACCGAACTGGGGGGTGTTCGGCTCATCCCTACTTATACTGACTCTTTATGTGATGTAAAGACCAGCCATGTGAAACACATTAGTCTCTTCCTTTGCTCCTACGATATAATGCTTGGTGCTTGGGTGGCAATTAGCTAAACCTGTTGCTTTATGCTGTATGAGCAAAGTACATTTTCATGAGGAAGCATTCCTAAACTGGCCACGAATATTACAATCTGATTGCAAAATCTCCGTTCAATCTACTTACATTATTGTAGTGATTACCTAAGAGTGCCTTTTGACATTATGACCCATATTTTTCTTTCTTGCTAAGCCATATTTTTATGAGCCCTCTCACAAACCTTATCATATCAGTAACCTGGGCTTGGTTCCAGGCCATAACTAGGTAACATCTGGGAAGACTTTTGAAGGTCATGTTTAGGATGCATATCCACCAATCTGCTTAAAGTGAACCTGTGCTCCTCCCACACAGAGCAAAGCAACATTTAGGCCTCATGCCCACGGGCGTTTTTTCAGCCGCGTTTTTGAGCGTTTTTTACAGCTTAAAAACGCCTGTCCATGTTAGTCTATAGCTTCATGCCCACCTAGGCGTTTTTGAGCTGTAAAGAGCATAGGCGTTTGTAAGCTGTAAAAAAAACCCAGGGCCAGTGCGTTCCTCAGCGTCAGAATTTGGCAGGAAAAAACGCGAGCGTCAAAAAACGCGCAAAAACGCGCACTAACGCGCAAAAAACGCGCACTAACGCGCGGTCGCGTTTTTAGCTCCGATGTTTTTTTTTTGTTTTTTTTTTTTGTTTTTTCAAAAAAAAAAAAAAAAAAATATTTACAATAACATGGACAGGCGTTTTTAAGCTGCAAAAAAACGCAGCTGTAAAAACGCCAGTGGGCATGAGGCCTTATAGTATAAGTGCACTTTCAACCTACTTTTATCTACCCCAGTGGTTCTCAACTCCTGTCCTCAGGGCCCACCAACAGGCCAGGTTTGCAAGATAACTGAAATACATCACAGGTGATATTATTTGCTGATCAGTGATTGCAGTATTCTAGTCTGCATCTCCCCAAGGTAATACTTAAAATTTGGCCTGTTAGTTGGTCCTGAGGACAGGAGTTGAGAACCACTGATCTACCCCGTCTAGCCCCCTGGATTTAAATCCCCCCCAAATACATACAAATAGGCTGAATCTGCTATAATGTTTACATCCTATGGCCAAAAAATGGCCGCTGGCTGTTCCTCCACAGTAGGTCCTCTTAGTCTTTGATGGGCCATCTCTGGGTGCTAGAGAGAAACAGTCCAGGAAAATTCAATGTGGACAAACTGTACAGAAGTGGAAAGCTGTAGGCCCTTACTATGAGGCTCAGGTAAGTATGCTTCTGGGCTAGGGAAGGTTGCAAAAAGGGATCAGCTCAGGCATTTTCAGATCCTAGTCTGAGCCCACCTGAGCTGTCCTGCCAGGAAACTGTCACTGTTCTGGGCCAATCATAAGCAGCTGAGGCATTTCCTATCGAAAGTATAGAAGGGGCATGTATACATGTGGCTGCAGGGCAGGGAATGCCTTGGCTGCTTATGATTGGGGGGATAGTTCAGGAGGGTTCAGACTAGGATCTGAACATGCCTGAGCTTATCCCTGGTTGCATGTAAAGAATTAGGGTAGGTAGGAGTGGAAGAATAACTGCACTTTATCGGAATGAAATTGAGGGGCAGGTGCATTTGCTTACTTCAAGTATATGTGTTGGGTGTCAATAAAAATGTGAGTGAAATATAAAATGGCAATGCACCACAAAGGGTGTACACGATATAGCGCATGATAAGTGTGAATTGACCCATAGTGCAAAGTGCATTACTTTTTCAAACAGTCAGACCATCTTATAATATGTGGCTTCATATGAGTGAATTTTGATCAGTTGCTGTTTGTTATTGCACTTTTTGGGGCAGCAGTGGAGTTGCTTAGTGGTTAGTACTTCTGCCTTGCAGACTTGGCAATTGATTAAATTATAGACCCTCCAGCATGCTTTCTGCATGGAGTTTGCACAATGTCTTTGTGCTTTTGTGGATTTCCCTCGGGTGCTCCAGTTTCCTCCCACACTTCAAAGACTTGCTGGTAGAAGTGACTCCTGTCTAAATTTTCCTTAATCTAGGAGTCCACTAAAAAAGTCAGGAGGTCGTTTTTTTTACCGTAGCATTGGATGTCAGCACCTGGGGCAAGGCAAGTAATTTACACCCCCAACTTACTTACAGCAAAGCGGCCAGTCAATAACCCCCGGCGTTACATCAGTGTTATAGGCTGGCTGTAAAGAATGACAATAAAAACCTGTTATAGGGGAAAACTCGTTAATATGCCGATTGCCTCTCAGCAATTTTCACAAATCTCCAAAACAGCCCCCCTCCCCACGGCTTTCACCTTTGCACAAATCCCCCCCCCCCCACCCAACACTTCGCAAATTCCCCACCTTCACAAATCTCCCCCTCCCAGTCTTCACAGATTCCCCCCTGGAGTGCTAGTACCGTATGTGAAAAAGAACATTTTTTTTTTTTTAGCTCTGCTGCGGGTAAGCAGCAGAGCTGAATTTTTTTTTTGTTTTGTTTTTAGCTTTTAAATGGTATCTCCACCTTCACACCAAAAAAATAAAAAATTAGGACCCTCCTAACAGCCTCCTCACTGCTGCCGTCCCCTGTACACTTACCTGTCTTGTGTAACATTATCCGCCGCCCACGGTTGCTGGTGTGCATCTCCGTACACTTGAAACATCCATACACAGCCCTGGAAGCTGTGTAGAAGTATCATCTTTGCAAGGGCTTCTAGCCATTGGTTAGTGTGGTCATGTTACAGTGCGGACCAATAAGTCTTCTTTTGTCTCAGAAGAAAGAACAGACTCTCATCGGTTAGTGCTGTCGCATGACCACGCTAACCAATTGCCAGGTGTCCTTGCAAAGATTATGCTTCTACACAGCTTCCAGGGCTATGTACAGATGTTTCAAATGTACGGTGATGTTCACCGGAAACCATGAAAGGCGTGGTGGCAGGTGATGTTACACAAGACAGATAAGTGCACAGGGGATGGTAGCAGTGAGAAGGCTGTTAGGAGGGCCTAATGGGGCCTGGTGCCAACAGTGAGTGGGCTGACAAAAGCCCAGGCGCCAGGATGCAATTTCTAGTTGCCATGGCGCCTGGGATTTCTTGAGCCCTGGGCTATACACATGGGTTATCACATTCTGCATGCTGATCCCAAATTCATGCAAGAAGGGAGGGATAAGAAAAGACCTGGCAACCTACCCTGCCAAGAAAATTATATAAAACAGTCTCTCAAGCCTATCAGACATGGGGGTTGCATTACTAAAGGCAAATCGACTGTTCGCTCTGCAAGCGAAGTATGAGAAAAAATACAGCATTTTTACTTGCACATGATTGAACGGTGGAAGTCAACAGAGCTTCGTCTCATTCACTAAGCTCTGGGGGAAATTCCCTTCCAAAGTGTAACTTCCCTTGCAAAGTAAACAGCCTATTTGTCTTTAGTAAATCATCCCCATGGTGTGCACTGGGCAGAGAGTTGTCCCACAGAACTGCCGATAGATACGACTGAACAGATCTCACATATACACCACAATTTTTGCTCCACATACGTAATAAACCTGTTTTCATATATAATCTGATATGCTCTAATATAAAATCAGTCTTTGTAATCCCTATCATATAAATAACAAAGTGCAGAACACAAATACTCACCCAAAATAACTCCTGAACATCCACAAATCTTCGGAGATTCAGAGCCGACAAAGAAGTCAATTTATGACGGTCCTTTCAGTAAACACCTTTTACTTTTTATATTGTTGGCACTTTGTTATTCTGATCTATCTAAACTAAGAAAGGGAAGTTTCAGTAGTGCAATAAATTCAATGCAGAATTTTTATGAGTATACTTTGCCTTCGGTGCAGTAAAATGGGAGGAAGCCGGCCAGTTCCAGGAATTCTGGTTCACCCCAGGTCTTCTCACTCTTGTACAGTATGATTGCCAAGATGAAAAGATTTGTACGCAGGGGTTTGGGATGCGCTCTCAGCAATGAAAGGGTCAAGTTCAGAAAAGAACACCCAAGGTCATTATGACAGAGGTCCTCCTGACTGAAAGAATTAATGTCAGTGTTGCCCACAGCAACAAAT
Organism: Rana muscosa; assembly: GCA_029206835.1. Classification (NCBI taxonomy): domain Eukaryota; kingdom Metazoa; phylum Chordata; class Amphibia; order Anura; family Ranidae; genus Rana; species Rana muscosa. The sequence goes on from CM055118.1 coordinate 121,799,793, forward strand.
CATCATTACTTGCAGAATTAATTTTTTTCAGGTCTGGGCAAAGCCTCCAAGCCAAGTTACATATGTACCAAACTTATAAGAGGGGAAAGAGGTGTTTTTTAGGGGCAATATTCTTAGGCATCGTCATTGTCACATTCTTAATCATACTTCTATTACTGCAAATTTAAAGCGGAACTCCAGCCTTACCTTTGGTCTTGCACAGTTGTACAGGATTCCCCTCTGTACTGAAAATGCGTGCTCTGATTTCACTGCACACTATGGGGTTGATTTACTAAAACTGGAGAGTGCAAAACCTGATGCAGCTTTGCATGGTAGCCAATCAGCTTCTAATCTTAGCTTATTTCGTTTACACTCAATCACTATGAGATTCATTTTCTGTATTCTGCAAAAAAACTGGTTGATCCTGCTGTTCTCTAACTCCACATTCTGTCCATGCCCACAATGCAGCTGGGGATTTTGCAGAGCAGTGTTTGCAGCTCTGCACATGCTCAGTTCTCAGTGAGTTTCTATGCTGAGCATTTCCTCCCTATCACATCTGAGCAGCCCATGTGACTATAGAGTCACACACGTGGGCATATACACAGTGGTAAATGACAGCCCACTATATCCTTCCTCATTCATGCCCACTAACCAGCTAAATACAATGGGGGTGGGATATTACATATAGATTGATGGAGGCTTCATCTCCCAGATATTCTAAGACACAGGCTGGAGGCGTGTGAAACATCCTGTGACTGACAGAAATCCATCCTTACCATGTTATTGCCAAATAATACATATCTGATTTCTATATCTGTATATATCTATATATATTTATATATCTATATATATTGTATATAGATATACATGTATGTATATATATGTATATATATATATATATATATATATATATATATATATTTGTATGACAATTTAAAACAGTTTATTGATATTTATCATTTCTTTTTAATCTGTATTCCAAAGGCTGTTTTTTTTATTTTGAACATGCGACCAGCAGCAGAGAACTAGAAGCTCCTCCTGCTTATGCTTCCCTGCAGAAGGCACTTTTAATTAAAATAATTATAGTGCCATCATCCATATAGAGAAATAGAAGGGACAATGCAAAATAAACAGTGTATTTAGTAGCACCTTGAGCTTTGACAAAAAAAAAAATGGAAGCTGATTGGTTTCTATGCACAGCTGGACCAGATTTTGCACTCTCCAGCTTTAGTAAATCAACCCCTGTGAGCTTCTCACAATGTGCATTAGAAAGCTGCAGCAATCAGGTGGAGTCTGCCTCATTCCCTTGCTGGATGATGTCCAGCATCATCTAGGCCCTTTCTCTCCAGTTTGACTGTGTCTGCTCCCCCGCCCTCCAGGTTGACAATTACGCATTAAGAAATTTGGATATTTTCATAACTCAACACTATTTCTCCATAGCCCAAGCATAGTGGGTGAGCGTTGTCACCGTAGGACAAGAAGTATGTTATTAGAGAAAAGCAAAAACTAGGTGCTGAGTGAAGGTAGGTATGTAAAATGACCTACTTTTTACTTCTCATCGGTCATATATGACCAGTAAATAGGATTTGTTCTTTGTATCTCTTCAGTTTCTTTCTGTCCCTCTGAAAAATAATTATAACAGATTTTATAAGCCATGGGTGTATAGATGTGTGATTGGGTGGTATCCCTGGTGTTCACTGTTGTTGCTATACAATAAACAACAATATTTTTTGTTAATTGATAGATTGGTGGAATCCCCTGATAATTGCACAAAGTATTGATAGGGCTCACATTTTAAGAATGACACCCGAGAGGCGGAGCTTATATGTACAGTATGTATAAATCATTGACAGGAAGAGAGTCTCTATGTCCTGACGAAGTTTCGGGGGCAGAACGAAACATGGAGACACAATACAGGAACGGACCCCCTACACACCGCGTGCCTTAACCATTAGCTGGATATCTGTGTTACCACTGCAACCCCCATCTACAGGATTTGCCTGCTATTGGACAATTTGCTGGCTGACTCTGCTATTGGTGCACTATAGGACTGACTGTCTTTGCACTGCGGGAGCACGGCTTAAGTATGGCAGTGGCGTGCCATCCGACACTTGCATGGGACATTTACCTGCACCAGAGTGTGGCATGATACATACCATCCTTGCCCTGATCGCACTACCGGTAAAGCTAGCAAGATTTGGGACATCCTACGATCATAGCACACACAGAGCTACTGTAAGATCGGGACAGTGAGTAATAGAACTCGTTGCAGATTGGTCACATCGACAGTGTGTGTGGGTACCTAGAGTGCCGGGACCTAGCACTAGCACTGGCCGGACCAGATGCAACTTGAGTTTTACCCTATGTTCATATTCTCATGTCTGCTAAGACACACATTGCTTGATTGGCGTTATCCCACTGCTTTTATTATTTGTCATCACACAGGTGTGGAAAGATCAGTGGAACTTCCAGCCTCTGGTGTGGCTTCTTATTGATATAATCCTAGCAGATTGTTGGGCACATGAACTGTCCTTACTCACTGGAACAACCACTTCAGGCACTTATTATTACCTGTGTTGTCAGGACTGGCAGTGTGATTACATTTTCCCAGGATTGACTACTAGAGGGGTCAGATAGCCTGAGTGCCAGTCTTTCGGTTATACCTTATATGGAGGGTTGTACTGCATTCGCCCATTGTGGCTTTAGGATGCAGAGATACTCCATATAGGATCCTGGGACGGCACTGGATCCCTTGATGTTTATGGATTTGGATCCCATTTTGGCGGCAGGTGCAATTATTAGGGGTAACATCTTGGAGGGCTTTAGTCATAGCCACGTTGTTCCAGCTCTGAGGGGGAGGCTTTCTCATGCATGGGGGACTATCATGTGGGGGGGAAGGATGTTGTATCTAGTGGTGAGCAAGATTCACACTGCTGTTCATTATCTTTAATAAAGTATGAGGAGGTAACTTTTGGGTGTTCACATTTTTATTTTCATTTTTGGTAGATCCTATATGCACACTAAACACACCCTGCCCTTATTCCGGGCGGTGCCCCCGTTTATTCATGTAAGGCTCCCAATATTTTTGTTTTCTTTTTCTTTTGTTAGTTATATTATCACTCTGCACAATAGCTCTTCTCAAAACTTGGGAAGTGGGGTCACCCAGAGCTGAGAATCTATGTATAAATAGTCTAAAGACAGGGCCAAACAAACAACCCAACTCAACTCTTTTGACCCCCTCACGCCCACCCTAACATCCCTTTAAATAGTTCAGAATGTGCAGGGGAGTGGGAAGGAGTGGCAATCATGTGACCTCTTTAACCACTTAAGCCCCGGACCATTTCGGGCCATTAGGACCAGGCCTGTTTTTGGGATTCGGCACTGCGCTGCTTTAACTGTAAATTGTGCGGACATGCAATGTTGTACCCAAATGAAATTTGCGTCCTTTTCTTCCCACAAATAGAGCTTTCTTTTAATGGTATTTGATTGCCTCTGCGATTTTTATTTTTTGCGATATAAACAGAAAAAGACCGAAAATTTTGAAAAAAAATGATATTTTCTACTTTTTGTTATAAGAAAGATCGAATAAACTCAATTTTAGTCATACATTTAGGCCAAAATGTATTCAGCCACATGTCTTTAGTAAAAAAAATGTCAATAAGCGTATATTTATTGGTTTGCGCAAAAGTTATAGCTTTTACAAACTAGGGTACATTTTCTGAAATTTACACAGCTTTAAATTTATGACTGCCTATCTCATTTCTTGAGGTGCTAAAATGGCAGGGCAGTACAAAAACCCCCCAAATGACCCCATTTTGGAAAGTAGACACCCCAAGGAAATTGCTGAGAGGCATGTTGAGCCCATTGAATATTTTTTTTTTTTGTCCCAAGTGATTGAATAATGACAAAAAAAAAAAAATTACAAAAAGTTGTCACTAAATGATATATTGCTCACACATGCCATGGTTATATGTGGAATTGCACCCCAAAATACATTCTGCTGCTTCTCCTGAGTACGGGGATACCACATGTGTGGGACTTTTTAGGAGCCTAGCCACGTACGGGACCCCGGAAACCAAGCACCGCCTTCAGGATTTCTAAGGGCGCAAATTTTTGATTTCACTCCTCACTACCTATCACAGTTTCGAAGGCCATAAAATGCCAAAATAGCACAAACCCCCCCCAAATGACCCCATTTTGGAAAGTAGACACCCCAAGCTATTTACTGAGAGGCATGTTCAGTCCATGGAATATTTTATATTTTGCCACAAGTTGCGGGAATATGACAAACTTTTTTTTTTTTGCACAAAGTTGTCACTAAATGATATATTGCTCACACATGCCATGGGCATATGTGAAATTACACCCCAAAATACATTCTGCTGCTTCTCCTGAGTACGGGGATACCACATGTGTGGGACTTTTTGGGAGCCTAGCCGCGTACGGGACCCCAAAAACCAAGCACCGCCTTCAAGGTTTCTAAGGGCATACATTTTTGATTTCACTCCTCACTACCTATCACAGTTTTGAAGGCCATAAAATGCCAAGATGGCACAAAACCCCCCCAAATGACCCCATTTTGGAAAGTAGACACCCCAAGCTATTTGCTGAGAGGCATGTTGACCCCATTGAATATTTTTTTTTGTCCCAAATGATTGAATAATGACAAAAAGAAAAAAAAAAATGTACAAAAAGTTGTCACTAAATGATATATTGCTCACACATGCCATGGTTATATGTGGAATTGCACCCCAAAATACATTCTGCTGCTTTTCCTGAGTACGGGGATACCACATGTGTGGGACTTTTTGGGAGCCTAGCCGCGTACAGGGCCCCAAAAACCAAGCACTGCGAACGCTGCAGTTATGTGTGTTGTGTTTGGTAAGTGACAGTGATCGATCGATACTGCACTTGGGTGGGCTGGGCTGGGCTGGGCGGAGGGGCTAAACGCAGGCGCTAGCAGGTATCTGGGCTGATCCCGCTAACACTGCGTTTTTGGGAACCCTAAACCGCTGGGGATGCTAGTATAGATCTGATCAGATCTGATCAGATACTATACCACTAAGGGGGGTGTATGCTTTGCGCGTGGGTGTTAGCGTTACTGTCACTAACCTAACACTGCCTGGGGCGACGCAGACCCTCTCTGGCGCTAAAACCTAATTGATCTCACCCGCCGGGCGATCAGGGGGGTTAAACCTTTATTGGGTTATATACGGCGGGTGCCCTGATGCTATAAAAAGCAAACTAATCAACCAGCGTCACCCGTAACCTTTATATGGTGATCACTGGTGAAAGGGTTAACTAGGGGCAATCAGGGGGTTAAAACCTTTATTAGGTTAAATATGGGGGTACCTGACACTATATAAAAACCTGACGGGTAACCTAAATAACTAAATAACTTACTGGCTAACCAGTGACACCAGTGACGCTTATACGGCGATCACTGGTGAAAGGGTTAACTCTAGGGGCAATCAGGGGGTTAAAATAATATATGGGGGTACCTGACACTAATAAAAACCTGCGGCGAACCTAAAAAAAAATAACTGCCTATCTAAAACACCAGCGACACGAATACAGCGATCGGAAAAACAATCGCTTAGTGACGCTGAAGTTAGGGGGTGAAAGGGTTACCTGGGGGGTGATCAAGGGGTTAAACCTTTATTAGGGGGGGGTTAGGGGGCTACCCTGGACCTAAAGGGGCCTAATCCTAACTGCCCTGCAACTTTTTACAATCACAGATGACACTAAATGCAGTGATCAGTAAAATAAATGATCACTGCAATCAGTGAAACTGTGATTGGGGGCTTTGGGGTGACCTGGGGGGTGATCTGGGGGTGACTGGGGGGTGATTTGTGTGCCTATGTGTACCTACGTGTCAGTGGACTGTTGGTGCACTAACCTGCTTCTTCTCTGCTCGGCGCCGGGAACGAAAAGACCGCGGCGAGGGAGATGACATCACTTCCTCCAGCCTTGTTTACATCACATGGCGGAGGAAGCATTTTCATTGGCCGGGAGCGATCGCGAGGGGGGGGGGGGGGCGGAATCGAGCGGCCCCCCCCTCATGCCTGATCGCTCCCGAACACTTAATGGCCGCTCACTGCAGTGAAGGGGGGTCCGGATGGACCCCCCAACTGCACAAAGGCGATCACGTAGATCTACGTGATTCTGCCTGTCCGTGCCATTCTGCCGACGTAAATCGGCGGTGGGCGGTCGTTAAGTGGTTAAAGGGGCACATATTCAGAAGCCAGTCCCACCGGCAACAGATCTGTAACCCAGACCGAGAGCTGTCTACAACAGCTCCATCTATGTGCTGCGAGCATGCAGTAAGCCAGCTATCAGCACATAAACAACAGCCACCCAGCGGTTGTAAAGATGTTAATGATAAAATCAGTTTGCAGCAAGAAAATATTCAACGCGTTTCAGGGACCAAGCAATCTCCCCTTTCTTTAGGGCTTTGGTTTAAAAATACTAGGATTTAAAGTGATTCTAAAGGTAAACATTTTTTTTTTTAAATAACAAACATGTTATACTTACCTGCTCTGTGCAATGGTTTTGTACAGAGCCGCCCGAATCCCCCACTGGTGCTCCTGCCGTGTGCCCTCATAGGAAGTCGCTTGCTATGGGGGGCACTCGTGCGTGCTGACTTCTGAGCGTGGCTCAGCCCTGCCCGCTGCTCCCTCCTCACTGGCTGTGATTGACAGCAGCAGAAGCCAATGACTCCTGCTGCTGTCTCTCTGTCCTATAAAGAGAGACAGAGACAGGGGAGCTGCTGCTCTAGTGCACATCGCTGGATCGAGATTGGGTCCAGGTAAGTATAAGGGGGGCTGGGGGGGGGGAGTTGATTGCAGAAGTTTTTTAACCCTAATGACAGAATACATTAAAGTGGGAGTAAACTCCCACATATGATTTTTATCAATAATAAGGCTTACCTATAGATACTGTAAATAGTTCCTAAACGTGCAATGTTTAGGGGATATTTAATTTAGATGCAGCCGGTGACATCACCGGCGCTCTGAAGGTATGGCATACCCTTCCCATTCCTTCAGAGCCGTGCCATAAACAGCGACTCCAGGTTATAAACCAGGTTATAAACCTTTAGAAGAGGTTATAAAAACCAGGGATAACTTTTTTTAGTACCAATGTCCAAAAATCTGTATCACAATAAAGCAAAGTGTTAGTGGCATGGTCACCAGGTTAAAGCGGAGCTCCACCCAAAAGGGGAAGTTTTGCTTTAGGCTTGATGCACACTGGACATTAAAATAACGTTATAAAAACGCCAGTAGCTTTGCTACTTAGCTTTGACAGGTCCAAGAAGACTGCATCCTCCATTCACGATGTGCAGTGCAACTTACGCATGCACAGTGGGCAGCCCATGAGTGGCCATAGTGAAGATTCCAGTGTTCCGTCAGATATGGCGACCCGTCAGAATTGGTAATGGAAGTGACATTCCGTTGCCGCCATCTTGCTACACCCCGCACCCCTCCATAGTAACGATACACCGAGAAGGGGGCAAGCGGACATCTTGTTAACCGTCCAAAGTTTTGTAATTCAACGTTATTTTTAACAGGAAACAGAGCTTATAAGGTGAAATACAGTATTTAGAAATCCGACTGACTGTTTAGATGTTGAATTTTATAAGCAGCGGCAAACCTGCTGATCTCACAGGTTTGCTAATGTGACAGAGCAGCGCTAATTTTATAATTAAACATGTAAACAGTCTGATGGATTTCCAAATACTGTATTTTACCATATATTCTCAGTTTCATGTTAAAAATAACTGTGAAGTGCAAAACTCCGGTGGGCAGGGCTTTTTTTCTCAGACAATAGGTGCAGGAACTCCCCTTTTCCGCGTCACTTCTTTTCTCCGCCCCTAGCCACCTCCGAGCAACGTCCCTTGGTTCCATCCCCTACCCACCTCCCAGTACCGCCCCTTTTAGACAATACAGAACCAAGTATCATTTTGTTGAGGTAAGTAATTTGTATGGAATTTGGTTTCCCCTTCAACCAGCAACAATAGATCCCCCTAACAATGTACCAATCACAACAAAATTCCCCCCCCCCCCAACAACAATAGACTCCCGGCAGCATCAACAGATCTCCGCACAGGCAGCATTAATAGACTCTCTGGCAGCCATCAACAATAGACCCCTCCCCCAACAGTAGATCTCCTTCAGCAACAATAGACCCCCCTGCAAAAATAGATCCCCTCCAACTAGAATAGATCCGCCAGCAGTGAGCATCAATACCCTGCAGTACACCCCAGCACCCCTTGACATTACATACAGTCAGTCTAGGAGGTGCCGGAACTGTGTTCCCCCGTGTTCCCGCTGAAAAAAAGCCCTGCCGGTGGGTGTAACAAGATGTCCGCTTGCCCCCTTCTCCGTGTATCATTACTGTGGAGGAGTGCGGGGTGTAGCAAGATGGCGGCAATGGAACGTCACTTCCGTTACACATGCTGACGGGTCGCCTAATCTGACGGAACTTTTCCCAAGTTGTGGGGACCCCTAACAAGTAATTTATGCCCCTAACCCACGGACATTTAGCGCTCCCTGGGTCCCTTCCACTTGTACAGTATTAAAACCCATTATGGTACATTTTAGAATGTACCACTCTTTCTCTTTGTTCTCCTTTCTTTCCCTTGTATCTCTCTAGCCTAATTTCTTGTTTTTTTCCCCCCATCCCTCTCTCAAGCTGTTTTTCTTGTTCTTTCACTCCCTTTTTCTTTGTTCCTCCCCCTCTTTTCCTCTCCCTTCCATGTCTTCTCTATTTATATTCCTTCTCTTACTTCTTGGTGAGGGGTGGGGGGAATGGGATGACTGGCAGTGCTGGAGGGGGAATGGGATGATTGGCGGTGCTGGCAGGGAGTTGGGATGAGTGGCAGTACTAGTGGGGGGTGGGATCAGTGGCAGTGATGGCGGGGAATTCTCATCAGCCAACTTAGGTGCTATTGATCCAGGTCATCTGCTGATCTGAGAACAGTAGTGGGGACTTTTAATGGCAACTATAATCACAGGTAGTGTTACTCACTGTGTCTCTGACTTTGTGTTGTCTCGTAGCAGTGACACCTATGCCAAAATCAGGAGATAGGGTCTCCTCCAGCCCCTCCCACTTCACATTCCTCACCAGTCAGCTGACCTCTAGTCTCTGCCCCCAGCCATGCCGTGAACTGAATAGGCGGCTGAGTGGGTGGCCGCGGGCTCAAGGAACAGCTCAGCTGGGCGGCCGCAAGATCCAGGAACAGCCCAGATGGGCGGCCGCAGGATCCAGGATCAGCACAGCTGGGCGGCCACAAAAAAGGCTGGGAGAGCAGTGCGGGCTTCAGATTGTCCATAGCAACCAAATAATCTGACAGAACACCGGCGCCAGGGACTGAAGACAGCGGGTGAGACCGTCTGGAGTAAGCACACTGCTGGATCGTGGGACAGGCGAGTGGCTGTTTTTTAAAAGTCAGCAGCTACAGTTTTTGTAGCTGCTGACTTTAATTTTTTTTTCCACAGGTAGCTGGAACTCCGCTTTAAAATAAAGAAAAAAGCCTTAACCCCCCGGCGGTATTCCCGAGTCTGGCTCAGGGTTAAATTTCAGCACCAAAAGCGGTAACCCCGAGCCAGACTCGGGATTGCATCGCAGTAATCCAGGCAGAGTTACTTACCTTGTCCCCTGGATCCTGCGATGCCTCCCCGCTGTGTGATCGAGCTGTCTCCTCGCTCGATTCACACAGTGCCCGAGTGCCGCCGAGCTCCGTTCCCTGTGACGTTACGACGCACGGGGACGGAGTTCGGCGCCAAATTCAAAAAAGTTAAAACACAATACACATACAGTATACTGTAATCTTACAGATTACAGTACTGTATAAAAAAATTACACACCCCCATTGTCCCTAGTGGTCTGTCCAGTGTCCTGCATGCACTTTTATATTATAAAAACTGTTCTTTCTGCCTGGAAACTGGAGATTGTCCATAACAACCAAAAAGTGTCCCTTTATGTCAAAAGTGGTTTTAGACCAGCTAGAAAACAGCGATAATAAATTAGAATCACTCGCAGAATTGAGCGATACCGATTTGTTTGGAAATTCGTCATCAAACACTGAAAAACACTTTTATTATTATTATATTATTATTTGTTATAATGATTTTATAGTTATTTATTATATTATAATTTATGATTTTTTTTTTTTTACTTTATCATACCCGGGATGTCTACTAGACTCCTGTTTGGACAGATTTAAGTGAGTTATTCCTAAGAATTACAGGCCTACAATATAAAACGCCAAATTTCCATGCAGAATAATGGTACCGCTTTCAGCACCTAAAATCTGACAGAATCATACCGCCAGGGAGGTTAAAAAGAAAAGTATGGGAGCCATCAGAGCTAAGGACTGATAAGTTGCAATAGATTATATTTTTGTTCTTGGGTTTGTTTGTGCTTTTACTGACATCCCGTTAACGAACGAACATTATTATGCAAAGAACACAACGTACTAGTGTAGGGCTGGGAAATTTTTTTTATTTTAATCTTGAATCGAGTTTTGAGTACAAATCGATTCAGATTTGAAGAAAATCGTTTTTTTTTTATTTTTTTTTTATAATTTATTTTTTTCCTTCAAAGTTTCCGTAGCAGGGCTGCAGGGGGCGTATCCGGAATGGCACTGGGCGGCGTTACCCCAATTACATCTACTCGCCTCAGCCGCCACGAGTAGATGTAATGTAACACTAACTAACCGCAAGCCGCCGTCTGCCTACCCGATCAGCGTGTCATGGAGACAGACGGCGGCCATTGCAGTGTTCAAAAGTCGCGCCTCCCGAGTCCTCGTCGTCTGTGATAGGCGGAACACTCAATTTCACAGCAGGCAGTGTTCAACCTATCACGGACATCCTCTCATCCTCGTCTGTGTTATGAGGATGAGCGGATGATCCTTGATAGGCGGAACACTGAATGCTGGGAAATTGAGTGTTCCGCCTATCACAGACGAGGAGGAGGCGCGGCTTTTGAATACTGGAATGGCCGCCGGTGTAGCAGTAAAATCCGTATCCAATGAAAATCTGCATCAGGTACGGGCACAGTGATTGAAGCATGGGCACAGTTAGGCATTGGGCACAGTGAAGCATAGACACAGTGAGACACGGGTACAGTGAAAAATGGGCACAGTGAGGCATGGGCACAGTAAGGCATGGGCACAGTTCAATTCAACTAAGAGAAACCTCAGGATTTTTTGTTGTTTTATTAGCTAAATCCAAATACAGTATTAATAATTTGGATGTTTAACAATCTTTGTTGCACACTGCACACTGACTTTGCAGTTAGAGAAAGGGTTTGCCTTTGCAAATTTGTTTATTGATGCACTTTAATTAATATAATAAAAAAAAAAATCGAATCGTAAATCGAGTTTTTTATAAAAAAATCGCAGATTTTTTGGGGGGGGAAAATCGCCCAGCCCTATACTAGTGTGAACAGACCCAGGTGCTCTCTGGTACATGCACCACTCTCCTAGATTTTATATCAACATATGAAATAAAGTATGACTGGTTAATGATGAACGCTTCTAGAATTTTTTTCGGATTCCTGAGATATATAGTCTAGCTCATGCTTGTATAATATCCTCTGACAAAACATGATAGGGAAAACAGGGCCTTTTACATTGTGTGCAGTGGCCTGTGATAATCTCTGCGGATGACATAGTTCCATTTATTTCTCTGGCGATTGCCAGGCAGTAATAGTCCCTCCGACCACCCTGTACTTATCTCTTGCTTTACAATCTCACACCTACATGGAGTGTGACAGCCCACTCAGAGACATCGCACACAATGCACCATCATTCTCATTTCCTTGAAAGCTCACATCTAAAGCTTTCATTAGTGATAGTTAGAAATGTACCATTGTGCATGGAAATGTATACAAGTGCATCCTGTGCATTCATTACTCCATCTCCCACACAAATTAAACAGCAGATAATCAATATGTGCCCGAGAAGAATAGACGCCCAGGACCCGCTTCTTTCAAACCATATAGAAGTACTCTCATTAATTCTAAAAAACACATTGTTATATAAAAAGGTATTTGTCAGCATAAATGTCAGCAGATTTCAGCACTGAAGTTATTTCATAGAAAATGTATTTAAGCAGAACTCCAGCCAGAAAGGTCAAGACAAAAATGAATAGCCCATTAAAGTGGTTGTAAACCCACTTATGCAACTTGCACCTACAGGTAAGCCTAAATTAAGGCATACCTGTAGGTACAAGAAATATCTCCTAAACCTACACGGTTTAGGAGATATTTGCCAAAAGGTATACACCGTTGTCTACGGCGTATGCGCGGAGTGACGTCTTCGCCGCTTCGGCCAATCACAGCGTTTTTTACTAGCGTTTATTAGCGTTTTTCAGTGTTAGCTTTTTTTTTTTTTTCAATGGATCAAAAAACGCTAAAAAACGCTGGCGACCTGCGTTTTTGAGCGTTTTGCGTTTTTTCCCGCCGAAAAACGGCACTTTGAAAGCAAATTTCTTGCGTTCAGAAAAAAGCCCATTAACTCCACTGCTCATTAACGCTAAAAAACGCTATGTGTACATGAACACATAGGCTAACATAGAGTGCAGTTAATGGGCTTTTTAAAAAAAAGGCCAAAACGCCAATAAACTGCAGTTTATCAGCTTCAGTGTACATTAGAGGTGCGCATCTTCACTGGCCTCACGATTCGATTCGATTACGATTATCAGGTCAACGATTCGATTTGATTCGATTCTGCGATGCATCACGATTACAGCGCAAGTGCGCATGGTTTTCATCAAAAAAATTCAAGCAGTCAGGAGATCTCCATTTTTTAAATTATATCTGTTCTTTTTAAAAAAAGACAACACTCCCTGCATGTAGCAAAGTCTAAACAAAGCAGACAACAACTTGTACATAGTACAGGAGATGGTCAGAGAGACTGCGGACATGCTACAGGAGATGGTCAGTGACTGCGGACATGCTACAGGAGATGGTCGGTGACTGCGGACATGCTACAGGAGATGGTCAGTGACTGCGGACATGCTACAGGAGATGGTCGGTGACTGCGGACATGCTACAGGAGATGGTCAGTGACTGCGGACATGCTACAGGAGATGGTCGGTGACTGCGGACATGCTACAGGAGATGGTTAGTGACTGCGGACATGCTACAGGAGATGGTCGGTGACTGCGGACATGCTACAGGAGATGGTCGGTGACTGCGGACATGCTACAGGAGATGGTCGGTGACTGCGGACATGCTACAGGAGATGGTCAGACTGCGGACATGCTACAGGAGATGGTCGGTGACTGCGGACATGCTACAGGAGATGTTCAGTGACTGCGGACATGCTACAGGAGATGGTCGGTGACTGCGGACATGCTACAGGAGATGGTCGGTGACTGCGGACATGCTACAGGAGATGGTCGGTGACTGCGGACATGCTACAGGAGATGGTCGGAGAGACTGCGGACATGCTACAGGAGATGGTCAGAGAGACTGCGGACATGCTACAGGAGATGGTCAGAGAGACTGCGGACATGCTACAGGAGATGGTCAGAGAGACTGCGGAAATGCTACAGGAGATGGTCAGAGAGACTGCGGACATGCTACAGGAGATGGTCAGAGAGACTGCGGACATGCTACAGGAGATGGTCGGTGACTGCGGACATGCTACAGGAGATGGTCGGTGACTGCGGACATGCTACAGGAGATGGTCGGTGACTGCGGACATGCTACAGGAGATGGTCAGACTGCGGACATGCTACAGGAGACGGTCGGTGACTGCGGACATGCTACAGGAGATGTTCAGTGACTGCGGACATGCTTCAGGAGATGGTCGGTGACTGCGGACATGCTACAGGAGATGGTCGGTGACTGCGGACATGCTACAGGAGATGGTCGGTGACTGCGGACATGCTACAGGAGATGGTCGGTGACTGCGGACATGCTACAGTAGATGGTCAGAGAGACTGCGGACATGCTACAGGAGATGGTCAGAGAGACTGCGGACATGCTACAGGAGATGGTCAGAGAAACTGCGGAAATGCTACAGGAGATGGTCAGAGAGACTGCGGACATGCTACAGGAGATGGTCAGAGAGACTGCGGACATGCTACAGGAGATGGTCGGTGACTGCGGACATGCTACAGGAGATGGTCGGTGACTGCGGACATGCTACAGAAGATCAGTAGGTAAGTATATTATCCGTTTTCCTTTAAAAAAATAATAATACTGGCACTTTAATGAACTTTGTTCACACTTCTTTACCCTATTCTAATCCCTAACCTAATTCCTAATTCCAAACTAACCTTTTCTGCAGTAGTGAGAACTTTCCTGTTGTGCCGAGAATGGTTCCCCCCGCCGGATTCTGTTCCCCTGGCGAATGCTAATGCTCCTAATACCGCCCCGCCCGCCTCTCCAGCCCTCTGCTCATTAGCATTCGTTAAACAGTAGGCGTAAGCAGAGGGCTGGAGAGGCGGGGCAGGGCGGTATTAGGAGCATTAGCATTCGTAGGAGGAGGGAGCGGCAATGTACAGGGCTGGGGGGGCGGAGTTCCGTCAGGAGCCGAGAGCCAGGGGAACAGAATCCGGCGGGGGAACAGTGTGTGTATATGACGCGCTCATGTGACTGCCCTCTCTCCTGTCTGCTTTCACGTCTCTCCTGGCGTACGTGAGACGTGAAAGCAGAGAGGCAGGCCGGGCAGTCACATGAGCGCGTCATAGGAAAAAAATAACAAATGAGGAAACGGCTCTCCCGGGAGGAGGGGGCGGGGCTAGACATCGGGGATAATCGATTAATAGGTTTCCCTGCATCAGTGCCGCATCGGGGACGCCCGAATCGCGATGCACCGATGCAACGATTAAATTCCGCACCCCTAGTGTACATGGAACCTAAAGAGGAACTTCACTCTCACATTCAACATGGACTATTTGTAATCCTTCAGTTGCTTCCTGGTTTCCAGGCCGAGGCAGATTATGTCATACATCCCAGCAGTCTTCAGGAGAGGAGGAGGGGTTTTCCCAGCTAAGCACGCCCTCTTGCCTGCATGCCTGAACTAAGCATTCTGTACATCATCAGGCATAAAGGTAGCCATATTGCATTGCATTTTACAGAAAATTGTAGTACTGAAGATTAAAAAGGAAATGTAATTTTTAATAACATTCAATTACAATATGACTTAAGTCACAATCTGTGTTATTTTTTTTCTTTGTTTGCTAGTTTTTTTTCCTACAAAAGTGGAGTTACCCTTTAAATTAGTAAGGAATGCTGATAGCTGATTGCTGTATCTCTACACCTTGTTTTGCTGGGAGTTACAGTCCCACTTTAGACAGACACTAGAGATTCCCCTGCTGTCTACCACTGATTCAGTTATATAAAACTTCTGGAGATCGAATCTGTTAACGAAAAAGCTTAATTTTAAACAGCCATGACTCAGGCTTGACACAAAAAAAAATTATCTATTTATAACCCCACAAATCAGATCCTTGTACAACTTTGGTAGCTAGGCTGGGGAAGTCTGGAGTGTACAAGAACTATCATTCTCTCTGCAGAAGTCTTCACATTAGGCAGCAAGCATTACCAAATGAAATAAAGAACACCTACTTAAAAAAAAATACGCTGCTTTACAGAGAAAATGGAGCATTTACCTCAATTTAACCACTTACAGACCGGAAGATTTGGCTGCTTAATGACCAGGCCATTTTTTGCGATTCGGCACTGCGTCGCTTTAACTGACAATTGCGCGCTCATGCGATGCTGTACCCAAACAAAATTGACGTCCTTTTTTTTCCCACAAATGGAGCTTTCTATTGGTGGCATTTGATCACCTCTGCGTTTTTTTTTTTTTGCACTATAAACAAAGGAAGAGCGACAATTTTGAAAAAAAAACTATATTTTTTACTTTTTGCTATAATAAATATCACCAAATTTTTGTTTATTTTTTTTCTTCCTCAATTTAGGCCAATATATATTCTTCTACATATTTTTGGTAAAAAAATCGCAATAAGCGTAAATTGATTGGTTTGCACAAAAGTTATAGTGTCTACAAACTATGGGAAAGATTTATGGCATTTTTATTATTATTTTCCTTGTCAAAAATATTTATTGATTACACAATAATAAGTACATACATTGGTTATTTATGCAAGGATACAGATAATGAACTTTACATAAAGGTTTTTTAAAAATAAATAATGGATAACATAGAATATTTAAAGAGAATTAATTAGATCTTCACTAACTAGATAGCCGGTGAGTAGCATTGTATACATGACTACCGTGCCTTAAAGTATAATAAACTACCGTCATATTAACTACATGAGTTGTGACCTAACAACTTAAACTTATTGTAGTGAAGAACAATATATCTTTCTTTCTCGTACATCACGGGACACAGAGCGACATAGTCATTACTAATGGGTTATATAGTTACCGTCAGGTGCTGGCACTGGCAACTTCCAAAACCGGAAGTACCCTCCCCTATATAAGCCCCTCCCATCCGGGAGCACCTCAGTTTTTTGCCAGTGTCTAAGGTGTTGGCCAAGAAGAAACATGTGTTTTTCACTGAGCTTGCGTACAGGTTCTTTTGGGCCTCAGTAAGCTATTCCGGATCCGACCAAAAAAGCTTCATAGCTAAACGGTCGGTACCCGGGCCTTGCAGAGAAGAGCAAGGTTCTGCCTGTAATGCTTCTCTTAGGAGAGCTGGACCCTGGGATCCAGAGCTCTGGTCATACCCACGACCAAGATGTTTTCTGTGCAGGGTGCTATACAGGTCCAGGGGAGTGGAATCCTTGGGAACCCGGTCCCTGAAGGTTTTATTACAATGCCTGCCGTGATAGGTGAAGTTTGGGCTTTTGTGGACCAAACAAAGTCCTGCGGCGGGGAACAGGTAAGTGGGGGCCCCCAGGAACTTGGTTCTATTGGGGGACCCCCAAGCCTAATTTGTCTTTCTGTCTGTTACCTAACGGTATTCCCGCTAATATCTGTGCATGCCTGTAACTACTAAAAAAAATGTAATAATTTTTAATGGTGGTCAAGAAAAAAAAAAAAAAAAGAATGTTTTTTTATATATGTTTAGTATATTAAACTGCGGTACCTGTGTTTGTCCACTAGAGGCCGCTGTGGAATGTTTTTCTTGTCATATGGACTAGTTTCTTCTCAGAGAGCAAAGTCCAGGCAGCTGGTGAGTTCTCCTACAGGAAACTGTTTCCTCTGCCATGTTGCAGTGTTCGTCTATCCCCCGGCCTGCGGCAAAGGGGGCCCTGGCTCCTGTCCCTGGTTTCCATGTTTGAAAATTAGCGCCGAGGCGCACGTGGCCGCGCGCGTGCGCGTGCATGCGCCTCTATATATAGAGGTGGTCGGAAAAAGGGGCGGGGCCTGGGGGATGACGCTCTGTGCGCGCCGCAGCGCTTCTGCGCATGTGCGGGCGTCCCAGCAGGTTTTTAAAAAGCCACATTATTGCAGTAAGCTGGCTATGAAGTACAGAGACAGAGCTGGCAACATTTAAAGGCATACAGCAAGCGGTTGATACAGGCATCCCCTAGAAAGGCACATTAGTAGACACCAACTGTTTATTATAGCAGCATTTATGCTAGACTATTATCAGTAACTGGTGTATTTTCGGCTGGAATACCTCAGCTTTGTGGCTTAGGAATATGCCGTCTAAAAACTCCGGGACTAGAAATTCCAGGAGGAATAGGGGGTCTCCATCGGGCTCTGAGGATCTTGGGCATGCTTTGGCTGCACCAGTCTCCCCTGAAGAATCAGAGGTTAGTGACCGTAGGGCACCCCCAGGAGTACCTGGTACTGTGGCTGTCCCCAGTTCACCTGCTCCTGTGTATGTAACAGAGGAGGTTTTTTCCTCAGCTCTGGGAGGGCTGGAAGAGAGATTGTCAGCACTAATTGCTGCTTCCCTGTCACAGGAGAAAAGCGCTCGATCTCCGTCTCCTCCCTCAGAGTGCCTGTTAACAGAGCAACAGTCCCATACAGAGAACGACCTACCTGAGGGGGATCAGGATGAGGTTGATTCAGTTGTAGAGGAATCAACAGTGGAGGAGCCGTTCTCAGCATCACATGCTGAGAGGTTATGGGTGCAGTCCCTGACTAATATGGTCCGATCAGCATTTAAAATGCCACTTGCGGAGCCATCCTCCTCTTCTGTCTCCTCGTTGGGGTCGCTAAAAGCTCCCCAGACTGTTTGTTCTTTTCCGATCCATCCTTTACTGGAGGGGCTCATTTACCAGGATTGGGAGCATCCTGACAAAATATTTACTCCCCCCAAGAGATTTCCGGTGGTCTATCCTATGGAGGATAAGTTCGTCAGAAAATGGAAGGTCCCTACAGTGGACGCAGCCATCTCTTGTGTGAATAAATCACTGACATGTCCGGTGGAAAATGTCCAAATGTTCAAGGACCCAATAGATAAAAAATTGGAGTCCTTATTGAAATCTGCTTTTTCTACAGCAGGATTGGTGACACAACCAGCAGTGGCAGCTATAGGGGTCTGCCAAGCAGTGAAGGATCAGTTGAAACAGGTCTTAAGGGACGTGCCAGATCAGCAGGCTCTTGCTCTAGCTGATCTACCTAGAGCCTTATGCTTTGCGGTGGACGCTATAAAGGATTCAATCCATCAGGCCTCCCGCCTTACGCTGTCTGTAGTACATATGCGCAGGCTTCTATGGCTCAAAAACTGGTCTGCTGAAGCTCCCTGTAAAAAATTGCTGGTCAGCTTCCCATTTCATGGGGAGCGCTTATTCGGGGAAGACCTGGACAAGTATATCCAGAGAATTTCCAGCGGTAAAAGTACACTCTTGCCGGTCAAAAATAGAGTTAGAGGTCCCTCTTTTAAGAGGCCGGCTTCTCCAGTCCCTAGGACATCGGCTGTGAAACAGTTCCGACGGCCTCCCCGGTCAAATCCCGGAGGTAAAAATCAGGGACAGTTGCAGGGTAACAAGAAGCCCTGGAGCAGGAGAGGTACAAAACCTCCCCCAAAGTCAAATGCATGAAGGGTTGCCCCCACCCAATCGGGTGGGGGGAAGACTTCAGTTGTTCACAGAAACCTGGCGGGACACGATCCGAGACAGATGGGTGCTCTCCGCAGTAAATCTGGGATACAAATTGGAGTTAAAAAACTCCCCTCCTTCCCGCTTTATAAGGTCGAACGTGCCAAGGGATCCCCAGAAGAGAGGATCCCTCCTGTTGGCACTGGAACAATTATTGCTTCAAGCAGTAATTATAGAGGTCCCCCTGGAAGAATGGGGGTTCGGGTTTTACTCAAACCTCTTTACAGTTCCGAAGCCAAACGGGGACGTGAGGCCCATATTAAATCTAAAAGGGCTAAACAAATTCCTACATATCAGGACTTTCCGGATGGAGTCGATCCGATCGGTAGCCACTGCCCTACAAGGGGAGGAATGGTTAGCCTCGATCGACATCAAAGATGCGTATTTGCACATCCCCATCTTTCCAGCCCACCAAAAATTTCTACGCTTTGCGATAGAAGGGCGCCATTTTCAGTTCAGAGCCTTACCCTTCGGTCTGGCCACAGCACCAAGAGTGTTCACAAAAATTCTGGCCCCATTATTGGCCAATCTAAGAACACGAGGTGTAACGATAATGGCATATCTAGACGACTTGTTGCTGATAGACCACTCAGTGGAAAAACTAGAAGTGGTTGTTCACGAGACAATCAAGTATCTGGAATATCACGGTTGGATTATCAACCGAGACAAGTCAGCCCTAAAACCAGTCAAAAGTCTGGAATACTTGGGGCTAAGGCTGGATTCAGACCAGAGAAAAATTTTCTTGCCTCGAGAAAAGGGGTCGTCTTTGAGAGATTTGATCCACTTAGTGGGTTCAAAAAGACAGCCATCCATACGCCTGTGCATGAGGCTGCTGGGAAAAATGGTGGCATCATTCGAAGCAGTACCCTACGGTCAATTCCATTCAAGGAAGTTGCAAAGGGCCATACTGTCAGCCTGGAACAAAAAAGTTCAGGCTCTGGACGTACCAATGTCCTTGTCCCCTTCCGTTCACAGAAGCCTCCGTTGGTGGTTGGTTCCCCGGAATCTGGAAAGAGGGAAATCCTTCAGTCCGATTTCTTGGAAGGTGGTCACTACAGATGCCAGCCTTTTAGGCTGGGGAGCAGTACTGGAGCAATGGTCTCTCCAGGGCAGATGGTCGGATGCGGAAAAGGCCCTGCCCATCAATCTCTTAGAGATACGAGCAGCCCGGTATGCCCTAGTAGCATGGACATCCAAACTCCAAGGGTCCCCTGTCAGAGTTCAGTCAGACAATGCCACAGCAGTGGCATATATCAATCGTCAGGGGGGCACCAGGAGTCGTGCAGCCCAAAGGGAAGTAAATTACATCCTGAGATGGGCAGAAAGATATGTCCCAGCCATATCTGCGGTATTCATTCCAGGGGTGGAGAATTGGAAGGCGGACTTTCTAAGTCGCCAACAATTATGCCCAGGGGAATGGTCCCTTCATCCCGAGGTTTTCCGGACAATATGTCAGCGGTGGGGAACACCGGATGTAGATCTGCTAGCATCCAGGTTCAACACGAAAGTGGACAGGTTTGTCTCTTGGACAAGGGATCCCCTAGCGTGCGGCTCGGATGCCCTAGTGTTCCCTTGGGATCAGTTCAAGCTGATATATGCATTCCCACCGCCACAATTGTTACCTCGATTACTCCGCAGAATCAGGGTAGAAAAGAAACCAGTGATTCTGGTGGCTCCAGCGTGGCCCCGAAGAGCATGGTACGCGGAGATTGTAAAAATGTCTGTGGGGAGTCCTTGGACCCTCCCACATCGTCCGGACCTGCTTTCGCAGGGACCGATATACCACCCTTCCTTACCAGCCCTAGGTTTGACGGCCTGGCTATTGAAGCCCACATTCTAAAAAGGAGAGGGCTCTCTAATGCTGTGGTGTCTACCATGATCAATGCCAGGAAACCGGTATCCAGGCAGATCTACTATAGAATCTGGAAGGCGTACATCGCCTGGTGTGAGGCCAGGAAATGGCATCCACGTAAATACGTAATAGGTAGAATTCTGGACTTCCTACAATGGGCTGTAGATAGGAAGCTTGCCTTGAGTACTATCAAAGGTCAGATTTCGGCCTTGTCAATATTTTTTCAAAGGCCCTTGGCTTCGCATTCACTAGTCAAAGCCTTTATACAAGGAGTGATGCGTATTAGTCCTCCGGTTAATATTCCCATATGTCCATGGGATCTAAACTTGGTTCTGTCGGTTCTACAGAAACAACCATTTGAACCATTACAGCATATTTCCTTAGTGCTTCTCACCAGGAAATTGGTTTTTCTAGTAGCCATTTGTTCGGCTAAAAGAGTATCGGAATTAGCAGCTATGTCCTGTAAGGAGCCATATCTGGTTATCCATAAGGACAGAGTAGTGTTACGTCCTCATCCAGCCTTTCTTCCTAAGGTGGTATCGAGTTTTCATTTGAACCAAGATGTGGTTCTTCCTTCTTTTCTCCCCAAGCCTACTTCGGTAGAGGAAAAGTTATTGCATTCTTTGGATGTAGTAAGAGCAGTTAAAGCTTATCTAAAAGCCACTGCTCAGATTCGCAGAACGGATACTTTGTTTATTCTGCCGGAAGGCCCCAGAAAGGGTCAGGCAGCGTCAAAATCTACTTTAGCCAAGTGGATTCGACAGGTCATAATACAAGCCTATAGCTTGAGAAGTAGACCGCCTCCGTTCAAAGTTAGGGCGCACTCCACGAGAGCAGTTGGAACTTCATGGGCAGTGCATCACCAGGCCTCCCTGGCTCAAGTCTGTAAGGCCGCAACATGGTCTTCAGTACACACGTTTACTAGGTTCTACCAGGTGGACGTTAGAAGTCAGGAGGATGTCGCCTTTGGGCGCAGTGTGTTGCAGGCCGCAAAAGATCCTCATGTCTGATAGCGCTCAGCTTATATATGGTGTATCCCCCCCCTCATTTGGCATTGCTTTAGGACATCCCATTAGTAATGACTATGTCGCTCTGTGTCCCGTGATGTACGAGAAAGAAAATAGGATTTTTATAACAGCTTACCTGTAAAATCCTTTTCTTGGAGTACATCACGGGACACAGAGCTCCCGCCCCTCTTTGGGGACACTTATTGCTTTGCTACAAAACTGAGGTGCTCCCGGATGGGAGGGGCTTATATAGGGGAGGGTACTTCCGGTTTTGGAAGTTGCCAGTGCCAGCACCTGACGGTAACTATATAACCCATTAGTAATGACTATGTCGCTCTGTGTCCCGTGATGTACTCCAAGAAAAGGATTTTACAGGTAAGCTGTTATAAAAATCCTATTATAATAAATAGGGAGAGTAAAGAATAGAAAAGAGTAGTGAGAGAGAGAGAAAGTCCACAAGGGCGATCCAAGAACCAGTACGATGCATAATGATTACCATTTCTTAGGTATATGGGGTTTGCATTGGAGCGATTAATCAGCTACCATGGCAGAAGGACCTCATCATTGAAATCCGGAGGTAAATAGTGGTTTTTTTTTTAAATAGTGTTTTATCCAAGGGAGTCAAAGTTTTTTGAATTTTGTTTTATTATTATTTTAAACTGTCTACAGACAGTCCCCAGGTTACAAACAAGATAGTGTCTGTAGGTTCGTTCCTAAAGCGGAGTTCCACCCATTTTTTTCGTTTATTAAAAGTTAGCAGCTACAAAAAGTTGTAGCTGCTGACTTTTAATAAACCGACACTTACCTGCCCCATGGTCCAGCGATGCAAAAAAGAAGGGGGGAGGGTGGGACTTTGAATGAGGTGCATGGGGTAGAACCAGACAATTCCATATATGATTGTAAAAAATTATATTTAATATTAAACCAAAGATAGGGCATGGATCAACCCCCATATAAATGCATAATAGCACATTGGCATATGAAATACAAAATAACAGCATACATATTATTATTATTATTATTATTATTATTAAACAGGATTTATATAGCGCCAACAGTTTGGGCAGCGCTTTACAACATCAGGGAAGACAGTACAATCACAATACAATTCAATACAAAGGGATCAGAGGGCCCTGCTTGTTAGAGCTTACAGTCTAGAAACATATTGTGAATTATAACCAACATGACACAGAAAATAGATATTGTACATCACAGTCCCCCAAGTGGAGTAGACATTGACATTATATCAGGGTTGATAAAGCAATAAAACCATCTAAAATCATAAATATCAAGTGGATGCATCAAAATAAGCTTGACGACGTTTCATGGACTTCTATCCACTCATCAGGAGCAAGTGCATCAATATACTAAAAGGGGGGATAAAAATCGCCATTATAGTATGATGTAACTACCAACTGGGGGGGGGGGGAAGGGATATTAGGATAATGATAAACAGATAGACGGCCATAACTTAGAATACTCACATAAGAACTGATGAGACCATGCGGTCCAGCGATGCGGGCGCCCGGAGCCTCGCTCCTCTCCCCCTCCTCTCCGCGGCACCGTCATAGCAACTGTGGGCACCCGGCTGTCATAGCTTACGGCTTCACGGCTGGGCGCGCACTGTGCATGCACGAGTCGCGCTGCGCTCTGCTATTGGTCAGTCAATCTTCTGGGACCTGTGGCATGTCCCAGAAGATTGCAGGCAGGAACGGGCCACCTAGGGCGAGAGGAGGAGTTGCCTAGGTGGCCGAAAAGAGGAAGAAGGAAGTGGGACAGGAAGTCCCACTAAAAAGAAGTTACCCTTAAAGTTACACTTAAAGCGGAAGTTCCACTTTTGGGTGGAACTCCACTTTAAGTTGAATCTGTTTGTAAGTTGGAACAGGTAAATTTTTTAAGTGTAGCTATAGCCAAAAAAACTATTTTTAAGCTTTTTGGATATCCTAGGGAAGGGTTATCACCCCTGTAACATTTGTTTTGCTGTCTGTGCCCCTGTTCAGAAGATTTCACCTTACTTTCTATCCCAATGACAATTGGATTTTGAAAATTTGGGGTTGTTAGGGAAACAAGCCTTGGTGATAAAGCATCAGTGGAGACGTCTTTTTCCCATAATAACTGTTACAGGAGTGAATTTCCATTTGTAGGGGAGGATTTCCTTTCACTTCCTGTTGTCTCCCTGTGTTTGTAAGTAGGAGTAATTTGTAATTTGGATGTTTGTAAGCGGGGAACCGCCTGTATTCCGGTTCAGTTCTGGGCCACCTTGTCCCTTGTTTTACAGTAATAAAAGATTTTTAAAGCCTTGTATTACTTATTTGTGCTCCTGGAGATTCCTTTCTTGGCTCCCCTGTCAGCTAGTAATATCTTCATATGCCTAGGCCTTAGGCATACCCGAGTAGAGGAGAGCTGATCGGCTGCTCTCCTGACAGGGGGGGGGGGTCTGTGCTGATTGTTTATCAGCGCAGCCCCCCTCGGATGCCCGCCCAGGACCACCAGGATGCCGCCAGGACCACCAGGGATGGCCACAACACTGGACCACCAGGTATGCCACCCTAGACCGCCAGGGATATGCCAATCAGTGCCTGTGGGGGCGCGCATCGCTGCGATCGGTGGTGCGGCGTGTCAGTCTCACACACCGCTACACCAATCTCGGTAAAGAGCCTCTGATGGAGGCTCTTTACCACGTGATCAGCCGTGTCCAATCACGGCTGATCACAATGTAAACAGGAAGAGCCGTTGATTGGCTTTTCCTCACTTGCGTCTGACAGACGCGAGTAGAGGAGAGCCGATCGGCTGCTCTCCTGACGGGGGGGTCTGTGCTATATGTTTAACAGTGCAGCCCCCCTCAGATGCCAGTGCACATCAGCAATGCCTGCCAGTGCCAACTATCAGTACCGCATATCAGTGCCGCCTATCAGTGCCCAGCAGTGCTACCCATAAGTACCCATCAGTGCAGTCTTTCAGTGCCCATCAGTGTCGCCTATCAGTGCCCGCCAGTGCCACCCATGAGTGCCCATCAGTGCCACCTATCAATGCCCATCAGTGCCACCTTATTGGTGCCACCTCATCGGTACCGCCTTATCAGTGCCTGTCAGTGCCGTCTTATCAGTGCCCATCAGTGTAGGAGAAAACGTACTTATTTACAAAATTTTATAACAGAAACAAAATTCTTTTTTTTATTTTTTTTAAATTCGGTCTTTGTTTAATTGTTTAGCAAAAAATAAAAACCGCAGAGGTGATCAAATACCACCAAATGAAAGCTCTATTTGTGGGAACAAAATTATAAAAATTCTGTTTGGGTACAGTGTAGCATGACCGTGCAATTGTCATTTAAACAGCGACAGCGCTGAAAGCTGAAAATTGGCTTGGGCAGAAAGGGAGTGTAAGTGCCTGGTATTGAAGTGGTTAATGATCGCTCACCATGGGAGAAGCATTTTCTCCTGCACAAGTAATACAGAACTCATTTATTATTACAGGGAAGTGTAGTGAGGATGGAATTGGCTAGATCTAAACACAATGGAGATCACAGCGGTTCAGTTATTATCACCTCTGCCTTTGCAGTACTGGGGTCTTCAGTTTGAATCCCAGACACAATCTACATGGGGTTTGCCGCTTTTCCCTGTGCTTGCATGAGTTTCTTTTAGCTGTTTTCTCAGAAACAAAAGTGTCCCTAAAATTTTTGGGAGAATGTTGCCAACTATGATATTGCCCAGCCAACACTGGTTGTGTAAACAGCAAGTGGCTGAAAGAGGCTGAAGGAGATTGTACAAAAACCTATGAATAAGGCCATATTCAGACTGGTGTACTTATCCATACCCTAATGGGAAGGGTTGTCTTTGCCAATAAGATATACCCAGGCATTCTGTGCATCCATGTGCAGACAGTCCCATTCATGTCTATTGGGATATAGCAGCTGCAAGGACAAAGTCTTTGGTCCCAATTTGACAGCGACGCGGGTGAGTGTCCTCAAACATAGACATTGTGCATTCAGGAATACGCACCTCCACCCGCACCCACCCGACTGTCCAATTGGAACCAGCGCAGCTGCTGCATCCCAACATTCATGAATGGGACTGGATGTATGTGGATGCACAGAACGCCTGTGTTTTTTACGTGCAAGCAAAGGTGGCTTTTAGCACAAACGTATGGGTAGATAGGCCCATGTGAAAGAGGCATAAAAAGTAAAAACAATTCATTTTATTAAAAAAAGAATGGAAATTGTTTATTATATACAATACTTTTGCAAAAAAAATAAAATAATGCCATCCAAGTAAGGTTTAAATATATTTTACTATAGGTTCACTTGAAGGCCAAATATTTCTTTTTTGGCTGTTTGTATAGTGTATTTGTCAGGTGTTTGTGTTTCAGACATCATATAGATGGATAGATAGATAGATAGATAGATAGCTAGATAGATAGATAGATAGATAGATAGATAGATAGATAGATAGATAGATAGATAGATGGAGGAAAAGATTGCCAGTGAGACAGACGGCACAATATTCAATTAAAATTATTTTTTATATTTGAAATCAAAGAATGCAGAAGTGTGGAATTATAATAACCAATGCAATAAAACTAGCAATAAAACTAGGAGGTGATTTAAAGTTTTTTTATTATTCAATTTCTATATTAAATTGTTGAAGCCATAACACCATTAAAATCTGCTGATGTAGCCAAACCCTAACTGTCATTGTTATGAGGGGGTGAACCTAGTCTTTTGGCACAGTAGGGTAATGAATCAGTCTTACAAAAAAAGTTAAAAGCCTTTTAAACAAAAATAATTCTTGTTAATGACTCCAGTTTGCTAATCTTCAATATCTGAAAACACACCATCCAAATGATTGGGTTTTGGCCAAAAGCATTTAAAGTGGAGCTTCACTCTCTCAGTCAACAATGACTATTTTTAATCCTTATGCTGCTAGCATTAGTAAATAGATCGGAAAGTATATCATATTTACTTGTTTATTTTTAATTTTTTTTTGTTTAACCACTTGCAGACCGCAATACGTATATATACGTTGTGGTTTGCAAGTGTTTTACCGGGATTATGGCTGAAGATATCGATCTGACGGTGCCGCCAGCTGGTCACAAAGGCGATAAAAGACTAGATTGTCTTTGATCGCCTCTATAGCCTTGGAGGACCAGAGAAACATTTTTTTTTTTTTAAAGCAAAATATGTTTTGTCTTTTTCTTTTAAGGCCTCTTGCACACTGCAGCTTTACTGAGTTAAAATACAGCCTATTGATTGTAATGTGCCTAAGTGCTATGCATTCTTCAGTAAAAAATAAATAATAGAAAAATCTTGCTTTTTGGTCAGTAATTTATGTCTCATGCGCGCAAATAGGCACGATTGCGCACAAATGTGCGCAAATACCCATTTACATACTGAGCAACAAAAACGCAAAATTGCGCAAACGCATATGCACGAAAATACACGCAAATACATAAAAAAAAAGTCTGAAAAAGTAGATGCTCAAACAGGAGTATTGTGTGCAAGAGTCCTACAGGTAAAGAAGAGATTTGGGGTCTTTTGTGACCCCATATCTCTCCATAAGTAGGACAAGGAATGTTTAATTTCCTTGTAATAGGAAAAAAAGTGATCAAAAATAAAAAAAGGGGCAGTGTAAAAAAAAAAATCTTTATTTTCATTTTTATTTTATTGTCATTCTTATTTTATTTTTATTTCCATTATTATTTATGTTTCTTTTTATTTATTTATTTTTATTTTTATTCTTATTTTATTTTCATTTTTATATTTATTTTTATTTTATTATATTTTTTATTTTCAATTTTATTTGTATTTTTTATTTTTATATACAGGTATATATATTTTGTTCTTTTAATTTTTTAACATTTAATAACACTGATGGATTATGCAATTTTAAATAAATAAATAAATATGTATGTAATGAGATTTGAGCTTTGTTTGGGAGTGGCGTCTTTTGGATTAATCAAGGAAAAAATATTTAGTTCAATTGTCGTACTTTTACAATGGTGGGAACCATTTTTACATGGTGACCAATGGTCATCTAACCAACCAAATGGCCGCAATTTTCCCTTACTGGAGACATGTTTGTCCAAACAACAAAATGGCCGCCTTGCAGCTTCTGATTGGTTGACTAGAGGGGAGGTTCCTTTCGTGCGTATTTAAGGCTGGCTTTGCTAACCGTAAATGATGTCCTTTGAAGACGCCCTGTGGGAGGGCGAATCGCATTGACGTAATTTCCAGTTCCGAATCCACGAGACGTCACTTCCGGTCTTTCGTTCGAACGCTCGTTGACGGCGTTCGCTTTCTGTTGTAAACTTTTACTGGATTCATGCTTATTTTTACCCATCAGTTTGTAACTACTTGTCCACTTGCACAATAAATTTCTTGGTCAAAAGTACTTCACTATGGTACCTTTTCTTTTTATTTCTGGTATCATGGTCCACATTTGGTGTTTCCAAATTTCTGAGATCTTCTTGGTACACTGATGTGAATAGCCATCCCTGGCCAACTTTTCAAAGCCTGAACGACCCCCAGACTGAAAAGCTGGGGGTTCATTCCATCCGGTTAGTGGGGACACAGGAGGGAGTGTGGCACACCTTGAGTTTAGGAGCACAACTGCATTTTTTTTTAAAAAGGTGGTTTTTTTTTATAAGTTTTGCAGTTAAACATAGTAATCACATTATAGTAAGGTGGATACAAGAAAAAAAAAAGGGGGGGTAACAAGACACCAATTACGCATTGCCTAAGAAAGTACATTTGGGGATCTTGGTGACCCATTGAAATCAATGACATGACTTAGTAGGCACATTCACCATCCCAGAGCCCTGGGAAAATATCTCCCTTTTCCCAGGGGGGATCAAGGAATTAGGATGCAGCCGTAGGGTACCTATAACAATTAGGGCCGAAACAACTAATCGATTAATCGACAACTAATCGATTATGAAATTAATCGATTACAATTTTCATAATCGATTAATCGGCCAGTAACATAATGAGGCTAAAAATAAACTAAAATTAACCCTTTATAGTACAAAAAGAGCAAATTGCTACTGTAAATATTACTTTCACTGTCCCACAGTAAAAAATGAACCCGTAACAGTAGCGATTATTGGCTCTTTTTGTACTAATTTTAGTTTTTTTAACCCCATGTTACTAAACATCTCAGGCCTGGGTCACACCGCCGTATTTTTTGGTACTTTTTGCAGAAACACACTACAGTTCATTTACATGGTTTCCTATGGGACACGTTCACATCCATGATTTTTTCAGCTGCTGCGTTATTTGGAAAGGGCAAGGACTTTTTTTAACGCAAAACGGTGCTATTTTAGTTTTTGGGTTTAATATACTTCAATGGAGAAGCTGCAGAAAAGCATGTCATGTGTTTTTGCGGCAATTTGTGTTTTGTAATCTGCCCAACAACAAATTGGCCCAAAAAAATTTTTTAATGCAAAATTTTTTTTTTTTTTTACGGCTATTAACCGATTAATCGAAACAATAAATCGGCCAACTAATCGATTATGAAAATAATCGTTAGTTGCAGCCCTAATAACAATACAACAGCAGTCACACACACTCTCATTCAGTCATACACACTTATGCACCTTAAACCTACTTAGGTCCCAGCCCACCTCACTCCTGGTTTCAATTGAATCAAAAGCTTTGTATCGTATAAAGCCCTTTCCAGTTCGAACGTGCCATCGCCTCCGGGAGTTTAGGGATATCCCTCACTGTAGGCCAAGCTAGACTAGGTCACCTTGGACGACAAAACATTACCCCAAAATGAATTAGTGACATCCAGCCATGGCTGCCATATTTTAGTGAATTTCTTTGTACAAGCTCTACTCCTATATATTAGCTTGAGCTTGGGGAGCTCCCTTTTGATGATACGACAGAGGGTTTGGGTTGTTGGAGAGTTTACATTCTTCCATTGTACTAATATAACCTTCCGTGAATACGACTGCACTTTACACCCTGTTCCAAATTATTATGCCAATGATATTTTTCTCATTTACCTAAATAATTGATGTAAACAACAGTCAGCATAATTCTCACGTTATCAACTATTAAGAGTACAATTCAAATTTTATTGAACAAACCTCCTAATGATAACAGCTTTTTTTTTTCCATAATAAAAAACTTACAATGCACTGTTCCAAATTATTACGCACTGTAAGTTTCAAAACACTTTATAGGTTGTAAAGAACTGAAAATTGTCATTTGTTGTGTTTGCAGCATATTTACTGAAATCAAAGGCTATTTCAATCAAATTTTGAACAACATTTTAACTTTTTAAACATTTTAACAGGTCACGTTACATTTTAACATAGGGCCCCTTATTTGATAGCAGCTTCACAAGTCTTGCATCCATTGAACTTGTGAGTTTTTGGACAGTTTCTGCTTGAATTTGTTTGCAAGATGTCAGAATAGCCTCCCAGAGCTGCTGTTTGGATGTAAACTGCCTCTCACCCTCATAGATCTTTTGCTTGAGGATGCTCCAAAGGTTCTCAATAGGATTGAGGTCAGGGGAGGATGGAGGCCACCCCATGACTTTCTCTCCTTTTATCCCCACAGCAGCCATTGATGCAGAGGTATTCTTTGCAGCATGAGATGGTGCATTGTCATGCATGAAGATGATTTTATTACAGAAAGCATAGTTCTTCCTTCTGTACCAGGGAAGGAAGTGGTCAGTCAGGAACTCCACATACTTTGCAGAGGTCATCTTTACACCTTCGGGACCCTAAAGGGGCCGACCAGCTCTCTTCCCATGATTCCGGCCCAAAATATGACTCCACCACCGCCTTGCTGACGTTGCAGCCTTGTTGGAACAGGGTGGCCGTCCACCAACCATCCACTACTCCATCCATCTAGACCATCCAGGGTTGCACGGCACTCATCAGTGAACAGGACTGTTTGAAAATTAGTCTTCAAGTATTTTTCTGCCTAATGCAGCCGTTTCTGCTTGTGAGCATTAGTTAGTGGTGGCCGAATGGAAGGTTTATGCACATTTGCAAGATTCTGGAGGACTCTACACCTTGATGTCCGTGGGACTCCAGAGGCACCAGCAGCTTCAAATATCTGTTTGCTGCAATGTAATGGTGTTTTAGCAGCTGCTTTCTTGATCCGATGCATGGATCTGGCAGAAATCTTCCTCAATGTGCCTTTATCTGCACGAAACCCGTCTGTGCTCTGAATCAGCCACAAATCTCTTAATAGTGCGATGATCACGCTTAAGTTTCGTGAAATATCGAATGTTTTCATACCTCGTCCAAGGCATTGAACTATCTCACTTTTTTCGGGAGCAGAGAGATCCTTTTTCTTCCCCATATTGCTTGAAAATGGTGCTCTGCTTAATTATGTGGAACACCCTCCTTTAGCCCACATTCACATTGGGGCTGCGGGAGTGAAGCCTGCGAGTTCAGCTGAACTCGCACGATTTCACTCCCACTGGCAGTCCCGATTTCGGCCGCGATTTCAAAGACATCTGAAACAGATGTCAATGTAAATCGCGGCTGAAATCGCAAAAAGTAGTACAAAAACGACTTTTTGTAATCGGTGCAGCGCCGCAGATGCGGCGTCGCACCGATTAGGACGGTGCCATTGGCCGCAATTTGCGGCAAATTTCGCAGATTTGACATGCGATTTGACATGTCAAATCGCATGTCAAATCGCACCAGTGTGAACCAGGGCTTAGTAGTTTTTCCTTTAATTGGGCTCACCTGGCAATCTAATTATCACAGGTGTCTGAGATTGTTTTCAGTGATCAAAAGAACCCTGAGACACAATGCCATCCATGAGTTAAACTGAAAAACAAAATATGTAATCTTTGTAACACTGAAATAGAATTTGCATAATAATTTGGAACAGGGTGTAATGTAAGGAGCACATCACATATTACAATTTTTGGACTCTCATGAATTGTTTATGAATTATTGCATTTATTGTCTGCAATTTATTTTATTACACTTATTTGCACCTCCCGGCCGACCACAGAGGTGATCAAATACCACCAAAATAAATCTCATTTTGTGGGGGGAAAAAAACATAAATTTTAAGGACAACCTCGCACGACCGCACAATTGTTAGTTAAAATAACGCAGTGCTGGATCGCAAAAATGGCCTGGCCATGAAGAGGGGGGGGGGGTAAATCTTCCAGAGGTCAAGTGGTTACACAAAGAGAATGGTCAATGATTCTATAAAGATTTTCTTTCATTACTTCTGTCTCTGGCTCTCAAAGACAATGGACTGTTATGTAAATGACAATGACGGACGATTGAACAAGTATAGTATTCTTCCAGTGTACAAATCATTTATTCTTTTGTGTACATATGATTTTTTTTATTTTACATGCAGGCATACAGCTAGACATTCTCATGTTTTAAAGATTTTACGGTCTACATCAACTGCGATTGAATCTTGTCTAAATGTTTTGTAATGTATATGTGTTTATTGGTAATGATATGAAAGATATACCGTATGTATGTACAAAAAACTTGAATAAAAATAAATTTAAAACAAAACTGCGATTGAATCTCATACTACTGCCTCCTCTAACAGCTTTGGCACTGGGGAATGAGAACGGCACAAAGGCTTCTGGGCCCACACACAGATCTGCTAGTAAGTGTGAAGATCATTCTTAAAGGGAGATTATCAAGATAGAAATATTGCAAATGCTATAGTTGTTTTAAGAAAAAACTTGATGCTTTACTTGTTTAAATAATAAATGACAGTCAGCTTCATCCCTGCTTAAAGCTGAACTCCAAGCAGATATAAAAGACACACATTAAAACAGCTCTGTATCCAATTTTACATCACTGAACATATTTTTAAATGCAAGCAGTGTAAGAACCTGAATCTAACTTGGTATTGGCCTTGTACAGTCTAATGTATAGTCTGTACTGAAAAGAGATAGGGAAGGAGAAGCGGCACATGCAACAAATCAGATGTGCTGCATAGGAGCATGTTGATAGCAGGAGAGAGCAGAGTGGCAGAGAGATGAACTGAACAGTGTGCTGCTTCTTCTGTAGAACAGACACTCAGTAGAAAAAAATTGTAACATAGGACCCAATTACGCAAATGTTTCATGCTCACTCAGTAAAAGTGATCTACATAATTTAAAGTATATTCTGGGATCTGGGTATTAAAGGTAAAAGGGCTTTTTTATTGATTTAATCAGTTTGTAAATTTGAATAATTTTTGTAAGATTTCTCTTCTATGCTGGAGTGTCTGGATCAGGTCACCTGTTGTTGTTCAGTCGTTTAGTCATATCCGGCTCTTGGTGACCTCATGGACCATAAGCGCGCCAGGCTTTTCTGTCCTCCAATGCCTCCCGGAGTTTGCTTACCTTCATGTTCATTGTTTTGATGATGCTATCCAGTGCCGGGACAAGGTCATCCAGCGCCCAGGGCAAAGATGCCATACTGCGTCCCCCCTTCCCTTAGAGCCCTTTCACACTAAGCCACGGGCAGCATCAGCGGTAAAGCGCCACTAGTTTTAGCAACGCTTTACCGCTGTTTTAGCGGCGCTATTTGGCCGCTAGCGGGGCACTTTTAACCACCACTAGCGGCTGAAGAAAGGGTTAAATGCGCCTGTGTAGCCCCACTACAATTGGCAGGGGCGGTGGAGGAGTGGTGTATACACTGCTCCTCCACCGCCCCAATGATGCTGCATGCAGAACTTTATTTAACGTCCTGCCAGCGCAGCAGCCCCAGTGTAAAGGCACTCAGGTTTTCCCATTGGGGGGGCAGTGGAGGCGCTTTACAGGCGCTATTTTTAGCCCTTTAGCGCCTGAAAAACACCTCAGTGCGTAAGGGGTCTAAGGGTTAGAGTCAGGGCGCCCCCAACCCTGCAATAAACCATGGCCCAAGGGCAGCCGCCCCTCCTGCCCACCCCTTGTTCCAGCCCTAATGCTATCTATCCAGGGGCGTCGGAACAGGACAGGCAAACCAAGCAGTTGCTTGGGGCCCCTAGCTGTCCTGGGGCCCCAGCAGAGGGTAGCACAGCAGAAAGAAGGGCCAGAGGACTCGATGGAGGCAGCACGGGCGGAGGAGGTAAGACATTCCACCCCCCCCCCCCCGCTTCTCAACTTAAAAACTTGATGTCCATTGTGCCTGGGGCCCCCAAATTCCTTCAAACGGCCCTGTATCTATCCATCTTGTTTTCTGTCGTCCTCTTCTCCTTTTTCCTTCCATGTTTCCCAGCATCAGAGTCTTTTCCAATGAGTCCTCTCTTCGCAATAGGTGGCCAAAGTAATCGAGTTTCAGCTTCAGGATCGACCCTTCCAGTGTATATTCAGGGTTGATTTCCTTCAGGATTGACTGGTTTGATCTTCTTGCCATCCCAGGGACATTCAAGAGACTTTTCCAACACCATAATTCAAAAGCATTAATTCTTCTGCGTTCAGCCTTCCTCATGGTCCAACGTTCACAGCCATAGGTTACTACTGGGAATACCATAGCTTTGACTATACAGCAGACCTGTTACCAGCAAGCAATAGATCACTATTGTATTGATCTATTGCTGCAGCGAGATGCTCACTTTAGCTCTGTCCTGTCTTTTCTGACAGTAGCCAGGCCCACATGTAATAATGTAATAATGTAG